>JARBWK010000008.1:49497510-50131321 GCA_030556195.1 Anolis apletophallus
TCACAGAGTTTTATCGATATTTATTCAGAGATGGTTTGCCTTTACCTTCCTCAAAGGCTAAAAGTATGACTTGCTCAAGATCATCCAATGGGCTTTCACGGCTGAGCGAGGATTCAAACCATAGTCTTCATAGGCCCTTTCTACTGTCTTTATATGTCAGGATCTGGTCCAAGGTCATCTGCTTTGAACTGGATTATATGAGTCTCCACTGCCACACAGGATAATCAGATAATCTGGGATCAGATCCTGGGATATAGGGCAGTGTGAAGGAGTCCATAGTTCGAGCTCAATGCTCAAACCACTATACCATCAATGATATATCACTAATGATATACCACTAAAGTTACAGTAGTCCTAATATTCCAAAAGCAAAATATCCTAAAAGGCACCATCTTAGAAGCTAAGCAGGGTCACTCCTGGTTAGGACTTGGATGAGATACCACCAATGACTATCTGGTGCTGTAGGCTGTGTTTCAAAGGGAAAAGCTAGCAAAACCAACTTGAGAATTTCCAATTTAGGAAAAACCCCACGATCGGTTTACCAGAAGTCGGAAAAGACCTGAAGGCATGCAAAAACAAAATGTATGTCCCATATTTCTTCCTAAAAACAGAACTCATACATGAGGTTCACATACACACTCACACATGTGGTATATATGGTATATATTTTTTTCAAAATAAAGCACCTAATTAGGTGCCCTTCCTTTGTAAACAGTAAAACCCTGAACACCTGTCAAAAGTCTTTGGCTGCTGACCTTGCTTGGAAATGAATTCACAGATTAGCAGCAGCCATCATAAAGTCCCTCCATCCCTATTTTCATTCCTTCCATGCCTGTGAAGATGTCTGAATCTAGAGAAGGGCATGAATGAGGTCTCAGAAAGGATTTACTGCTAAATTAGTATATATTGAAAAATCTGTTCATAAGTTATCTTCTCAAGAGCTGATGAATAAAATACGTATTTCTAGCTTTGATGTCATTAACCAAAGCTATTTTTGTGACAATAATCAAAGCAACTGTTCCTTCTACAAACTTTGGCCACTTTTAATACCTTTTTTTGTTATTGCCAACACAAGGAGAAAATCTTACCCCACTCACTATTTTCAGCCTCTGAAATATTTCTCTCTTAAGCCTTTGCAAACTTGTGAAAGTTTATGAGCCATACATGGGACTGGACTGAGCCAAGAGAAGCAATGAAGGAAAGTTGGAAGTGGTCCCATAGCACAACTTTCAGATTTCTTCTAAAGAAAATTGGATATTAACCTAAATTACTCATTCTTGGATGTATGTTGCTATTTGTAAAGCTGTCGATGTAATAAGGGCCTGCTTTCAAAGTATAGTCTTAAAATGCCATCAGCTCAGGATCTATTTTTGTCAAACACAAGTTGTGTTCTACAGCTTAATTTTTAAACTACAATTACATAAACACACTTATCTTAGAGCCCTTCTACACTGCGCTATCTGGATCTGATTATCTGGTAGTGTAAAGGTAAAGTTTTCTCCTTGGCATTATGTCTAGTCCAGTCCGACTCTGGGGGGTGGTGCTCATCTCCATTTCTAAACTGAAGAGCCACTCCGTGGCCCTCCGCCGGGCCCACCCTCGACCGGTTTCGGCCACTGGACGCAGATGCTGTTGATAAGATAGTGACTGCAGCTCGCCCTACCACCTGCTCCCTCGACCCGTGCCCCTCCTGGCTAGTTAGATCTTGCCTGGAGGGGTTACGTGGGCCTCTGTTGAATATCATTAACAGTTCCCTTGAGCAAGGAGTCTTTCCAGAGTGCTTAAAAGAGGCGGTGGTAGCTCCATTACTGAAGAAACCATCTAATGGAGCAGCTGCAGTCCTTCTTAGATGATACAACATGGTTAGACCCCTTCCAGTCCGGCTTCCGTTCGGGGCACGGGACGGAGACGGTCCTGGTCTCCATCACAGATCAACTCCGCTGCCAGCTCGACCAAGGCGGGTCTGCGCTGCTCGTGTTATTGGACCTCCCGGCAGCGTTTGACACGGTCGACCACAATCTTTTGATCCACCGCCTGGCCATGGCTGGAGGGAGGGGGCCTGTCCGTAAATGGCTGACCTCCTTCCTCCGCCAGCGGTCTCAGCGTGTGAGGAGGGGGGTGGTCTCCGAGGGCTCCCCATTAGTGTGCGGAGTCCCTCAGGGGGCCATTCTCTCCCTCTGTTATTTAACATCTACATGCAGCGCTTGCACAGCTGGTGAGGAGTTATGGGCTGGTCTGTCCCCAGTACGCTGACGACACCAAGCTCATTCTGAGGATGGAGGGCAGGCCGGAGTCCGTCCCCGATACTTTCCAACACTGCCTCGAAGCCCGTTACTGGATGGCTGCGAGCCAGTAGGTTGAGGGTGAATCCGGCGGACGGAGATCTTATGGCTGGGCCGCCGGGCGCGGTGGATGTCCGGCTTCCGACCCTGGACGGTGCGGCGCTGCAACCAGCGCCGTCAGTGAAGAGTCTTGGTGTCCACCTGGACTCCCAGCTGTCCATGGAGGCCCAGGTCTCCATGGCTAGCAAGGCTGCCTTCTTCCACCTCCGCCAGGCTAGGAGGCTGGCTCCCTACCTCTCCCGGAGCGACCTAGCCACGGTGATCCAAGCCACGGTCATCTCGAGGCTAGATTACTGTAATGCGCTCGTTGGCCTGCCTATGTCGTCGATCCGGAGGCTCAAGCTGGTGCAGAACACTGCCGCCCGGCTCCTGTCTGGGGCTCCAGCAGGTTGCCGCATAACACCAATTTTGCAGGATCTGCACTGGCTGCCTATTGAGCACCGGGTCGCCTTCAAAGTGCTGGTTCTTACCTTTAAGGCCATTCACGGCTTGGGGCCAGCGTACCTGAGGACCGTCTCACTCCATATTGCCCATCGAGATCACTACGGTCCGAGGAGGCCAACCTCTTGGTGATTCCATCTGTTAAGTTGGCTCATCTAACATCGACCGCCCGGAGCGTTCTCCGTGATAGCCCCCACGCTATGGAACGCCCTCCCGGCTGAACCAGAGCCCTGAGGGACCTACTCCCGTTCAGAAGGGCCTGCAAAACCTATTTGTTTGGGCAGGCCTTCGGTGAGTAGGCTCGTGTGTACACCCACTGGGCTGTTTGTATTCGCTGCTGCTCTCTATTGTTTTAGTTGTATTGCATTGTTTTAATTGTGTTTTATGTGCTTATGTTTTTAACCCTCTGGCGCTGTGCCATTGGCTCTTGTGAGCCGCCGCGAGCCCCTGGGAGTCGGCGGTGCAGAAATCCCAATAAATGAAATGAAATGAAATGAAATGAAAATGTTGTTTGTAGACACTGCCAAGGTCATGTGGCCAGCATGACTGCATGGAGCGCCGTTACCTTCCTGCAGGAGCAGTACCTATTGATCTACTCACATTTGCATGTTTTCAAACTGCTAGGTTGACAAAAGCTGGGGATAACAATGGGAGCTCACCCGCCTCGTGGATTCGAACTGCCGACCTTCCAGTCAGCAAGTCTGGCAGCTTAGCAGTTTAACCCACTGCACCACCACGACCTCCTATCTGGCAGTGTAGAATCATATAATCCAGTTTAAAGAAGATAACCTGGGATCAGATCCTGGAATCTCAGGCACTGCAGATCAAACCTAAGATTAAAGCCCCTTTCTACATTGCCATATAATCCAGATTATCAGATCAGATAATCTGCATTATATTATTTGAACTGGGTTATATGAGTGAGGATGGGCCCTTCCACACAGCCAAATAACTCAGAATATCAAGTCAGATAATGTCAGGGTCTGCAATACAGACGAAGGTGTAGGGCTGCCAGACCCAGCATCTGAGTCAGTAGAAAGCAGGGATGTGTTGGTGATAATCTTTGGGCTGGACTATTGACTACGCTTCCTGGATTAGCCCTGTCTAATTTGTTTGAATCTACTTTGGGTTTTGACTCTGGCACGTCTGACGATGAGCACAGTGAATGACTGTTTATACTGAGAGATGCTGTAGGGGTTGCGACAGTTAATCCACAATATTTTATTTGAATTGGGTTATCAGAGTCCACGCTGCCACATAGCAGTTAAAAGCAGATGTGGGATTTTATACAGCTGTGTGAAAGGGCTGATGAGACCACAGTGGTATGTACCTCTGATTACACATTGCATTTTAAAATTATTCTAATATGGACAAATACTTAATGCAACTTTGTGCAGGTATGGAAATTTTATCTGATAAATGTCAAAATCTGTGATCAGGCAATAGCTGCGTTAAGATCAGGAAAATGCCATGGCACACCCTCAAACATTTCACAGGTCCCATCTACACTGCCATATAAAATCGAGATTATCTGCTTTGAACTGGATTTTATAACAGTATAGACTCATAATACCATTCAAAACAGATAATCTGGATTATCTGATTTGATAATCTAGATTATATGCTGGTGTAGAAGGGGCCTGTGATAGCTAATAGCATTTAAAAGATTAAAGGCTGCTTTGAATATGCAAAAACAAATATCTAAAAGTGTAGTGTTGCTAGAAAAACAAGGACAATGTGCATATAAATTCACGTTCAGTTTCTTATTTTATTAAACTGTGTGTGCCTATGACATTGGTATTATACCTTTATTACCACAACTACAATGCCATCTACTGGTGAAAACAAGCTGAGATCTCAAATGACAAAAAGTGGTTGGCTTTTTACTGCATGGATTACGCAGATCATGGATCCAGCCTTTTTGCAGCTTTCACTTTGTAATTAGGAAAGCCTAAAATTTGGTTTTTATACAGCTCTCTGAATTTGGGAAATGTAGCTTTAAAAAAACCAAAATTCTAAGGATTGATTGGGAACCCATCTACACTGCCATTAGAATGCAGATTGAACTGCATTATATGGGCAGTGTAGACCAGGGATCCTCAAATGTTTTAAGCAGAGGGCCAGTTAATGGTCTCTCAGGCTGTTGTGAGGTCAGATTATAGATTTAAAAACCCACAAATTAAATCCTGAAAAAACCTATGTAATTAAACCCTAAAACATGTGAAATATAAATGAAAGAGTGGGGCCCCTTCCACACAACTGTATAAAATCCACATTGAACTGGGTTAGATGGCAGTGTGCACTCAGATAATCCAGTTCAAAGCAGATATTGTGGATTATCTTGATATTCTGGGGTATATGGCTGTGTCGAAGGGCCCTGGGTTCCTTATTTCTAATGTGTTATAATATAATTACTTTGCAATTGATTTCAAACATCTGAGGACAATTTTGTAATTTACCACTGGATACAATATTTTAGAACAGTTGATTTTAATTTTAAACGATCACATACTTTAAACTAGAAAAAGATATTTGAAGATCACTAGGTAACAGGGTTAGGGATATAACATTATTTACAGCACTTCAATATTGTGGCTTTGAATTGGATCATATGGCAGTGTATATTCAGCCTAAAGCCTTATCTATGTTGCCATATAAAATCCAGCGTATCAGTTTTGAACTGGATTATATGGCAGAGTATACTCATTTTATCTGGTTCAAAGAAAATAATCTGTATGATCTGATTTGATAATCTGGATTCTATGACAGTGTAGAAGGAGCCATGAACTTCACTAGTCAGAATCCTTGCCTATTGAGGCTTCTGGGCTTCAAAGTCAAAGAATTGAGGACCACTCCAATAAGGAAATGACTACATTTCAGTGGTAGACACACTCTTGAAATGCAGAAGTCACACATCCAATTGCAGACAACTCCAGACAGTGTTGGGAAGACTCCTACCTGAAAACCACCAACAGCCAACTAAATGACTTAACTTCCCTTTTTTGGAAGGAAACATTTTGTTTGTTGTTAACTGCCTTCAATTTGAACTCAATTTATGGTATCTGAATGAGAGACCTCCAAGTCACCCAATCCTTAACAGCTCAAGTCTTGCAGACTCAGGACTGTTGATTCCTTAATTGAGTCTATCCATTTGCAATGGGATCTTCCTCTTTTCTTGTTATTGAGCCACTATACACTACCCTCACTCAGAAGGATTAATACTCATAAAGAGACTTCAAAGAAATATATGAATTTTTCCTTTTTCTTAAAATATTTTCCAGAGAGTTCCAGAGTTGCAAAATTCCGAAGCGCTAGATCCTTCATTGTTTGAATCCACAGTGCTCTCTGGATGTAGAGGTCAGTGCCCACCACCAAACCCTTCTATTGTGTTTTCTGTTGATCATAAGAGTCATGTGTGCCAAATTTGGTTCAGTTCCATTGTTGGTGGAGTTCAGAATGCTCTTTGATTGTAGGTTAACTATAAATTTAATTATTTATTTATTATTATTTACATCATTTATATTCCGCCCTTCTCCCCCGCAGGGGACTCAGGGCGGATCACAATGCACATATACAGGCAAACATTCAATGCCATTTAACATACAACATATAGGACAGACAAAGAGGCAATTTAACATTCCAGCTTTTCTGGCCACCAGGAGGGGCTGTCACATTCCTTCACTCCTTTTGTGTGTATTTCCTGGATATTTTATGGCCTCGTAAATCAGTAAAATTAAGCCTCCCCACTCAAGTGGTACCTAAATTTCCTACTTGACAGATGCAACTGTCTTTTGGGTTGCAAAGGTCGACAACGAGCTACACAATTGGTCGAGCGCTGACCCCGACCCGGGCAGGCCTCGAACTCATGACCTTCTGGTCAGTAGAGATTTTATGCAGCTGACACCCAGCCAGCTGCACCACATTCCCGGTGCAACTACAACTCCCAAATGACAAAATCAATGTTTTAGTGATGGTCACTCCTTGGATAAGTAGGTGTCTTGTGGCCAAATTTGGTGGCAATTTGTCCAGCGGATTTTGAGTTATGATGTCACTCAAAACGAACAGAGCAATATATATAAACAAATCAAACAAAGCAATATATATAATCTAATCAAATATATATATATATATATATATATATATATATATATATATATCTCCTCTCCTATCCTCTCCTATTCATTTGCCTAAATTTACGATCCTGTGCTTTTATTGGGCTGCTATGAGTTTACCGAGCTGCATGGCCATGTTCCAGGAGCATATTCTCCTGATGTTTCGCCCACATCTATGGCAGGTATCCTCAGAGGTTGTGAGGTATGTTGGAAGCTCCGTAAGTGGGGCTTATATATCTGTGGTATATTCAGGGTGGGAGAAAGAACTCTTGTCTGCTGGAGGCAGGTATTGTGGTATGAATGTTGCAATTGGCCACCTTGATTAACATTTAATGGTCTTGCAACTTCAAGGCCTGGCTGGTTGCTGCCTGGGAAAATCCTTTGTTGGGAGGTGTTAGCGATCCCTAATTGATTCTTAACTGGAATTCCCATGCTGTTAAGAATGTTAAGAATATTAAGAGAACAACATTTTGTATAAACAATGTTCGCTCACTTATTGCTGGGGTTAGGTTCCAGGACCTCCCACAATAAGTGAAAAACCATAATGTAGGGATGCTCTATTTTAATATTTATACATTTTTAGTAGTTATACACTATTTTAAGTCTTTATGAACTTAAAATAAAGTGAAGGAAAGGAAGGGAAGGCCCTTCAAGGTTTGAGGGAGAACTGAGGAGGAAAAGCGCCTTGGAGAGCGGTGGCAGCAAAACCCCACAAAACAGCAAAAACACCATGATATATATTATAAATTAATATTTTTTGAAATCCGTGAAATAAGCGAACCGCAAAGTAATGAGGGGACACTGTATTATGAAAGGGTGACTGATTTTGATATTATTATATGAGGGTTGAATGCCTCCACTTTCGTAACTTGGGTTTGGATGGGAATATTTTAATAATTCAAATGCAGAAATAATCCTTAGAATGTGTTCTTTACCACTATTTGTTTTTCCACATAATCACCAGACAATTGGATACATTTCTGCCAAGGACGAACAAGTTTTCTGAAGCTGAAACAGAAGAAATCGACACTCTATTTTTGCAACCAGTGTCTCACAGTTCTCTCAACATCTTCATCAGAAGCATAATGATTTCCCCGCAGATATTCTTTCATTATCAGGAACAAATGGAAGTCAGATGGTACAAAATCTGGACTGTATGGAGGATGCCGTACGGTGGTGAGATCCAGCCTCTGAAGTTCTGCTGTGGTGCGCGTTCATTTCAGGCGTTAGCTTCCTGGGTACCCATTGTGCACAGATCTTCCGATAGCCAAGCAAAGCAATAATGTGACCCACACATTCTTGTGAAATGCTGATTATGTTTGAACTTTCTCTCTGAATGATACGACGATCGTCCTGAATCAATCTGTCAACCTATTGCTTGTGAAACTCGGTGGTTGCGGTCACAGGACGTCCAGCTCTTTGTTTGTCATGCAAGTCAGATGTTCCCACCTCAACATGTTTAAGCTTACTCGCCCAACGACGCACAGTACACTACACACATCAACACAATCACCATAAATAGCTTGCATTCTTTGATGAATCTCCTTTGGGGTGACACCTTCTGTTGTCAATCATTCAATGACTGCACGTTGCTTACGTCACATTGACCAACCGTCTGCACAGGGTTCCATACTTCGCACTTTAACAACACAACCATTCAGTACTAAGGCTTCCCGCCCAAATGGAAATGTAGAGGAGAATCTACTGAACAAGCCTGTACCTGCCGCATACCATCTGTTGAGGAGTTACGAAGGTGGAGGCATTGCTTTTCATTCAACCCTCGTACCTTTGCAATTGGCCACCTTGATTAGTATTGAATAGCCTACTGGCTGTTAGGAATTGTGGGTGTTGAAGTCCAAAACACCTGGAGGGTCGAAATTAGCCCATACCTTTATTATATTATAATTGTTTTATTATAATATATATCATAATAGTATTATAATTATATTAAAATTGCATAATAATAATAATAATAGTATTATAATATTAATATTTATTCATTTATTTATGACATTTATATGGTGCCTTTCTCACCCCGAAGGGGACTCAGAGCGGCTTACAATATAAATGTAAATACAATATATTATATTACTGCCATAGCACAATATTAATATTATATATTACATTGTACTATAACATTATACTGTAATATTATTAGTAATATGACGTAATATAAAACATATAATTATAATATCATATTATTAGTAGTATTATATTGTATTACATTATAATATTATCAATATTTTTATTTATTTATTTATTATTCACTTTTATAAACCGCTCCTTCCTGCAGGCTCGGAGAGGTTTACACAGTACACGTACAATAGCACAAAGCAGTTTAATACATCCTACTAAAAGTATAAAACATAAAACATTAAAAGCGTAGAAATACAACTATCCCTAAAGGCAAGCATCTTCTACATAATCACATATTAATTCTAAACTTATATCTGACTTCATGGACTGGTGAGGTTAAAGGCTTGTTTAAACAAGAAAGTCTTACAAGCTCTCCGAAACGGGGCGATGCTCTCTCGGAGCCCTTTTTAATAACTAATGGAGTGAAACAAGGTTGTGTTCTTGCACCAACCCTATTTACAATCTTCTTCAGCATGATGCTCCAAAGGGCTACGGCAGACGTCGAAGAAGAAGACGGCGTATATATAAGCTATCGTACTGATGGTAGCTTGTTCAACTTAAGCCGTCTGAGGGCTTGCACTAAGACTCTAAACTATCTAGTCCATGAGCTGCTTTTTGCTGACAATGCTGCCCTTGTTGCCCATACAGAAACAGCCCTGCAGCGCCTAACATCCTGCTTTGCAGCAGCTGCAGAGCTGTTTGGGCTGGAAGTCAGCCTGAAGAAAATGGAAGTCCTCTACCAGCGCGCGCCACAGGAAGAACGCCATCATCCCCACGTCAGCATAGGCAAATCTGTGCTTAAGTCCGTTCAGCAGTTCACCTACCTGGGAAGCATCATCTCTTCTGACGCCAAGATTGACAAAGAGATAGATCACAGATTAGCAAAGACATATAGTGCATTTGGAAGGCTTCACAAAAGAGTCTGGAGCAACAAGCACCTGAGGCAAAGCACCAAAATCAGTGTGTACAGAGCTATCGTACTGTCTATTCTCCTCTATGGGTCTGAAACATGGGTCACCTATCGCCAACACCTACGACTCCTCGAACGCTTTCATCAGCGCTGTCTTCGCACAATCCTAGATATACACTGGACTATGTGACAAATGTTGCTGTCCTTGAGCAAGCAGGAGTCACCAGCATTGAGGCCATGCTATTGAGAACGCAGCTGTGCTGGGCAGGGCGCGTCTCTAGGATGGAGGACCACCGCCTCCCAAAGATACTACTCTATGGTGAACTCACCATGGGTCAGTGCAAGAGAGGCGCCCCTAAAAAAAGAGATATAAGGACTCCCTGAAACAACATCTCAGGCTCGGCCAGATTGATCACCAACAATGGTCCACCCTGGCCACACATCGGGAGGCGTGGAGACGCACTATCCACAATGCTGCGGCCTCTTTCGAGAAGAGACGCCGAACGGGTCTCGAAGAGAAACGACAACGCGGAAAGAACCGCAACTTGGAAGCAACACCACCCAAGGAGACTTTCTGCTGTGCTTTCTGCAACTGAGCTTGCCTATCTCAGATTGGCCTTTTTAGTCATCAACGCGCTTGTAAAAAGCATGGGACGTGTCCTTCCTAAGTATCTTCGTTCGCGAAGTAATGCCGAGAGATAACATTATACTGTAATATTATTAGTAATATTACATCTATTATATAAAGGAAGTCCCGTCATCGAACGACTGACAGAGACAGAGAAACCTTCCAAGGCAGAGACACCAAACTTGCCAACACAAATAGGCCTCAGGCAAGGAAGGTTTTTAGCACAGAAACTCCCCCAAAAAAACCTAGAAGGCCCCCAAAACAACAATACAAAAAAATCTACATTTCCCAGCATCCTTTGCGGCAGCCAGAGAAACCCATTGGCCAACATCGGCCCACACAAAATGCAGGGAGGCTGAGTAACCATAGTAACGCTGGGCACAGCCAGCCAAGGCTAGGATAGAATGCTGAGTGATTTGAGTTCAGTCAGTTGGTGTTTGAGGGTTAAACTGACAAAACCAAACTCTATGAGGGAGCAATTCTCCAGCAATTCCTACCCACACAACACAACACAACTTCCTATCACAACCCATCCCCCCAACCTTACGGGACCCTGTACACACAACACCTACCACCACCACAAACAAAAACCAACTCCACCTATACTCCAACCACAACACAACACTGCACTGATACTCTACAAACACACACAAACACCCAAAACACCCCACCCACACAAGCATTCCGCAACATACTACCACCCACAATTCCACCACACACCCACTAACTCACCAAAAAAGTAATACCTACACACAACACAATACGCACATAACACAACCATGCGTCTACTGCTCAACTCATTTGTATGCCATTCCTTCCTTCCACACAGGCAGAAGCTGACCCAAAAGACAAGCCATGCCTCCTAATAAGAACAGCATCAGACGACTCACTCGCAACGATACATACATCACACAAAAAAAGGGCAGAACACACGCCAGAACAGAAACAGAGTTTCTTTTTTCAAATCCAGAGTTGGGAAACCACAGAACCTTTCCATCAACACAGCAGATGGAAAGACAAAAAACATTGTATATCCACAAGCTCTGCAGAACGCCAGCAACACCACACACCGACAACTGCCCAGGACTTCAACATCCCACCCACCAGAACAACCCACAACACAGCCATGACCCCACCAAGACCGTAAGTAACATCAATTCCAACCCTTACATACTCAGACTTTCTCGCATCTCCTAAATAGGGCACAGCAACGCGTGCCGGGTGCAGCTAGTGTAATATAAAACATATAATTATATCATATTATTAGTAGTATTATATTGTATTACATTATAATATTATCAATTTTATATGTGTATACAATATATTATAATATATTATACTACAATATGTAATATATAGCATTGTCTTTGTGGGAGCCCATTGCCCACAATTTGGCACTGAGCCAAAACAGGCGGTGTGTGTGTATATATGCTTCTATTGTTTCAGTGGTCGGGCACGTGACATCACTGAGCGCCGGGCCCTTCTTTGTTTACAATCCTCACTTTTAGAATCTTCGCCAGCGAGGAGGCAGCTGACTATTACAAACACCATCTTTCAGCAGAAAGATAGCTTGAAGACCACCTGGATGCATCCCCGATCCAAGCAGTGGCACCTCATTGACTATGTTTTAGTGCGCCAGAGAAACATTCGTGATGTCCGTCATACTCGAAAGTGATGCCCAGTGCAGAATGTCAAACAGACCATCGCCTTGTAAGATGTAAACTAAATCTACACCTTAAGCTCAAACCTAAGAGGGGTGGCATCTTAAAGAGGAGACTCCAAGTCAACAGTCTTCAACAGGCTGTTGTGAGAGACAACTTCCAGGTAAATCTGCAAGCAAAACTTGAAGTCCACCCTACAGATTCTTCTCCTACAGCGCTCTGGCAACACATCAAAAACAGTATCCTGCAGTCTGCTGAAGAATCCCTAGGATTCTCCCTTAAGAAAAACCAAGACTGGTTTGATGAAAACAACCAAGAGATCCAGGAGCTGTTGGCAAAGAAGAGAACCACTCACCAGGCATTCCTCGCCCAGCCATCTTGCCATGTAAGAAAAGCAGCCTTTAGTCCGCATGTAGTAAACTCCAACAAAAACTCAGAGACATCCAGAACAAGTGGTGGATTGATTTATCAGAAAAGACACAACGCTGTGCAGATCTCGGTGATCACAGAGGTTTTTATGAAGCTCTCAAAGCAGTGTTTGGACCTACTTATCAGGTCCAAAGCCCCTTATACAGTACAGATGGTCAAACACTAATTACTGATAAAACCTCCATCCTGAACCGATGGGCTGAACATTTTCAGGGTCTCTTTAATGCCAGCCGAGTAGTCCAAGGTTCAGCTATCCAACACATGATACAACAACCAATGAAAAATGAACTGGACGCAGCTCCCACTCTGGAAGAGACCATTGAGGCCATACAGCAGTTGAAAATGGCAAGGCAGCCGGGATCGATGGAATCCCACCTGAAGCTTGGAAACAGGGAGGTCATGTACTGCATGCTAAATTCCACGAGCTCCTTGTGAGTTGCTGGGAAAAAGGTGAACTGCCATCAGATCTCCGAGATGCAGTTATCATCACCCTGTATAAGAAAAAGGGAACAAAATCCGATTGCTCAAACTATCGAGGTATAACACTGCTCTCCATTGCTGGAAAAATCCTTGCAAGGATACTCCTGAACAGATTAGTTCCGGCTATTGCAGAAGAACTTCTCCCTGAAAGCCAATGCGGCTTCAGAGCAAATAGGAGCACCACAGATATGGTTTTTGCCCTTAGACAACTGCAAGAGAAATGTAGAGAGCAGAACAAAGGACTCTATGTAACATTTGTCGACCTCACCAAAGCCTTCGACACTGTGAGCAGGAAAGGTCTGTGGCAGATCCTGGAACGTCTAGGATGTCCCCCCAAGTTCCTCAAAATGATTGTCCTGTTACATGAGGGCCAGCACGGTCAAGTCAGATATGGCGATGCTCTCTCGGAGCCCTTTTCTCATAACTAATGGAGTGAAACAAGGTTGTGTTCTTGCACCAACCCTATTTACAATCTTCTTCAGCATGATGCTCCAAAGGGCTATGGCAGACCTACAAGAAGAAGACGGCATATATATACGCTATCGTACTGATGGTAGCTTGTTCAACTTAAGCCGTCTGAGGGCTCGCACTAAGACTCTAAACTATCTAGTCCGTGAGCTACTTTTTTGCTGACGATGCTGCCCTTGTCGCCCATTCAGAAGCAGCCCTGCAGCGCCTCACATCCTGCTTTGCAACAGCTGCAGAGCTGTTTGGGCTGGAAGTCAGCCTGAAGAAAACAGAAGTCCTCTACCAGCCCGCACCACAGGAAGAACACCACCATCCTCACGTCAGCATAGGCACATCTGTGCTTAAGTCCGTTCAGCAGTTCACCTACCTGGGAAGCATCATCTCTTCAGACGCCAAGATTGACAAAGAGATAGATCACAGATTATCAAAGGCATATAGTGCATTCGGAAGGCTTCACAAAAGAGTCTGGAGCAACAAGCACCTGAGACAAAGCACCAAAATCAGTGTGTACAGAGCTATCATACTGTCCATTCTCCTCTATGGGTCTGAAACAGGGGTGCTCATTATGGTGATCGGGAGCACCTAGGTGATCTTTGGCCCTCTTCCAGGTGATCTTTGGGCTTCACCAGCCAAATGGCGCACTCCTGCCATGCACGCGCACGTGCGCTCCCGCCACCGCCTTTGTGGGGCTTCTTTTACCAAAATAAGGCTTTAGTGGGCGGGCCTTGGCGCTTGTCTTGCCACGCACAGTGTGGTGACATGACCGCCCATTGGTTGCTGCTGGGGGGGGGGGAGCAAGGTGAAGCCATGCACACAGATAGGATGCAAGGCTGTGGGAGGGATGGAGGGAATGTGTGTGTGTGTGTGTGAGAGAGAGAGAGCCAAGGAGAAGAAAGAAATCCGGAGAACTTTTTCGGATTTTGGCAGGCGGGCAGGTGGGGGCGCTGGAAGGAGAGAGGGAGAGAGAGAGAGAAAGAGGAGAAGGAGGCTGGGCAAAGTGGGGCAAAGCCAAACAAGCCCCGCTGCAAACCCTGCTGCTGCCCTTGGGACTCCTGCGCAAGCGAGCTGTGTGGGGATGCTTTCTTTCCTTGGTTGGGGGTGAGGAGGAAGGGCTCCACCGTGTTCCTGGGGCTGAACCCGAGGGGAGGGGGCTGCGGGGATGGAAACTCCACTTGTTGCTGCTGCTTGTGCCCTCGCCACCTTTCTCTGCCTCGCCCTCCCTCGCCCTCGAAGGAGAAAGGCGGTGAGGGCCCACGAGAGAGAGGGGGGGTGGCTCTTCAGAGCCAGCTAGGAAGAGCCACCCTCTCTCTCCTTCTCTCTCCCGTGGACATGGACTGCCACCAGTGGGAGGGGTCCTCCTTCCTGCCAGCCGTCCACTTGGGCGTCCTTTCTGAGTGACACCCTTGAAAGGAAGGAAGGAAGGGCGCCCCCCACTGCATCTGTCACTTTGGGAAGCACCTCTTCCACTCTTCCTTCTTCTGCCCAGGTAAGGAAGCCTGGAGGGAGGGGGAGGCTGCCGTGGGAGGCTCCAGCCTCACATGGGTCCCTCTCTCGGTTGAGTTTCCTGGCCCAGGCAGCAGACAGGTGGCCCCTCTTCCCAGCCCTGCGCCTTCCGAGCCGCCGCCGAAGCCATATCTGGCTGGAGCGCTGGCGGGTGCGCCTATAAATACCCTCCTGCTGCGTGTGTGGGAGGGGTCTGCTGTGCACGCAAGAAACAGGACAGGGTGAGGACTTCCTGCTTTGCAAAAGCACGCAGCAGGAAGGAGGAAAGCAACGAAAATATTAAGGGAGAGAGAGAGAGCGCAGGCAAGAAGGATCCCCTTCCTGGGTGTGCGCGGCGGCGAGTTCATGGGCAGGCAAGAAAGAAGCCCGCGGACGGGAAGGCTGCAGTAGGAGCATGCGTGAAGGCGTGCGCACACACTCTCATGCACAACAGGTGATCTTTTCAACTTGATTGTTCATATAGTAGCTCCCATGATGAAAAAGTGTGGGCACCCCTGGTCTGAAACATGGGTCACCTATCGCCAACACCTACGACTCCTCGAGCGCTTTCATCAGCGCTGTCTTCGCACAATCCTAAATATACACTGGACCGACTATGTGACGAATGTTGCTGTCCTTGAGCAAGCAGGGATCACCAGCATTGAGGCCATGCTATTGAGAACACAGCTGCGCTGGGCAGGGCACGTCTCTAGGATGGAGGACCACCGCCTCCCAAAGATACTACTCTATGGTGAACTCGCCACGGGTCAGCGCAAGAGCGCGCCCAAAAAAAGAGATATAAGGACTCCCTGAAACAACATCTCAGGCTTGGCCAGATTGATCACCAACAATGGTCCACCCTGGCCTCACATCGGGAGGCATGGAGAAGCACTATCCACAATGCTGCGGCCTCTTTCGAGAAGACACGCCCGAATGGGTCTCGAAGAGAAACGACAACGCAGAAAGAACCGCAACTTGGAAAAAACATCACCCAAGGAGACTTTCTGCTGCGCTTTCTGCAACCGAACTTGCCTATCTCAGATTGGCCTTTTTAGTCATCAACGCGCTTGTAAAAGCGTGGGATGAGTCCTTCCTGAATCTTACTGTTCATATTAGTAATGCCGAGAGAGACATTATAATATTATCAATTTTATATGTATATACAATATATTATAATATATTATACTACAATATGTAATATATAGCATTGTCTTTGTGGGAGCCCATTGCCCACAATTTGGCACTGAGCCAAAACAGGCGGTGTGTGTGTATATATGCTTCTATTGTTTCAGTGGTCGGGCACGTGACATCACTGAGCGCCGGGCCCTTCTTTGTTTACAATCCTCACTTTTAGAATCTTCGCCAGCGAGGAGGAGGCGGCCAGAAGGGGCGGCGTCTTATTGGACGGCGGCGTCACGAGCCTCCTCCTGATTGGCTCACGTGGGCCCGTGGCGGAGGCGGGCGCCCCAAACAGCACGCCCCGCCTCCGCCGCAGGCTGCCTTCGACCAATTAGGAGAGAGCTGCCTCTAACTGCTAAGGGGGTCCTCTCAGTCTGAGGTGGGCGCAGCAGCGGAGTGGGGCTCGCCTTATGGTTCCCTCGCCGGCCTGTACCGCTCTCCTTTCCTCGAGGCGAAAGGGAGGCGACGGGGAAGGAGCAGCAGCAGCAGCCGTGGGAAGGGGGAGGCAGGAGCATGGCGGCCTCGGCGTCGGAGAAAGGCAGCAAGAAGAAGACGGAGAAGAAACTGGCCGCTCGGGAGGAGGCTAAGTTGTTGGCCAGCTTCATGGGCGTCATGAATGCCATGAGGAAGCAAGTAAGGAGGCCTTCCCTCACCTGTGGCCACGATCCCAAGGCTGTGGATCAGGCATGGGGAAAGCTGGGCCTTCCAGGGGTGTTGCACTCCAACTCCCACCATTCCTAACAGCCTCTGGACCAGGCCTGGGCAAAGTTGGGCCCCCAGGTGTTTTGGACTACAACTCCCACAATTCCTCACAGCCTCAGGCCTTTTCCTTTTCCCCTCTTTTCCAGATGTGTTGAAGCCCAACACACCTGGAAGGCCCAACTTTGCCCAGGCCTGCTCTGGACCCTTCCTTTCCCCCCTTTAGCCAATTAAGGCTCCTGAGGCTGTTGGCAATGGTGGGAGTTGAAGCCCAACACACCTGGAAGGCCAAACTTTGCCCAGGCCTGCTCTGGACCCTTCCTTTCCCCCCTTTAGCCAATTAAGGCTCCTGAGGCTGTTGGCAATGGTGGGAGTTGAAGCCCAACACACATGGAAGGCCCAACTTTGCCCATGCCTGCTGTAGATCTAGTGCAGCTTAGTGCCAGGGAAAAGGAAGAGGCCTGAGGCTGTGAGGAATTGTGGGAGTTGAAGTCCAAAACACCCGTAGGGCCCAACTTTGCCCAGGCCTGCTCTGGACCCTTCCTTTCCCCCCTTTAGCCAATTAAGGCTCCTGAGGCTGTTGGCAATGGTGGGAGTTG
The DNA here is from genome assembly GCA_030556195.1 of Anolis apletophallus. Lineage (NCBI taxonomy): Eukaryota > Metazoa > Chordata > Lepidosauria > Squamata > Anolidae > Anolis > Anolis apletophallus. Next base: position 49,515,077 of record JARBWK010000008.1, read on the forward strand.
AAGCCCAACACTCATGGAAGGCCCAACTTTGCCCAGGCCTGCTGTAGATCTAGTGCAGCTTAGTGCCAGGGAAAAGGAAAAGGCCTGAGGCTGTGAGGAATTGTGGGAGTTGAAGTCCAAAACACCCGGAGGGCCCAAATTTGCCCAGGCCTGCTCTGGACCCTTCCCCCCCCCTTTAGCCAATTAAGGCTCCTGAGGCTGTTGGCAATGGTGGGAGTTGAAGCCCAACACACATGGAAGGCCCAACTTTGCCCATGCCTGCTGTAGATCTAGTGCAGCTTAGTGCCAGGGAAAAGGAAAAGGCCTGAGGCTGTGAGGAATTGTGGGAGTTGAAGTCCAAAACACCCGGAGGGCCCAACTTTGCCCAGGCCTGCTCTGGACCCTTCCCCCCCCCCCTTTAGCCAATTAAGGCTCCTGAGGCTGTTGGCAATGGTGGGAGTTGAAGCCCAACACACATGGAAGGCCCAACTTTGCCCATGCCTGCTGTAGATCTAGTGCAGCTTAGTGCCAGGGAAAAGGAAAAGGCCTGAGGCTGTGAGGAATTGTGGGAGTTGAAGTCCAAAACACCCGGAGGGCCCAACTTTGCCCAGGCCTGCTCTGGACCCTCCCCCCCCCCCTTTAGCCAATTAAGGCTCCTGAGGCTGCGAAGCAGTGGTACATCATGAAAACAACAAGAACAGGAAATAAAAGTTGCAAATAATGCAACGATAGTATAAAGACAATTTCATTTCCCGGGGCTTCAATCAAAGGCAAGCCTGAACAGCACAGTTTTGCAAGCCCTCCAGAATAGGATAAGCTCCGCCATCGCCCGGACGTCGTCTAGCAGTACGTTCCAGAGCATTGGGGCAGCGATTGAAAAGGCTCGTTGCCTTGTGCTGGAGAGATGGCAGGAGCGGACAGATGGTACCACCAAAAGGTTTCGCTCTTCCGAGCGCAGTGATCTCAGGGGAACGTATGGGGTGAGGCGGTCCCTCAGGTACACGGGCCCCAGACCATGTAAGGCCTTGAAGGTCAAAACCAACACCTTGAAGACAATTCGGTACTCGATTGGAAGCCAGTGCAATTGCCGCAAGATGGGCATAGGGTGCTCTCTTGCCGACACTCCCTCCAGCAAGTGAGCTGCAGCATTTTGCACCAGCTTGAGTTTCCGAATTGTCGACAAGGGAAGGCCTATGTAGCGGCCGTTACAGTAGTCTAGCATTGAGATGACCGTCGCTTGGATTACTGTGGCAAGGTCGTCCCTGGACAGGTAGGGGGCCAGTCGCCTAGCCTGTCGCGGATGGAAAAAAGACGTTTTGCTGACCGCAGAGACCTGAGCCTCCATGGCCAGCAATGGGTCCAACTGAACCCCCAGGCTTTTAATCAAAGATGACGGGCTCAGCTGCTCACCATCCAGGGTAGGCAACCGGCACTCCTCCAGCCCAGGGCGACCAGGCCACAGGATCTCCGTCTTCGATGGATTCACCTTCAGCCGACTGGAGCGCAGCCAACCAGTCACGGCTTCAAGGCATTGCTGGAAACAATCGGGTACGGAGTCTGGCCTGCCATCCATTCTCAGCACGAGCTGGGTGTCATCTGCGTACTGATAACACTCCAGACCAAAGTTGCGCACCAGCTGGGCCAGCGGCCGCATGTAGATGTTGAATAATAAAGGGGAGAGGATGGCTCCCTGGGGGACCCCACATGTTAATGGGAGTCTCCCAGAGACCTCCCCCCTCCCACTCCACTCGTTGTCCCCGGTCTTGGAGGAAGGAGTTGTAGTTTTACAAGGTAACGAATTAACAATTTATTTATTTGACTAGTCATAGGACCATTTCAAAAAACAACACGAATAAAATACAAAGCAAAAAAAGGAGAGGACAGCAGCTGACCTTCTATTTGTTTATTTACATATTCTATTTACAGTCAGAATCTTAATTTCCTGGTTCTTCTTTCAGGAAATGTGCTCTTTTCCTGATAGCTTTGGGTCAATTTTCCCATGTCTTAATGATGTGATCGATTGCCTAATCCAGTGTTTCCCAACCAGTGTGCCGGGGCACACTAGTGTGACGTGAGCGATCATCAGTTGCGCCGTGGGAAATTTGCCTCTTCCTGGTGCTCCTGCTGCTGGTGGCGGAGGCCGAGGGAGAAGGTGGCGGCGGAGGCGCGGGGGCTCCTGAAGCTGAGGAAGCGCAGCAGCCGCAGCAAGAAGGACAACAGCAACGCCTCCTCCTCCTCCTCCATCCTCCCCGCTTTCATTTCTCTCCGGGGCTTGCTTCCTTCGGGGCCATCACCATGTCCTCCTCTTCCTCCCGCAATAGCAGTGGCGGCTGCATGGGGCCCCTCCACCCCAGCCAGACAGTGGAGACCCTTTTAATGTATGATGTGGACAGTGGAGACCCCTATAATACATGATGTGGACAGTGAGACCCCTATAATGCATGATGTGGACACTTCACTATAATGCATGATGTGGACTCACCGTGAAGCTGCATGCAGCTTCTGAGTGTATACATTTTAAAACATATTAACTATATGTATTACTGTGTTAGAGTGTCATTTGGTTGGTGGCGTGCCCCAGGATTTTGTAAATGTAAAAAGCGTGCCGCGGCTCAAAAAAGGTTGGGAAACACTGGCCTAATCTATGAACCACGCATAATTTGTGACTACCTGGATATGTTAATCTTGGCTTTTCTTCGCGAACGAAGATTCAGGAAGGACTCATCCCACACTTTCTACAAGTACGTTGATGGTTCGGAGGTTGGATGTGTCAGGAGTGACTTGAGAAACTGCAAGTTGCTTCTGGTGTGAGAGAATTGGCCGTCTGCAAGGATGTTGCCCATGGGACGCCCAGATGTTTTGTTTGTTTGGGGGTTTTTTTGGATGCTTTACCATCCTTGTGGGAGGCTTGTCTCATGAGGAACTGGAGCTGATAGAGGGAGCTCATCCACACTCTCCCCAGATTCGGACCTGCGACCAGAAGTATTTTATGTGCGTGTTTAGTAATGTTTAACATTTTATCAGGGGAGGGTCAATTTTGATGTTTTATACTGTTTATTTAATCGATGGCATTGAATTGTTACTAATACTGTGAACCGCCCTGAGTCCCCTTCGGGGTTGGTTTAGAAATACCATAAATAAATAAACAAACAAATGAATGTTTTCAGATTTTTGATATACAGTGGGCTCCCCTTATCTGTGGATTCTGCAGCTATGGGTTCAATATAATATATATATATTTAGAAACCAAAAACAAGCCAACCTTTTATTTTGTTTATAAGGGACTCTATTTTACTTTGCAGTTGTCTATAATGGGACGAGTATCTACAGATTTTGATCTCCATGGTGGCCCTGGAACCAAACTTTAGTGGGTACAAGGGTCCACTGTACATACACATCAGATGTCTTGGAAATGGGACTCTAAGCACAAAAAATCATGTATGTCTCTCATACTCCTTACACAAAGTGCCCCGAAGTGGTTTTGAGCAATATTTTGATGATTTTGCCTCTGAAACAAAACGTGTGTACATCTAACCATCATAAAGCAAAAGTGTTGCTATATCAACCACTCATGTGGTTGAGTTTGGAGTATTTTGAAATTACAAACCGCTTAACAGTTCTTTAGAAAGTTTTTTTTAGAGTGGGGCTTCTTATATGATGTGGGGGCTAAGGTTGTATACATTTTACAGTTGTGTAGAAGAAGGAGCTAGTTTGGTGTATTGGTTTGAACACTGGATTATGGGTCTGGAGACCAAGATTCAGATCCCTGCTCAGCCATGAAATCCACTGGATGACCTTGGGCAAGCCACACTCTTCAGCCTCAGGAGAAGAGAAAGGCAATCTTATGAGCAAATCTTGCCAGGAAAGCCCTGGGATAGAATTGCTATGGGTCAAAAGAGGCTTGAAGGTACACGACAACAGAAATAATTTCAGTAGGATTTTGCTTTGTATCTGATTGTGTGTGAGGCAACACCTGCTGAAAGCTGGCTTAGAAGAGTAAAGTCTTACAGATATCAAACACTTTTATATATTATAATTCTGGTTTCTTTGTTTTAGAAAACGCTCTGCGATGTCATTCTCATGGTCCAGGAAAGAAAAATACCAGCTCATCGTGTTGTCCTTGCTTCAGCCAGTCACTTCTTCAACTTAATGTTTACCAGTAAGGCTTCTTAATTAACTTTCTAATAGGTTTTTTAAAAAATGCCATGTACTGACACAAACCTTTGAGGAAGAAAATAACTGGTTTCAAAACATTTTGTTCATCAGTCTACAACCAAACCTTTCTTTCATTGTGTTACTAGACCAGTATTCATACTAATTGTAAATTGGTAGCACAGAGTGATTGAATGTAGAACAGCTGAATTTTTTTAGAATGGATGTTGAGGCATAAATTGAATCAAGAGACATATTAGTCACCGAAAATCTTCCATGGACTAAGTAATGTCCGAGAGCATTGCTAAAGTATTGATGTCATCAGGTCCCTGGCTTAAGTGCCAATTGAAGTGTTTTCATTTACTGTTTTGGCTAAGGAACTGACCCTATTCCCTTCCACACTTCTCCTGCTGATTTTTTTCCCTTCAATTAAATTCTTAGAGCAAGCAAAGAGTTGTAATTTATGGCAGATTCTGTATATCTAATTGCAGCAAACATGATTGAATCAAAATCATTTGAAGTGGAATTAAAAGATGCTGAGCCTGACATTATTGAGCAGCTTGTGGAATTTGCTTATACTGCAAGGTAGGTTTATAATACTTAAATATTAAGGTCTTAATATCTATCAGTTGCAGACAAATCCAAATCCTTCGCTTATCAGTTTAAAAATTTATCAGCCCAATATTAGATCTCAGCATGAGTTTTGGCTTCAACATACTATATTGTTGTGTACTAATGGTGGAACAGATCTTCAAATTAAAAAAAGATGCTACATATTAAAATAGATGAAAAATACAGTGCCTAAACAGGAATGCCTGTGTGTGTATGGCTTAAGGCCCACAAGACAAGACTGTGGAGGGTGAGTTGCCTGAAATGATCAGACAGATTGGACTTCTAAGACTCCTGTGTAATTGGGTCTCTATAGGGATTATCAATCAGAACATAATAAAATATTAAGACAGCTATTGTTGTTAGGCCCTCCCAGGAATAAGCAAGGCTGCATATCCTCTCTCCTGTGTACACTTACTTGAAAGTGAGCTACATTGGAGCTCTAAATAGACATTGGACTTGTAAGAAGCTTTATATTTAATGATGATTGAATAACAATGAGTGGGAGACATGGTTTGCTCTCTCACTGATCCCTACAGCTGAATCATTGCACCTAGAGCTTGGATAGACATAAATGTATTTGCATATTGGTTTATGCATATTTTGTGTGATTCTGTATTGCCTAATCTTTCAGATTTTGCTTTTAAAGTAGCATAGGGAAGGATGTGATTGAACTCATAAGCACTTTTGCTTTCACTCAATAGGGTCTTTAACCTCCCCCCACATCCTTTAGCTTCAAGTATTATTTACTCAGTTTTGTAATATTTCATTTATTTTTCCATTGTTTTCACAGTAGTAATTTTTTTTCTGCTCCTGTTGGTGATGGTTGTTTTTAATGCAGTGGCGCTCAATGTTTTTAATTGTTTTGTTTAAAAAAATGTACCCAAAAGTAGGCAAACCCCATAGTTCCAGGGTCTGTAAATATTGTTCAGCTACTTCAATTAGGAATAAATACTTAAAATATGTTAATATAATACTGATATGGATACAATTTACTACCAATTCTAGTTGAAATTATTCCTTTTTGATGACATTGTTATGTTTGTTTCAGAATTTCTGTAAACAGCAACAACGTCCAGTCATTGTTGGATGCAGCAAATCAGTATCAAATTGAACCTGTGAAAAAAATGTGTGTGGACTTTTTGAAAGAGCAAGTTGATGCTTCAAATTGTCTTGGTAAGGTAGTTTACTGTTATCATCAATGTATTGTTTCTAAATACATTTTGTTTGGGGTTACAGTATTTCAATATGTTTATAATTATGCATGTCAAATCTCATATATCCAGAGAAAAAACCCCACCAAGCTCTGGAAACATAGCTGTCATGAATGTTTCAAAGCATTAATATGGAAATATGTCTGATTTATCTGATCCTATTTAAACCCAGTAGACTGTAGAGTCTAAACTAGTCCACTGTAGTATAAAGAAAACAGGGAACTGCTTGTGTAAGAAGTTATTGATTACTTCCCTTCATAGGCTTGTTAAAAAAGACAACTTTCATACATAACCTTGTAAAAATCACAGCTGATGGCACAACTAGAAATTATGCTGGCCTCTCTTTAATATGCTATAATTAGCCTAAATGTAAACCAGGCCAATTGTATCTTATTTTCTGTTTGACCTGTTTTTTAATAAGTCACTGGGATAGAATGCTTGGGCAACTATCCCCTTATTATAGTGACTCACAGTTGTTGAGATAGGAATGCAAATATTGGTCCATTTTTGCTCATGTGTACATAATGAGACAGAGTATTCATTATTCATTTTTCATGCTGGAAATAAGTGATTAGTGGTGTTCTGCAGGGCTCGGTCCTGGACCCAGTACGGTTCCACATCTTTACTAATGACCTAGATCAGGGCTGTCCAACTTCTTTTGGCCCAGGGGCCGGAGTTCTGGTCACTGATGACCTGGGGGGCCGTAGCGGGGGGCGGGGCCGCTCCTGACGGCGTGCTGGCGTCAGCACGGCTGACGTCAGCAAGCCGGCATCCTGCGCGGCCCGCCCCTTTTCGGCAAGGCTTGCTGATGTCACCAAGCCCCGCCGAAAAGGGATGCCGCACTTGATGACGCCGGCGTGGCGCCGGGTTCCTTCCACCTCTTCCCCCTCACCGGTGAGGGGAAGAGGTGGAAGGAACCCGGCGCCCACGCCGGCACCAAGCACGCCCTGGCGCGCATGCGCGGCATCCCTTTCAGTGAGGCTTGCTGGCGTCGCCAAGCCCCGCTGAAAAGGGGCGCTTGGCGCGGCGTGGCGCGGGTTCCTTCCACCTCTTCCTCCTCAGCGGTGAAGAGGAAGAGGTGGAAGAAAAACCAGCGCCCTGCGTCTGCAGCGTCCCACCCCGGTGGGGCTCGTGACGTCACCCAGCCCCGCCGAAAAGGGCCAGGCCGCGCAGGACGCCTCTCCTGCCCGGCGGCGCCGGGAAGGAGGAGGAAGGGAGGATTCCTCCCCTCCCTCCCCCCGTCGCTGCGAACCGGATCGCAGCGGCGGGGCGGAGAGAAGGACGAGGGGGCGAGGCAAGGAGGAGGAGCTGGCTCCCTTCCTTCTCCCTGCCCCGCCTCCTCCCCCCCTCCCCCCCGCCACTGCGATCTCGTAGCGGCAGCGCGGAGAGAGGGACGGAGGGGCGGTGCAGGAGGAGAAGCTGGCTCCCTTCCTCCTCCCTGCCCCGCCTCCTCCCCCCCCCCCCCCCCGGCCGCCTTTTTTTTTTTTTACAAAATATTTTTTTAAATATATATTTTTTAAAAAATTATTTTAGGAGGGTAGCGGGGGCCATGTCCAACAGGCTGGGGGGCCGTGTCCGGTCCGCGGGCCGCCTGTTGAACAGCCCTGCCCTAGATGAAGGTTTAGAGGGCATGCTTATCAAGTTTGCAAGTGACACCAAATTAGGAGGGATAGATAATACTCCAGAGGACAGGATCAGAATTCAAAATGACCTTAACAGATTATAGAGAGCTGGGCCAAAACAAAATAAATTTCAATAAGGACAAATGTAAGATACTATAGAATGGCAAAAATAAAGAATGGGTGATACCTGGCTCAACAACAGTCCATGTGAAAAAGGTCTTGGAGGCTTTGTGGACAATAAGTTGAACACGAGCCAACAGTGCGATGCAGCAGCTAAAAAAGCCAATCCAGACTGATTTAGAAAATCCAAAAATGGAATCCCTAGAAGAATTGAACCTAAAGGGCCTTAAATGCAGTTGGCTTCTGCATAGACAATTGAGAGAGAAATTTAAAGAACAACTTAGGACCTCGGGCTTCCAGACTGCAAAAACATGGTTTGATATGGCAATGATTCAGAAAAAAAGGACTTAGATTATACATATACAAAAATGTACTGACTTGGTACATGGAAGAGGAAATAGTAAAAAATTCTATGGTTAGATGGGCCCAAAATATAGGTCAAGAGATAAAAACGTCCCAGTGGGAAAAGACATGGAAGAGAAGAATGAAATACACCGCATGTCAAAACCTAAAGGAAAAAGTTTATAAAATGCACCTGCGATTGTATCTCTCTCCAGAGAGACTAGCAAAGATATATAATTGCTCCAACAAATGTTGGAAATGTGGGAAAGAAAAAGGTACATTCTACTACACATGGTGGACTTGCAGCAAAGTAAAAAAAAATACTGGAAACAAATCCGTGTATATCTTGAAAAAATGTTAAACACAAATTTCAAAATGACACCTCAAATGTACCTTTTGAGTATGCCCGATGAAGCATTGGAAAGAAAATTTGGAATTTTTTTGTTTTACATGCAGTGACAGCTCAAATAGTATATGTCAGATATTGGAAAACCCCAGAGATACCTCCATTAGAAGAATGGGAAAAATATATTGCAGATATGCTGATAACGGACAAAATAGTTATTATTAAGAGGAGAACTATTAGATAACTTTGTTAATGAATGGCAACCAATGATTCAACATCTTAATGTAAAATTATACTAATAATGTATATAGAGGATCCTATAAGACTGCAGACAAAGAGGAAGCGGATGTAAAGAAAGAGTCTATAATATTTTATATGTATTATTTAGATAGTGGACTGTGACCCTTTAAAGGAAATATATTATTAGATAAATGATTATGGAACATTAATAGATCGAAAGTATTGCACTGTATTCAACAAAATCTTGCAAATGTATGTTTACTTGCATAAATAATTTTTTTTAAGCCAATGGGATTTTGGGCTGCATCAAAAGGAGTATAGTGTTTAGATCAGTGGTTCTCAACCTGTGCGTCTCCAGATGTTTTGGGCTTCAACTAGGCTTCAGACATCCTAACAGCTGGCAAACTGGCTGGGATTTCTGGGAGTTGTAGGCCAAAACACCTGGGGACCCACAGGTTGAGAACCACTGGTCTAGATCAAAGGAAGTCATGGTTCCTCTCTATTCTGCTTTGGTTAGATCTCACCTGGAATACTGTATACAGTTCTGGGAATAAACAAAGTTTAAACAAAGATATTGCAAAGCTGGAAGGTGTCCAGAGGGGATCAGCTAAAATGATCAAAGGTCTAGAGACCATGCCCCATGAGGAACATCTTAGGGAGCAGGTATGATTAGGTTGGGAGGAGACATGATAGCTATGTATAAATACGTGAAAGGGTGTCAGAAGGAAGAGGGAGCAGGCTTGTTTTCTGTTGCCCTGGAGACTAGGACTCGGAGCGATGAATTCAAATTACAGGAAAGGAGATTCCACCTGAACATTAGGAAGAATTTTCTGACCTTATGAGCTATTCAACAGTGGAATTTTGCCTTGTAGTGTGATGGAAGCTCCTTCCTTAGATGATTTTAAAAGGAGGCTGGATGGCCATCTGTCAGTGGTACTTTGTGCTTTTCCTGTATGGCGGGGGTTGGATTGGATGGCCCATGTGGTCGCTTTCAACTCTGTTATTCTATGATTCTATGAATCTTACAGCATTTCATCGAGTAGCAAGCTTTATTTGGAATAAGCTTTCATGCATTGCAGCCCACCTCATGGTGTGCGTGGGATAGTTTCAGTTGATGGAAGTCGATGGGGGCCATGTTAATGTAAAAGGCATTGTTATTAAAACATGTTTAAGAGTTAGCAGGTGTTGAAAGGTGAAAAGTATATCCTAGCATAGATTAGTATGTGTGGTGATTAATAGTTTTATGACCAATCTTGTGTAGGAGATAGAGTTTAATGCCTCGTTAAGGCTGTAGGAAATAGAATTGCAAAAGTGAGTCGAGAAAATTGCCTAAATAGTGGTCAATGAGGCAAATCTATTTACATGACCAAGTAAATATATACGGAAATAAAAAGCTGTAATCTCTATTCAAACTGCAGAAGATAAAGTTCAGCTGCCGTTATCATATTTCTCAACATTTGTTAACTGACTCTTAAGATTACTTAAGATTACTAGTATATATAACAGCCAACTGAAGTTATTTTCCATGCATATGATAAAAGGGGCTGTAATGCGTAAAAATATGTGTCAAATAATGTAGAATAAAACTGAAACAGACTGTGGCTGCATTGATATCTGTCATGTTATTACAGTGCCATAAGTGTTAGCTTGTACCATAGGTGGACCATAATAACAAGGTAGAAAATGTCTGTGGGTTGTTTATATGATGAACATAATCTTCCCTTCTTGTTTGGGAGAGAAAATATCATACTGTGGCTTCACCTCCCACTGCTCCAGAAAGTGTCTTAGTTTTGCTCAGATTGTCATGCTGGTGAAAATCATATAATGCAGTAACCTTGGTGGTATTCCAACCTATTATTGCTGTCCCAATTATATTTTTTAAAACTTAAATTCCAACCTAGTGCTGCTTCCCATATATAGCATACATTGCAAATTAACAATTTTCATCTTACACTAGGAATAAGTGTGTTAGCAGAATGTCTTGACTGTCCGGAACTGAAGGCAACTGCAGATGATTTTATCCATCAGCACTTTACAGAGGTTTACAAAACAGATGAATTTCTGCAGCTAGATGTCAAGCGTGTGACACATCTCCTGAACCAGGATACACTAACTGTGAGAGCAGAAGATCAGGTGAGGATCTAGCGATTTCGGTTTTATGCTTACAGTTTAGAAAAGGGTTGAGGTTCTTTAGGAGTATTACTGTTACTCATATTTTAGCTGCATAAAATACTTCACATGGAGGCTGGAATGCAAGAAAATATGTAAACAAATTTGGTACCCCCATGGGATTTCTGAGGTCTCTTATTTCTTATTCTCTTTATTTTGAGCTAATAAGAGAGGCAGGCAACAAATGTATTATTATTATTTTCCTTAAACAAGAACTTTCTCATACAACCGTCTTCTTCCAGGTCTATGATGCTGCTGTTAGGTGGCTGAAATACGATGAACCAAACCGTCAGCCCTACATGGTTGACATTCTAGCAAAAGTCAGGTTTCCATTAATTTCAAAGAATTTCCTCAGTAAAACCGTACAGGCTGAGCCACTTATCCAGGACAATCCAGAATGCCTCAAAATGGTTATTAGTAAGTTTTACAAGATTTATTTTAAGATGCTGTATAACGTTGTTTTCGAATAATACCATCCTACATTTTTGCTAAGATTGGGACTCAAAATGGCTCACAAATTAAGCATGATACAAATGTTACACTTCGGAGTATTTTGCAATTAATGAAAATCAGGATGGATGCTGTTTCGATTGGTTGGTCAAAATAGTCTGGTAAACTTTAATGTTCTATTTCTTGAGATTTAATACTTTTAGAGGGGAGTATCTCCTGATCATAAAAAAACATCACAAGGATATGGCAAAATTGTCCCCTAGGACCACCAGAGAATATGGAGAATATTTAGCAGAAACCGCTATGGTGATCATAGGGATGTGTGGGAAGCCTTAGAAATAGCCTTGGAGATTTTATCCATCCATTCTTAACATAGTCCCTCCTTTCAATAAATGGTGGGTGGCAAATTTGAAAATATTGAATACACATCATGAAAAGTCCTTGAAAATTTAAAGTTATGGATTAAGGGACACATTTCTGTCTAGTAATCCTAGGTTGAACCATATGTGGTATGCTATAAGTGCTGGGCTCTTATGAATGTACATGGATATTTATGTTTTTCCAACATGCTTGATGACATGGATTTCGTATGATTGCCATCTGAAGAGATTTATTCCATGACAGCTAGTTTGTATCACTCTCATACATTTCAGTTATGTACTGAAAAATATATTTCTAAAAGTTACGGAATGCCTTATCAATACATTTTTCTGTATTTGATAGAGTGTACATATCTTTTAATGAATAGAAAGTAGTAATTCCTTGTTTCTCCTTGTCTTATTGTTCACCCGAACCTTGGAAATGGATTTTCCTTTGAACTACACAGAATTAATGTGTGCTTCCTTGGGTTTAGGTGGAATGAGATACCACCTACTTTCTCCAGAGGACAGAGAAGAATTGGTGGATGGGACTCGCCCACGAAGGAAAAAACACGATTATCGCATTGCCTTGTTTGGAGGGTCACAGCCACAATCATGTCGCTATTTTAATCCAAAGGTAACTCTTTTTCCTCGATTATTTGAATAGATGGCATGTAGTCTTTGTATATTAAATATAGTCCTTGTCTTTCTGTGGTGTGTTGCATCTCTTTATATATAATTTGTAAATGTTAAGGTTTTCCCTTGACATTTTCTAGTCATATCCGACTCTGGGGGGTAGTGTTCATCTCCATTTCTAAGCCCAACAGCTGGTGTTGTCCATAGACATCTCCTAGGTCATGTGGCCGGTATGACTTCATGGAGCGTCATTACCTTCCCACCTTAGAGGTACCTATTGATCTACTCACATTTGCAAGTTTTCGAACTGCTAGGTTGGCAGAAGCTGGGGCTAACAGCGAGAGTTCACCCTGCTCCCCAGATTTGAACCATTGTGCTTACCTAATGCTCTTGGGACAGCATTGGCTTCACCTTCAAACAAGTGAAGCAACTGTGACAGTTGCTAACATAGAGGACATTATAAATTATATAATATACTAGCTGTACCCGGCACGCGTTGCTGTGCCCTATTTAGGAGATGCGGGGAAGTCTGAGTATATAAGGGTTTTGAAATGATGCTACTTATGGTCTTGGTGGGTGTGTGCATGTGTATATGTGTGTATGTAGTGTATATATGTGGGTGTATATGTATATATGTGTATGTGTGTTTATATATGTATGTGTGTGTATGGTACTGTATATGTGTGTGCATGTGTACATACACATGAGGTGTGGACAGGGGGGGACGAAGGGGTCTGAGGCTGGTGGAGGAAAAGAAGGGGTGAGGGTGAGGGGGAGAAGAGAAGGAGCCTGGGGCTGACGTGGGGGGTTGGGGCCATAGGCTGAGGGGGAGAAGGAAAGGTCCTGAGGCTGATGGAGGAGAAGAAGGGGGCTGAGGAGGGAAAAGAAGGCGACAGCAGCGACCCCGGTCCTTTCCTCTTCACCCTCTGCCATCCGGAGGGCAGTAGCGGCGAGGGCTGCGTCCCCAGGCCTCGTCCTTCTTCACCCTCCGTCCTCCGGAGGGCAGGCTCCGGGGGGCGGCGTCTTCTCGGAGTAACCAGGAGGTCTCCTTGTGGTAGCCGCTGCTCCGTGGCGGCCGCCATCTTTCCTGGCGGCACCTCGGGCCAGGCGGGGGCGGAACCTCCGGTATGCGGCATCAGTTTCCGGGCGGACCCTTTTTCTGACTGATTGACTTCCGTCGGAGCCTTTTCTGCCGGACCGGAAGTGGTTCGGCCGCCATGTTTGTTTGTAGTTTTTTGTTGTTTTTTTGCAGTGTTGCTTCCCCGGAGAGCCGCAGAAGCGACCGATGCGGCAGAGAGCGGCTGCGCGGTGAAGTTGATGGTGTGTGGGGAGAGAGGGGGACGGAATGGGTTGGGGGTTGGGGGGGGGAGTCAGAGTGCGCAGTGTGTTTGCTGTCTTTCTGTCCTGCGTTGTGGTGTTGGGGGGGGGTTGTAGTGCGCCTGCGCGATGGCTCTCACTGTGTTCTGCGCTCGTGGCCAGCGCAGAACGGGAGTCAATGGGGCGGTTTTTGGGGGCTGTTTTTGGGGGGTTGCAAGTTAGTGAGGTGGGTTTTTAGTGTTATGTCTGTCCCTCGTGGTCGGGGGGACTGTGTGTCGTGGGATTTGTGTTTGGGGGGGTTATGGTTTGGCCGTGCATATCCATCTTTGCACGACCACGTCTCCTTTATATATATAGATATCTCATATGTGTGTGTAGCTATTGCATGGAACAGGCGAGGACTGTTAAATTAGAAGGATGGAAAGTTTTCTAGAGGGCAAGGATGTTTTGAGGTTTCTATAACAACTGAAATGTTTCTTATAGATACACATGTTTCATTCTTGGATTTGGTGTCTATTTTACGTAATAATCTACAAAAATAGTTGATCAATGTAAAAAAAACAATTTAGGAAGTTCACATGAAAAAGCAATTAATAATTGGGAATAATAGGAAAGCCTGTTTTCCAAATGAATGTGATCTCCTTCCATTTAACTTTAGAAGGACAAATGTCAATCAATTGATGGGAGACTTTGAAGGAGGGAGTTCCATTTTGCTGGGAAAATCCGAGCTCATTCAACTCTTTTCCTTCCACTATATCCAAAAGGAAGTGTGATCGGACTTGAAAGAAGTGTGCTACTCGCCATATTGCCCTTCTTCAAAAGTGCCTTTTACTTTTCTGTACAGAAATGGCTCTGCAATTGGTAGAAATGCAGTATTCCAGTCCCCCATTTCCATCTCTAGGATATCAGCATCTGAACTCAAAATTTCATTGATATGGGGAATCATGGTAATGTTTGATAATCAAAGAAGAAATAGAAAATATTCACTCATTAATAAATTTGGGGAATTTTAATTTTGCAATATTAACTGATAACACAGACCAACCCCCAAAACATTTTTCTTTGTGTCCCATTTTTAGGCCTGTTTTGGGGTTATTTAGAGTGCTGATTTAGAAACTTGCATTAGATAGACCACATCACCTCTAGTTTGTTCGGTATGGTTACATTTATAAAACTAAATTCATTTTTTTGTATGAACCAAGTAGATTTTTATGTACTGTAATAAATGTTATTTTTTCTTCATGCTTAAAATATATTAATTTCAAACTGCATTCATATTGAAATAAAATACAGTCTTGAGAATAGGTCGTCAATTTATCTAAAGACTGACTGTATTTTATTTCAGAATGTTACCATTGATGTAATGGACGCTGTGTATTATTAAACTGCATTCATATACCTTGGGTTTGTTTATGGATGAGCAGAGTGGAGTGGTATATGGCATATGTTCTATATCTCAAAAACTAGAGCTGATAGGGGAAAACTAGTGCCATTTTTTGAATCAACAGGTCAAATCTACCCAGAAATGACACTAACATTTGAGACACCAAAATGTGTGTTGGCCAGTGTAACCTACAAGATAGCAAATACTTTCAGGCAAAAGAGAATGCTTGGATTTATTGGTACTGGGAAATTATGTATGTTATAATGAGGTCACAATTAGAAAGTGAGCAGCCCTTAAATTAAATTCACATCTCTATCACCAGTAGAGCATAGGTTCAAGGATTTCCTTACTTAGTAGTTCAAGTGGAAGTTATCATTGATACCAGACTGAGATTATTACTAAACTAATTCTTGAATTCACAAAAAAAATGCTTCATCCCAAACTCTGGTACAATATTATGTAATTAATGCACTGAGTCCTTTCTAATTAAGGTAATACTTGAGAAGTCATAGAAGAACCCCCCCCCCCCCTCTTTCAGATTGCTTATAACAAATTCGGTATATTTGATCTAAAACAAAACTGAATATTTTAGGGCATACAACTGGATCTCAAACTTGATGTGCTCTTAATTCATTAATGTAAGCAACATGTTTCTTTTACTCTTTGAACAATAATTAGAAGCATTTTGTTTTTTAAAAAATTGTATCTTCTCATAGAAATGTAAGGGGATGATTTCAGATGCTATCTAAAGAAAACATACCCAATCAGTTCTATATACCTGTATGTGTAATTGCATAAGGACAAACAAATCTATTTACATTCACACTGTATTGGCATAGCCTAATCAGTGGTTTGAAAACATTGATCCTAGCATCTTTTGGACTAAATCCCATAAATGTTGGTCGCTATGGATCAGAGATTTGGAGGGTTGAAAGACATAGACACCTGGAGGACCAAGGTATGAAAACCGCTGGCCTAGATAGACAAAATTCTTTTTGGATCTATGGACTTCCTAAACCACTAGGCAATAACAAATGCTGCTATTCCTAATTAGCAGTGAGTATTGATGTGGTCTGGCTAGTTTGGTTCTACTCTTTGATCCTCTTTTTCAATTACTTTATTACTCTAGCTATTCCCATCTGCTAGAACTACAGTGAGCAAACCATTACTTGAGTGTCTGCTGGTAAGGCTTTAAATATTTTGGAAGCACATTCTTAGTTCTTAAGAAAATAATTGAAGATGGGTTAGAAAGCAAAATCTTGGTTGTCATGGCAACATGTTTTTACAGATTGCTCTTTCTAATTGTAGTTCCTGCATTCTGCTCTTTTGTTTATCTTTGCGCCTTTTTTATCAGACAAGCCCCCACTTTGGCAGTCTTTAGGAGGAGCCTGAAGACGTGGCTGTTCCAATGTGCCTTCTCTGAATAAAGGAAATAACATCCTGCTGTGTTCTATCTCTGCAAATGTCCTCAGAAGCACTTTAATTACCTGTTGTGTGTCTGCCCCATATTGTCCTTGAAGTCTTCCTGCTATATGCAAACTACCTCTATCTGCACCCAGTGTTTATTTTAAAATTTTAACATTCCCATTTGGCCCACCCGAAATGGTTTTAAATTGTCTGTTACTGCTAGTGTTTGAGTTTTTATTGATTGTATTGTTTTATAATTGCTGTTGTGTTGTTATTGTGTATTGTTGGGCTTGGCCTCATGTAAGCCGCCCCGAGTCCCCTTAGGGAGATGAGTGTGGGGTACAAATAAAGTAAGTAAATAAATAAATAACCTCTTTACCTTCTTTTTATTATACAGGATTACAGCTGGACAGACATCCGATGTCCCTTTGAAAAGCGAAGAGATGCTGCCTGTGTCTTCTGGGACAATGTAGTTTATATTTTGGGTGGTTCTCAACTTTTTCCTATAAAGCGCATGGACTGCTACAATGTTGTGAAAGATAGCTGGTATTCTAAACTGGGGCCTCCAACTCCCCGCGATAGCCTTGCAGCTTGTGCAGCAGAGGGAAAAATTTATACTTCTGGAGGTTCAGAAGTAGGTAAGACACTTTTAAGGATACAACAAAAAAACTGGTTGTACATGGTGCCCTAATAATGTCACTGAATTTATAAAAAAAAATAAACAGCATTCCTGGAGTCAGGATTTCTGACAGGTATCTTAAAAATTACTGATAAAATGTATATTGTTTAATATAGTTTTAGAAAGGATACTCTGTGTCAATTTTACTTGGTGTAATTTTGTCTGGGAATGAAAATACATATCCAGCTGGCATGTACCAAAGTAGAAGATAGGTCAACCTGTGGTTTAATTGGCATAGGCAATACAAGCCTATACGTCTCTTTAAAAAATCAGTCACATTTTGGTATGCTTCCCATGTGCTTCTTAGTTCAATGCATTAGACGCAAAGCTGCCCTTGGTACACTATATTACATATGTAGTCTTGCACTGCTTTCAGCCATACAGTTGGTACGTGGTATGTTTGCTAATTTATTTATTTATTTATTTTATTATTTGGTTTTATATTCCGCCCGTCCCTGCAGGCTCGGGGCGGGTTACAACATATAAAACGGGCAGCATGGAACAGCCATGCGGCCCTACAATAAAACATTAAACATTTAAAACTACATGTCACAACACCATATGGAGGAAGTACAGAAAGTGCCTTAGGTCCGGGGCCCCAGTAGGCAAGGTAATTATGTCAGGAACAGCCGGCCGAGGGCCTAGTCAAAGGCTGATCTAAATAGGGCAGTTTTACAAGCCCTCCGGAAGGGAATCAGTGCTGAGATGGTTCGAGTTTCCTCTGGGAGAGAGTTCCAGAGCACTGGGGCTACCACCGAAAAGGCTCTTTGCCTAGTTGAAGACAGATGGCAGGAGCGGATTGATGGTATCAGAAGCAAATTTTGTTCTTCTGAACGGAGTGGTCTCGGGGGAATGTACGGGGCAAGGCGGTCCCTCAGATACGCAGGCCCTAGGCCGTGCAAGGCCTTAAAGGTCAACACCTTGAAAGCGATCCGGTACTCAATGGGGAGCCAGTGCAGTTGCCGAAGGATGGGAGTAATGTGCTCCCTTACTGGCGTTCCCGCCAGCAAGCGAGCAGCGGCATTCTGCACTAGCTTGAGTTTCCGGATCGTCGCCAAGGGAAGGCCAACGTAGAGGGCGTTACAGTAGTCCAGCCTCGAGATGACCGTCGCTTGGATCACCGTGGCCAGGTCGTCCCTGGACAGGTAGGGGGCCAGTCGCCTAGCCTGTCGTAGGTGGAAGAACGCCACCCTGCTGACCGAGGAGACCTGAGCCTCCATGGTCAGCAGGGGGTTGAGCTGAACACCTAGGCTCTTAACAATGGATGACGGGCTTAGTCGCTCGCCGTCCAGGGTAGGCAACCGGCACTCATCCAGCCCAGGTCGACCAGGATTCACCTTCAGCCGGCTGGCGCGCAGCCAGCCAGTCACGGCTTCCAGGCATTGATGGAAACAATCGGGTACGGTGTCCGGTCTGCCGTCCATTCTCAGCAGAAGCTGGGTGTCATCGCGTACTGATAACACTCCAGACCAAGGTCGCGAACCAGCTGGGCCAGGGGGCGCATGTAAACGTTGAATAATAAGGGAGAGAGGATGGCCCCCTGGGGGACCCCACAATTAAGTGGGAGCCTCCCGGAGACCTCCCCGCCCCCCTCCACACGTTGTCCCCGGTCCTGGAGGAAGGAGGCCACCCATTTAAGGGCAGTCCCCCTAACCCCAGACACGGCTAAACGGTGGGTCAACAGTGTGTGGTCTACGGTGTCAAACGCTGCTGTCAGATCTAACAAGACAAGCAGGGCCGACCCACCCTGGTCCAGCTGGCGGCGAAGTTGGTCTGTAATGGCGACAAGCACGGTCTCCGTCCCATGCCCAATACGGAAGCCGGACTGGAAGGGATCAAATCCAGCTGTGTCTTCTAAGAACCGCTGCAGCTGATCCGCTGCTGCCCTCTCAATTACCTTGCCTAAAAAAGGCAAGTTGGAAACAGGCCTGTAATTGGAGGGAGCCGAAAGATCTAAATTCGGCTTCTTCAGCAGCGGTCTTACCATTGCCTCTTTTAATCCCCCTGGGAAGACTCCTTGCTCAAGGGAGCTATTTATGATCGTGCCCAGGGGGCGTCGTAGCCCCTCCCGGCAAGATCTAACCAGCCAGGAGGGACACGGGTCGAGGGAGCAAGTAGTTGGTCTAGCTGCAGCTAGTAGCTTATCGACAGCTGCTGCGTCCAGCAATTGGAAACGGGTGAAGGTGGGCCCGCCGAGTGGTGGCGGAGTCTCGAGTTCATCAACTGTATCAAGAGTGGCAGGGATATCCCGGCGGAGAGTCGAAATCTTGACAGCGAAATAGTTCTGAAAAGCCTCAGCTGTTGGAGCCAATCCCCTATCATTTGGGACAGTTGGAATTGTTGTCAGAGATCGAATTATCTTAAATAATTGAGCTGGGCATGAACTTGCTGACTCTATCAAGGAAGAATAGTACACTTTTTTCGCTTCCTTGATAGCTTGTTCATTAAACCTCTTTAAACTGTTTATAAGCTGATTTCGATGCTCCGTCACGGAGACTCCGCCACACGTCCTCTAGCTGTCTCTTCCTCCGTTTCATCGCCCGCAACTCCTCGGTGAACCAAGGGGAGCGATTACTCCGGGGGATGAGAGGGCGCCTGGGGGCGATCTCGTCCAGGGCTGTGGAAAGACTAGTATTCCAGTATTCCACCTGCCCATCGACTGAGTCGTTGGGGGGTTCCCAGTCCCTTAGAACATTCAGGAACCTACTGGGTTCCATAAGTCTCTTCGGGCGAACCAAAATTTGGTTGACCACTGCTAATCAAACTATGTTCAGTAGAATTGCTGTCTGAGACTTTAAAAATCCTGGAATCTAATTAAAATGCACTTTCTGAGTTTAGAATATCTTCTTTGGGATATGATATCCATTAACATCAGTACAGGCTGAGTATCCCTTATCTAAAATGCTTGGGACTAGAAATGTTTGGGATTTGGAAGACTTGCATTTGCACATGCACACACACACAGATATTTTTCAGATGGGGCACAAGTTTAAACTTTATGTTTTATATACACTTTATGCACATAGCCCAAAGGTTATTTTACACACAATATTTTTAATAACTTCATGCATGAAGCAAAGTTTGTGGACAATTTAGAAATTCTGGATAAGGGAGGTTCTGGTATCTTGTGGGTAATATTCACCTAATAGCTGATGGCAAGAACATTTGGAGCAATTGGCATCTAGCAAATGGACAGTGTGACATGGAGTATGCCGCTCCCTGTTTTTATGTCTTGGTTAATTTTTTTGTTGTATCTGGAGCACATGCAGGATTGTAAAGTTCTTAGTGCGCCAGCTGTGCCCATTCCTTGGGAAGTCAAACTTGGCCATGGTCGTCCATGCTCTGGTTACATCTCACATAGGTTACTGCAATGTGCTGTACATGGGGTTGCCTTTGAAGACTGTTCGGAAGCTTCAGTTGGTCCAGTGGATGGCAGCTAGGTTGCTCACTGGAGCTGTGTGCAGGGAGCATACAACCCCCCTGTTATGTCAGCTTCACTGGCTGCCAGTCTGCTACTGAGCACAATTCAAAGTGCTGACTTTTAGCCTATAAAGCCCTAAACATTTCCAGCCCAGTCTAACTGTCCAAACGTATCTCCCGCTATGAACCATCTAGAAGATGAAGATCATCAGAAGAGGCCCTACTCTCGGTCCCACCTTCTTTGCAAACACGGCTGGTGGAGACAAGTGACAGGGTCTTCTTAGTAGTGGTTTCTCGGTTATGGAACTCTCTCACTAACAATATCAGATCAGCCCCCTCCCTCTTAAGCTTTCAGAAGGAGTAAAAACCTGGCTCTGGGAATTTTAATGTGGAACATGTGCAATTGACTACGGAATGGCCTTAAATTCTGATCCCTGGATGGTATGTTTAAACATTGGAATGTATTTTAATTATGTTTAATATGTATTAATTTTAATCCAATTTATTTGCATGTTTTAAGGCACTGTGTAGGTACCACATGTAAGCCGCCTTAAGTTCCCCTTGGGATGGAAAAAGGCGGGATATAAATAAGGTAAATAAATAATAAATAAATTAGTGTGGGCAGGAAGGTGATTCAAACAATGGAACATGCGTGTCTTGGGAGAGTGATAAAACAGAAATAACTAAAAGGCTAATACACCTTGAAAGCGCAGTATTTCCCATACTAGTGCCTTGCCCTTTTCACCCCAAAGGTGATTCAGGGCAGCCTCACAACTGGCAGCAATTTGATGCCCAACAAACAAATTCCAAAATTAACAATTACAATTAAAACCAGTGATAAAACATAAATGGTTAAAACAGCAATTAAAATCACTTTTTAAAAATCATTATAATGCATTTGCAGATCTGCCGGAACAACAAAACTGCATTGTAAGAAATATATCCATGAAAAAAAATTGAAAAAATACTATCTAAATCTATTTCTCTTTCATTTTTACTTAAAAAGGAAATTCTGCATTATATCTGTTTGAATGTTATGATACAAGAACCGAAAGCTGGCACACAAAGCCCAGCATGTTGACACAGCGGTGCAGCCATGGAATGGTAGAGGCAAACGGCCTGATTTATGTATGCGGAGGAAGTTTAGGAAACAATGTTTCTGGCAGAGTCTTGAACTCCTGTGAAGTTTACGACCCAGCAACAGAAACGTAAGTATGGATTTAAAAGCTTCTGCCGCAGACTGAATTTCTGAGTTCTTCATTTTTTTTATTTATTCTCTGTACGTAATCGGAGAAGCAAAAATGTGAAAGAAGTAATTGATGTCTGAAGCTACTGTTTTCTTCCTCGGTATGGAAAAAACCTATCCTATGTCCAAAATCTATCAATTTGCTGCAGCTTCTTTTGCAAGAAGCAAGAACTTTTAAACACTATAAAATACACTTAGAAAAAAACTAATGACTTCATCTGATATGTTTTTGTGCTAGTATGGAGTTAACAACTTTTTGCAAACTTAGAAAAGTGAAGATTGGTCAGAGAACTCAGAGAAATTAAGTCAAAAGTCAGGGGAAAAATGGGGTTAAGCTATACAGTTGTCCCTCCACTTTGATCTATGGGGCTGGGGTCTTTTTCCTGCATGGCACAAGCGTCTGTGTCACCTGGGCAAAGGAAGGGGGTTATTGGGGAAAACAGAAATGCGTATATTGCTGATTAAATCCATAAATACAGAGGTCTGACTGTATTTTTAATCATTTAATACAACTTCAGTTTTATGTAAGTTTGCCTGTGAATTTAATGTAGGTTTTTTAAAAAAAAAAATAGTGGCCAAGGAAATTGATTAGAGTTGGTCAATTGAAAATGAAATCTATAAAGTTAGCTATTACTTTTCTCCTTACCAGCTTTAGCACTTGTAGATACTCAGTGGAAAAGAATGCATATAGCATGAAACTGAGAATTTCATTTTAAAATACTTTCAGGTGGACAGAGCTGTGTCCAATGCTTGAAGCCCGAAAGAATCATGGTCTGGTGTTTGTAAAAGACAAAATATTCGCTGTGGGTGGACAGAATGGCTTAGGTATGTATTCATTTCTGCTGCCTGGTGCTAAGATCTGCCTTGCCCGAAGTAAAATATACTATCTACTGTGCCTGGTTTGGCATCTCAAAATTATTATATTATTTATATCCCACTTTCCTCTGTTAAATGAGGTTCAAAGTGGCTACATCAAAACATCTAGGGGTGGGAAGAAAATGTACTGTCTTTCATTATGATGTGGTGGTACTGTTCCAGCAACATGAATTAGTTGAAAAACGAAAGCTGAGTAGGAACATGATAGCAGTGTTTAAATATTCTTAAAGGATGTCACACTGAGAGGGGGGAAAGTTTGTTTTCTGCTGCTCTAGAGACTAGGACATGAAGCAATAAATTCAAGTTGAAGGGGAAAAAACTCAATTTAAAAATTAGGGATAGATTCCTGATAATAAGGACTGTTTGACAGTAGAATATGCTGCTACCTGGGAGTTTGGTGGAGTCTCCGTCTCTGGAGGTCCTTAAGTAGAGGCTGGATGGCAATCTGTTAGGCTTTTCATGCATGGTGCAGGAGGGAAAGAGAGGGAAAAACAAGTCATAGGGCAAATTTCTGGTTCATACTGAGATATGATATTAAAACAATATAGGTGAGAGAAGAACAGAAAAAGCTTGAAGAAAGCATTTAAAAAATGCAATATTTAATCCAGGTGAAATTCATATTCTTTCATATTTTCAAACTCTTTTTTTTTTTCAAGTCACTGTTAGAGCTTTTTATTTATCAAACTAGAGAACATTACTTACAGTTGCGGATAACTCTTTTCTCTTTAAAGTGTGTCCTTTCAGAAATGTGCATTTGAAACTTGTGTGTTTTTCTTTTTAAAGGTGGTTTAGACAACGTAGAATATTACGATATTAAAGTAAATGAGTGGAAGATGGTCTCCCCCATGCCATGGAAAGGCGTAACAGTCAAGTGTGCTGCAGTAGGGACAATCATTTATGTCTTGGCCGGTTTCCAAGGTGTAGGTCGCCTGGGGCACATCCTTGAATATAACACTGAAACGGATAAATGGATAGCCAACTCCAAAGTCCGTGCTTTCCCAGTGACTAGCTGCTTAATCTGTGTTGTTGATACTTGTGGAGCAAATGAGGAAACACTAGAGACTTGAAGACTCCAAGAAGATCCTTCTAAGGAGCTCCTGAAAAAAATAGTTTGCTACTTGTGATTATTTTTGTTTTAGTTTGTAATACTTTGGAAAATTCAGAATACAATAGTTTGTTTTTTATCTCCAATCTATAATCTGGATTTGCTTGTTTGAGTTTTATTTTCAGTTTCCTTCTTAATGACTGGACGTATTTTGAGAATTTACCAATCCACACTGAAGACAATCTCTTTCAGATGCACTTGTGTATTTCTTCAGCAAACAAAATCTGCCTGAAGTACACTATGGAGCATTTCAATAACAGCTATAAAATACTACCTGTATTTTCAAGTGACAGTGCTGAAGTTGTTCAGGTAGTACAGATGACTGGAAATAAAACTACCATTAACTGCGACATGTTGTTTTCTGCATTACTGCGATATAGCTACATCACAGGATTGGAGTTCTACAACATCAAGGTCCAGTTGTTCAAGAAGGACTTGAATGAATCATAATTTTCCAGATTCTTGTATTTATATTAAGTTAACAGGGTATATCTGTATATGAACATCTATTTCTCTTGCATTTGTGTTTTATTGCACAACTAGAATGGTTCCTAGGTATAGGCAGATAATCCGGTGAGGTTTTTAAAATTATATTTGCACAAAACCATTTTGTCCTGTGTTGTTTTCACTATAGCCTTCCTGCCATATTCAGGAGATATGGTTTTTCTTTCAGAGTACAGTTGCCTTCTAAAATACTGACTTGTAAAGGTGAGAGTACATGTCACATCTCTTCCTTATCACTGTAGGAGTTTTGCGGGCTTTAAGAATAAATATGCTATTGCCTTTGATGCTCCTCTCTTTATACGGGATGAGGAAATGTAGACAGGGATACTTTAGAATGGAAGCTACTCATGATTTCACAGGTCTCATTCCTGGTGAAAACAAAAGTTTTGCTTTTATTTATAGTCCATTTATTTTGTGAGATAAATAAATACAGATTACACTATTTTGTTCTCTTGCTCTGATTTTCTTTCATGGACACAGTCTAGGGCAACCAGGAAGTAGTTTTGTCTAGAATATCCATTCCTTCTTGTTCCTTGTTTGTATTGGAATAGATCAACATCCATAAATATTTCTTGTTGTGTATATACTGTTAAAGGGCCATAGGTCTGCATGTTAGAAAGTGACTGCCTTTCTTACTTGTGTACAAAACATGTTTGGCATGAAAAATATACTCTAGTTACTTAAGTTCATTATTTTCCTCCAATTCTTTTCTGCTTTTACAACTTCTTGTGAGTGATCTCTTCTAAGCTGGAACTTCCAATATTCTTAATGTGGGTACCTTGTTTTTCATACTCCTGTTTGACATAACATTCTAGAATTAATGATTTTTGAATCAGTATTGGTTCGGTATTGACAGTGTGTTGCCTACACAGAGGAATGCAGTCCTGCCTTTTCAGGACTTTTTTTTATGTTGGAATTTTAAACTAATTCTGAAGCACATTTTTTAAAATAATTCTGCCTTTGGGGGTGCTTTTTAACAGATCGAAATCAGAAAAAGTTAAACCTCACCATTGTACAGCAGTATATTATCACGACATTGTTTCAATACTTTTTGCACATTTTTAGAACACTTGCAAATGAGTTTATCATGTTCATTTAGCTACAGTTAATAAAATAATGGGCAGCGTGGTATCAAAGTGTCACTTGATGATGATTCTATATTTCTACATGTTCTGTATCTAGGCAATGTGTGACAAATTTCTTTTGTTTGTACATTCTTAATATATGAACACAAAATACAAAACATTTGGACTGTTTTGTGTATTGACATGTATTGACAAATTTGTCTACAAAAATGCTTTAGTTTTTGAGAATGAAGAAAATACTTCAGTGAGCTTGTTGATCGGTAGTCTGTTGATTAAATATTTGGTTTTTTAAAAAAAGATGACAATGAAGTGCTCATTTAATAGTACAGTAAAAATCTGTATCTCTGAAGGATACAGTGCAAGTGTCCCCCTGTATGGCTGAAATCATGGATAGAACCAAACCTCATACCAATAATAATTTTGGAACTCAGTTGACTGTAGCTAACTGAAACCATGGAAAACAAAATTGGACAAGAAGTAACTACATAGTATTTTCAGATTGTAGATGACTGAATCAGAATAAAATTAAATGCACAGATAAGAGGACCTTCCATATTATACATTTCTGTGTCGTGACAGTTAGCTCTTAACCAAAATGCAGATTCCCCGGGACAGGAAGGGTACATACTCTTTTTAAGAATTGATAAAATACTTTCACCACAGTTGTAAGGAATGGCGGTTCTGGTCCAGAATGGGTTCAAATATATGGGAACACTTTGTAGTTACCAGGAACAAAAAATGGCTGTGTTTAGATTTTAAGTAAATAAACAGCAGGGCTCCTAGGTCAAACAGTTAAACACAAAAAGATGTATGCACAAGCACACTAGTGAGGACACACCTATGTAAGTATAAAGGAAAAGTATAGTATGATAGCCCTATATGTAGTAAAGCATGGATGTGGGGCATGTAATGGTGTATAGGACCAGCAGATGGTGTAGTAACCTCTTAAAGTATCAACATACAATAATAAATACAAAATAAATCACACCAGTGGTATGCAGGCTCCGCAGGATAGCACAATCGCTGAGTAACACATAATAATAAATGATATACAGCAATGCAGACTGTAAACATGTATATACAATGCTATTAACACACAGGGAGAGTATCGTAGCGTATCGAGCAGGACTACATTACCCAGGTGGCCAGCGTAAAAGTCTCGTCAGCAGTCTCGCGGTCGTGCGCTCTGTGCAAGAATGGCGATTGGGACTACATTACCCAGTGTGCCGCGGGGGAAAGCTCAAGTCTCATCGGAGCAAATAACATGTATAGTAATGTGAGCGAAAATGCTCTCGCGATAGTAAAAGTTCCCTACGTCACGGGCCGCGCCGGGCAAGGTTGCTCCGAACCCGGAAGTAAGTTGCTGAATGCCAAAATAATAATAAGGGTGGCTCTAATGGAGCGAAAATAATGAAGATAATGTCTGTGATGAGTAGTCCAGAACTCGGTCCCTGGAAATCAATGTTGCGCTTGTCCTAAATGGCGGGCCGCACTGCGAGGCGTTCCTGCGGTGGACCCGTCGTCTATCAGAAAACACGCCAGCCACAAGCGTCCAAGGGCTAAATAAACATATAGGGTGTCCCAAAACGTGGAATGTATGAAGACACAGTGGTCTAAGTTCAGTTTGAATGTTCAATGGTTTTATTCACACAAAGTTCTTTTCTTTCGAGGTGCAGGCAACCCAATGACACAAAAGCCGACGGGATTATTACCATGGATTAAAATTCATCCTGGATATTTAACGGCCTGCCCGTTTCGCCTTGGTACTCAGTGGTACCCAATGCTTTATCAAGGCTCATCAGTCACGTTGCCAACATATCAGCAGTGGATAGTATAGAAGGCACAAGACTCCAGCATCTACAGCCGGGTCAAAATGTTTCCATTTTGACGTTTTGGGACACCCTATATGTTTATTTAGCCCTTGGACGCTTGTGGCTGGCGTGTTTTCTGATAGACGACGGGTCCACCGCAGGAACGCCTCGCAGTGCGGCCCGCCATTTAGGACAAGCGCAACATTGATTTCCAGGGACCGAGTTCTGGACTACTCATCACAGACATTATCTTCATTATTTTCGCTCCATTAGAGCCACCCTTATTATTATTTTGGCATTCAGCAACTTACTTCCGGGTCGAGCAACCTTTTGCCCGGCGCGGCCCGTGACGTAGGGAACTTTTACTATCGCGAGAGCATTTTCGCTCACATTACTATACATGTTATTTGCTCCGATGAGACTTGAGCTTTCCCGCGGCACACTGGGTAATGTAGTCCCAATCGCCATCCTTGCACAGAGCGCACGACCGCGAGACTGCTGACGAGACTTTCACGCTGGCCACCTGGGTAATGTAGTCCTGCTCGATACGCTACGATACTCTCCCTGTGTGTTAATAGCATTGTATATACATGTTTACAGTCTGCATTGCTGTATATCATTTATTATTGTGTGTTACTCAGCGATTGTGCTATCCTGCGGAGCCTGCATACCACTGGTGTGATTTATTTTGTATTCATTATTGTATGTTAATACTTTAAGAGGTTACTACACCATCTGCTGGTCCTATACACCATTACATGCCCCACATCCATGCTTTACTACATATAGGGCTATCATACTATACTTTTCCTTTATACTTACATAGGTGTGTCCTCACTAGTGTGCTTGTGCATACATCTTTTTGTGTTTAACTGTGTTTAGATTTTCTCAATTGAGTTTTAGCATGTACTAGCATGGCAAACTGTACCTTCTGAAATTGTCTTCTGTATGTTAAAGAGGCTTCTCATCACTTTTAGCAACTCATTCCAGCTAATGGCTATTTCTATTTTCCATAATGTGTCAGATCCCATGCATGACATATGATGATTGGAGAAATTACCATAAAATTGCATGAGAGCCAGCATTTTGGTGCATTGAGTGTTGGACCGCAATTGATGGTCCAAGGTTCGATTCCCCATGGAAACTTACTGAGTGACCTTGAGCAATGCACACACTCTCAGCCCCAGAAAACCATGTAATAGCCTCATTTTAGGGTTGCTATAAGTCAGAAACAACTTGAAAGCAAATAACAACATGGAATTAGAGCAGAGATACATTAAGCTTCAAAGGATTAGATTTGTTGTTCACCCCAGTTATTGCTGCTGGCATCTAAAACTTGGAAAGAGCGATGGGAGGGGATACATGCAGGATTTTAAAGAGGCAATTAAAAGTGTCCATATGTCAGTGTTTTTATGTGCATATTACATGGGAGCCCAGCTCAAAATACATAATCTTATAGCAAGACTTCCCACATTTCACTACTTGTGGTTTAGATATTGGGAGTCAATAGCATTTAGCCTTTACTATTTTAAGAAAACACATTACCAGTACAATTCATATTTTCTTACTCATAACCCTTAAAACCTAGGAGCCCTTCCTGCAAAATGTCATATATGTCGTGATATGTGTGTTTTTAGAAGGATATACTGTGGTGCAAAGCCCTCTAAAAAGAAAGCTTCAGAGTATACTTTTAGGCTGTTTTGTTTAATATTTATTTATTGTTCGTGCTTCTATACCACTCCCTCTCGAAGGCTTGGGGCGGTTTACAACATAGGAACATTCACAATAAAATCAATAAACAATTTAAAAACAATAAAACAGTAAAAGCAGACACAATAGAACAGTCGACCCCAGTTGCAGTTTAACAGCCATGCTACTATGATATGGACGTTCTTGCAATGCAAATATAATTTTTGACCTTCCCTTGCACATGGCAACTGGAGCCAGAAATGTCCAATACGAGGAGCTGTAATTATTGTCCAAAGTTCAAAAGCCCTTCAAAAATTTAGGGCGAGAAGCATAATTTGTGCCTTTCTGGATCCTGTCACACTCATGTTTATATATCCTTTATAACCTGAGGCAATCACTCTGTACTGAATCTGAAGAAGGGAATTTATGTATATCCACCGAAACCAATGTAAAATATGCTCTAGTCCAGGGTTTTCTAAGATGTGTGTCGTGACATGTTAGTGTGTTGACTACTGTGTGTAGGTGTGACACGAAAAAACCTGATGAGTCTAATGTGAAATAAGCAAAATATCACATTTTTAAAAATATAAATGAAAGGTTTTCATGATATGTTTTATCGTATCCTCATACATTTCATTACAATTTATGTAATTTATTTCTTATAAGGGGTTGGCTTAGCCCTCGGTTTTCTAATAAACCTGAATTACCATATTGCAAAATGATGCATGTCTGAAAAGTGTCACTAATATAAAATGGTTAGAGAACTGTGCTCTCATTACTGCCAGTCTTTTCTTCCAGTTCCTTTCCAGATTCCCTGCTTTCACAACTTCCAGTGAGCTATCGCAGGGGCTGCGGTGGTGCAGCGGGTTTAACCTCTACGCTGCAGAACTTGCTGACCATAAGGTTGGTGGTTCAGATCCATGGGACTGCGGTGGCTATGGTAGTCCACGCTCTGGTCACATCCCGAATAGATTACTGCAATGCACTCTACGTGGGGTTGCCTTTGAAGACGGTTCGGAAACTTCAATTGGTCCAACGGACGGCAGCCGGATTACTAACAGGAGCTACATACAGGGAGCACACCCCCCCCCCTGCTGTGTCAGCTCCACTGGCTGCCTGACCAGTTCCGAGCCCAATTCAAAGTGCTGGTTTTGACCTATAAAGCTCGGTAAGGTTCTGGCCCAGCTTACTTGTCCGAACGCATCTGCCTCTACGTCCCACCTCGTAATCTAAGATCATCTGGGGAAGCCCTGCTCTCGCTCCCGCCAGCATCTCAAATGTGGCTGGTGGGGATGAGAGACAGGGTCTTCTCAGCTGTGGCTCCCCGCCTGTGGAATTCACTACCAAGTGAAATATGATCAACCCTGTCCCTCCTAGCATTTAGAAAAAAAAGTAAAATCTTGGCTATGGGACCAGGCCTTTGCACAATAGCAGAATGCAGCACTGTGGACTGGAATAGGGATGGCTAAATAACTGACGAGAATGTGGATAACTGTTTAATAACATAGGTTTATGGAGGAACACTGTTTTTAATTTACTTGAGTGTTGAATATTCGCTTGTTTTTAACTGTATTTTAATGATATATGTTTTTAGGATTTATATTGTATGTTTAGGCATCAAATTGCTGCCTTGTTGGCCGCCCTGAGTCCCCGTCCCCCCCTTCCCCCGGGGGTGAGAAGAGCGGGGTAGAAGCATTGCAAATAATGGGAATGGGTGAGCTACTGTTGTTAGCCCCAACTTCTGCCTACCTAGCAGTTCAAAAACATGCAAATGTGAATAGATTATTAGGTACTGCTTTGGTGAGAAGGTAATGGTGCCCTATGCCTCATGACCTAGGAAGCGTCTACAGATAATGCCAGCTCTTTGGCTTAGAAATGGAGATGAGTACCACCCTTGAGTCGGACTCGACTAGACTTAATGTCAAGGAGAAAACTTGACTTTAAGGAGGAAAATATTTCAACAAAATAAAATCAGTAATGGCCGAAGGGGATTCAGAGCAGCTTACAATATATATATATACACAGAGAGAGAGTGTGTGTGTGTGTGTGTGTGTGTATATATATATATATATAGAGAGAGAGAGAACATAAGAACATAAGAAGAGCCATGCTGAATCGGACCTCAGCCCATCTAGTCCAGCATTCTGTATCACACAGTGGCCCACCAGTTGTACACGGGGATCTCGAGCAGAAAGGAGGGCAAAACCCTGACCTGCTCCCGACCCCCCACAACCAGTACCCAGGGAAATCCTGCCTGCCTCCATCAACACAGAGGTGGCACTTGGATATCCATTTCAGTAACTACTGATTCCCTTGGTATCCATGAATCTGTCTAATCCTGCCTTGAAGCTGTCCAGGCTGACAGCTGTCACAACCTCCTCTGGAAGTGAGTTCCATAACCCAATGACCCTCTGGGTGAAGAAATATTTCCCTTTATTAGTTCTAACTTTCCTACCTTGGAGCTTTAGGGAGTGCCCCCTAGTCCTAGTGTTGTGTGACAGAGATTTTTTTTCTTTATTCACCTTTTCTATCCCGTGCATGATTTTATACACTTCGATCAAGTCACCTCTTAAACGCCGTCTTTCAAGGCTGAAAAGACCAAGGCGTTGCAACCTGATTTCGTAAGGGAGCTGCTCCATCCCTTGGATCATTTTTGTTGCCCTTCTTTGTACCTTTTCCAGTTCCGTTATATCCTTCTTGAGCTGCGGTGACCAGAATTGTACACAGTACTCCAGATGTGGCCTCACCATAGATTTGTAGAGAGGCAATACAACATTTGCCGACCTATTTTCGATTCCCTTCCTGATCATGCCTAGCATAGAATTTGCTTTTTCACTGCTGCAGCGCACTGGGTTGACATCTTCATTGAGCTGTCCACCAAAACCCCAAGATCCCTTTCCTGGTTTGTCTCAGAAAGCTTTGATCCCATCAGTTGATAAGTGTATTTGGGGTTCTTTGCCCCGATGTGTATGACTTTACACTTGTTTAGGTTAAAATGCATTTGCCACTTTGTTGCCCATTCACTCAATTTCGAGAGATCTTTCTGGAGCTCTTTACAGTCAGTTTCATTTTTAACTACCCTGAACAGTTTAGTGTCATCTGCAAACTTTGCTACCTCGCAATTTACTTCTACATCCAGATCATTTATGAATAAATTAAAAAGTAACGGTCCTAAAACTGAACCTTGGGGTACGCCACTTCTCACCTCTTTCCATCCAGAGAAGTGTCCATTTATTACCACCCTTTGTTTCCTACAGTTTAGCCAGGTTCCAATCCAGGACAAGACCTGTCCCCTGATTCCATGGCTGAAGAGCTTATTTAGGAGCCTTTGGTGAGGGACTTTGTCAAAAGCCTTTTAGTAGATTAATAGGTACTGCTTTGGTGAGAAGGTAATGGCGCTCTATGCCTCATGACCTAGGAAGTGTCTACAGATAAAGCCTTACTGTCAATTCAGAGCTTAAACAGCATCCCATTAAGTGAAGCCTAGTCAGGGAAATCAAGTTAATGAAGCCTTACTGTCAATTTTGGGCGTGGTCTGATTTGTAGGGGTTTAAATTATCTGTGGGAAGTGAATTGGGTGTTTGTCTTGGCGACTGCCTCAGGCCCTTGCCTTATCCTCCTCTGTCAGTTTAGAGGGTTGGAATGTTCATGTTGGCTGGCCAATAGAGGCGTTACGCAAATACTCCCTCACTGGCAACCAATCATGTTGTCAGAATGTAGAGGCCGGGAGATTCGTTGGCAGCCGCGGAGGACGCTGGGAAATGTAGGTTTTTTTGTATCATCGTTTTGGGGGCCTTCTAGGTTTTGGTGGAGAAAGTTTTTTTGCTAAAAACCTACCTTGCCTGAGGCCTATTTTTGTTGCCAAGTTTGGTGTCTCTGCCTTGGAAGGTTTCTCTGCCTAGGACGGTCGTTCCATGACGGGACCTCCTTTATATAATAGATTATCAGCATAGTATAATATCAGTATTATATACTACTATATTGTACTACACCATTATATTTTAATAGTAGTAATAATTAAATAGTAAATTAGTAGTAACAGCTGCAGAATTAATGCAGTTTGACGCCACTTTAACGGCCATGGCTCAATATCATGGGATCTCTATAGATAGTCTAGTGAGGGAGCAACCCTCTTGGGCAGAGAAAGCTCATAGGACTGAGCCATGGTGGTCAAAGTGGTGTCCTACTGCATTAACTTCACAGCGTAAACGATCCCAAGGAATGAGACTTTCAAGATGACCAAACACCCTCCTCCTCTAAGGCTTTGGGGTGTGCAATTCCGCCCACTTCCGCCAGGAGTATCCACTTAGCGTCGCTGCGTCATCTAGACGCGCCGAAATGCGTGGGAGTCTGCGTCTAGGCTTTGTGTCGTCACTGAAGCAGCGAGCGCGCGCGCGTGCGTGAGGGGGAGTATATGCACAGTCGTTAACTCGGTTCGAAAGGGCGAGGGGCGGCAGAGGGAAGCTGGAGCTGCTGCTATGGCGCGGAATGCCGGCGGGGTGTGTCCGTATTTCTTGCGGGGCCACTGCCGCTTCGGAGAGCGGTGCTGGAACGAACACCCGCGGTACGGAAGGCCCAACCCGGCCTTGCCTCAGAGTCCAGGTAAAGGCCCGGATGAGGGAAGAGGAAAGGGAGGGGGATGGGGGGAAGAGTCGCGCATGCGCCGTCAGGCTAACGCAGACCTGGGGGGAAGAGTCGCGCATGTCAGCTGCTAACGCAGACCTGGGCCAACTCAACTGCTGGGAGGGAGGGAAGGAGGAAGAGTCGCGCAACTGCAAGCCCTGGGCCAACTGGGAGGGGGGAGGGGGAGAGTCGCGCATGCGCCGTCAGCTGCTAACGCAGACCTGGGCCAACTGGGAGGGAGGGAAGGAGGGGAAGAGTCGCGCATGCGCCGTCAGCTGCTAACGCAGACCTGGGCCAACTGGGAGGGAGGGAGGGGAAGAGTCGCGCATGCGCCGTCAGCTGCTAACGCAGACCTGGGCCAACTGGGAGGGAGGGGGAGAGTCGCGCATGCGCCGTCAGCTGCTAACGCAGACCTGGGCCAACTGGGAGGGAGGGAAGGAGGGGAAGAGCCAACTGCTAACGCAGACCTGGGCCAACTGGGAGGGAGGGGGAGAGTCGCGCATGCGCCGTCAGCTGCTAACGCAGACCTGGGCCAACTGGGAGGGAGGGAAGGAGGGGAAGAGTCGCGCATGCGCCGTCAGCTGCTAACGCAGACCTGGGCCAACTGGGAGGGAGGGGAAGAGTCGCGCATGCGCCGTCAGCTGCTAACGCAGACCTGGGCCAACTTCGGCCCTCCAGGTGTTTGGGACTCCAGTTCCCACCATTCCTAACAGCCTCAGGCCCTTTCTCTCCTTCTCAGCCGCTTTATACTTTAGATGAGGGAAATGCCATGGACTCTTTCCATGCCTGGACCACAGATTGTCCTGATCCCATGTGAGATGAACACATTGAATGCCATGATTCCTTTCATTAGAAATGCAGGCAAGTGGGGAGAGTTGCTAGGCAACTATAAACAAACACAGGGCAAAGGTTAACTTAAAGAGAAATGGTCACTAACCAATGTCCAGTATTCACATTAAATTACTACCCATGTGGGTCCCTACCGGTGCAGAAATCCAGTCCTTTATGGTAATGTACAGTTCAATCCTTTATAGGGATATCCAAATACACGTATTCCAAGGTGTATATAACATACAACACGATCCCCAACAAAATTCAAAATGTAGAAAAAGCCTTCATCTGTTCGCTCCTCATGGATGGGGATATTAAGACTCAGTCACTGGTAGGCACGCACGCTCCTGCTGCTGGCTTCCGCTCTCGCAGTGCTTCTTTCGCCTCCGGGGCAATGCAGGAAGAAGGAAGCTCGAGGCGGGGCCTCTGGAGGGAGCGCCCTGTCTCTCTCTCGTCCAGAAGCAGATGTGCAGCCTCCGTTGCCGGCGAGACAGGCAAGGTGAGGCGCTCCCTCTGGATGCCCCGCCTCGTGCTTTCTCCTTCCTGCAATGCCCTGCAGGCGGAAGAAGCGCTGTGCGGGCGGAAAACAGGAGCACGCGGTGGCGGGAGCGCGCGGCAGGTAGATCTTTTGGACTTGGTTGCTTTAAGAGTAGCTCGCATGCTGAAAAAGTGTGAGCACCCCTGGTCTGGAGTAACAAACACCTCAGGCAAAGCAAAAAAATCCATGTGTTACAGAGCTATCGTACTGTCTATTCTCCTTTATGAGTCTGAAGCATGGGTCACCTATCGCCAACACCTACGACTCCTCGAATGCTTTCATCAGCGCTGTCTTCGCACAATCCTAAATGTACACTGGACTGACTATGTGACTAATGTTGCTGTCCTTGAGCAAGCAGGGATCACCAGCATTGAGTTCTCAACCCATAGGTCCCCAAGCCAGTTTACCAACTGTTAGGATTTCTAGGAGTTGAAGGCCAAAACATCTGGGGACCCACAGGTTGAGAACCACTAGTTTAAAACCTTGTGCCAGCTGAACTGCTGACTTGAAGGTTGGTGGTTTGAATCTGCGAGACAGGGTGAAGTCTCACCTGTCAGCTCCAGGTTCCCATGCAGGGACATGAGAGACACCTCTCACAGGATGGTAACACATCTGGGCATCCCCTGGCCAATGGCTCTGCAGATGTCCAATTTTCTCACACCAGAAGCGACT
This sequence comes from Anolis apletophallus, assembly GCA_030556195.1. Classification (NCBI taxonomy): domain Eukaryota; kingdom Metazoa; phylum Chordata; class Lepidosauria; order Squamata; family Anolidae; genus Anolis; species Anolis apletophallus. The sequence continues at coordinate 49,550,502 of JARBWK010000008.1, forward strand.
TGCAAAGTTTTTGCAGTTTAAAAAATCTTTTTCATATTTTTATGATAGAACCAATTAGGAAATGACATTTATAGGGGAAATGTATATGTTGGTGAGAGGCGGTGGTTGCGGGGGGAGGGAAAGGGAGGAGGGCTATGGTTTTATGTTTCTGTGTATGTCTTTGTCATGTAGGTATGATTTTGATGTTCTGTTTTCTTTTGTTGTTTGAATGAATAAAAAATATTATATTTTTTTTAAAAAAGGAAATGACATTTATAATCCAGGAACAAAATTTTGTTACATACTGTAGTGTAATATAAATTACTCATCAAATGCCTGTCAGGGTGGGGGGAGTGTTCTGACCACAGATGTATTTTGCTTCATAGAAGACGAACACGTATGTATTCAGTTAATCTTCTTTTTTCTTTATGTCATTTGAAGACTCCAATAGAAGAGGAGGATGGAGTGGCCACAATCAGAGATACAGTAATGTCATCCAGACATCTAGTTTTTCTAAATCGTCTAATTGGAATGGCAACAGAGAAGGCGAACCTTCAAGTTTTTCTCAAAACAGGTTTGGTGCTCTAGGTGCCAGTGACAATGTCGGTACTGATGGCATTAAGGATGAGGAAGAGAAACTCTTGTAAGTTGCAGTTTTCTGTATCTTTAATCTTTATACATTTGTTGGCCTAGTAGTTGTTCAGACACTACTTTGTGCTATTTTGCCAGTATTTGAGGATCAGCATGTCAGCTAGTTATTGAAAACGTTTAGACACAGACTGATTGATTGGCATCGGATTCATACATTGGGACACTACATTTTGCAGTCATCACAATATGGGGAAAAAGTGCAGAGCACTACCATTGTGATCTATTTCCTGTATTGTATTGCTTTATTTATCGTCTCCTCACTTCCCAAAGGTTAAAAGTTAAAAATAAAGCCTTAAATGGTGAAATATATACAATATAACTGCCTTTAGAATTATAACCATTTAAAAGGTTGATCTGAAAGCAGAAGATATAAGTAGTACAAAGTAATGTAATGTTTTTAAACGTTTAATATTTATTAATGTTTAATATTTTGGAATTGTATATGTTTTAAGGCATTGAATAATTGACTATGTGAGCCACCTTGCGTCCACTTTGGGGTAGAGAAAGGTGGGGTATGAATAGTGAAAAATAAATAAATGCTGCGAAAACTCCCTTTTTAGTGAAATCGTCAGGTCCAAATAGCTTTGTAAAAGTCATTGACCAGTTGTTGGAAGGACAGCAAATAGAAGGCAAATGTAGTTTCCTTATAAAAGAAGTTCCAGAGATTGTAAAAAAGCCACTGAGAAGACCCTAATCTCTGAGAGAGTGCATCTACACTGTCAAATTAATGCAGCTCACACCATTTTGGCTGCTATGACTCAATGCTCTGGAATCCTGGGAGTTGTAATTTTACGAGGTTTTACCTTCTCTGCCAAAGAGTCCTGAGTCCTCACTGAACTAGAAATCTTATTTATTATTTATTTACAGTTTTTACTGTATATACCGCCTTTCTCATCCCTGGGGTGACTCAAAGCGGTTTACACATACATAATGGCAAAATGATTCCATAGTGTGTTGAACCTTGGCAGTTAAACTGGTTTCGGGCTGCTTCATTTTTAGTGTAGATTCCCCCAGAGTCTAATTCCCTCATTTTAATGCTCTGGAAAATTAGGGGAGGACGAATTTTTCAATCAGTGCAGTTTCTCATTTGGAGAGGTTTATGACTTTCTGATATCATTTATCCAGAGAAATAATCGTGAAAGACATGGAGATATGGGAATCATCAGGACAATGGATGTTTTCCACGTATTCCCCAATGAAAGAAAAGCCTAATATTTCAGGTAGAGTTCTCCCTATTTGCTTTTATGTGCACCAGATGTTTGCTGTCTTACTTTAACAGTGTGACTTACTTGAATGCGGCCACGGTGTGGATTCAGCTTCTTAAATTCCCAAGGCATCTGGATTTCAAATCTCTGTTCTTTGATTGTTAGTAGGTGAATACTTGCTGAATAAAATCCTAACATATCCCTGTAGACCTGAACTCTAATATGCTTTCTTATTGTCCTATGAGTGTCTGATTCTCAGCAAGAAACCTTGACTTGTAAGAATGTGTTGGCAATTATTCCTTTGTTGGGCCTAGGAGCTGTTTTGATTGTTCCTTTTCCTGTAGGTTTTCAAGACTTTTTACCAGAAGAGTTACGTCTTGAGTATTATAACTGCCAAGCAAACAATGCTATTCAGAATTATGTAAGTATCTACTATTTAATGTAAATAATTTGAAGGTCATTTCCCAAAAATGCATCTTTGAATTCTGAAAAAATAATAGTTATTCATAGACATGCTAAATGGAAAAAAAATCCTCTTTTCTTGGTTGGCAGGGATCTGATTTTTTTCTTTCCCTTTTTCTCAGATCAATTCAATCCAGCAGTTATTAACCCAGTGGAGAAGTAGATTGCATGAGTTGAAGAATATAAATGCATCTAATAAATCCAGACTGGTGAGATTGGATTTTTAAAAAACAAAATGCCCTCTTTGTTGCATTAATTTTATTCTATCAGGTTTTTTAAAAAAAAGAATTGTTTTCTGAAAAAGTAACTTTTACAGATTTGATTTCTGTGTGTAGTATTGTTGATGATTGTATAAGATATACCTGTATATACCGGAGTATAAGCCAACTCGAATATAAGCTGAGGCACCTAATTTTACCACAAAAAGCTGGGAAAACGTATTGACTACAGTATAAGCCGAGGGTGGGAAAATGCAGCAGCTATTACTAAATTTCAAAAATAAAAATAAAAATAGATACCAATAAAATTGCATTAATTGAGGCATCAGTAGGTTAAATGTTTTTTAGTCTCTCTCTCTCTCTCTCTCTATATATATATATATATAAATGTAATGTTCGTTTGTGGGAGAAAAATAACTCGGAAACCACTGGACGAATTGACACGAAATTTTGGCACAGTACTCTTAACAGTCCAGCGAGTATCCATCACCCCTAAACACACACACACACAGAAGCCCCAGCTTCTGCCAACCTAACAATTTGAAAACATGCAAATGTGAGTAGATCAATAGGTACCTCTTCTATGGGAAGGGAACCAAGCTCCATGCAGTCATGCCAGCCACATGACCTTGGAGGTGTCTACGGACAACACCAGCTCTTCAGTTTAGAAATGGAGGTGAGCACCACCCCCTGGAGTCAGACACGACTAGACTTAATGTCAAGGGGAAACCTTTACCTTTACTAATAAATGTAATAAAAATAATAATAGAGTAAAATAATAGAACTGTAATAATAAGAGTAATAATAGAGTAAAATAATGGAAATGTAATAACAGTAATAATAGAGTAAAATAATGTAACTATAATAATAATGTACTAAAAGTAATAATAACAGAGTAAAATAATAAATAACTTTGACTCAAGTATAAGCTGAGGGGGCTTTTTCAGCATTAAAAAAGGGCTGAAAAATTTGGCTTATACTCGAATGTATACACTAACCTCCTTTTTTCCAATTCTGTTTGGCTCTAATACAACTCTTTTTCTCCATTCTTGATATTTCAGCTGTGACAGTGGTTCTCACCCTTATCTGTTATAAGTCTCTGTGCCAAAGAACTTGGGTCCCTCCAAATGAGAAATATAATTTTGAAAACTGTATATAATTGGGATTAAAAAATTTAGTCCACCTAAACATCCGCATCCCCTTACGGTTATGCATCCCATTGATTGAGAATAATCAATGATGCAATACTTTTGCATTCTGTCTTCTTCAACTTAACTCTCCCTTGTCTTCTGTCCTATCAATTTCTATACAGATAGCAGCTTCCCTTGCTCTTTATTTGCCACACCAGATATCTCTGCAGAGTCCTGCTGTTCATTCAAATCTTCCCGAAATGGAAACGAAACTCCAGATTCTAAATTACAAATCTGGGCGCCCCCCAAAACTGCCCGAATCTTACCAAAAACAGAACGGTGGGGGGCAATTGTACTCCACCCACATCGTTATTCGTTCATAAACAGAAGAGACTTCTGCCGTTTTGCACACCCCTATCAAATATATAATCTTCTGTAGTAAACCAAATTTAGTGCAGGTTATTGCTAAGGCAAAATGTGAGATGGTTGTAAAATAAATACCATTATTTTAAATCAAATGCTTGTTCACATTTGGTCCTGTATTTGTAGTGCACAAAACTGAACTGGAAGCAAATGTAAAGCTTGTTAATTTCTTTTAAGATTGCAGAATTGAAGAATGTAACTGCCCAACCACAGCCTGCATTTGGTTTTGGGGTACAGCAGCCACCAGCTTTCGGAACATCCAGTAAGTTGCCTTTCTCTCTTCCTCTATGTATATAATAAAAGTGAAAATATGTATGTATCTATGGATGTATTTTTCAGGATGGTTACAACATCCAGAGGGCTGTATTGTGATCTGGATGGATTAAACTTGGCACACATACCCATCATGACCAATTTAAAATCCTGGTGGGGTTTGGGGGCAATGAGCGATGATGATGGGAGTTGTAGTTTACCCACATCCTTGTCATTTTTCTAATGGGTCCATTCATAAAACCCAAAATCGTGTTAGAAAAGACCTAACTCAGGCATTCCTGTGTACCTAAGCCCTCTGTGTATGTGTATTCTGGTGTTAAAGTGCTGGCTTTAAATGCCCTAAAAGGTTCTGGCCCACCTTACCTGTCCAAACGTATCTCACTCTCAGTTTTGGAACTCTCTCACCAGCGAGATTAGATCAGCACCCTCCCGCCTCACCTTTAGAAAGAAAACAAAGACCTGGTTGTGGGACTAAGCCTTTGGCCAGTAAAAAAAAATGCAGTGCAAATAATAAGGATAATATGTGCAATAACAATCAGAACGGCTACAGTTTACAATTTTTGGATCATGTGGTTTTAATATTTATATTTAAATGTTTTAGTGCTTTGTTTTAACGTTTGAAGGTTGTTTATGTCTCATGTTTAACAACTTTAATTTATAGTTATATGTTAGTGTTTAATAATAATAATAATTATTTTTACATCTATGTTGGCATTGAATTTTTGCCATTGGTATGTTGTAAACCACTTTGAGTTCCCCAGGGGTGAGAAAGGCGGTATTTAAATATAGTAAGTAAGTAAATAAGATAGTGAACCTAACTCTTTGCTTTCCTCTGGGTTAAACTTGCAGCCTTCCCTGTGAATAATCAGAGCAGTGCTCAAGCCTTCTCTTTTAAATCACCTCCTGAAACAAGTAATGTCCCTGCACCTGCCTTTGGGAACTTTACTAGTGTTCAAGGGGCCACCATACCTCCTCCTGCATCCCATTCTGTTGGCTTCGGGAACCCAGCACCTTCAGCAACGGCTTCCTTTTCATTTAAGACAACAGCAGCATCTCATAGTTTTGGAGCTCCTGGCTTTTCAAATTTTGGGAAATCTTTTCCTTCAAGTTCTTCAGACACAGCCCCTGCTTTGGGATTTGGGACAGCGACTGCTCCCCCTGCTTTGGATTCAGGGAACTCGCCGTTTGGGCAAATACCGAGCGCATTTGGCAGCCAGACCACATCAGCATCCCCAGCAACACCAAACGCATTTGGCAGCCAGGTCGCATCAGCATCCCCAGCAACACCAAGCGCATTTGGCAGCCAGGCCACATCAGCATCCCCAGCAACACCAAGCGCATTTGGCAGCCAGGCCACATCAGCATCCCCAGCAATCCCAACCACCGTTTCTTCAGGAAAGCAGTTCACATCAAAGAATGAGCTCTCCGAGGAAGAACTGAAGCAATTTGAAGCCAAAAAGTTCACTCTAGGAAACATTCCTTTAAAGCCTCCACCGCTCGAACTTTTAAGTATGCAGTTCACTGTGGCGACGTCTCCCTACATTGTTTTAAATCAGATGCACAAGCAGTAAGCCTTCAAAAATATTTCTCTACCTCACAAGCATTGGTGTAGAAAACTAATTCCTACCAATGAAAGATCTATTTGATTTAGTTGTGCTATGGGCATTGAAGTCCATGAAGATTGCATAGCAACAATATAGCTTTGCAATAAACATAGAGTGAAGCACAGGTAGCAATCATGGTCTTTTAGTTTCATATATCATTGTTGGGGAATGTGTATTGTGTTGCTGTCCAGGTGTCATTGAATTGCATCTTAATCTCCTATCACTATTGGATATCTGGTTAGGAATGATGGTAGTTCAGTAACATCTGGAGGAATGGAAAATGACTGTGTTGCAATGGAAATCAATACCTCAGAATGGTCTGTTTATGTTGGGTAATTTCAAAAAGGAAAAAGCATTTTTAAAAGGTGAAGCGGCAGCAACAGCAGTTTAAGCAGATCAGACAGAGCAAATGAGCTTAAGCAATACAGGGACAGAATCAAGCTTTAATAGTTACAAGAGGCTACTGAAGGAACTACATTTCTATAAAGGAACTACATTTCTATAAAGGAAAGTTAGAGCCTCTCTCTCTGTCTCTCTGTCTGTCTCTCTCTCTCCTCTCTCTCTCTCTCTCTCTCTCTCTCTCTCTCTCTCTGGAGATATCTTGCCTCTCCATGCTCACAGGAGAACAAAATGGAGACTCAGGCTGACTATGTGGCTATAAACTTTGAATAAAAAGAGATGTGCCCCTGAGAAGTATCAGTCAAACAAACCAAGAAGTAGGAGAGAATAGAGAGGCAGGAAGGGCTTTCCCTACCAGCTGCATCTCTTTGTTGAGGGCTGTAAACTTGTGCCGGATGAGTTGAGTTCTAACTGTTTAGTTGTTGTATGAGCAGTTTCTTAACTGTTTCAGAACATATCCTGACTCACAACGTATTTCTCTTCTGCTGTAATTATAACCTTAGCACATCAGCATCCCAGCTCTTAAGCCTTTGTTTTTCTATCTGCAACAGGTTGATTTTGATAAATATGTGTTTATTTTTTTAATGTCAGAAGCAACTTCAGAAACGGCAAGTCGCTTCTGGTGTGAGGGAATTGTCCGTGCTCAAGGACGTTGCCCACGGGACGCCCGGATGGTTGATGTTTCTCATCATTGTGGGAGGCTTCTCTCATTAGGAGCTGGAGCTGACATGGGGAGCTCAACCCACTGTCGCTGGATTTGAAGGGTTTAATCCATCGCGCCACCAGTCTTGGTTTTGGAGTGCAACATTCAAACTGATACAAAGACCTGTTGCTCATAGTCAAATGTAGTCTCTGTAGTTCAAAATAGTATGTCTCTAATTACGGCTAATGACTAACATGAGATCAAAATTGGCATTATAACTTGTTTATGAACCTTAGGCCTCTGCCCAGTTGTTATGAGGCAGCGAAGAACCGTGTGAGCTGATCTCTGTCTGATTCCTCTCTCCAGAAGCTCCTCAAAGCCTACAGATCTTCTGATCTAGGAATAATACCCCCTCCATCTCCCAAAACTGTCTAAAATGAAACAGTTCCCAATCCCTGCATCTTCCAAAAGGAAAATAAAAGGCCATTAATTGGCCACAAGGATGGCTAGAAGTGATATCATATCAATTTAGCATATTGAAATATCCTCTCCCACCCTATTAGGCAACGCAAGATAGAAAAATGAAGGAACAGTTTGAAAGCTTTCTCTTCTGAGATTAACCACAGCTTCCCCTGTTGTTTAATTTTAAAGGTGAACTGAGCAAATAAGTACCAGCCTGGTTGCAACAGTCCTGCACTGCCTTCAATTTGAAAGAAAACATTGCACATATATTTGCACAACAAATATATACCTGTTCATCTGCTAGAGAAAGGGCAAGATGAATCAAGATTATGCACTCTTATATCTTAATTTGTTTTTATTCTTCATTTTTTATTTGTTTCATTGTTTTCTTGGAAATCGTAAGAAATGTTTGTCTCCCTAATGTAGATTGAATTCAGTGGTAATGTGGAATTTATCAACCACATCGCTATATTTGACATCTGAGAGTTGGCTGTATGTACTCTTAGGAAGTCTTGGTGTGTAATTGTATTGCAGAGTTAGTGAATTGTTTTCACAACTAACCAGCTTTTAGAGCAGGCATGGGCAAACTTGGACCCTCCAGGTGTTTTGGACTTCAACTCCCACAATTCCTAACAGCCGGTAGGAATTTGAAGTTGAAGTCCAAAACACCTGGAGGGCCAAAGTTTGCCCATGCCTGTTTTAGAGGCAAAACATCTGGACAGAGAATTGTCCTATTCCACTCTTTCATAGGAGAGAACTTTTGTCTGCGGTAGATCATGCTGTAGAGCAATGTTCTATATATTAAGAGTGGGTACTAGTTTATTAAAAGGTTTTGTACTTTTAATGAACTAGAAGACCTGTAGTCTTAACGAAGATCTTGCTAATAGAGCAATAGTTCTAACTTTGATCTGCCACATGCACAACCTGTTACCATTGGGGTGGCCTATATTTTAAAAAGGTCATCTCCAAAGCTGTGTTCAGTTTGATGAATCAAAAAATATCCCAACTTTGCCCAAGTCACATTGGATATAATAATCCTAAACACATACTTGGCAGTGGGTATGTCTCTTGTGCCTTGGCTAAGCTTCTGAGTAGGGCTTTGGAAAACACTCTTATGAGAGAGAACAATGGGAGTAGTAGACTTTAAAGACAAAGAAATTTAAGGTTTAGTGTGGAAAAACTTCATAGAAGTCTTTATTGGTGCATTACAGGTGTATTAAACAGAAGTTAACCAAAAGCTACTGGATTTATTAAAGCAGGGGTTGGGGGCTATATTAGTCCCTCAGGGCACCTTGGAGAACTGCACATAACCCTACTGGCAAAATTTAAAATGTATTGTCCCTAGATTTTCCCCAACAAAACTCTAAGGAGTATTGGACATGTTTTGTAGCCCCCCTTAGGTTATATTAGGTGCAGGAAAATATTGAAATACACTTCAGGTTTATTTTTAGTTTTGAAAGTGTTCTCCCCACCCTGGCCTAAAATGACCCAGGACACACACACATGTTTTAAAAAATATGCTTCAAGCTCCCAGAGCATATCTTAGACCAGAAATGTTTTTGAAAGAGAAATATCTTTGGATGCATGGGAATAATAAACAAGGTACTTGCCAGGGACATGTGAGCCGGGGCACACTTGGCCCATCTTTAGGTTAAAGTGTCTTTCTATATTTGACAGACTGCACTTGTACCTAAAAAACTGATTTAGGAAAACTGCCTTTTAATTAATTTAAGAAAAATACTTCCAAAACGACACAGTTTAGGAATACATTTTCATATGTTAACATAGAATTTCCCATAGAAGCAATGACTGGTATTAAAATGGACATGGATTTAAATCCAAAAGACATTGATTTTTATAGTTTTAAATTGTTTATATATATATGTGTGTGTGTGTGTGTGTGTGAATTTTATGTGATTTAACCTGTTTTAAATTATATATTTATGTGTGTTTGGCATCTAATTGTTGCCAGTCTGTATGCCGCCCTGAGTTGCCTTCGGACTGAAAAGGGCAGGATAAAAGTGTGATAAATAAATAAATAAAATAATGAGTTGTGGTCCCTGAAAAAATGCTAGCCAGCTATATTGTTTGAGAACAGGACCTTTACATGAACAAGGTTAGAAGTTTGAGGTTCTAGTACAGAATAGGAATGATTTGGCCATCCAAAACCATCTCGCATAAAGTTTGTTCAATCAAATGTGTCAAATTCCCTCCTGCTCTATATCATTTTGTGAGATCAAGAAGCAGTTGCTAATATTTTAATCTGATTTTAAATGTTATGTCAATACAGTATGTATTGTAATTGAAATATTCTGAAATATTTATGTTCTGACAGTGTTCAGAATGTAATGTGGGAACAAGAAACAAATTCAACCTATTTGTTGACCAAGTCGTTTGACATTAAGTTCACCCTGGATTAGCGTTTAATAAAATATGTAGAACAGGAAGACGTGATGATAGCAGCTAAGAGCATTCTTGTGATATGTGAGTCAACTCTTCTGAATGTGAATTTGGCTGGATTAAATGTCTTAAACTCTTAAATTGTAAGGAATTAATTGCTTTTGTAAAGCAATTACAGGGTTCCACTCCCAAATCCACCAGACCACCCTATTCTTTCAACTTGGAGATATTGTACTTTTTGTGTTTTGAAATACTTTTAATTTGATATTGTGTTTAATATTTTAATATTAAAACCTTTGGGTTTGTTTATTTAATGTGTATCACATCTTTCTCCTAACATGGGACCCAAAGAAGCTTAAGGGATACTTCAAAACAAATTACACTAAATCTGCAAGTCATACAAATGTTTTAAAGGCATTTAAATAAAATTTCTGAACAGTTTCTGAAGACAGACCACATGGAATGTAATACAGTGCCTTTTTATTAACATCTGTTTTTGCAAGTTGCCACAAAGTTTAAGAAGAAATAAATGAATATCAAACAAATAAACAGCCTTTCACATTTCTGGGATCTGATTATTAATGGTTTTGCTTAATAGGGGTTCCCTAGGAATCTCTAGGTCCTCCAGTGTGATCTGGTCAGCTTCCACCATAAGATCCTCTTTTGCCATTCTATGGTCAACTGGAGTGCCTACAGATTCTCTGAGTGGTATTTACTCAGGTTAAAAATAGTATTTTTAAATGTGTTTTCCTCCACTTTTATGTGGGTTCTATGCCCTTAATTCCTGTGAACGTGGAGGGATTACTATATATCTCTCCGAAAAAAATTCTCATCTGTAGTAAAGTAGTTCAAAGTAGCATAAAGCGGGACCTAAATTTCCTACTTGACAGATGCAACTGTTTCAGGCAGCATAGGTCAACAGCAAGCTAGATTATTAATGGACGGGAGCTCACTCTGACCTGAGCTGGCTTCAAACTCATGACTTCTATGTCAGTAGTGATTTAATGCAGCTGGCTACTAACTAACTGCGCCACAGGCCGGTCCTGCGCCACAAGCCCATTCTTTTACACCAGGAAAAGAACTCTGGGGCCCACAGGAGTAACTAATAAGATTGCATTACTGCCATTCATTTCCTGACATAATTCATCTATTAGGGAAACCAAAAGTTGTCTCAATTCCCCAACTGGGATATGTCCAAATAATTCAGTTTCTTCCATAATTATGTGGATTTGAAGGTCCAGCACATATAAAACCAGTTGTTCAAAATGAAAGATGGGACACTGACTAGTAATAAGTGTTTGATCAAGGCTAACAGTTTACTTTACAGATAAGTTCCCAGTATCGCCTCCTTTTAAATGGAAAGAACTACTTTTTTTCAAAGGGGGTGATTATGTTAGACTTTTTTTGTTCCTGGGTTCCTAAATGCCATTTCCTAATTGGTTCTATCATAAAAACGCGGAAAGTTTTTAAGTTTTCTGCAAGTTTAAAAATAGCATATTTTCATTAAGGAAAACTAGAAACTAAGTGCCTAGACTGAAGGAAATAATAGGTCTACCCTCAGCCACAAAAACAAAGTTTCTGGAGTATAGCATCTATTTTCAAAGTAAGCACTTCACAATTTAACAGGAAATAACACTTTCAAACCAGGAACAAAAAACAATTCAATTTTTTTTTACATAGTGTTATTTTTGAGGTTTTACATAGTGTTAAAGATCCTGAATCGGGCCTCAGCCCATCTAGTCCAGCATTCTGACAAAGTTGTCAACAATATAATTTGCTTTAGTTTGTCCATGTCAGAAAAAGTGGGATTTTTTACATTCAGTTAAATATAAAGATCCAGAGTGCAGCTGACAAATCAACAATATAATTGTAGTTTGTCCATATCTTTACATTCTAAATGCTGAAAAATACTCACCTTAGGTACAGACACTTCTTATGTATGTTGGAAAAAAAGATGCTGTGCAAATCGGCGCAGATATTGGCAAATGTATCCACAGAAATGACATAAATTGTTCATAACAGGCCTTCAGGAGTTCTTTAATTGGATCCCTGGATCTGTATTCAATAGGCCGTTCACTGCATAAAACGGTTCTTCACCATGGCACAATGACGAAGCAAAGCTTTTTTCTCACCTCCACCAGTACCACAGAATAAGCCCAAAGAGGGGTTGGTAAGTTCAATTGCATTCATTTAAAGTCTTCTACCACTTGTAGTAGAATCATCAATCCAATTTTTTCATCACCTTTTGTTCCTCAGCATGCCAAAGAGCTGGCATAGAGCTATGATTTTGTAAAAGTTTTTTTTTTCCGTGTCAGGAGCAACTTGAGAAACTCCCAAGTCACTTCTAGTGTGAGAAAACTAGCCATCTGCAAGGACGTTGCCCAGGGGACACCTGAATGTTTGATGTTTTACCATCCTTATGGGAGGCTTCTCTCATGTCCCCACATGGGGAGCCGGAGCTGACGGAGGGAGCTCAACCCGCTCTCCCTGGATTGGAACAACTGACCTATCGGTCAGCAGTCTTGCCGGCACAAGGGTTAACGTATTGCGAGTGGTTATATTGATGCTCTGAGTCAGCTTTTTATTCCAAGAAGAGCTGGAACTCCAGGCAGAAAACTCCACCAGATAAGTTAGAACATTTTCCAGATTCACCCATCTCTGATGGTAGGTTTTGAAACAGATCATCCACACTGCCAGAGTTAGGTAGCATAACAGTCAAATTAAATCTAATAATGCTCTGTCTAGCTGCCTAAGTACTCTCAAAGGACAATCTGATCTTGGAAACTAAGCAGGGTCAACCCTTGTTCCCACTTGGATGGGAAAATATACCAGAGGGCATATTTCAGAGGAAGGGACTGACGAAATGTATCACTGAATATTTCTTGCCTGGGAAAACCCTATGAAATTCATGGGGTCGCCATACATCAATAGGCTTAAATAGGAGCTCCCGGTGGTGCAATGGGTTAAACTCTTGTGCTGGCAGGACCAGTTCGAATCCAGTGAGCGGGGTGAGCTCCCATCTGTCAGCTCCAGCGTCTCATGCGGGGACATGAGAGAAGCTTCCCATAGGATGGTGAAACATCCGGGCATCCCCTAGGCCAGTGATTTTCAACCAGTGTGCCGTGGAACACTAGTGTGCCGTGAGAGATCATCAGGTGTGCCGTGGGAATTATTTTCGAACTTCTGTCCGTTTAAGAAATGGAACCATAGCACTCTCGCATCACCTAAGAAGTGACATGAGAGTGCTATGGTCGCACCATCTTGGATTTGCTCAGACACGGCTAAGTAAACAAAGTTAGAGTTGGTGCTGCAGCTGCGCGTCAATTTGGGATCACAGCAAGACAAGCGAGTGACAGTGATGGAGAGGTTTTTGAGAAGGAAAAATGCAAATGCCGAACAGGGCCTTGGACAAAATTATGACACAGATGAAGGCCCTAATATGGGTGGTGGACAAAAGAAAAAAGAAAACTAAAAACAGAGAGAGACTGACAGCTGTTGAGCAAGAGCTTCTACCATTCCTGCCAGGATGTCTATTTTGTGTTCATCAAACAGGCCCAGGTTTCACACTAAGTGAGTGTATAAATACATTTAAAAACATATTAACTATATGTATTACTGTGTTAGAGTGTCATTTTGTGTCATTTTGGTTGGTGGTGTGCCCCAGGATTTTGTAAATGTAAAAAATGTGCCGTGGCTCAAAAAAGGTTGAAAATCACTGCCCTAGGCAACATCCTTTGAGATTGCCAGTTCTCTCACACCAGAAGTGACTTGCAGTTTCTGAAGTTGCTCCTGACACGAAAAAAAGAAGCTTAAATCAGAAAATACTTACTATGCTGATTTGACAATGTAGCTTCAACATAACTATTACTCTTGCAGTCTTCAACACAACATCAGTTGCTATCACCATTCATTTGGACAAGGTGCACTAACAGAATGCCCACTATTGCCTTCCATTCCTGGCACTAAGTACAGATATTCTAATGTGTCAGCCTATAGTAGAGGAAATCTCCCAAGGAGATGGAATTGTTATAAATATGGCAGTGAGGCTGTAAAAAGACAGGCGGTACACTTACACAAACAATTCCATTGATCATTTGAAAAGTTAGAGAGTATTAGATGTATAGCACACACTGGGAATACAAGACTGATGCGTTCTGTGTAAGGCAACCCTAATTGCTTTTATCGACAATTACTTTATGACTGAAGGGAATGGGCCAATTAGGCCAATTGGCTCATAGTAAAGTATTCATTGTAACGTTTGGGATAGCAATATTGAGAAAAGGGTATTGATATCTAAATTAATGGACATAATTTATAAGTCACACTGTGCTTTTAGCAGGGGAAACACAGGGTAAGTGGATCTGTAAAGGATAAAGAAAAGATTAATTAAATACAGTATCCGTCTTCAGGGATTTCCAAAGCTTTCCAGTAAACATGCCTTCGGAAAAGAACAGTTCATTCGAGGTTATACGGAGCAGGTCAGGAGGGGCATGTTATTTTATCTTTAAAAGGCAGAGATATGCAGAAAAGGCACAAAATTGTAATAGTACGCGTATTAGTTACAAGACTGTGTTTAGAAGTACTAAGTGGAATAAAACAACTGTGCCATGGGAGAAGAAAGAGGCATGTTACAGGGTTGTTTGTGCAGTTCCGCACCACTTTTACTGCCGTAGTTCTATGCAATGGAGTTATGGGAGTTGTAGTCTTTAGCCTTCTCTTTGCCTCACCAAACTACAATTCCCAGGATCCCATAGCATTGAGCCAAGGCAGTTAAAGTGGGATCAAGTTGCATTAATTGTACAGTATAGACATGATACTTGTTCCTTTCACCAGTTAAATGGTTAAAGGGGAAAACATACAGGGACATCAAGGAAAGAACCAAGATAGTTGTAAGGGATGGATTCATTACACTATGTGGAACCCCCAGTGGCGCAATGGATTAAACCCTTGTGCCAGCAGGACTGCTGACCAAGAGGTCAGCGGTTCGAATCTGAGAAGAGTGGATTGAGCTCCCTCTGTCAGCTCCAGCTCCCCATGTGGGGACATGAGAGAAGCCTCCCACAAGGATGGTAAAACATTAAACATCCGGGTGTCCCCTGGGCAACGTTCTTGCAGACTGCCAATTCTCTCACACCAGAAGTGACTTGCAGTTTCTCAAGTAACTCCTGACATGAAAAAATACACTATGCAACAAGATGTTTGTTCCTGGGTTATAAATGTTATTTCCTAATTGAGTCTATTATAAAAAAAACATGGGAAAAGTTTATTTAACTATGAAAAGTTTGTTTTTACGGGCTATCCTGCAGCATATTTTGCTATCGTTTTTCAATGAACATCTCAATCAATTCAACAAATAGTATGTGGAGCCTCAAAAACAAAGTTTCTGGAGCATGACAACTACTTTCAAAGTAACTAGTAAACAGGAAGTAAACAGTAAACAGGAAAAGTAAACAGGAAATAATAATTTCAAACCAGGAACATATATATTTTTTAATTTTGTAACATAGTGTTAGCTGTCCAGTGATGCTGGCAACTAGCAGCTTCCCTGTCTCTTTGCCCTTGATCTTCAAACCAGCAGTAATGCCCCATCAGCCACAGCAGCCTCCCATTCATTTCACGTGGTACCTATAAATATGTCACAATCCAGAATCACATGCTGGGTGAGGCAGCAATAAAATTATCTTTTTCTTATAGATTTCAATCAGGTAGTAGCAGCTCTATGTAGGTATCCAGGGATGTAGCTACCAGGATTAACGGAAGGCTTTCCCCCTCCCTGAGAATAATATCTTCCCTTATTCCCAGATTTCTGGCAATGCAGACACTAAGATACTGGCTATTTTGCCTTTCCCCCCTTTTGGGGTGCCTAACCTGTGTTTCTAAATGCTCAATATTTGGGCATCGCTTCAGCGATAGAAAAAAATGGAGTGTGAAGGGAAATTTAACTGGAGTGTTCTTATTTGGGAAAGCCATACCTTCGTTTTGTGCTCAGTGTAGCTACTAGTCATGGGCCCAAAATTTGTCCCATTCGTTTCATTTCTGTTTCTGTTTTGTTCCGTCCATCCAGATGGCATGAAATAGAAAGACCCCTCCTGAAATGAAAATGCAATTGGGCCTGCTTTTCGCATGGATTGCGTGGGGCCTGACAGGGCCTGCAGCCGGGTGCTGAGGGAAGAGCGCTCCTTACTCAGCACTCGGCTGCAGGCCCTGCCAGACCTGGATACGTAGGCCAGGAAGCCTGCACATGTAAACCCAAAGCACTTTGGGCCTAGGTGTAAAGGTTTTGAGCCTACATACTCGGGTCTCGTAGGGCCTGCAGCCAAGTGCCAAGTAAGGAGTAGGCCTTACTCGGCTTCTGGCTGCAGGCCCTGACAGGCCTGGGTGCGTAGGCTAGGAAGCCTGTATCCATAGGCCCAAAGTGCCCAGCCATATTGGTGCAAGCTTTGGGCCTATGCACCCGCGCCTCGCAGGGCCTGCAGCTGAGCGCCGAGTAAGGTCTGCCTTACATGCAGCTCAGCTGCAGGCCCTGCCAGGTCTGGGGACATAGGCCAGGAAGCCTGAACCCATAGGTCCAAAGTGCCCAGGCCTATTGGTGCAGGTTTTGGGCTTATGCAGCCAGGCCTCGCAGGGCCTGCAGCTGAGCACCGAGTAAGGTGTGCCTTACATGGAGCTCAGGTGCAGGCCCTGCCAGGTCTGGGCATATAGGCCAGGAAGCCTGTACTCATAGGCCCAAAGCACGTTGGGCCTACAGGTGAAGCCCCCCTCCCCAAATAATGAAAACAAAAACAAAAATTTGGGGAGACTCAGACTAAAATGGATCAGGGCCCACACCGAAAGCTGGAATAAGAAACGGATCAAGGTAAGTCCCGAATGCATCTGACTAGTAGCCACATTTCTGAAGGCATCCCATTAAGGAAATTTGGGCAGGGCTCAGCTTGAATGTTAGGATGGGATGGTCCTGAAATAAAGCAAGACTCGCTTGCATTTTGAAGTAAGTGGAAGAATACACAACGTAGGTGGGTTGCATCTACTTTACAATTATTGTGATACCACTTCAATTGTCATGGCTCAATACTATGGAAACATGGGTGTGGTAATTTGGTGATGCACCAGCACTCTTTGGCAGAGAAGACTAAGGTCCATGTTAAACTACAACTCCAAGGATTCCATATCATTGAGCCATGGCAGTTAAAGTGGTGCCAAACTGCATTAATTCTATAGTGTAGATGCACCCTTAACATTACCATCTAAGGAAGAACAGCCTGTAAGACCATGAAGTCCACAGCCTGACATCATGTGACTTCCATCGCTGACTGTATGAGAATAATGTTACTTTCCCAAGCTAAGAAAGCTTATTTGAAAGTGATTACAGAGATATAGTAATGACTAGTGTGTGCGCTTTCACTCCTTAGAATAGCCCGCTGTTTCTTTCAACTTGTTACCCACAGTCCTGTGAATCCTCTTTTGCTTTATTCTTACAGATCACATGAAATGTGGTTCCAGCATATGCTCTGTCATGTGTCCAAGGTAATTAGATTGCTTCTGATTAGACAGAATGAATCCAGTGCTTCAGCCACATGTTTGTATTTTCTTCCTGCCTAGCCTTTCAAGGATAAAGTCAATACAGTATAGGAAATTGTTGTTAAGAGGTCAAGTAAGGTACATGTCTCGTATTGGAGGAGCAGTCTGGAAAACCGAAAAGAGATTGGAGGTTTCTGGGCAGAGCACAGGCATAGGGAAGCTTCTGCCTAACTTACACTTAAATGTGACACAAATGCTAGCAAATACCATTTTTATATTACTTTCTCTTTAAAACAAGGGAAAGAATTATCTCCACTTCCACAGCAAAAGAACATGGAAGCAATGTTCTGAGTGTTTTTCTTGCTGGCCACTCCTTGACTTTAAAGCTTCCTTCCAAAAGGAGACTACAGGTTCATCTACACCAGTGATTCGCAACCTTTTTTTGACCAGGGACCACTTTGACCAGAGGCCACTTCACCAGGGACCACTTGATCGGAGACCACTTGAACAGGGACCACTTTGACAAGGAACCACTTTGACCAGGGACTACTCTCCAACATTAGTACCAAAAGGGTTACGAATCATTTTTCGGTCAACTTTAGATTCGGTTTGGTTATTTGCCTTGAGTCGCCAACAGGCTGAGAAGGGCGGTATACAAATACAGTCAATAAATAAATAAATTTGGGGGGCTGATTCAGAAAACTGCATTGGATAGATCACATCAGCTCTAATTTCTGATACAATAATAATAATAATACACTGTATTTATATTCCGCTCTTCTCACCCCGAAGGGGACTCAGAGCGGATTACATTACACATACGGCAGACAGTCCCTGCCGGTTCCACATACAATTACATACAACATATAACATATAACAGGACAATTTTTAGAAGGGTTTTTATTTTGGCTGCTTCACAGTTGCATCACAGAGCTGCTTCACGATGTTCACAGGTTGTGGTTGCGTCTTACGTCACAAGGTGGTGCTGTTGCTTCATCCTCATGACGGATAGCCTCTGTTTTCTGCATTCCAGCCGAAAAAGTCCTTCCCTGCTTTGGCAGTACCCAGTTTATCTAATCACAGCTCAGCTTGTTTTCGAACTGTTGGGTAAACAGTGGACAGGGCTCACAGCTGGTGTCCAACCCAGCCCGGGGATTCGATCCTGCAATCTTCAGATCTTCAGATTGCCAGCACAGCTGTTGTTACCACTGTGCTATCTCTCCGGCCCCAAATAATATGCCATCCAGTAGTCACCTTATTCTCACCCACAGAAAACCATATTTAATCATCTAGAGCTGATGTGGTAGTAGTAATCTTTCATGGGTAGTCAGCCTCTCCGCTTCCGATATCCCCGTTGCCTCGGCACTATAAGAGGGTTTTGTGAGACCAGTTGCTCTCGTTTCCATGTCGTTTCAAGGCAACAATATAGTTATGGTGAGGCCGTGGACCATATTTTCATTCTTGGGGACCACTGGTACTCTATGGACCACAGGTTGGGAACCACTAATCTACACTGTAGAATTAATGCAGTTTGACACCACTTTAACAACCATGGCTTTAAGCCATGGCAATTAAAGTGATCATACTGCATTGATTCTACAGTTTAGATGCACTCTACGTTGACCCTCTATAATTCAGATGGGCTTTTAACAGGGTTTTATACTATTTCCTTTATTAGTGAAATTTTAGATTGTTTTTAAATCCATTTTGTTTTAATTGGGGCTTGGAAAAATTAACATTTTACTACAGTTTTGATGACCGTTCCCATACTCCTCCAGGTGGAGTGAGTAGTAGTCTTGGGCAGCAATGTTTCTTAACTTTGTTTTTGATGTTATATTATGTTTAAGTTCTAATGTGATCGTTTTTAATGTTTTTATGCCTGAGATTTTCAGTTGACCTTATTCTGAGGCACTTTTGAGTCCATAATCTGAGAGCAACATGGGATACAATCAGATATATATATATATATATATATATATATATAAATAATAGATTGCAGACACCTGCCATAACCTGCACAGAACTAAACCATAAGGATTGAAGTACGTCTGTAAAATTGTGTGTTGCAGTCTGATCAAGCGGTGGGTCTGCTGACAGCTTTTCCTACAAATTAGCAAAAACAGCAAAGGGAACTCTTACAACATCCTCCACATAGCTATCATGAGGATATATGGAGTCGTCTTATATGTCCTCCACTTTGATCATTTTGTTTGATCATGACCTCTTTGAGACAGTGGGGAAAGAGAGCGATGAAGTGATTGTCTCACGTCCTCAGGCATTTTCCATATCAAAGCTTTTCAAATGGAAGCATTTGGCGTGGTAGGAAGTCATTAGTAGATCTGTCTGTACAACATTGTGCTTCAACCCGTGGCTCTCCAGATGAGATTCATAAGATTTCCGATTACCCCGAGCCTTCTACAATAGATATGTAGGCAGTCCCAAAGTTACGAATAAGGTTCTGTAGGTTTGTTCTTAAGTTGAATTTGTATGTAAGTTTGAAAAGGTACATTTTCAAATGTAATTCCATCTCTCCTCTCTCCCTCTCTCTCCCCCCCCCCCCATCTACACACACACACACACACACACACACAAGCTTTGGATAGTATAGGAATGGGTTAACACCCCTGTGATGTTTGTTTTACTGTCTGTGACCCTTTTCAGGAAATTTCTCAGCACTTTCTGTTCCTATGACAATTGGATTTTGGGGGGAAAATGGCTTGTTGTGGGAAGAAGGATTGGTGGCAAAGCTTTGGTAAAAGCTAGATCTACACTGCTATATCAACACTGCTATATAATTCAGATTATCAAAATAGATGATCCACATTATCTGCTTTGATCTGGATTATATGAGTTTACACTGCCATATAATACATTTAAAGAAGATATGATGGTCCTCCAGTATTTTTGTGAAATGAAGGTCTTTATGTTAGTGAGCTACTTGTCTTAGCCATGTAATTAGAAATTTAGCCATATCATTTTAATTCAAGACTGAAAAATTACTGAGCTACCAACTTGGTCCACTTTTAAATGAATGGATGGAAGGGGGAACAGAGCCAATATATTGAGGGTAATGTCAAATATTATACTGTCAAGGAACAGTGTTTTTAAAAGCGTCTGCCCTTCTCATTCCTGTTTATCTAGCAGTAAAAAAGCTATTTTATTTCCATATCTTTCTTTTTTAATGGCTTGATTTCATTTGAAAAATGCATTGCACTGTAGAATTAATGTAGTCTGACAGTACTTGAACTGCAATCCTGAGAGTTGTAGTTGTACAAAGTTTTTTGCCATCTCTGCCAAAGAGTGCAGGAGCCTCACCAAACTATAAATGTTTTTCTTTTAAACCAAAACCATGTCTTTGGTTGAAATAAATAAGGTTTTCAAATAATTTCCATTTTGTTTTGAAAGCTAGGGCTGATGTTCAGTTCAAAGCATCTAGACCATGAGAATTGGGATTTTGCAAATGTGACGGCGAGCGAGTCACACATTCTTGGCCCCAGAAAACCACATAATATAGATTTGCCTCAGAGCGGTATTTCTTAACCTGCGGGTCAGGACCCCCCCCGGGGGGGGGGGAGGTTATGAGGGGGTGGGGTCAGAGGGATCGCCAAAGATAATCAGAAAACACAGACTTTTCTGTTGGTCTTGGGGGTTTTGTGTGGGAAGTTTGGCCCAATTCCATCATGGGTGGAGTTCAGAATGCTCTTTGATTGTAGGTGAACTATAAATCCAACAACTACAACTCCCAAATGTCAAGGTCTATTTTCTCCCAAATTCCACCAGTGTTCACACTTGAGCATATTGAGTATCCGTGCCAAGTTTGATCCAGATCCATCATTGTTTGAGTCCACAGTCCTCCCTGGATGTAGGTGAACTACAACTCCAAAACTCAAGGTCAGTGCCCACCAAACCCTTCTAGTATTTTCCATTGGTCATGGGAGTCCTGTGTGCCAACTTTGGTTCAGAATGGTTTGGAGTTCAGAATGCTCTTTGATTATAGGTTAACTATGAATCCCAGCAACTACAACTCCCAAATGACAAAATCAACCCCCCCCCCCCAACCTCACCAGTATTCAAATTTGGCCATATCAGGTATTTGTGTCAACTGTTGTCCAGTTAATGAAAATACATCCTGCATATCAGATATTTACATTACGATTCATAACAGTAGCTAAATTACGGTTATGAAGTAGCCACGAAAATAAGTTTATGATTGGGGGTCACCAAAACATGAACAACTGTACTAAGGGGTCGCGGCATACATTGGACACAACTTGAACAGCTCCGTTTCTGTCTTCATCTCTGAAATATCCGATGTTTTTTGTACTGATCCCTAGGCCAACATAAGCATCAGAAAAAGACGACAGAAGGAAAAACTGCACTGGGAAGGTAAGACCAAGCAAATGGTTGTTCTGAGGATCACATGCTACAGAGGAGATCCTTTTCATATGAACATCAGATTACACAATTCCATCATGAGTGTACTTTTGCAACTCTATCGTCAATGAATAGTAAACAGTATTTGTGTAGTTCTTCGCTTCTTCACTTTAAAAAAATCCCATTTGTTGTTTGTATTTTTAAACATTTCTATCCATGCCAGTTGTTACGATGACAATAAGGACACAGAATAATACCATGCAAAAAAAAAAGTTGTGAACTTTTTAAAAAGTTATCTTTCTGCCTGAATTAATTCTTTGCATGAGATGGATATGTGGACAATTTTAACTGAGGAGAGAGGCTGTGCCCTTTAACTTACACATCTTATTGATGTGATTTCTTGTCATACCTGTGTGTTTGTGTGTATGTATGTGAGTGTCAGAATCAAACACCCAAGAGTCACGAGGCCACTATTTGAAATCCTAACGTGAGATTGCATCATATAAGGAGCCTATCTTGTGGGGAGGAATATGATAAGGTGTGGTTGACAGTTCTTAACGTGCCTCCACATTTATCAGTGTTTAGATTGCACATGACTCTCCCAGGGATCTATACAGATGGAACTATGTGAACCCTGTTCTCACCTAGACAGATGACGGTAAAAAAAACAACTCAAAATTTGGGAGTTTCCCCTTTCTGTCAGATAGTCATCCCTCCACGTTTGTGGTTTTGACTTGTGTGGATTTGATTATTCACTGATTAGATTAAACCGTACTCTTTAGGAATCTCTAAATCTTTCAGTGTGATTTCATGGTCAACCTAGAGATTTATAGAGATAACACCTCTCTAGGAATCTCTAGGACCCTATCACAAAAGGTACTGGAATGCATAGGATGCACCTCTGCCTGTTTCTAATGAAACCATGAGCTTCATTCCTCTCCACACAGGTGGCATTTCCTCCATTTTGGTAAAAGATGGATGTCCCACTTTTTCAGTTATACAATTATCAATAAAACCACACAGGTTTGCACCAGTTACAGCCTGTTTTTAGTGAAACCATAATTATTTATTCCTCTCCATCACAAGTGGCTTTTGTCTGAAGAGACATTTTGGAGCATCTGAGAGGCATGAAAAGACTGCTCACACTGACATGTCACAAAACATGAAAGATGGTCAATGCACCATTTCCATCCCATAGAAAAATACCCATTTCTATGTGTACAGAGACAAGCAAAGTCGAATTCAGCACATCTTTCAAATCCACTCGTTTCTAGACACTGTAGAGACAGAGTCCCATGGACAACCCACATAAGAGATTGCATGTTGTTTGATGAGATATTTAGAATTTCGTGTTTAAAGTATCTAGAAACAGAGCCCACCTTCTGTGTGATGAAGTCTTAGGTCCTCAAGTGTGATTCTGTGGTTAGCTTTCAGAAGAAGTCAACCATAGTCATGCTGGAAGATCTATACATTCCTTTAAAAGTGTTCTCTTGTGTGTAAACAAAATTGCAATTTATTTACGGTCTTTCACTTTCTCGGGATCCTTTGCCCCAACTCCAGTTAACATGGAGGGCGGGCTGTATTTTTCTCTCACTTTCCATGTATACATGTTCCCTTCACCCATTTCTTCATAGATCTTCATATCGGTGTTTGCGCCTAATCATGATGTTGTTGTTGTTTATTCGTTTAGTCACTTCCGACTTTTTGTGACCTCATGGACCAGCCCATGCCAGAGCTCCCTGTCAGCCATGGCCACCCCTAGCTCCTTCAAAGTCAAGCCAATCACTTTAAAGATATCATCCATCCATCTTGTCCTCAGTCTGTCCCTTTTCCTTCCATTTCCCCCAGAATCATTATCTTCTCCATGCTTTCCTGTCTTCTCATTATGTGGCCAAAGTACTTCATCTTTCCCTCTATTATCTTTCCCTCCAGTGAACAGCCAGGCTTTATTTCCTGGAGAATGGACTGGTTGGATCATCTCCTGGTCCAAGGCACTCTCAGAACTTTCCTCTAGCACCACAGTTCAAAAGTGTCTATCTTCCTTCACTCAGCCTTCCTTATAGTCCAGCTCTCACATCCATAGGTTACTACAGGGAAAACCATCGCTTTAATTAATCGGATCTTCGTTGCCAGTGTGATGTTTCTACTCTTCACTATTTTATCGAGATTGGTCATTGCTCTCCTCCTAAGAAGTAAATGTCTGCTGATTTTCTGGCTGCAGTCTGTGTCTGCAGTAATTTTTGCCGCTAGAAATACAAAGTCTGTTACTGCCTCCACATTTTCTCCCTCTGTTTGCCAATTCTGTCAGTCTGGTTGCCATAAACTTGTTTTTTTATGTTTAATTGCAACCCAGCTTTTGCACTTTCTTCTTTCACCTTGATTAGAAGGCTCCTCGGCTCCTCCTTGCTTTCAGCCATCAAAGTGGTATCATCTGCATATCTAAAGTTGTTAATGTTTCTTCCAGCAATTTTAACTCCAGCCTTAGATTTGTCAAGTCCTGCACATCGCATGTGTTCTGCATACAAGTTGAATAGAGAGGGTGAGAGTAGACAGCCCTGTTGTACTCCTTTCCCCATCCCAAACCAGTCTGTTGTTCCATGGTTTGTTCTTACTGTTGCTACTTTGTCATTCTACAGATTCCTCAGGAGACAGACAAGGTGGCTTGGTATCCCCATACCACCAAGAACTTGCCACAATTTATTATGATCCACACAGTCAAAGGCTTTAGAATACCTAAAGCCTAATTATACCCCTGTGCAACTTGTAAACCACACTTCTGATCCTTTCAAATCTTTATAGGAGACAAAAATATTTCTTTCTTCACTCCCAACATGCTTTAATAAAAGTAACTACACCTGCTGGATTATTTACTTATTTACTTTATTTGTGTGCCATCCAATAACTCAATCTTTGAGTGTTTCCTAGAAGAAAGCTAAAGAGAACTTCTCTGTATACATGACTCTTGTTTGGTTAGAATCAGGAGTTAGCAGACAAGCTCTGATGTGGCAAAATGGTGTCTCATGCTTTGCATTACTGATTCCATGTGACCTACTGTGCTCCCAGAGGGATGCTTCTAGTGCTGCTAATGAAAAGACATCATGCCCTATCTTGCTCAATAGATTCTTTGTGAAACACATACACAGAGAGAATGAAGGCATGGTAGGAAATCATTGGAAGATTACCAAAGGAAGGTGAGGCTATCTGGAAGCCCTGTAAAACTTTGTGACTATATCAGACCAGATGTTCTCTTTTCAAATCTTTAGATCTTCCAATATGGTGGGAAGCAGTTGATCACAGGGTGATACTGGAGGATCTTGAGAGATTCCTAGAGAGAACATTTCAGATAAAATCCATAGATAATCAAATACACAAAAGTCAAAACCACAAATGCGGAGGGTCCACTGTACAGAAGCAAACTGGAATGATAGGTGAATCATCATTCAAAATGTTTCAAGTCCTGAACAGTGGACTGAGTGAGTCTCGAACAAGCCGGCCTCCTGGCTGCTATACTCCCCCACATCCTCTGCTACTTTACGTTGCCTAATGGTATGGCTAGCCATGTCCAAAAGTAGTCCCAGATTCAGTATAACAAACCTGCCACCATGGAAAATAGAATGCTGAACTAGACGTACCTTTTTCAGAGCAAGCTTGTCCAACCTGTGACCCATGGTCCACATGTGGCCCAGGACAGCTATGAATGTGGTCCAACTCAGAATTATAAAGTTACTTAAAACATTGTGAGTTTTTGAGTGATTTTTTGGTAACTTGATTGCATGGTTCTCAAGCACAAACTTTGTAGATGACAAAAGAAGGGAATAGAATAATACTATGTAACAAAATTTGAAAAAAAAATGTTTCTGGTTTGAATGTGCTATTTCCTGTATACTTGTGTAATATTTACTTTGAAAGTAGTTGCTATACTCCAGAAACTTGGTTTTTGAGGCTGCCAAAAACTCTTTTGAATTGGTTGAGATATTAATTGAAAAACTATAGCAAAATGCGCTGCAGAATGTCCCGTAAAAACATTTTTTTACAGTTTAGTAAACTTTTTCAATGTTTTTAATAGAATCAATTAGGAAATGACATTTATAACCCAGAAACAAAAATCATGTTACAGAATGTAATCAGGGTATGTTACATTCACAAATTTGGAGTATTACCCACAATTCACATTATAATTGCAAGCAATTTGGCCAGAAGACCTGCTCAACTATTTTAAAAGACCCTCTGAACAGGGTGGCACATAATGTGGATTATGTCAGGACTTTTTTTTTTGCTTCTCTGTGGTGGCTGATATCATGAAAATTAGTCTCTCTCTCTCTCTCTCTCTCTCTCTCTCTCTCTCTCTCTCTATATATATATATATATATATATATATAAACTGCAATTGGAGCTAGGCTTCATGAAATTGGAGGTGAGAGTATGGACAGCCATTTCAATTACTGGCTACATCTGTCCTTCTCACCACATGGTCTTGCCCCCCTAACTGTGAGGGACGACTTCCAGTTGACATAGACTAAAATAGTGGCAGTAAAGATTGCAAGATTAGGTTTCTCCCAAGGACAACTGCTAAGCATGGGATGGGACCAAGCCCAGGATCTAATTAAGCAATGGATCCTGGACATAGAGCACCAAACATACTTAGTCTGCGCCCCAACCTTTATGGTTAGTGAAGCAAATAGATACCTAACACCTCCATGGCTTATCTAACAAACTTGGAGGTTCCTAAACACTGAAAGGCTTTTACCCTGGCAAGATGCCATCTCCTTCCATTGGCAGTATTGGAGGGGAGGTACCAGAAGACACCCTTCAAGGAGAGATTATGCCTCTGTGAGTCCAGACACATAGAAACAACTGAGCTTGTGCTCCTACAATGCATGTTCTACAGAGACATTAGAACTAATCTCATTATACCATGGCTTCTAAAATACACAGGACACACTGAACAATATTACTCTACCCTGATGCTTTTGGACTCTAGCACTACAATAACTTACAGTGTTGCTAAGTTTTGTGTTGCAGCACTTAAAATTAGACAGATGATGACTGACCCCACAAGGCAACACCCTGTTGGGAATGGAGCTAGAGCAGGGGTGCTCATTAGGTAGATCGCGATCTACTGGTAGATCGTGTAGGGTGGCCTGGTAGATCGCAGGCAGGGCGGGAGGAAGGCTCAGTCCCACCCCGCAGGCTCCCAATGCCGCCCAAGTGCTGCCGGCCCTGGGTTATCTGAGATCCTTTCCACACAGTTGAATAAAGTCCCATGTTATCTGCTTTGAATCAGATTATATGGCAGTGTGGACTCAGAAAACCCAGTTCAAAGCAGATATTGTGTTCTATGTTTCACATTTTTGTAGTGGATAGGTAGATCATTTTGACTTGGTTGTTTTATAAGTAGCTTGCATGCTGAAAAAGTGTGAGCACCCCTGAGCTAGAGCAACCTGTTACAGCTGAAATGCTACTAGACTTGTAATGTGCCCCTCCCATCCCCTTTGGTGCCCTCTTCCAGTGCTTTGACCACCTCCTACTGGTCTTCACCTCCTCAGTTCCATACATGTTGCATCAGCCTGTGTTTTTAAACTGTGTTTTTGGACTGTTTTCTAATCTTGGGTGGGGTTTTTTGGTGCTTTTTTGTTTGTTTGTTTGTTTTTGTGGCTGCTTTACTAGAGAACTGTGTTTCCCCTTCCAAGGGCATTTGTGCTTACTTTGTGCTGGCCATGGATTGTAATAAAGTGTGTGTATGTATGTGTACACACACAAACACATGCGCATCAGCTTCCATTAGTGTAATTTATGTGTGACCCAAGGAAATTATTTTTATTCTAATGTGGCCCACAGAAGCCAAAAGTTTGAACACCCCTGTTTTAAAACCTCTGTTATATTGCATAGCATTTGTCCACAGTTCCACGGAAGGAAAATGCATTTATTCTTATACAAAAATGGCCTCTCTTGTTCTCCACCCGATACTTCAATGTTGCATTTCTCCTGCAGGTTTCCGACCAATGTTCCAATAAGAACAAGACTTAGCTGCTAATCCAGATGTTCTAGCTCTAATACAAAATCCTTTAAAAATGTCTGGTCCCTGAGTCAGGAATATTTCTCTTGTTTGAAGAACAGCAATGGCTTGGTGAGAATGCAGAAGTTGGCAATTCTTGAACCGCTTGTAGAAAGTCTCCTGATAAACATCTACACACTCTCTGTGAAAGGTGCAGTATTAGAAGCACCAAACAACTGTACCGCAAATAAGGCAAGCTGTGAAAAATCTCTTTGGATGTTGAAAGTGAGAGGAATGAGTCATAAGCACATGAGCTGGAAAAGAGAGAGGGAGCTGAAGACACAAAATCATGCACCTCTTCTTAATGCCCATCACATGATGAGCCCCAAGGCTTTAATTTAATGAGAGGGGAGGTGGCCAAGAGAGGAAAAATTATACTCAGTTCAACTCTGAAGAAGTTTCAAGGAGCAGCAAATTAACCTGTACGGGTTTTGTGATCTCAGAGTCCAGTTATATCTCCTACACAACAATGAAGTGGGCTTTCCTCCTTATCTCCCTTGGATACCTGTTGGTCGCTGATGGAGTCTTACCTGCTGTGGCTACCAAACGTGAGTCGCTTGTTGTCTTCTTTCTACAGGATAACAATTCCTAGCTTTGAAAACACTGGCCAGGGGTTTGGGGGGGGAGGTGTGCAAGGCACTAGGATCCTTTCAAAACAGAAGAAACTGTAGACTACAGGTGAAGGATGGGGTTACGCTGATGTACGCAGATAAAGCTGTGCGTAGAAGCACAAGAGCAGAGGTCAGTTTGACAAATGGCAATGGCAATGTCCAGAAACTGAATTATGACAGCATGCAGTCCTGTAGTCTAGGCATTTAAGTAGATAGGGTCACCATAAGTTGGAAATGGCTTGAAGATGCACATCAACCAACATGCATACAAGCTCTGCCGAAATACCCCAAAAGAACCAGGTCCCATCTGATCTAGGAAGCTAAGCAGGGTCAGCGGTGATTACTACTTGAATGAGAGGTTACCAGCAAAAACCAGGTAATGTAGACCATATTTCAAAGGAAGGAACTGGCAGAACCACTTCTGAGTATTTCTTGCCTAAGAAAAAATCTATTAAATTAATGGGGTAGCCATAAGGTAATAAGCAACTTGAAAACACACAGAAAAGCACCGTGGGGATTACTTATGAGTCAAGGTTGTCGCTATGGAGGAGAAAACGTTCTGGCCCCTCCAATGAATTTTTCCTTTGTTTTTCAAATTTCAAGCATTGGGACAGTGTTCATACTCGGGACCCTTCTGTTTCTTGTGACAGCTTTGCTTGCACTTTTTCGTTGGATGTCTTTGTGAATGTGCAACGGGCATTTTAAGTTAATTTAATGTGAGGACTGAAATAAAATTTCATAGGGGCAGAATTTATATTTCAAGGAACAATGTCTTCATCCCCCCCCCTCCCCTCCCCCCCGGTTGCTACACTCCTGCTCTCAGTAGATGTACATATAAGATGATATCCATGAGATGCACATTAACTTAACTTTCTGTAACTATTCTGTTAACTCATAATAATCACTCTGGGTAATATGTGATTTCCCCCCTTCCAGTGCCTCCCCATGGGAATTATTTTCAGTACAAGTTTCCTAGTGCAGAAGAAAAGGGAAAGAAATTAGTTCCCCAAAGAACATAAAAATGTGAACTGTGTATATGTGGTGTGAAAATAGTTTGACTTCTGAAGCTGCAGAAGGTTCTTCAGATTTTATAGCACAAGATTTGTAATGACACCTCCAGAGAGTGCAGAGCTAAAGAAAAACAGGAAAGAGACAACAATCTGGAGAAACAACTTTTTTGCTGACTGGGGGATCCTGGAATAATGTTTCCCCAAAAATACTGTTTCTAAGTTCCATCAAAGACTTCTGATATAATTAGTTAGTCATTAAATTTATCCCCCTTATTAAAAGAAGTGTGTATACACTGAAGAATTAAATCAGTTTGATACTACTTTATGATAGCTCCGTATATAATAAGTATATAATACTGAGAGTTGTAATTTGATGAGGCATCAGGGATTTATGACAAGGCCAAATGCCTTATGAAACTATAAATCTCGGGATTCCACAGGATAAAACTATGGCAGCTGAAACAGTATCAAAATATTATAATTTGACAGTGTGGCTACACCCCATATTTTTCTCAGTGGTCCCACAAGTTCCCGAAGAAATTACTCTTGGCTCACGAAGTATATCCAATTTTTTAGTAAACAAAAACTAAACACAGAAGGATAATTGTGTTCTGAACACTTTGCTTGGTTCGCCCCTTGGATGTACAGAATGTGTGTATGCAAGATCCTTAAATAATTTTTGACTCTTGAGGATTCACCAGACGTAACTCAATGACTTCTGACCTTGAGAGCTAAGACTTTGGGTGCACTTCCACAATAGAATTAATGCAGTTTAGCACCACTTTGACTGCCATGATCCAATGCTATGGAATCACAGGAATTGTAATTTTGGGAAGCCTTTGGCCTTCTATTCCAATGAGTGCTGGGGTCTCACTAAATGACAACTCCCATGATTCCATAGCATTGAATCAGAGTTGCAAAGTCCAATTTTACTTGACAGCGTCATCCCCAAAGTCTTCCATTTTTAACTTGTTGAGGCTGATGGAACTTTTAATGGGATATATCTTGCCCGGGTTTTAACATTTTTTTAATCTTGTGTTTTTAAAAACAGGATTATAATTTAGTTTTTTTTCAACTTTTGTTTTCTCTTCCTCCCTCTTCTCCTTCTCCTTTTTCTTATTCAATAAGCTCTCCACATTTACTAGGGTTCAAGGCACAGGACCCTTGTAAAAGTGAAATAAAATATGAATAAAGAAATTGCTATATTTTTAGACAAGAGATCACCTTTTTAGGAATTTCTAGGTTTTCTAGCATGACTCTGGAAGACCCCCAATGCGATGAGGTGGCTAGAATTGCACTGGAAGCTGATCATAAAATCATACTGGAGGACCTAGTGATTTATAGACAACGTTTTAACCAAATCTGCAAAAGTCAAAACCGCAAATGTGGAAGGAATGACTGCACTTTGTTTAAAATGGTTTTAGCCTGCCTTGGATTCTGTGTTGAGGTAAAGGCAAGATACACATTAATCAATATAGTAAAAAATGTGTTGAAGAGGAGTGTAAATGCATTCCTTCACACCCTTTAAAACAGAAGCATTTGGGGCTTTTGAGGTGTTGTTGGACTGCAATTCCTAGCACCACATTCAACATAGCCAAAGATGAGGAATGGTGGGAAGGGTCTGATCCGGGGAGCCACAAGCTATTTTGCTCTGATCTAAATGCATGCCCAGTAATTGTTAGTACAGGATGAAAGCAGGGAGGGTATGGTGATTACCCTAGATAACATAGGTAAAGGTAAAGGTTCCCCCTGACATTAGGTTGCATCCGACTCTGGAGGGGGGGGGGTGCTCATCTCAATTTCTAAGCCGAAGAGCCAGCATTGTCCATAGACACCTCCAAGGTCATGTGGCCAGCATGAATGCATGGAGTGCCATTACCTTCCCACAGAAGTGGTACCTATTGAACTATCCATATTTGCATGTTTTTGAACTTCTAGATTAACAGAAGCTAGGGCTAACAGCGGAAACTCACTGGACTCCCTGAATTCAAATCCCCAACCTTTCAATCAGCAAGTTCAGCAACTCAGCGATTTAACCCGCTGCGCCACCAGGGGGGGCCATAACATAGTTTGATGTAAAAGATTATGATATGTGCATTGCATACAATTGGAACCAGTAATTCTTCATTTGTATTGGCCAAAGTTGTACTGAGTGTTTTTATGCATGATGTCTCTCTTCATCTGATAATTACCCATGCTTGTTTGGTCCACGCGTTTTGGTGATTTTTCATGCTACTGTCTTATAATGGGGGGGGGACAGTTAAACTCCAACTTAGGCATCTTTCTCTTATGGCGGAGAAACTTATTTTTCTTGATGTGATGTGCCCTGAATTCCAATAAAATAAGTTTTGAAAAAGGAATTTAGGCAATCATCCAATGTGTCAGATGGTGTGATTATCAGCTTCATTGTACAAAGTGGTGTTTGCCGTTGCCAGTAAATGCAAAATAAAGAAATAAATAAAATCTGCAATCCTATTACTTTAATTTAAAAGTAAGCACTTCGGTGTTTGTTTGTAAATGGCATATAGGGGAAGCAGAGAGTATCTTCTTGACACTTGAGCTGTCAATGTAGAGTAGAAAACAAAAGTGGTGGACAAATGAATGTTAACATGAAACCATAGGTTTCTGCAAAAATCCTTCCTCCTACCCTCTTCTATTGCAGTTAAATGGCAACATGAGACAGAACAAAATTGACAGTTTCTGGGCTTAGCCTCTTATTAGACAAACTGGGGCAACAGCAGATTTGGTGTATTGTGAAAGAACAGTATGAGGAACTCACCCATTTAAGGCTGGGCCCAGACCAGCCTGGCGGTTTGGCAGACAGAATAGCCAGGAAAAGGGGGAGTGTTTGGGAGCCTTCCCTGGGAGGAGTTAGGGAGAGAGCTGCCTGGGAGGAGCTCTGAGTTAAGGGGAGGAGCCGAACTACTGGAGAGAGAGAAAAGTAGCTTATTTGCCAGTTCTTGACACGCTCTCAGAGAGAGAAGAGAGTTGCTGACAGCTCCTTGTCAGGACTCATAGAGTAAAGAGCCTCTGTGTCAAAGCTCTGTTAGAGTAAAGAGCCTCTGTATCAAAGCTCTGTTAGAGTAAAGAGCCTCTGTGTCAAAGCTCTGAAGTGAACTATCTAGGATAGTTGTTTTATAGATAGCTCACCACTAGTTTAGTTATTAGTGGGAGTGAGTTCTAGTTTAGACAAGTTTCGCACTGTCTGTGTAACCTTCAAGATCTAAGATTGAGTACACCATTTAGCTGTAACCATCACTCTAACGCACCATCTTTTAATAACCATTACGCTCTCGTGCCTCATTTGAACAACCAATACGCTCTGTGCCTGTTAAGTTAAATAAAAGTTTAACTTTTGCCGTTTAAGAAAAGCCTCTGTTGTGCTCTTTGCATCAGCTGTGTGATCCAGCTCCAGTGTCTTTCGCGTTCCCCATTTCTAAAAGAAGTTTTTACCTCAGCCTCCTCGTAGTTTAATTTGGTAAAGATTAAAGAGCCTAGCTGAAGGGTTGTTTTAAAAAGAAATCCTAGAATTAATATTTTAGGTTGGTGGTAGCGATCCAAGAAGAGTTTTAAATCCTCCAGACTTTATTTTAAGAGCCAAGTCGTCACAAACAGCAAGTTGGTATTTGATTCTTTTAATGGAAGCATTGTAGGGAGTACTGAAGAGTGTTTATTCATGGGCTTCTAGTAAACGTTAAAGGTAAACCTTTCCCCTGACATTAAGTCTAGGGTGGTGCTCATCTCCGTTTCTGAGCTGAAGAGCCGGCATTGTCCGTAGACATCTCCAAGCTCATGTGGACAGCATGACCGCATGGAGTGCTGTTACCTCCCCACCAGAGTGGTACCTATTGATCTACTCATATTTGCATGTTTTTGAACTGCTAGGTTGGCAGAAGGTGGAGCTAACAGCAGGAGCTCACCCCGCTTCCCAGATTTGAACCACCAACCTTTTGGTCAGCAAGTTCAGCAGCTCAGTGGTTTAACCCGCTGCATGATCAGAGGCCCCTACATGGGCTTCTACCTGCAAAAAATTCCTTCTGTATCTTCTGAACATGTCTGCACAGGCTAAGGGAGAATATACAATAATCCCATCAGTTAGACTTGCATTTTCTTTATAGTAGTGAAACCCTCTATTTTTCTGTAGAATATTAACTTACTCTGAAGAGCATGAAGAAACAAACAAAGGATTTATGTTTGTTAACTTTGCTTTCTAGAGTTTCAAGATGTGATGACTCGAGGAAGAGCGTTTTCTCACAACAGATACCACGGGAGGCTAAAGGATTGGTCTTCTGACCACAATAAATGGAATGACAAATTATACCCTTCCTGGGAAGAAGGAGACCCTCGATGGAACAACTGCTGGAAAGGTACAGCTTTATTATGTGCATAGTGGGAACAGTCGATCTATCTTTAGCAAATGAGGAGTATTTCACTAGATGAGAATGCCAATGGCATACAACAAATAGGTAATCAACAAACTATTCTAAAATTATTGTCATCTGACATATTTTTCACCCAACTTCACTACTGCTGTCAGTAATATGGCCACGGTAGTCCATGCTCTGGTTACATTCCGTATAGATTACTGCAATGCTCTTTACGTGGGGCTGCCTTTGAAAACTGCTCAGAAGTTTCAATTGGTCCAACGGATAGCAGCCAGGTTGATAACAGGAGCGGCACTCAGGGAGCGTACAACCCACCTGTTGTGCCAGCTCCACTGGCTACCAGTTTGCTACCAGGCACAATTCAAAGTGCTGGTTTTGCCTTTAAAGCTCTAAATGGTTCTGGTCCAACTTACCTGTCCGAACGCATCTCTCCCTATGAACCATCAAGATGCTTAAGATCATCCGGAGAGGCCCTGCTCTCGGTCCCGCCTGCTTTGCAGGCGCGCCTGGCAGGGATGAGAGACAGGGCCTTCTCAGTGGTGGCTCCTCGGCTTTGGAACTCCCTTCCTAGCGACATCAGATCGGCCCCCTCCCTCCTGACATTTCGTAAGAAAGTCAAGACTTGGCTTTTCGAGCAAGCATTCGCAGACTAACTTTAATCGAGATCAAGGATTACTATGACGATGAAACGGAAACCTATTTTAAGATTGTGGAGCTGAGATTTGTATTTTGTAGTTTTTAACTGTTAATTTTATATGTTTTTATAGGACTGTTTTTATCTTGTGGTGTATTGTATATGGGCACTTGTTGCTGCTTATTCACCACCTCAAGTCGCCTTCGGGCTGAGAGAGGCGGTATAGAAGCATGGCAAATATTAAATAATATGAGTGCATTTTTGCAAACCTTGGGATTGTCCTGAGATTTCTCTCTCTTGTGTGTGCATGATACAGTTTAACTAGATCAGTATCTAAATTGCTACTAATATAGCAGAAGACAATGTTTTCACTAGATTCTTTTTTATTTGCACTAAAAAAATTGTATATGTACTGTATTTGTTCTTCTGGGCAATATCCCATATGGCAAAGCACAACGTAAGTACTACAGAGAGAACTATACTATGGTAAGCTACGCTCTCTACTCTTGCAGGGGTTAGAGTAGGCATGGGCAAACTTCGGCCCTCCGGGTATTTTGGACTTCAAGTCCCACAATTCCTAACAGCTGGTAAACTGGTTAGGTTTTTCGGGAGTTGAACAAAACACTTGGAGGGCCAAAGGTTGGGAACCACTGCCTGAGCAGCTAATCAGTAAACATTTCTATTTGGTTGGACAAAGCTGGCGATCTCAACAGCTTGCCTGAAAGCCACCCATTGTTGTTCTCTTGCCATATTTTGTGGCGTTATATGGATAGACCCAGGCATATAGCTTGAGGGGCTTCAGCCCCCCCCCTCCCAAATTCTCAGGGTGGTCCGCGAGAAGGCCTTACTGGTGCATTATTTAAACTATTATGTTTATTCATATCATGATCTGATGATCACCCTGCTCAATATATCCCATATGCGTGGGATGACAATAACAATACAAAAGGTTTGCTAGGGTAGATCCAGCCCCCCCCCAAATCAAAATCCTGGATACGGGCCTGGATAGACCAATTGATATTTGTGTTCCTATCACTCCTTTTGTTGCTGCAATTAGTGGTGTATGTGAGTTCAAACTAAGAATATCTTGAAATGAGATTGGCTCCCCATTGATTTTAATGGAACTTCCATCTGATGCAAGAGTGATCCAGATAATGGATTAAATATATTAGCCCACAAATGCAATAGACTATAGATCATACAGTTAATTCTGTCTTGAGCATTTTAAGTCTTAAATGACCAAGGCCCATTACATTGCTGGGGTGCATTCTTTTATTATTAAAGCATTCTAGAAAGCATATATTTATATTATTTATTATTTATGACATTTGGGTGCTGTCACATTAAAATGGTTTCTTGATAACTTCTAAAAATAAACAAAACAATTTAATTACAAACTAAAGTATAAGGCTATAACGCCCTTAGATTTCACTAGATACTTTTTTTATTTGCACTAACCAAATTTATATATGTACTGTATTTGTTATTTTGGGCTAGATCACGTATGGCAGAAGTACTGCAAAGAGAACTATACTATGGTATCTACGTTCAGTACTCTTGCAGGGGTTAGAGCAGGCATGGGCAAACTTTGGCCCTCCATGTGTTTTGGATTTCAACGCCAAAACACCTGGAGGGCTGAAGTCCGCTCATGTCTGGGTTAAAATCACAAAACTCTCATAAAAGTGAGGGGGGAAAACATTTTTTGAAAAAAATATTGCTTTTTTAACTGAAGAAAACACTAATTTAGGAATCTCTAGGAGAGAGGTGTCAATCTCATTTTCCTTGAGGACCACATCATTTTTACTGTTGCCTTCAAAAGGGCTGTTGAATTCATAGACAGAGAATCCGTGGATACAGAGGGACAACTATAGGTTTGTTTTTACATAAAGGCCAATGCTCTTTTGTTTATCCAGTTTGGGTCCCCAGATGTTATTGAATGACAACTCACATCATTTTTTATTATCCACCATGTGGTCCACAGAAGCACACTGGGAGACATAGTGGTTCTTAGGGAGTTCTCTCTAGGAATCTCTAGCTTCTCTAAAGTGACTCTGTGATCAACTTCTGGCAGAAGAGAGAACATAATAATCTGATTCACAAATAATCAAATCTACAAAAGTTAAGCCTATAAATGTGGAGGACTGACTGTATCAACCTCTCCTTTCAATAACCACTAAACCCCGTGGCCAACATCCACTGAGATTCATCAAGACCCTTTGGAGATCTTAGTGGATGATGCATTCAATCTGCATCTAGCAATAGCAGTGTTTCTCAACCTTTCTAATGTTGCAACCCCTTAATACAGTTCCTCATGCTATGGTGACCCCCCAGCCATAACATTATTTTTGTTGCTTCTTCATAACTGTAATTTTGCTACTGTTATGAAATGTAATGTAAATATATGCAAGATGTATTTTCATTCACTGGACCAAATTTGGCACAAATACCCAATATGCCCAGATTTGAATATTGGTGTGGTTGGGGGATTGATTTTGTCATTTGGAAGTTGTAATTGCTGGGATTTATAGTTAATTTACAATCAAAGAGCACTCAGAACTCCACCAGCAGTGAAATTGAACCAAACTTGCACACAGAACTCCCATGACCAACAGAAAACACTAGAAGGGTTAGGTGGGCATTGACCTTGAGTTCTGGAGTTGTAGTTCACCTACATCCAGAGAACACTGTGGACTTAAACAATGATGGATCTAGACCAAACTTGGCACAAATACTCAATATGCCCAAATGTGAACACTGTTGGAGTTTGGGGAAAATAGACCTTTACATTTGGGGGTTGTCATTGCTGGTATTTATAGTTCACCTAAAATCAAAGAGCATTCTGAACCCCACCAACGATAGAATTGGACCAAATGTCTCACACAGAACCCCCATGACCAACAGAAAATACTGTGTTTTCCGATGGTCTTTGGTGACCCCTCTGATACCCCCTGGCAATCCCCCAGTGGTCCTGACCTCCAGGTTGAGAAACACTGAGCAATAGGAACATAGTCAGGTGCATTTTGTGTAGGTAGTGTCCAAAGGAGTGAGGGTGAATGATACTATCAACCTCCTCAATGAGTTAGAAAAGACATCCATTGGCATAAAGTGCATACACTGCTATTATTTGTTTGTTTGTTTATTGTATTTATACCCCACCCTTCTCACTTCAAAGGGTGAAAATGCCAGATGGTAGGTGGTTTTAAAAAAATCTATTGTGTATAATGATTTAACACAGGTTTTTTTTTAAATGACACATGTCTATTCCACACTATAGAATTGATTGAAAAATTGTAAATGTCCTGGACACATTTTATAAAGATATTTTTGTGTGTTGCTTATGGTTGTTGGTGTGAAGTTAATATGGCTGGAGAAGAACCTTGTGTACCACCTTGGAGGAGAAGTGACATGTCCACATAATTAATCAACATGTTAAATTCCTTTAGGAGGAAAAGTAGTGGCCAGTTTGACCAGTGACAGCCCAGCTTTGGTGGGATCCAATGTGACCTTTAGTGTGACCCTGAAGTTTCCTCGGTGTCAAAGAGAAGATAACGACAGCAATATAGTATATGACAGAAAATGCTTAAATGGTAAGTAACAACTGACTGCAAGCATACAGTATGTGTATGGGGATATAAATGGGCATATTAGAAATGATGGATTGCTGGGAGTGCCTTGTGGAATGATTCATTTGTAACTGATGGTGTTTCCTAAAATGTAATTATTGTGATATCTGTCCTGAAGCATTAAATTCTAAAAACTTGACTGGAGTTCTCTGTAGTCCAAAATTAATCTGAATGCTACAAGGCACTGTAGCTGACTTGGTTCATAGATACATGCAATGGAGCCCTGTTGATGTTTCCCTAGATGTAAGCCCCAAAGGTCAGCTCTGGAACTAAGTGGCTACCTCTGAAGGTTATTTTGGGACCACAAAAGGGCAGAAAAGAGTTAATTGTTCAATTTATCATATGTAGTTTTACTTCCAAGGCTGAGGAGGTGTTTCAAGACTTTTCTGCCTCAGGCTCCAAAATAATGTGGCTGGTCATAAGTGCCATACACCTTGACTTCAGTGAGAAATGTGCATATAGTTTGCTGCTTCATTTGAGACAACAAATGCTAACATTCTGTTCCGTATATATGATGTCACTTATTACACATCACATTTATGATTGCGGTACCATTGCGGTGACCACAAATCCACTTTATAAGCCAGTGGCCAAACCAATTAAAGGAATTGTGGGGTTCTGGAGCATAATGCTGTCAGTAGTGTCCGCAGATGATGTACAACTCTATCACTCCTTTTCCCCTGCAACTAAAGAGGCTGTTGAGGTCCTGAACCAGTGCTTGGCAGTTGTGATGGTCTGAATGAGGACCAACACATTGATATTGAATCCAGACAAGACAGAGGTACGCCTGGTCAGTTGAGAGGCCGAACAGGGCAAAGGGTTACAGCCTGTGCTGGATGGGTTTACACTCCCTCTGAAAGCACGGATTCACAGCTTGGGAATGATCCTGGATTCATTGCTGAGCCTGGAACCCCAGGTTTCAGCAGTGGCCAAGGGAATTTTCACACAATTAAAATTTGCACTCTTACCTGGGGAAGTCGGATTTGCCCACAGTGGCCCATGCTCTTGTTACATCCCAAATAGATTACTGCAACACGCTCTACATGGGGTTGCCTTTGAAGACTGTTCAGAAGCTTCAAATGGTCCAACGAGTGGCAGCCAGATTTCTAACTGGGGCGGCATACAGGGAGGACACAAGTCCCTGCTACGTCAGCTCCACTGGTTGCCAGTTTGCTACCGAGTACATTTCAAAGTGTTGGCTTTAGCCTATAAAGCCCTAAATGGTTCCAGCCCAGCTTACCTGTCCGAACATATCTCCCTCTATGAACCATAATGGAGGTTAGGATCTTCTGGGGAGCTCTGCTCTCAGTCCTACCTCAGTTGCAAATCCAATTGGCGAGGATTAGAGACAGGGCCTTCTTGGTGGTGGCTCCTCAGCTCTGGAATTCTCTCCCCAGTGAGATTAAATCAGTACCCTCCCTGGCCTTTAGAAAGAAAACAAAGATGTGATTGTGGGACCAAACCTTCAGCCAGTAAAATAGTGCAATGCAAAGAATAATTAGGAAATATGTGTAATGACAATCAGAATGGCTATAGTGTACAATGTTTGAATCATGGGAATTTAATATTTATACTCTAATGTTTTAATGCTTTGTCTTAATGTTTAAATGTCATTAATATCTTTTGTTTAATAGTTTTAATGGTTTTAATTTATAGTTATATGTTAGTGTTTCGTTATTACAATTTTTTTTCTACATGTGTGTTCACATTGAATTTGCCATTCATTAGTTGTAATCTGCCTTAAGTCCCGTCAGAGGTGAGAAATGTGGTATATAAATAAATAAATAAATAAATGCATTGAATGAGGATGCATACAACTGTTTCCCACAAGTTAGATGTGATGTGAATACCAGTTGTGAAAAGAACCCACATGGCAATGGTGATACTATGAAGGAGCTCCATCTTTGTAGATACATCTAATGATGAAAGATCTCAGCCAAAATGTTTTGGTTTTCCCTGTAAGCCCCACTATAAATTATGCTTACTCTCTCATAAATATATTTAGACAAAGCCCAGTGAGGTTGAAATGCTATTTTGAAAGGTCTGCGTGGTTTTCATTTTTCTCTCTTTGTTGGCCTCTAGGTTCTTCAAACTATACAGAGGGCCTTCCTGACCAGTATGTTTACAATTGGACTGAATGGATTGACAACTGTGGCTGGGGAAATTGCACACATAACAATAGTCACAATGTGTTCCCAGATGGAAGACCTTTCCCTTACCATCATGACTGGAGGAGAAGAAACTTCATCTATGTGTTTCATACTCTTGGTTAGTCCTACAACGCATAACGGTTTTAGCTTCTTCTTATTTTTCTTCACTTACTTGGACTTTCCAAATAGTATAACATTCTTTGCAAGGTTTTTTTTTTGCGTATTACTAAGCATTCTGTGATAAGCATTTAGTGATCATTATGTGACAAAATAATCAGTTCAAAATTTTTTTGCTGCAGAACCACTGCTGATGTTACAAAAGGCTCTGAGATCAAATCTCTCAGATAGACAGGGACACCTTTACTTCACCCAGTGACACATTAGGCCTAGGAAAAGCAAATATGAACACCTTCTTCACTTCCTTCTCTTTCTGCAGGCCAGTATTTCCAAAGAACAGGAGGATCCTCAGCTGATGTGTCCATCAACACAACAAATATCACTCTGGGGAAGCAAATGATGGAAGTGTCAATTTACAGAAAAGGCTATCAATCATACGTACCAGTAACTGCAGCAAGCATTATTTATGTGGTAACTGGTGAGTCTCATATCACAACTCATTTGAGTTGTCTGCACCAGAGATGCTGAAACACAAACTGCCTCTCACACATCCACAAACACACCCCAAGAGAATCTGGAAGGAGTGTATGTTGGCTACTGTGGCTAGTGTTTTAGCTGCGTAAAAAGAAGACAGAACTAGGCTCCTGGAAGCATCTAAATGTAGTTCCCCTATTTAAATGTGTTGCTTTGCTTTACATATGGGTGCACTTGAGTACATATCTAATCTGAGGAGTGATCACTTCCCATTCAAAACTTTTGCGAGTAGTGCAACCTGTAGCAGGGAGCAAGGGCTGAACTGAACTTCCTAAAATGGTCTCCTTGTTAGCTTGTTCAGACCAGGAAGCATTTGGCATTTTGGCTTCTCCCTTGTTGAGCTTTATCCTCTGGCTTGGAAAGACCCCAAACTCTATTACTCTTTTCCACCCAGTGTCAGGGATGTTGTCCTGGTCCTTAACGCCTGTCATCAGTAATAGACTGGATGAGGGCTAATAAATTGAAACTAAATCCAGACAAGACACTAAATCAGGGGTAGGGAACCTATGGCTCGGGAGCCAGATGTGGCTCTTTTCATGATTGCATCTGGCTCTCCAGAGCAGCCCGGGCCTCGGTTTCCCAGGATGCAGCAGGGAGGAGGGATCCAAATGCGCCGCGACTGCCGCCTCCGCACCACCATCGCCGCCTCTTCCTCATCCCCCCGCTGCTCTTGGGGCCCTGCACCCTCTTCGTCCTCGTCTTCCTCTTTGTCCTCCACCACGGGCCTCGGGGGAGGTGGCGAAGGTGGGCCTGGCCCTGGTGCCGCAGACCTGGCCTCGCTGCCCCCGGGGGACACCCAGCTCATCACCC
Organism: Anolis apletophallus; assembly: GCA_030556195.1. Classification (NCBI taxonomy): domain Eukaryota; kingdom Metazoa; phylum Chordata; class Lepidosauria; order Squamata; family Anolidae; genus Anolis; species Anolis apletophallus. Next base: position 49,592,172 of record JARBWK010000008.1, read on the forward strand.
TCATCATTGGGCAGCTCAAGAGCCGCTGCCTCTTCGACGCGTTCCGGAGGGACTGCCTCGTCTACGTTGACACCAAGGTCCTCCTTGGCCACATGCCCTCCTCCCTCTTCCTTCCTTCCCTCCTTCCTTCCTTTCTCTTCCTTTCTCTTCTTTTCTTTTTCCCTCTGTTTTTCTTTCATTCTTTTTCCTCCCTCTCTCCCTACCTTCTTTCCTCCTTCCCTTTTCATTCCTTCCTTCCTCTTCCATTCTTTCCTTCCTTTTCCCTCCTTCTCTCCCCTTCCTTCTTTCTTCCATTCTCCCTCCCTCTTCCTTCCTTCCTCTTCTATTCTTTTCCCCCAAGTCTTCCTTTCCTTCTCCTTCCTTTCTTTTCACTTCCCTCTCTCCCCTTCTTTCTTTTCCCTTCATTATTTTACTTTTTCCTCACCCCCTTTCCTTTCTTTTCCCCATCCTTTCCTTTCCTCCCTTCCCATTTCCTTCTTTCTTTCCCCCTCCTTGTCTCTCTCCTGCTTTTCTTTTCTTCCTTTTCCATAGTTTGTTCTTCTTTTCTTTCTTCCTCTCCCCCTCCCTCCTTTATTTCCTCTGTCTGTCTTTCTTTCTTTCCCCCTTCCTTCCTTCTGTCTTCTCTTCCTTCCCAGAGTCCTGAGCATGCCTTTTGCAGAGCCAGATCTGAAGTGCCCCGTCATTCTGCCGGGGGAATCCTTTTCTCATAGTATGTACGTATATACTCACATTTAGTTGAATTCAATCTTAAAATATATTATATATATTATATGGCTCTCACTGAAATAAATTTCCAAATATTTTGCTTTCATGGCTCTCTGAGTCAAAATGGTTCCCGACCCCTGTACTAAATCCTGGTCAGTCGGAAGGCAGATCAGGGTGTGGGATTACAGCCTGTGTTAGATGGAGTCACCTTCCCCCTAAAGACCCAGGTTCGCAGTCCTGGACTCATAACTGACCCTGGACCCCCAGGTGTCAGCGGTGGCCAGGAGCACCTTTCCACAATTAAACTTTCTCACTGTTTTGCATTCAATCATGGTCTCATCCTTATCTTTGGCTTCATCTTTATGTCCAGATAAAATCCCCGTGTATGTGAACATGACCCAGAAAAACGACCGCAATGTCTCTGACCATATCTTCATCAAAGATATCCCTATTACATTTGAGGTCAAGATTCATGATCCCAGCCACTACCTCAACAGCTCCAATGTTTCCTACCAATGGAATTACGGAGATGGCAGTGGTTTGTTTGTTTCCAACAATTCGGTTTCAACACACACCTATAAACTCGGGGGAAATTTCAACCCTGAATTGCTTGTCCGGGCTTTTATACCAGCACCTTGTGGACCAGTAACACCTTCACCACTACCTACCACCCCAGGTAAGACTCTATAGTTCAGTGCTAATGCAAACATATTCACTAAATTATGTGAGTGGTAGTATTAATAAATAGATTATTCAGTTGTAGAATTTACAGAATTCACATTCTCCTATAGGTGTTTTAATAATTTCCATACAGGTTGAGTAATTTTTGTCCAAAATGCTTGAGACCACAAATGTTTTGGATTTTGGATTTTTAAAATATTTCGGAATTCCTGTATTAGCATATAAATATATCGTGTGTTTCATCAAAATTTACAAGAGATGAACAATAATACAAGACCAGATGTTCCAAGTAGATTTTGTTCATAATACTGAAAATGTATTGCTGTTAAACTAGATTGGATCTTTTTTTTATTTATTTGATTTAGCAATGACAACTCAGCTGCCACCTAATATGACAACTCCCACCTCCTACAGCTTAACAGATCTACCACCTGCTGAAGGATGTCATATTCCTAGAACTGGACCTTATAAAAGTTCGCTTTCCATTGTAGGTATGTACCTACATTAGTAAGAAAAGAAGATTGCTTCGATGAGCGTTATCTTCTACTTTGCCATATTCTCCAACTATTCCGAAGTGACGGGAGCAGTCTGAATACTTATTTATTTACTTAGGCGATCCCTTGGTGTCTGAGTATGATGGCCTTCCAAATGTAGTTTCTTGGCGGTAGATACGTAGGTGACTGTGGGGTCCTATTGTTGACCCGCATGTTCTTCCACAATGAGGGCATTGGGTTCCAGGTAGGAAGTGTTCTCGGTCAGGGTTGGCTTGATGCGCCTTCCTCTTGGCACATTTCTCCCTTTCACCCTCCATTCATGCCTCTTTGAATTCTGCAGCATTGCTAGTCACAGCTGACCTCTAGTTAGAGCGCTCAAGGGACAGGTCTTCCCAATTCTCAGTGTCTATGCCACAGTTTTAAGGTTAGTTTTAAGCCTTCTTTAAACCTATTTTCCTGTCCGCCAACATTTTGTTTTCCATTCTTGAGTTGGGAATATATTCACTGCTTTGGGAGATGGTGATTGGGCATTCAGACAATGTGGCCAGTCCAGGGGAGTTGACGGCGCAGGAGCATCGCTTCAATGCTGGCGGTCTTTGCTTCTTACGGCATGTTGCTATTTTTCCACCTGTCTTCCCAAGAGATTTGCAGGATTTTTCAGAGGCAATGCTGCTGGAATCATTCCAGGAGTTGAGTGTGACGTCTTGTGTGTTTTTCCTTATTAATATTTTTTGCCATTTGATCACCTTTTGATGTTGCTTGGCCACACACATCCCATTTTTCATCTGTGAAATGTTGGAGGATATACTTCATTGTGTAAGAAAATGCCCTTTATAAATGTGCTCATGTGGAATGTGTCTCTGCGGTATCAATAAATTCCTTTCTGCGGTATCAATAAATGAACAATCCCCCATTTCCTAAAGCAAAAGCTAGGTGTTGATGTCAGAGGTTTTCGTTCATGCACAGAAAGATTAATAAGAGAATCCCTTCTGTTGGAGGAATGTACCTTCCACAGGATCATATTTCTTGAGTTCAGAGAAGGAAATTTGTTTCTAAGCCTATGAAACAATGCTTTTCAAGTATTTTATAATCCTCAGCCATCCCAGCCCTACTGTTAGGCAGAGTGATATTGGAGAAGATAGCCATTCGCCTTTGTCAGATGAATTCCTGTGACTTGTTTATTCATCTCTAACTCATTATCAAGTTGTTCTTGGGGGAAATGAAAAATACTGGTAATGTTCATTTGACAAAATATCTTCTTAACCAGGAATCAGGAAGCAAAATATATTGGGATGGGCCTCCAGTGGTTCCCAACCTTTGGGCCACCAGGTGCTTTGGACTTCAACTCCCACAATTCCTAACAGCTGGTAAGATGGCTGGGATTTCTGGGAGTTGAAGTCCAAAACTCCTGGAGGCCCAAAGATTGGGAACCACTGCCTGAAAGCCACCCATTGTTGTCCTCTTGCCTTATTTTGTGACATTACTGTATATGGATAGACCAATTAATAGTAGTGTTCCTATCACTCCTTTTGTTGATGTAATTAGTGTTGTGTGTGAGTTCAAGCTTGGAAGATTTTATTGAAATGAGATTGGCTCCCAATTGATTTTAATGGAACTTACATCTGATGCAAAAGTGATCCAAATAATGAACGAAATATATTAACCCACAAATGCAATAGACTATAGATCAGGGGTGCTCACACTTTTTCAGCATGCAAGCTACTTATAAAACAACCAAGTCAAAATGATCTACTACCCACTACAAAAATGTGAAACATATAACACAATATCTGCTTTCAACTGGGTTTTTGAGTCCACACTGCCATATAATCTGATTCAAAGCAGATAACATGGGATTTTATTCAACTGTGTGGAAAGGACCTCAGATAACCCAGGGCCCTTCCACACATCCTATTTTACGCTGATTGGGCGGCAGCACCTGGGCGGTGTCGGGAGCCTGCGGGGTGGGACTGAGACTTCCTCCCGCCCTGCCTGCGATCTACCAGGACACTACGCGATCTACCAGTACATCGTGATCTACCTAATGAGCACCCTGCTATAGATCATACAGTTAATTCTGTTTTGAGCATTTTAAGTCTTAAATTACCAAGGCCCATTACATTGCCAGGCTGCATTCTTTTATTATTAAAGCACAACAGAAAACATAATTTTATATTTTATTATTTATGGCATTTGGGTGCTGTCACATTAAAATGGTTTCTTGATGACTTCTAAAAATAAACATACCGTAACAATAATTTAATTACAAACTAAAGCATAAGGCTATAAAGCCAAAGGCAAGATTAAATACAGCAATTAACAAAATCCTAACACTAAAATGTAATTGGTAAATTTATATTTACAAAGGCTTATAAACCAAAATTTAATTAGATGTGATTTATTTGCATAATCTGTTGTGAAGGAAATATCAGATATGTATCCATCAAAAAACCCATTTAAGTTTAGATACTGTTTTAGACTACAACTCCCAGAATTCTCCAACCAGCCATTGGCCATGCTAGCTTGAGCAGTGGTTCTCAACCTTCCTAATGACGCGACCCCAATTCTTCATGCTGTGGTGACTCTCAACCATAAAATTATTTTTGTTGCTACTTAATAACAGTATTTTTGCTACTGCTATAAATCGTAATGTAAATATCTGACATGCAGGATGTATTTTCATTCACTTGATCAAATTTGGCACAAATACCCAATACGCCCAAATTTGAATATTGGTGGTGTTGAGGGGGAGGGGTTGATTTTGTCATTTGGGAGTTGTAGTTGCTGGGATTTATAGCTAACTTACAATCAAAGAGCACTCTGAACCCAGCCCACAATGGATCTACACCAAACTTGGCACACTACCTACATGTCCAACATTGAATGGTGGTGGGGTGGGGGGCTGTTTTTGAATTCTAGGAGTTGTAGTTCACCAACACCAAAAAAGAAGAGAAAGACAGGTGGAGAGATCTTCTGCCTTCTCTTCCAAAGGGGTTCTTAAGACCATCAGAAATATGTGTTTTCTGGTGGTCTTTGATGACCCTTCTGAAACCCCCCTCGCGACTCACCAGGGGTCCCAATCCCCAGGTTGAGAAACACTGAGCCAGAGGAATATAGAAATTGGAATGTTTCTAACCTATGGAAACTATATATTAATCCAGTGTTTCCCAACCTTTTTTGAGCCGTGGCACACTTTTTACATTTGTAAAATCCTGGGGCACACCACCAACCAAAATGACACAAAATGACACTCTAACACAGTAATACATATAGTTAATATGTTTTTAAATGTATTTATACACTCAGTGTGAAACCTGGGCCTGTTTCGATGAACACAACATAGATATCCTGGAAGGAATAGCAGAAAGACAGACACAAACTTCCCACACAGAACTCCCATAACCAAGAGAAAATACTATAAGAGTTTGGTGGGCATTGACCTTGGGTTTTGGAGTTGTAGTTCACCTATATCCAGAGAGCACTGTGGACTCAAATAATGTTGGATCAGGACCAAACTTGGCATGAATACTCAATATGCCCAAATATGTACGCAGATGGAGTTCAGGGGAAATAGACCTTGACATTTGAGAGTTGTAGTTGCTGAGATTTATAGTTCTCCTACAATCAAAGAGCATTCTGAACCCCACCAATGAGAGAACTGGGCCAAACTTCCCACACAGAACCCCCAGGAGGCAAGAGGAGGTCTCTACTTGGGGAAAGGGAGGCGGGCCTTCCCAATGCATGGAGAGGGAGAGACCAAGTAGACAATGGGTGGGGAGGGGGGTGTTAGTAATTTTGTGCCTTTATCGAGGTAGGTTTCTTAGGGTTTTTATACTTCAACACACTAGACTCCCCCGGATGTTCCAATTTCCCATGGCACACCTGATGATCGCTCACCGCACACTAGTGTGCCCCGGCACACTAGTTGAGAAACACTGTATTAATCTGTGTGGAGAGTTTTCTAGATTGTGTGAATTTCTTTCTTAAACAATACATCAGTAACATTTCCAAATGTGTTTTTTCTTTCTTGGTCAAAGTCTGTGCACAGAAATTCTAACACCCTACCACATGGTTTTCTTTTACCAGAGGGGATCCTTGGTGTAAATATTATCCAAATGACAAGTATCCAGGTGGCAGCTACTGAAGTGCAGAATTCCATGGTGGATTTCGTAGTAACCTGTCAAGGGAGGTAATTTTTGCTATTAATTCTGGCAGCTTCTCTTCCATAAAATGTAAACTCTGAAATATTACAGAAGTTTACATTGGTCAATGACTGGCATTTTGTTAGTGAAATACACATCTATTCGTTGCGCTATAAATGCAGAGTGAATTATTCGTCATAGCACCACAAATGTATTTTGCTGACAGCAGCAGAAGTGGGGTTGCACATACAGCAATGTTGTGCATTGAAGTTGCGCTTTGTACATTGCGGTTGTGCATTGCAGAATGGCACCCAATCATTTGATTTGTTGGGTGGCTGTGAGTTTTCCAGGCTGTATGGCCATGTTCCAGAAGCATTCTCTCCTGACGTTTCACCCACATCTATGGCAGGCACCCTCAGAGGTTGTGAGGTCTGTTGGAAACTAAGCAAGTGGGATTTATATATCTGTGAAATGTCCAGGGTGGGAGAAAGAACTCTTGTCTGTTGGAGGCAAATGTGAATGTTGCTATTGGTCATCTTGATTAGCACTGAATGACCTTGCAGCTTCAAAGCCTGCTTCCTGCCTGAGGGAATCCTTTGTTGGGAGGTGTTAGCTGGCCCTGATTGTTTCTTGGTGATGCTGCTCTGCATGGAATTTGTGTAGTGTTGGCATAGTCTCATATCATATATTTAACATGGACATTTATGCTATGCTGGTGTGATATTGGATTGCTACAGTATTCATCTCATAGCCCAAAAAGGGCTCCTAGAACAGCACATTATACAAATGCAACTGAAATCCAATAACATAGGTTGCCAGTGTTTGCTAAGATTAGTTACCAGTGTAAGCGTTTTCGATTGGCAAACAAATATCAGACAATGTTTTCATACCTATCCAGCTCCTCTATCAAGGCTGTGGCACAGCTAGTTAGTAGCTAGCTGCATTAAATCACTACTGATCGAGAGGCCATGAGTTCAAAGCCAGTCTGGGTTGGAGTGAGTTCCCGACCATTAATAGTATAGCTTGCTGTTGACCTATGCAGCCCGAGAAACAGTTGCATCTGTCAAGTAGGAAATTTAGATACCGCTTTATGTGGGGAGGCTAATTATCTAATTTATGACACCATAAAACCTTCCGGCAGCATGCCCTCATGAAGCCAAAAAGCTGGAATGTTAAATTACCTCTGGGTCTGTCTATACATGTTGTATGTCTAATGGCATTGAATGTTTGTCATGTGTATGTGCATTGTAATCCACCCTGAGTTTCCTGTGGGGTGAGAAGGGCAGAATATAAATACTGTAAATAAATAAATAATAAATATCCCTTGTTGTCCTCTGTGTAGCTAGATTTTTTTTGTAGCATAAGCAAGGTGTGGTTAAGGTGGGCTGGAGAAAACAATGCAATAAACAGAGGAAGATGAGCATAGAATCAGGCTGGAGGACCAAGAGATTCCTAGGGAGGAATTCTCTCTAGGAGTCTCGTCTCACTTGAGGACCTAGTCAAATCCGCATATGTGGGAAGCTGACTGTAAACGAACTGGCTGCAATGAAACTTAAAATTGATGAAAATCACTCTCTTTCTGCTATTCTTCCTTCCCACTTCCTAGTCTTCCTACAGATGCCTGCACCATGATTGCTGACCCCACATGCCAGGTTTTACAGAGCGAAGCATGCGATCCTGTGGATGTCGCTGATGAGTGCCTGCTAACCATTAGAAGAGCTTTCAATGAATCTGGAACCTATTGTGTGAACATAACACTGGGCGATGCTACAAGTCTGGCTCTCACAAGTACTCTGGTATCCATCAGTGGAGGTGAGTCCTTATTCAGTGATGACATTCGGAAGCAGTTATCCCCTGAAATGTTTATTATCTCATAAGGAATTGCTAGATTTGTAAGTGTAGGGATTTGATACAGAATCATAGAGTTGGAAGAGACCATAAGGGTCAGCCAATGTAAACCATTGCCATGCAATCAAAGCCCACTTGACAGATGGCCACCCAGCTTCTGTTTTGAAATCTCAAGAGAAAGAGATTCCATCATGCTCGGAGGTGCCATATTACACTGCCAAACACCTCTTATCATCAGTAAGTTCTTCCTAATAGTTAGGTGGAATCTCTTTTCCTACAGTTTGAATCCATTGCTCCATGTCCTTGTCTCTAGAGCAGCAGAAATAAAGCTTTCCCCCCTCCTCAATGTGTCATACTTTCAAATATAGTGGATAGCTGCTTGTCTAAAAGCTGCAATTTTGGGGAAAGCTTGTGTAGTACTCAGAAAGAGTTGCATCGTTTTCAGAAAACTACACAGCTCTTGTCATTGTGAAGAAAAATATTTCTAAGTTTCTCAAAGATTTTAAATATAGAGAGGAATATCTGTGCACACAACAGATTCATGAAAAGGGTTTGCTTTCCAACTGTGATCTGAGACGTTTGTGTCAAGTGTCCTGATTACTTTTATTAGATACCTTATTGCAGCAAGATGTAAGCTCAAAATAGGAGCTGTGGGGGCACAATGGGGTAAATCCTTGCACCAGCTGAACTGCTGACCTGAAGACTTGAAGATCAGCGGTTCAAATCCGTGAGACAGGATGAGCTCCCATCTGTCAGCCCCAGCTTCCCATGCGAGGATACAAGAGAAGCCTCCCACAGGATGGTAACACATCTGGGCATCCCCTAGGCAACATCCTCACAGACAGCCAATTCTCTCACACCAGAAACGACTTGTAGCATATTCTCAATTTGCTTCTGACATGATTTTTTTAAAAGCTCATAATCTTAAGCTAGAAAAAGAAAACTCATGATCTTCCAAGTATTGCTGGACTCCAACTCCTATTGGATTGAGCATAGCCAATAGTATTTGTAAATGGGACAACCAGCCCTTACATTTCTGGAGGAATATAGCTCGCTACTTTTATTGTAAGTATTTGTGATGGCATTTCATTTTTGTGGTTGCAATAAACTATAGCATTTGTTAGATAGGTATCTGACTGATTATAGACTGGTGCACATCTTAATTATTAAAATAAAAAAATTGATTATGTATTAACAAAGTCATTTCTGTCTTGTTATTCAAGCTGGGGGGTCATTTTCAAGAACAGCAGAAGGAGTTCTGATTGCTTGTGGTTTCTTGGTGGTGTTTGCTGTTTGCTTGACTTTCTTCCTTTACAAGTAAGTGGGTGGCCTCTGCCACTGAATGCTCCGAACTCTCAAATGCAAGTGTTGATAGTACATTGGCTATTTAAATGTCAAATGGGACGATAAAAGAGGACAGACATGCATTAAAACTGTATATGGTAAAATGGTAAATAAAAACTGTTATTAACACTATAATTAATATTTACAGTTAATACAGTGAAATTAATACAACACAGATTATCACAGTAGAGAAGACTGTGCATCTAATTGTTCTGTCCAGATACTAAATACAGACAGAAACTTCAATTCCTCTGCTCTTCTTTCTTAAGTTGTTTTATTTGGAAATCAGGTTTGGGCTAGACAGCCCTTTAAATACAAGGCTAAGGAGAATGTTTATTTATTTTGTGTCAAAAGCATTGCATAAATAAGTATAAAACTGGTAAAATAGATACAAAGGTCCAGATCCTATTGTCCCAACTAAATTAAATAATTTGAATCAATCGTATTTGATTTTGTATTGAATCACTATTCCGTCATAGATTCAATGGGTCTACTTTATGTGGTACAATCCAAAAGGATCCAAGTCAATGTGCAGTATTGGGAATAAGCTGAAGAACGTAGGTTGCCTCCACTGGCAGGACATGACCTCAATCTTTATGTAGACGTTTAACCTCTCAATTACTCGTATATACTCGAGTATAAGCTGACCTGAATATAAGCTGAGGCATCTAATTTTACCACAAAAAACTGGGAAAACATTGACTCTAGTATAAGCCATGGGTTGGTAATGCAGCAGCTACGGGTAAATTTCAAAATAGAAATAGATACTAATAAAATTACATTAACTGAGACATTAGTGGGTTAAATGTTTTTGAATATTTACATAAAACTGTAATTTAAGATAAGACTGTCCAACTCTGATTAAACCATTATTCTAACCTTCTTCAATGTAAATGTGTTTACGTATCCTTCCAATAATAATAAAGTAAAATAATAAATGTAATAAAATAATAATATTAGAGTAAAATAATGGAAATGTAATAATAACAGTAATAATAGAGTAAAATAATAAATGTAATAATAATGGAATAAAATAATGTTATAAAAATAGAGTAAAATAAATTTAATAATAATAATAGAGTAAAATACATGTAATAATAATAGAGCAAAATAATGTAAATGTAATAATAGTGAAACAATGTATTAATAATAATAATAACAGAGTAAAATAATAAATATCTTTGATTTAAATATAAGCTGGGGGGGGGGGTTCAGCCTTAAAAAGGGCTGAAGAATTCATCTTATACTTGAGGATTTACAGTATATTTGAATGGTTTGTTATATCTGTGAAAAGCATGCCAGTCTTCATAATCACAAAAAGTCGCATTTTTCCTCTCCAGTTTTTACTGGGAGCTATGCTTTATTTCCATGCTATTTAGCCTCTTAGGACTCTTCCACACAGCCCTATATCCCAGAATATCAAGGCAGGAAATCCCACATTATCGGAGTGTGGACTCAGATACGTAACCCAGTTCAAAACAGATATTGTGGGATTTTCTGCCTTGATATTCTGGGATATAGGGCTGTGTGGAAGCGCCTTTAGAGTTTACATGGAATTTCTCAAAGACCCAACCTCCTTGAAAATAGCATTTTCTCAAAAGGAATCACAGTGGTCTCATGAATGGATCTGTTTGTAATGACGTTACTAACATAAGGACGCACTTTCACAGGAAGACCTTTCAGTAAATTGATTTTGAACGTTCATTCCAGGAGGTATAAAGAATACAAACCTATTGAAAAGGGGAACGAACAGGAAGCACCGAGCGAAGGACTGAGGGTTTACTTCAACAATGTCAAGGCTGTCCTCTTCCCAGCCAACAACGAGAAAGATCCTTTGCTGAAAAGCAAGACGGGAATCGTCTAAATCTTTAGTATAATCTCGTATTTGCATACATTTGGGGCTTTGCATTGAAGTGTACTTCAATTAAAGAATGCTTAATTGTTAAGATAAGGGGAGAGGCAGCAATCTTGCTCTACATACAGGATAATGGGTTTGATTCACTTGTAAAACGTGGAGATATCAAGCATGTACTGTCTTGGATATGCAATAATATATTAGCTAATAAACCATTTGCGATGGGTATTGCAAAGTTTCCTAAACAAGTTACTCCAGAGTATTAGTGACTGTGTGTTGGACCGCAGGGGATTTTTGATTGGGAGACATGACTGAAGTTTAAAGCCTATAATTCCCATTGAACTTTAAGGGAATCTCTTCAGAATCTAGCTGTGTTTATTTTTTATTAAACTGGAAGTCCTCTAATGTGCATATCACTCAGTTTTAAAGTGCCATTTGTGAACATTAGGTGTTTTGTCTATAAAAAAGACTGGCTTCCAGACACTTTCAACTGCCACTTAACTCTAATAGCTTCAAATGAATAGTCAAACACACCTCATTTACTCTTAATTACAGCTTGACTGTTCAATTCGTATGACTGTTCTGTTGACTAAATTCAATAGGCGTAAGACAGAGGGGAAGGGAATCTCTTGGCGGTGGCAAAAGGCGCATTAGGCTACAATGTGCAGAACTGTTGGGATGAATCGAATGTTCACATACAAAACACTGGTCCTCTAGAGCAGTGTTTTTCAACCTTTTTTGAGCCGCGGCACATTTTTTTACATTTACAAAATCCTGGGGCACACCACCAACCAAAATGACACAAAATGACACTTTAACACAGTAATACATATAGTTAATATGTTTTTAAATGTATTTAAACCTGGACCTGTTTTGATGAACACAACATAGATATCCTGGCAGGAATGGCAGAAAGACACAAACTTCCCACACAGAACTCCCATAACCAAGTGAAAATACTATAAGAGTTTGGAGGGCATTGACCTTGGGTTTTGGAGTTGTAGTTCACCTATATCCAGAGAGCACTGTGGACTGAAACAATGTTGGATCAGGACCAAACTTGGCATGAATACTCAATATGCCCAAATGTGAACACAGATGGAGTTTGGGGAAAATAGACCTTGACATTTGGGAGTTACAGTTTCTGGGATTTATAGTTAACACACAATCTAAGAGCATCCTGAACTCTTGCAACAATGGATTTGAACCAAACTTGGCATATTGAACTGTCATTACCAACAGAAAATACTGAAAGGGTTTGCTTGGGAATTGACCTTGAGTTTGGAAGTTGTAGTTCACCTACACTCAGAGAGCACTGTGGACTCAAACAATATTATGTTATGTTGTTGTTTGTTTTCTATCCAGAATCACAATGTTGGAAGGAGGCTCTTTAAGGAGACCACTTTAAGGTCCCTAAAACAGGCATGGGAAAACTTTGGCCCTCTGGGTGCTTTGGACTTCAATTCCTACCATTCCTAACAGCCTGAGGCCGTTTCCTGCTTAAGTGGCTGAGGGGGGGGGGGAGGAAAAGGGCCTGAGGCTGCTAGGAATGGTGGGAGTTGGAGTCCAAAACACCTAGAAGGTCCAAGTTTGCCCATGCCACCTTTCGACAGAGACCTCTTCTTCCCCTTTGCGCCCTTCCTTCCCCCTCCTGCCGAACACTTACTTTTTCTTCTACACTGCCGCTTTTGATCCAAGGGGGCAGCGTGAGCGTGTTCAGGAGGGAAGGGGGGAGGGAGGAAGATGTGACCTGTGCGGGCGCTACTGCGCAGACTCGCCCCAGAGCAAAGCGAGGCAAAGCGAGCAGAGTGAGGCTGGGAAGACCGGAGCCTGAGTGGAGAAGAAAAAGTGTTTGGCAGGAGGGGGAAGAAAGGATATTGGAGGTTCCAATTTCCCACGGCACACCTGATGATCGCTCATGGCACACAGGTTGGGAAACACTGCTCTAGAGTTTCTTAAACTCTTTTTCCACTTGTGACCCCTTTCTACCTGAGAAATGTTTATGCCATTCTAGTATACAGGTAAACAAAATAGGGACAAAAACCCAACATTTGCTGATAATAGGCTGATTTTTAAAAAATACACAGAATGAATATATTTTAATAAAACTTACATGGATTACAGCATAGGTATTACATTATTTTTCCACATAATCACCATTCAATTCAATACATTTTGTCATCCGTGCAATGAGTTTTTTGATGCCTGTGTCATAAGTCCCCCGCCGCCTTTTTCAGCCAGTTTGTCACTTAGATTTTCACCTCATCATCGTTGGAAAAGTGTTTTCCACCCAGGCGTTCCTTCACTTTAGTGGACAGATAATAGTCACTGAGTGCGAGATCGTGGCTGTGCGGGGGCGGCTTAAAACATCACAACCAAATGAAGTCAACAACTCTTGTGTTGCAACTCTAAGATCAGGCACTGTACCCGAGGACTGGAGGGAGGCAGATGTAACTCCGATCTTCAAGAAAGGATCCAGGGGTGATCCAGGAAATTATAGGCCAGTTAGTCTAACCTCAGTTCCAGGCAAAGTGATGGAAACCATTATTAAAGAAAAAATCACTAAGCACATAGAAGAACAGGCATTGCTGAAGGAAAATCAACATGGTTTCTGCAAAGGCAAATCATGTCTTACTAACGTGATAGAATTCTTTGAGGGTGTAAATAAACACATAAAGGGGACCCAGTCGATATTGTTTACCTTGACTTTCAAAGGGCTTTTGACAAAGTCCCTCACCAAAGGCTCCTAAATAAGCTCTTCAGCCATGGAATCAGGGGACAGGTCTTGTCCTGGATTGGAACCTGGCTAAACTGTAGGAAACAAAGGGTGGTAATAAATGGACACTTCTCTGGATGGAAAGAGGTGAGAAGTGGCGTACCCCAAGGTTCAGTTTTAGGACCGTTACTTTTTAATTTATTCATAATTTTGTCACCAACGCTTTTTAACATCTACGTCCAACCCTTGGCAAGCATAGCCAGAAGTTTTGAATTTGGGTGCTACCAATATGCAGATGACACCCAGCTTCTGCTGAAGCTTGAGCCAGGCGTAACATCGGTGCCTGAGAATTTCAGACAAGGACTAGAGGCAGTGACCAGATGGCTCCGCTCATACAAACTCAAGATCAATCCATCAAAGACTGAGATTCTATGGCCGGGACGCCCAGAGCCACCCATTCCGCTGCCTCTCTTTGAGGGAGAGCCGCTGATCCGGCCCCGTCGGTGAAGAGTCTCGGTGTGATACTAGACTCGAGACTCTCACTGGAGGCCCAGGTTGCTGCGACAAGTAAGGGAGCTTTCTTCCACCTACGCCAGGCACGTCAACTGGCACCTTACCTCCCATCAGATGCGCTGGCTACGGTGGTCCATGCCACAGTGACATCACGGCTGGACTACTGTAATGCCTTGTACGTGGGGTTGCCGCAGTCAACCACTCGTAAAAATCCAGCTAGTGCAGAATGCAGCCGCCAGACTCCTCACCGGCACACCACTGAGATGCCATATCGCGCCATCTCTACAGCGCCTGCACTGGCTGCCAGTCGAGCTCAGAGCCATCCACAAGATCTTGTCGCTTACCTTTAAGGCCCTCCATGGCGCCGGCCCAGCTTATTTAAAAGACCGCTTGTCCAAACCAGCTCATTTAAGGTCGCCGCGTTCAGGAAACAGGGACCTTCTCCGCATCCCAGGTGTGAGTGAGGCCCGCCTCGACACCACGAGACGGAGAGCCTTTTCCATCGCGGCCCCTGTTCGTTGGAACTTGATGCCGGCGGATCAGAGAGCCATCCGGGACACGCCCCAGTTCCTGACCGCACTGAAGACCTGGCTCTTCCGAAAGGCTTACGGCTAAGGACACCCTCCAGACTTGGCCTGAGTTACTGGAACTATTTTAATTAATCTTCCTAGTCTTTTAGCTTTTTAACTATTGAACTCTTTTATGTGTTTTATGTGTAAGTCGCCCGGAGCACTGACGTGGAGGGCGACTCATAAATAATAAAATCAATCAATCAATCAATAAATGATCTGGATGTAGAAGTAAATTGTGAGGTAGCAAAGTTTGCAGATGACACTAAACTGTTCAGGGTAGTTAAAAATGAAACTGACTGTAAAGAGCTCCAGAAAGATCTCTCGAAATTGAGTGAATGGGCAACAAAGTGGCAAATGCATTTTAACCTAAACAAGTGTAAAGTCATGCACATCGGGGCAAAGAACCCCAAATACACTTATCAACTGATGGGATCAAAGCTTTCTGAGACAAACCAGGAAAGGGATCTTGGGGTTTTGGTGGACAGCTCAATGAAGATGTCAACCCAGTGCGCTGCAGCAGTGAAAAAAGCAAATTCTATGCTTGGCATGATCAGGAAGGGAATCGAAAATAGGTCGGCAAATGTTGTATTGCTCTCTACAAATCTATGGTGAGGCCACATCTGGAGTACTGTGTACAATTCTGGTCACCGCACCTCAAGAAGGATATAACGGAACTGGAAAAGGTACAAAGAAGGGCAACAAAAATGATCCAAGGGATGGAGCAGCTCCTTATGAAATCAGGTTGCAACGCCTTGGTTTTTTCAGCCTTGAAAGACGGCGTCTAAGAGGTGACTTGATCGAAGTGTATAAAATCATGCATGGGATAGAAAAGGTGAATAAAGAAAAATATTTTCTCTGTCACCCAACACTAGGACTAGGGGGCACTCCCTAAAGCTCCAAGGTAGGAAAGTTAGGACTAATAAAGGGAAATATTTCTTCACCCAGAGGGTCATTGGGTTATGGAACTCACTTCCAGAGGAGGTTGTGACAGCTGTCAGCCTGGACAGCTTCAAGGCAGGATTAGACAGATTCATGGATACCAAGGGAATCAGTAGTTACTGAAATGGACATCCAAGTGCCACCTCTGTGTTGATGGAGGCAGGCAGGATTTGCTACGGGTACTGGTTGTGGGGGGTCGGGAGCAGGTCAGGGTTTTGCCCTCCTTTCTGCTAGAGATCCCCGTGTACAACTAGTGGGCCACTGTGTGACACAGAATGCTGGACTAGATGGGCTGAGGCCCGATTCAGCATGGCTCTTCTTATGTTCTTATGTTCTTATGCATGAGCAATGTGCTGACATGCATTGTAATGAATTAGACCAGGGCTGTCCAACTTCTGCCGACGCAAGGGCCAGACTTCTGGTGAGTGATCACCTAGGGGCCACTCGGCCATGCCCCGGCCACGCCCCCGGCCACGCGGCTTCGCCCCCTCTCCCAAAGCGTCACAATAGCCTTGGAAGCGGGCGATTTCGCTCGCTTCCGATGCTGTTGTTACACTTTGGGAGGGAAGGAAGAGCCATGGGGAGCCTTCCACGGCTTCGCCCCCTTGCCCAAAGCATCACACCAGCTGTTGTGATGCTTTGGGGGAGAGGGCGAAGCCGCGAGGAGGCTTCCGCGGCTCCGCCCCCTCGCCCAAAGCATCACAACAGCTGTTGTGACGCTTTGGGGGAGAGGGAGAAGCCGCGAGAGGCTTCTGCAGCTCCGCCCCCTCACCCAAAGCATCACAACAGCTGTTGTGACGCTTTGGGGGAGAGGGCGAAGCAGCGAGGAGGCTCCCTGTGGCTCCGCCCCCTCGCCCAAAGCTGGCGTGACGCTTTGGGAGAGGGAGGAGCCACGGGGGGCTCCCCCCGTCCGCCCAAAGCGGGGAAAACCACGCGCATGCGCACTTTTTTTGGGATATTTTTTTTAAAAAATTCTATTTTTATTTTTTATTAAAAAGCTTAGGGGGCCGCAGGGAAAGGGCTGGGGGGCCGTATACGGCCCGTGGGGCGCCAGTTGGACAGCCCTGAATTAGACAGGCAAGAAGGGGAACGGCATGAGGATGCTCGTCATCTCTAACCTTCACCACACAGCCAGTTGATGAGCTACTGCTGACTGACACTGCTCGTTCGCTTCCGCTGGCTTCCTGCTACACAGCAGTGATACCAACTCCTTCCGCAAAAATTCCCCGCAAGAGCTACGTGCCTTGTAACCTTACTTTCTGGATAACCCGTGTAATGTAATAATGTATTTATTATTAGTTAAAGGAGTTAAAGATAGAACTGCAAAGACTCTGGTACAAGCCAGTAAAGGAGGCCTCAGTGGTGATCAACACACTGGGTGAAGTGCCTAAAGACCTTGACTTACACTTAAAAACAATCAGCGCTGACAAAATTACCCTCTTGTCAGCTGCCCTACTCGGATCTGCACACATTATTCGCTGATACATCTCAGTCTTAGACACTTGGGAAATGTCCAACGTGTGATCGAATACAAAAGTCAGCATAGTCATCTTGTTTGCTATGTAATAATCTTGTTGTGTATCAAATAATAATACTTTATTTATAACCCACCCTATCTCCCCAAGGGGACTCGGGGCGGTAATGGCCCCAGAATGCTATGTGTAGATATGGGATGACACAAGTAATGTCCTGGTACAAACACCGATGCTACTAAATCAAGTATATGTATACGGCAATAGGCAAAAAATGAATAAATAAGCGTATCTATAATTATAAAGACACATAAATAATCACAAATCCACAATGGTGCAAGAATATATTATAGAGGAGGATCCGGAATAGCTCAGAACAACTCATGCTAAGTCCAGGTGAGTAACGATGTAAGTGCTAATAATTCGAGTTAAATAGCTGGAAAGTTCGAATCTAATTCCCAATGTCAAAATTCTCCGCAATGGAGAGAAGTCACGAACTTAGAAGAAGATAAAGCCATATACTGAGGTCTTTTTTGAGAAGACACGCCGAATGTGTCTAGAAGAGAAACGACAGCACAGCAAGAACTGCAACTTGGAAACAACAACACCCAAGGAGACTTTCTGCTGTGCTTTCTGCAACCGGACCTGCCTATCTCAGATTGGCCTTCTTAGTCATCACCGCGGTTGTAGAAAGCGTGGGATGAGTCCTTCCTGAATCTTCGTTAGTGAAGAAAAGCCAAGAGACAGAAAGTCATATGTTCTAACAGATGTCGTGTAGAAGAAAAAAATAAAATCCCGCCTTTTTTTTGGGTCGTGTCAGGGACGACTTGAGAAACTGCAAGTGGCTTCTGGTGTGAGAGAATTGGCCATCTGCAAGGACGTTGCTAACCCAGGATGTTTTGATTTTTTATATCATTCTTGTGGAAGGCTTCTCTCATGTCATATATCAGCTGGAGCTGATAGAGGGAGCTCACCCATGCTGCAAGTCGCTTCTGGTGTGAGGGAATTGGCCATCTGCAAGGACGTTGCTACCCCAGGATGTTTTGATTTTTTATCATTCTTGTGGAAGGCTTCTCTCATGTCATATATCAGCTGGAGCTGATAGAGGGAGCTCACCCACGCTGCAAGTCGCTTCTGGTGTGAGAGAATTGGCCATCTGCAAGGACATTGCTACTCCAGGATGTTTTGATTTTTTATCATTCTTGTGGGAGGCTTCTCTCATGTCATATATCAGCTGGAGCTGATAGAGGGAGCTCACCCATGCTGCAAGTCGCTTCTGGTGTGAGAGAATTGGCCATCTGCAAGGACGTTGCTACCCCAGGATGTTTTGATTTTTTATCATTCTTGTGGGAGGCTTCTCTCATGTCATATATCAGCTGGAGCTGATAGAGGAGCTCACCCACGCTGCAAGTTGCTTCTGGTGTGAGAGAAATGGCTGTCTGCAAAGACGTTGCTACCCCAGGAGGGTTTGATTATTTATCATTCTTGTCGGAGGCTTCTATCATGTCATAAATAAGCAGCAGCGGAAAGAGGTAGCTCACCCATGCTGCAAGTCGCTTCTGGTGTGAGAGAATTGGCCGTCTGCAAAGACGTTGCTACCCCAGGATGTTTTGATTTTTTATCATTCTTGTGGGAGGCTTCTCTCATGTCATATATCAGCTGGAGCTGATAGAGGGAGCTCACCCACGCTGCAAGTTGCTTCTGGTGTGAGAGAATTGGCTGTCTGCAAAGACGTTGCTACCCCAGGATGTTTTGATTTTTTATCATTCTTGTGGGAGGCTTCTCTCATGTCATATATCAGCTGGAGCTGATAGAGGGAGCTCACCCATGCTGCAAGTCGCTTCTGGTGTGAGAGAATTGGCCGTCTGCAAAGACGTTGCTACCCCAGGATGTTTTGATTTTTTATCATTCTTGTGGGAGGCTTCTCTCATGTCATATATCAGCTCCAGCTGATAGAGGGAGCTCACCCACGCTGCAAGTTGCTTCTGGTGTGAGAGAATTGGCCATCTGCAAAGACGTTGCTACCCCAGGATGTTTTGATTTTTTTATCATCCTTGTGGGAGGGCTTCTCTCATGTCATATATCAGCTGGAGCTGATAGAGGGAGCTCACCCGCGCTCTCCCTGGATTCGAACCTTGGACCTGTCGGTCTGCAGTTCTGCTACAGCGCCCGGCAGTCTAAAGGTTAATCCCTGGAGGGAGAAAGAAAGAAAGACGATGGCTGGCTGGCTGCGCCTCCGCGTGAAGCCCTCAACCAATCACCGCCTCGCTCTGTCTCCCCCACCAACCAATCAGAGGCGTCCCCAAAGAGAGACCATTCCTGGAAGCGTGAACGTCCATAATAGAACGTCGGGACCCCAGCGTTCGGAGCCATGTGGCGGGGGCTGCGCTGCTTCAGGCCGCTGCTGCTGGGCTTGGCTTCTGGGGAGGCTTTTGGGGCAGCGAGGGGGCCCGCCCGGGCGGTCGCGAGGGCTCCCCGCTTGCCCTCCTTCTTGGGCTCGCGGGAGCTCAGCAGCCTGGGGAGCCCCGAGCGTTTGGAGGCAGAGGCTGGAGCTGAACAGGCGGAGGAGGAAGGGAACGAGCAGGAGCAACGAGCTCGCCCAGGTACAGATCCAGGAGCCACCTGGGGTGCATCTACATGTGGGGAGGCAGCTTGATTATGCCTCCCCACCCAGAGCTATAGAAGTTGGGTTGCTGTGAGTCTTCTGGGCTGTATGGCCTTGTTCCAGAAGCATTCTCTCCTGACGTTTCGCCCACATCTATGGCAAGCATCCTCAGAGGTTGTGAGGTCTGTTGGAAACTAGGAAAATGGGGTTTATTATCTATATATATAAAGGAAGAGTCGTCATGGAAAGACCGTCCCAAACAGAGAAACCTTACAACGCAGAAACACCAAACTTGCCAACAGAAATAGGCCTCAAGCAAGGTATGTTTGTAGCAAAGAAACTTTCCCACCCAAAACCTAAAAGGCCCCCAAAACGAGTAAAAAAAAATCCCAGTATCCTCCGGGGCTGCCAACGACTCTCCCAGCCTCTACATTCTGACAACATGATTGGCTGCCAATAAGGGCGGATTTGCATAACTCCTGTACTGGCCAGCCAACATGAACATTCCGACCCATAATAAACTGCCAGAGGAGGATAAGGCAAAGGGCTGAGGCACAAACACCTAAATCACTTCTGCACAAGCTATGCAGAACGCCAGCAACACCACACACCAACAACTCCCCAGGACTTCAACATCCCACCCACCAGAACAACCCACAACGACACAGCCATGGCCCCAACAACACCATAACTAACAACAATTCCAACCCTTACATACTCAGACTTTCTCGCATCTCCTAAATAGGGCACAGCAACGCGTGCCGGGTACAGCTAGTTATTATATATCTGTGGAATGTCCAGGGTGAGAAAAAAAGAAATCCTGTTGGAGCTAAGTGTCAATGTTACAATTGATGACCTTGATTACCATTGCAAAGCCTTGCAGCTTCAATGCCTGGCTGTTTCCTGCCTGGGGGAATCCTTTGTTGGGAGGTCTTAGGTGGCCCTGAGCATACTGTCACCCAGGGTCTTCTCAGTGGTTGCCCCAGCCCCCCCCTTCCCGGTTCTGGAACTCCATAACTATTACATCAGCCCCCTCCTCCAAAGGAAAACCTTTACTTAGTTGCCATTGCTGGCCAGGGATGTTGCAAGATTAAAAAGGAATATCTATTCACCAATATTCCTGTTCCAATACACCTGTTCCCGTATTCATCTTTCCCTGCCTCAAATTGTTGAGATAATACAAGAGAAAGAGAAGAAGTGTTTAACAAAGTCATCTTATTATATAAAGGAGGTCCCGTTATCGAACGACTGACAGAGACAGAGAAACCTTCCAAGGCAGAGACACTAAACTTGCCAATAAAAATAGGCCTCAAGCAAGGAAGGTTTTTAGCAAAGATACTTCCCCCCCAAAACCTAGAAGGCCCCCAAAACAACGATACAAAAAAACCTACATTTCCCAGCATCCTCTGCGGCAGCCAGCGAAACCCATTGGCCAACATTGGCCCACACAAAATGCAGGGATGCTGAGTAACCATAGTAACGCTGGGCACAGCCAGCCAAGGCTAGGATAGAATGCTGCGTGATTTGATTTCAGTCAGTTGGTGTTTGAGGGTTAAACTGTCAAAACCAAACTCTATGAGGACCTGCTCCCATTTAGACGGGCCTGTAAAACCCATCTTTTAAAGCAGGCCTTCGATGGGTAGGTCCTGTCCATATGCCGCCATCTGTTCATTCGTCTTGTCAGACGATATGTCGGATTACTGTTTTAATTGCTTCTGTTTTAATTTTGCTGTTTTTTACTGTTTTTAACTGTATGTATTTAACTGTATGCATTTTGCTGTGCCTTGTGGCTACTGTGAGCCGCCGCGAGCCTCCGGGAGTCGGCGGCATAGAAGCCGAAATAATAAATAAATAATAAATAAATAAATATGAGGGAGCAATTCTCCAGCAATTCCTACCCACACAACACAACTGATACTCTACAAACACACACAAACACCCAAAATACCCCACCCACACAAGCATCAACCTCTACATCAACACAGCAGACGGAAAGACAAAAAACATTGTATATCCACAAGCTCTGCAGAACGCCAGGAACACCACACACCGACAACTCCACAGGACTTCAACATCCCACCCACCAGAACAGCCCACAACGACACAGCCATGACCCCACCAAGACCATAAGTAACATCAATTCCAACCCTTACATACTCAGACTTTCTCGCATCTCCTAAATAGGGCGCAGCAACGCGTGCCGGGTACAGCTAGTTCATTATAAATGAATCCTTTCTGTATCATTTAGCAGCTATTAATCTTTGTCCACGAAGCTAACAAGGACTTCAAACTCCTTTCTTTATTTGCAGAGTCCCCACTAACTAGTAACTACACCATCTTATCTGTTGGTTGGTCTTTTACCTTTTGATTTCCATCCTTTTCTTTCCCCTTCTTTCAGATCCTGGTCCTTCACGGTTCGGTTTCGAGAACATAGTGTCATTTCTGAGACAAGAAAATGCCAAAGACATTTGCGCTATCCAGTTGCCTCCGGAAATGAAATACAGCAGTTATTTTGTCATTGTCAGTGGATCATCTCCAAGGCACCTCCACGCCATGGCACAATACCTGATAAAAATGGTACGAATTTTTAAAAAACATTTTTTTTAAAGATTTGTGGAGAGTGTAAACAAAAGAAGAAGAACTAGGCAGTTACTTATGCCTATTAAAGAGGAAATGTTTAGGTCTAAATCTACCAAGGCTGAGAGATTTTATTTACTATTAAATGTTGCTTGGATGCTGCAGACTGTCCTACATATATATGGCGGGTATAGGCATTCAAGAGTTTCTCACAACTTACCATATATACTCAAGTATAAGTTGAGTTTTTCAGCCCTTTTTTAGGCTGAAAAACGCCCCCTCAGGTTATACTGGAGTCAAAGTTATTTATTATTTTACTCTGTTATTATTACATTTATTACATTTATTATTTTATTCTATTTATTATTATTACACTTACATTATTTTACTCTATTTTTATTATAACACTTATTATTTTACTCTATTATTATTTTACTACATGTATTATTTTACTCTATGTATTGTTATTATTACATTTATTATTTACTCTAATAATAATAATAATATTTTTTATTATTGGAATGGTATACAAGCATATTTATATTGAGGAAGTTTCGAATAACGGTTTAATCATAATTGGACAGTTTTATCTTAAATTACAGTTTTATATAAATATTCAAAAACATTTAACCTACTGATGCCTCGAATAATGTAATTCTATTGGTATCTATTTTCATTTTGAAATTTACCTGTAGCTGCTGCATTTCCCACCCTCGGCTTATACTCGAGTCAATATATTTTCCCAGTTTATTTTGTGCTAAAATTAGGTGCCTCGGCTTTTATTTGGGCTGGCTAATACTAGAGTATATACAGGTATATCATATTTATGGCGGTAAGCATTCACTCACCTGAGAAGAAGGAAATGGTTTTGAGAAAGGACAGAAAATGCCTTGTAAATGAAAAGTTTTTCAGTGGTACACAGTTGTACATAGAAGAAACTGATATATATCTTGCCTTTTAGCTTACCATCAAATGAAGGCACACATTGTGGAGGAAAAGGAAACTGGGAAAATGTGAGATAGGAAAAATCCATTACAGAAATCTTGAGAGTAAGGGTGTCAAATAGTTTTCAATGGAGGAAGCAGCATAGTTGAATTCTGAGCTTGGGAACGTTTTGTTTTACTACAACATACTGTACGATGGGTCCTAGGATTTATCGTGTGTCAACGATTTATCGTTGGCTTGACCCCTTCCAGTCTGGCTTCCGTTCAGGGCATGGGACGGAGACAGTGCTGGTCGCCATCACAGACAAGCTGCGTCGCCAACTAGATCAAGGTGGATCGGCGCTGCTCGTGTTATTGGACCTCACGGCAGCGTTCGATACTGTCGATTACGATCTTTTGACCCACCGACTGGCCGGGGCTGGGGTGAGGGGGTCAGCCCTCAGTTGGCTGTCCTCCTTCCTCCGGAACCGGTCCCAGCGAGTGAGAAGGGGTGAGATTGTCTCTGAGGGCGGCAATTCTCTCCCCTTTATTATTTAACATCTATGTCCGACCACTTGCCCGGTTGGCATGCAGCTTCGGGCTGGAGTGCCATCAGTATGCGGATGACACCCAGCTCATTCTGGGGATGGAGGGCCGGCCTGACTCCGTTCCCGATAATTTCCATCGTTGCCTTGAAGCCGTCACTGGATGGCTGCGAGCCAGTAGGTTGAAGGTGAATCCGGCTAAGACGGAGATCCTGTGGCTGGGCCGTCCGGGTACGGGAGGGATCCGACTTCCAACCCTGGACGGGGCGACTCTTCGCCCGTCCCCTTCGGTAAAGAGCTTAGGAGTCACGCTTGACTCCGAGCTGTCAATGGAGAAACATATCTCCATTGTCAGCGGAGTGGCCTTCCACCATCTCTGACAGGCGAGGAGGCTGGCTCCCTACCTGTCCCGTCACGACCTAGCCACAGTGGTCCAAGCCACGGTAATCTCAAGACTGGACTACTATAATGCCCTCTATATCGGCCTCCCTTTGTCGGTGATCCGGAAGCTTAAGCTGGTGCAGAACGCTGCAGCACGGCTGGTGGCAGGCCTTCCATCTCGCTGCCACATCACGCATGTGCTGCGCGAACTGCACTGGCTTCCAATAGAGCACCGGATCACCTTCAAAGTGCTGGGCCTGACCTTTAAGGCCTTGAATGGTCTGGGGCCAGTGTACCTAAGGGACCACCTCTCCCATTACAGTCCTCCTCGACCACTGCGATCCGAATCCCAGAACCTTCTGGTGGTGCCTAGCCACCAATCTATCCACCTGGGTACAACATGGAGGAGGGCATTCAGCGCCGCTGCGCCGGTCCTGTGGAATGCCCTCCCTTCCACAATCCGAGCGCAGACTGATCTGCTAACATTCCGCAGGGCCTGCAAAACCCTTTTTACCCAAGCGTTCGGTGCATATTTATTTGAATGTGTAGACTGTGTTTGCATGCCTGATTGCTGCAATTTTAACTGACGATTTCAGCAAAGATCACAATGCTAGGTTTCTCCCAAGGACAATTGCTAAGCATGAGATGGGACCAAGCCAAGGATCTTATTAAGCAATGGATCCTGGACATAGAGCGCCAATCCGACCTAGCCTGTTCCTCAGCCTTCATTGTTAGAGAAGCCACTCGATACCTCACTGTCCCCATGGCATACCTAACAGACCTGGAGGTGCCCAAACACCGAAGGGCTTTTACCCTGGCAAGATGCCATGCCCTCCCATCGGCTGTATTGGAGGGGACCCCCTTCAAGCAGAGACTATGCCCCTGTGGGTCTGGTGATGTGGAAACAACTGAGCACGTGCTTCTTCAATGCATGTTCTACAGAGATCTTAGATCCAATCTCATTGGGCCATGGCTTTTAAAGTACCCGGGGCGCAGTGAAAGATGTTATTCCACCCTGCTGCTTTCGGACTCTAACACTGCAATGACTTACAGTGTTGCTAAGTTCTGTGCTGCTGCTCTTAATATCAGACGGGTGATGATTGACATCGTAAGGCAACAATATCCTGTCTTTTAAAATATATTTTTATACTGATTTCTAGTCTGATTTTAAATAACTGTTTACTGGGGAGTTGTCCTTCTCCTCTTAGGGCGCTTGTGCCCGCTTTGTGCTGGTCTGTGACTGTAATCAAGTTTTGATTGAACTGATGATTTTAGTGTGTTTTATGCCTTTTATGAATGTGAGTCGCCCTGAGCCCACGGGAAGGGCGACTAATAAATCGAATAAATAAATAAATAAATAAATAAATCCTCTTAAAGACATATATAACCATAACTGTCTTACATACCCATTTGCACCTGTTTTGGCCCATAACATCTAACCTGGCAGAAATCTTGACAAAATTTAAGACAGCCTTTTCTTCTGTATGGTTTTTGGCAACTTTGCTTGATATAGAGGCCTGTGGAGCTTTAAAAGCTTGCATGATCTATTTAGTGCAATTTTGATTGGCCTGATGAAGGTTATGAGGCCGCAATGGCACAACAGATTAAACTGTTGAGCTGCTGAACTAGCCGACTAGAAAGTTATTTATTATTATTTACAATATTTATAGCCTGCCTTTCTCAACCATACGCTGACTCAAGATGGGTTACAAGTTGGCAGTTCGAATCCACAGGACGGGGTGAGCTCCCACTGTTAGCCCCAGATTCCACCAACCTAGCAGTTCGAAAACATGCAAGTGTGAGTAGATCAATAGGTACCGCCTCAGCAGGAAGGTATATGATGTTCCATGCAGTCATGCTGGCCACATGACCTAGGAGGTGTCTATGGACAACGTGGGCTCTTCGTCCAGAGCTGGAGATGAAGGGGAAACCTTCACCTTTATGTGTGGTTCATTGTTGTCGGGCATTGAATGTTTTGCTTGTGTGGAATCAGCCCTGAGTCCTTTCATGGAGATAGGGCGGAATACAAATAAAATATTATTATTACCATCATCATTACATTTGGATATTGTATTTTGCTGTACGCAACACATCTGTTTCTGAATATGTTTTATTGTAAGAACTGTTGATATGCAATGATTGACAATTGGCAATTCCTTCCTCAGTTTTGAGCAGATAGTTTTTGCGTCATTCCTCCCACGTAGCTGCTGTCAGGATTAGTAATGTGGGTAGAACTTAAGAAAAGTCAATAATATTTTGATAACTCTGCCAATATTGCATGAGGACAGTTGTATAGCATTTCTCATGTGTGAGGGTTGTGCCTGTTGAAGGCTTAGGACACTCATTAACTTGCTTTTGATAAACTGTCTAGGTTGGCTTTGACTAGTTAATGTATATCCCACCTTTCGCCTCATATATGAAGCTTGCTTCCAAAAGATATAAAATAGAGGGGGGAAAAACCCGGCTTGGAAATGCCAATTTCCAAGTCCTGTAGCAAAATGATTTGAAGCAGTTTGACAGTTTTAATATTATTTTATTCCTAGGCAACAATGTGCTGCCACCTATATTTTATTTTTATATTTGATACCTTTTGGTGGCGCAGCAGATTAAACTACTGAGTTGAACTTGCTGACCGAAAGGTTGGTGGTTCAAATCCAGGGAGCAGGGTAAGCTCCCCTTGTTAGATCCAGCTTCTGCTAACCTAGCAATTCAAAAACGTGCAAATATGAGTAGAGCAATAGGTACCGCTCTGGCAGGAAAGTAAGGGCGTTTCATGTAGTCATGCTGGCCACATGACCTTGGACAATACTGGCTCTTTGGCTTAGAAATGGAGATGAGCACCACTCCCTAGAATCGGACACGACTAGACTTAATGTCAAGGGGAAACCTTTATGTTACCTTTTGGAAGCAAACTCTACATATTAAACACAAGGTGACCACTTTTGCAAGAACATGGGGTTGGAAAATCAGTATTATTACCTTTCAGGTGTAATATTACATTTGAAAAACCTACTGGGGCTCAAGATACTCATGGCTAATTTAAGTTCCATTGATTTCATTGGGTCTGCTTTTACTATGATAAAACCTGGAGCCAGCCCAAGGTATTGGACAGCCATGGCTTTGTCAAGTTGCTGGAAACTAATTGTACAGGAGTTTCTTTATGCGGCTATCTTGCCGATACAACTGGAAAGGCAAAACTATGGCCTATGCTCTATCCTCACAAAAACCATTCTTTAGGAAGGATCTGCTTCACTTGGATTTGCCAGTGGCTCTCTGGAATTAACATTTATTTCCTTGGGTGCTTACCAAAAGCAGTTTATACTCCTTGTATCATTATAAGAAACAAGAAATGAAGCCCGGTTGGCAGTAAAGTACCTTGGAATAATACATGGTGTCAAATGCAGTTCCAAGATCAGGTGTATGTAGACATGCACTACATGGCTACTGAAACGCCTACTCTTGGAAAGCTGAAACAGGTTCCAATGATGTCTAGTTTTTCACACTCCGAAATTAGTAGTCAGGAGCATGGCTCTTT
This sequence comes from Anolis apletophallus, assembly GCA_030556195.1. NCBI lineage: Eukaryota > Metazoa > Chordata > Lepidosauria > Squamata > Anolidae > Anolis > Anolis apletophallus. The sequence goes on from JARBWK010000008.1 coordinate 49,620,019, forward strand.
TTAACAGCGATTTCTTTCTCTTTCAGTACAAGCATTTGAAGACAGACTGCGAGCCTCATGTTGTGATAGAGGGGAAAGACACCGATGACTGGTTGTGCATAGATTTTGGTAAATTGATTACTTGCTGCTAATATCAAGTAGAACCAGACTTCTTATTAGCCTCCCACAAGGATGGTAAAACATCCGGGCATCCCTTGGGCAATGTCCTTGCAGTTTCTCAAGTTGCTCCTGACACGGAAAAAAAAACCCACTAGTCCTATTGCCTTGTTTTGTATAATGTAGATTTGGAAATGATGGTTGCTAACTGTAACCATGTTTCTTCAAGCGGTCATCTGTGAAATTTGCACATATGGTAGTTGCTGTACAGGTACATCAACTACCATATGTGTGATTTCACAGAGACCATGAAGGAGAAATAAGAGTTCACATTTTTAAAGCAACGGTACATTGAATCTCAACAAAATTTTCAGTCTGCCATGAAGTTTGTAAAAAGTTTTTTCGTGGAACCCCTCTGATGCTGTTGTGGAAGTCTGGATTCTGTGGAATATAATTTGGGAAATGCTGGAATAGAGTATCAGGGGAAATGCTTGCTTCCTTTGGCTTACTATCCCACTCTCTTCACAGGACATACTGTGGTCCACTTCATGTTGCCGGAGACACGTGAAGTCTACGAATTGGAAAAACTATGGACACTCCGATCTTACGATGATCAGCTAACACAAATGATCCCCGAATCTATACCAGAGAACTTCATACTTGGGATGAATCCAGAACTGGAAGAATTGGCTTCTACATAGCTCAAAGGACAGTGACTGGACATTTAATGACAAAGAGAGGGAGCGTAACAAACTCAAATAGCAATCTTATGCATTAGATGTGTACAAAATATTTTTATAAAGCTTGGATATAATGCCAAAAAAGTATCATGGAAAGAAAAGGCCACACATGGGCAAAAGTTGGTGAGAAACTAGTCATTGTTCCCATCACAGTGGCGTCTCTTGGATATCCCTTTTTAACAACTCAGACTTAGCTGATTGGATTCTATCAAAAAAAGTGCTGATCAGTAAGAAGATCAAAAGGAACACCACTATTTTGGGAGGGTTACTGAGTTAATTTATTATCGAGATATACTGTAACTGATACCTTGAAATACGCTTGTATCTACAAAGATCAGGGTTGTTGAATTCGAAGCAAGTTGTGGTTGTCGGAAATAAATATATAATAGCCTTGCTTTGTTTAAACAGTGGTGTCAATATAATGGCAACCCTATGAATTTCATACGCAAGGAATACTCTTGAGCCGGTTTGCCATTTCTGTCCTCTGTAATACATCCTAACAGAATGTAATATTCCTTTGTCGTCTCCCTTCAAGGTACTAACTAGGAATTATCCTTCCTAGCTAGCTTTAATAAGGTGGATCTGGTGCCGTCTGAGTATTTATGTGTGTTTTCAAGTACATGCTCACTTATAGCGACTCCATTAATTTCAAAGTGTTTTCTTAATCAAGGAATATTCAGGAAGTGCCACCTTCCTGAGTAATCCTTTGCCACCTCCTTCCGCTTGCTATGTAGGTTATCTACAGTACCTGGTATTTGTTGATCATCTCCCATCTTCATTCCAGGCATGGAAGGGTGTCAGTCTTCATTTTGGTGCCCTGCAGGTATTGCTAAGTTTAGTTAGAGAGGCGCAAGGTCACTCTCCCCAGGGTGCCATATAATCGACTGTGCCGCTTCCCAGATTAGAAATGGCACAATTGATTATCACAGGAACAAAGCCACTAGGTAATTCATAACTGTTGTAGTAGAGTCGCTACTACATTTTTGAATAAACTCTAAACACTACTTGGTCTGGCCCTTTAAGGCATCTGTGTTGCGACAATAAGTTTGGGAATGCTCTAGGTCTAGGGTACCCAGCACCTTCAGGTAACATGGGGTCAAGGCTGTATTATGCCAGATCAGATCCATGCATTGCATAATGGCTACAGGGTTGATCTGGTTACTCCTGTCACATAATGCAAGATTAACTTACTGAGAACAATGGCACCTAGGTGTTTACATCTCTGATTCATACAATAGTCACAATAAAAGCCATTATTGCTCCAGGAATTCCATGCAAAGGTAGGGTTGTCTCTATGTGTATTTAATATTGGACCTCATCTGCCATTTTTCAAAAAAAACCTCCAACCACTCAAAGCCTTCCTGAAAGCAAGTATAAGAGGGTTTGTTGCTGTTCTGGAACTGCCCAAGGAGTTTTTAATGAAGGGGAGTGTTAGATGTAACCAGCCCTATATATGTAACCAGCTCTATATAAATAAAGGGAGGGCTTAAGCCACAGCTTGAAAATATCCTAAAAAGCAAAACTTTTATATAAAGTATTGTTCAAAAGCGGGGAAAGTCCTATTAAACTTATGTAAGGGACTATTTTACTGCCTCATTCAGCATCAATAGTTTCTGGAACCATACCCTGGCAGATATTCAACATACACCATATATATATGAACATCGGTTGTGCATTGGGGAGTTAAACCAAGAATGAAATCTCCCAAGTTTATTATCAGAAAAAGGTTTCAACTGTCCAATCTGTGCCAAACATCACAGAGCAATTTACCAATGCAGTGAACCTGTAAAATAAGACTTAAATGGATTTATAGGTCATTCAACTATCACCTCGATCATAATTTGAAATTAAATCCAGACAAGGTACTCCTGGTCAGTTGGAAGGTGGATCAGGGTATGAGATTACCGCCTGTGTTGGATGGGGTCACACTACCACTGAAGACCCAGGTTCGCAGTCTGGAGGTGCTCCTGGACTCAATGTTTACCCTGAAACTCCAGGTGTTAGCGGTGGCCAGGAGCGCCTTTGCACAATTAAAACTTGTATGCCAGCTATGCCTGTACCTTGAGACACCAGATCTGGCCATGGTAGTCCACACCTTAGTTACATCCCGCTTGGACTACTGCTACGTTCTCAATGTGGGGCTGCCTTTGAAGATAGTTCAGAAGCTTCAACTGGTCCAGAGATTGGCAGCCAGGTTACCAACTAGAGCGCAGTTCAGGGAGCAGACAACTCCCATGTTACGGCAGCTCCACTGGCTGCTGGTCTGCTTCCGGGCTAAATACAAAGTGCTGGTTATTACCTATAAAGCCCTAAACAGTTCGGGCTCAATGTATATAGAAAATGGCATCTCCTTGTACAAACCTGCCTGGGCTCTTTGATCAGCTGAGGTTGTCCTACTTTCGGTCTCACCCCCGTCAGAAGTACGACTAGTGTTAACGAGAAAGAAGGGGCTTTCTCAGTGGTCGCACCCCAACTTTGGACTGGCCTCCTCAAGGAGATCAAAACAGCCCCCTCCTTACTCCCTTTTGAAAAGTAATTCTTACACTCTCAAGCATATAACGAAATGGATAGAGCTTGGAACACTGATAAATGGAATGGAAAGGTAACGAATCTGGCATTCTACCTTAGCTGGCTTTGAATGGCGTTAATGATTATTACTTAATTATTATTTTAATTACTTGTTTTAATTCATTGTGTAACATTGTATTGATTGTTTATATTTTTCATTCTGTTTTATACAGGCATTGAAAGGCAAACGCTTTTATTATGTTGGAAGCCACCCTGAGTCCCCCTGGAGATAGGGTGGGCTACAAATAAAGTATTATATTATTATCTGGGTTAAACCACTGAGCTGCTGAGCTTGTTGACTGAAAGGTCGCAGGTTTGATTACGGCGAGCGGCATGAGCTTCTGCTGTCAGATCCAGCTTCTGCCAACATAGTTCAAAAACATGCAAATGTGAGCAGGAAGGTAATGGTGCTTCATGCGATCATGCAGGCCACATGACCTTTGAGGTGTCTAGGAGAACGTCGGCTCTTTGGCTTAGAAATTGAGATGAGCACTATCCCCTAGAGTCGGACACGACTGGACTTAATGTCAGGGGAAAACCTTTACCTTTATAATCTGGAAGGGGAAAAAAGCCCACATTTGTAATTTAAACCAGTCTTAATTCATAGGAGCCCCTGGTGGCACAGTGGGTTAAAGTGCTGAGGTGCTGAATTTGCTGACCGAAAGGTTGCAGGTTCAAATCCGTAGCTTCTTCCAACCTAGCAGTTCGAAAACAAGCAAATGTGAATAGACCAATAGGTACTGCTCCGGCGGGAAGGTAAGGGTGCTCCATGCAGTCATGCTGGCCACATGACCTTGGAGGACAATGTCTACGGACAATGTCTCTTCGGCTTAGAAATGGAGATGAGCACCACCCCCTAGAGTCAGGCACGGCTGGTCTTAATGTCAGGGGAAAAAAGCCCACATAGATCTGACAATAATAGGAGTTAAACTCTTTATTTCATTCAGAGGCATCTGGCAAGTGAAGCTGCATTGGGGGCACATTACAGAAGAGAAATGACCAACACTTTTGTGAAAACTGAAATCATTTACAGAATTACGTCCAAGCTATTTCCAAGTACTCAAAATTACCAAGTCTCAACTGAAAGTAAAAGACATGATTTTTTAAAACCACACTACAGTCTACAAATTTAAGAAAAAAATGACAATATTTAAATCAGCAAATGTAAATACAGCACTAAATTTTGTAAAATAAAACTGTTATGGAAAACAATCAACTTAATCTTTTCCCCCCAATATTAACAAAAGGATGTTGGACTCTTGACAAAAAAAATGACCGTCTCATACTTAGTAATTGCAAGGAAAAAATCTAATGATTAGGCAAAGTATCGTCCAAAAAGAGGGGAAAATGCTTCCATTTTTTCCTTCTGCTAAACTAAAACATAAATTTGTGGTTTTCAAACCAATTAGTAAAGAAAAGATGCAGTAAATTAAAAAAACAAAACACCAGACCATTTTCTTTTCAAAATTTATCTAATCTGTACAAACAATGATCTTTGGGAAAATGATCTATTCTATGTAGAAATGCCTCTATTTTCATATCAATCTAAGAGGTAGATCAACAAAATGGTGAAACAAGCTTTTTTTTGTTTTTGCTAGTTGTGCCCCTCAACATCAGTGCAGCATAGCAGTTCCAATCTTCTCATGCACAGAAACATCACAAACAAAAGGGTCCGAGGTAATAATAGCATGGCTTTGTGCACACGGGCAGGTGCGCACACGCACAGCAGTCTTTATGCACCATGTGTTGCCACATCTGTTAAAACTGAGGTAGACTGAAGTTTATTGTAGAAACTTGAATGCACATTACCACAATCATGATTCAATTTACATTCTGAAATCATCATAATAATAAATTTGGTAATTTTCCTGTGATCCCTGCCTTTGTTTTTTTGATAAGTTTCCTTCCTCCTTTTCCTTTTGTGGTGGGCTGCAGAATGTGCATAAATCCTGCTGTATGTTATTTCGTAAGCCAAGCCTGAGGTTGTATTAATTCATTTTTTCTCATTAAAAAAAAACACATTTGAAGTGGCTTAGTATGGCCCTTAATCACGGCTGGATATGTAAACTTAGCCTTTCATTACCTTTAAATGGGATCAAACCGCGTCTGATCTCTCCTTCCCTGCCCAATATTCACGTTAACTGAAAAACAGTATCGAAGCAATCTGCTGGAGAGCTGGGAACCCAATGCCTCCGAAACCGCTCTAGCAGATCCGGCATCCTACCAAACTGAAGATGAAGCTTGCTCTTTGAAAACAGAACCGGCAAAGTACAAAATGGGCTGCAAATGGTTTAAGTGTTGCATTAGTAGGTAGGTAGTGATGGTCAAAGGCACAAAGGGTTCATGCATTCAATCAATCAAGTAGTACAAGGAAAACACAAAAAAGTCCAGTCTCCCAAAGACTTCCTTAAAAAAATTTACCCCCCAAGTCCCAGCCTCTTGCCATCACTTCCTTGTTCTGTTCCCAACAAAGTACCATCACAAACTTTTTTCCCATCCCATCCTAGAAGAAATAATAATAATAATGGCATTGCTGCTATCAGAATGTTGGCATTTGTTCAGGTATCGTTTGAACATTCACTGATTTTTTTCCCCTCCCCACAAACAAATGATTGTGTTGACACCCTCAGATATTATTCCAAGACTTATTTTTTCCATCTCACTCCTTGTCAGCCAGCAGTTAGAAGCAACCCTATATTTTCCCCCCACCTCAATATATTCTGTAGTGCTCCTGGCTGCTGGCTGATCAAATTTTACTTTTATTAAAAAAATAAAATGCTCAAGAACTATTAGCTTTATAAAGTATACAAAATACCAAAAAAGAAAAGCAAAAGAAAAAGAGGAACAATTTCTTAATTGAGGTATTAAATGCCTGAGGTAGTTTAGTAAAATGCATATTTGTCTTTTCATGCCCTGGCCAACACCATGAAACACTTCCCTTAGTTTATACATGGCAGTGTTATGTAAAAAAAATATAAATGCAACCAAATGTTTTAAAAAGAAATGCCACTTGGTTAACATTCGGGAGTAACACTTCACACCTCTTTGTCAATGCCCTTTTTTTTTCTAAATCCCAAACCCTAACTCATAATAATCCCACCCTTCAAATGTTTTATTTTTTTTCTTCTTCTTCTTTGTTTACAAGTGGACTAGATAAGCAATGCCTTTTCTTTCTTTTCTTTTTTTTAAATCAGTGAATGCAAAAGAGAAAGCTTCATTAAACCAAGTTTCTAAAATTGCTGGGGGATAGGTAAGAGCAATAAAAGAAGACTAACAAGTTTATGTTAAACTGTGAGAATAGAACAAAAGGGAAGTGAAGGGGGTCCTTATTTTAAAGCTGGGTTTTCAAAAGTAAGAGAGCCTAAAGAATACATTCTCAGAGACAGCATGCCAACAGTGGCCTGGTCCTCAAACAAATGACTGGCATGGTGAAACGTCTGCATATCACTCCAACAGGTGCCCAGAACCTGCCCATTACAGTCTCTCTCTTTGGTCTGGCATCTGTCTCCGAAGGGTCTTTTCCTCAACCTTTTATTTCCGTCTCTGCTGAGGCTGTCCACTCTGTGCCGTCTTTTGCTGTTGCTGCTGCCTTCTTACCTGAGCCAGTATTTCCTGAATTTTTCTCTGAGCAAGCTGCAGAGAAAAGCAACAAAGGGTCAATTCTATTATAGCCCGTTATGTTAGAAAATAATTTTCCAAACATTGCATGTCGGTGACACACTTTTTAGACATTGTATCGCAACACAGTACCATATTTGGGTTGCTGTGAGTTTTCCAGGCGGCATGGCCCTTTCCAGAAGCAGTTTCTCCTGACGTTTCACCCACATCTATGGCAGGTATCCTCACATGTTGTGAGGTCTGTTGGAAACTAGGCAAGTGATGTTTATATATCTGTGGAATGTCCAGGGTGGGAGAAAGAATTGCCTGCTTGAGGCAAGTGTGAACGTTGCAACTGGCCACCTTGATTAGCATTTAATGGCCTTGCAGCTTCAAAGCCTGGCTGCTCCCTGCATGGGGGAACCACTGCATAAGGACGCTGAAGAAGAAACATCCTTGCCTCATATCTCTATCTTAATATCTTTTGCTAATTGACTATTTATAATTATTTTAGTGTCTTGTTTGTCATAGATTGATTTAATTGTATTTGTAAATTGAAAGCTCATATCCAATGTGGCTATTAGCAGAAGTAAAAAAAATCCCAGTTAAGTTTATCAAAGACTTTCTCTGCATTCAAAGTAATAAGGGATGATTCTTTTTTTATTGTTTTTCTCGTATTATTCAATTATATTTAAGACAGTTCTTACATTTTCTTTTATGTGCCTTTGTGGTAAGAAACATGTCTGGTCTTCATGTATCCAATCCTTTAAAATGTCTTTCATCTATTTGCTATAATATTTGTAAAATAACTACAGACCCACTAAGAAAATCCAATAAATGCTACATTCAGCAAAGGACAAGAGGGATCCTCTCACCTCTGCAGGAGTCTACTGTATACTGTGCAACTGTAGGCAAGTCTACATAGGGACTACCAAATGCAGCATTGCCCAAAAATGAATCAAGGAACATGACAGGCACTGTAGACTAATTCAACCAGAGAAGTCAGCCATAGCAGGGAACCAACCTGCAATTATTTGAGAACACAGAAATGCTGGACTACTCTAACAACCACCATGTCAGACTACACAGAGAAGCCACTGAAATCCACAAGCATGTGGACAATTTCAACAGAAAGGAGGAAACCAGGAAAACGAATAAAATCTGGTTACCAGTATTTTAAAAAACCCTCTAAAATCAGAACAGTTAAAAAGCTACACTCCAAAAACAGGGGAATTCCTGCCATGAAACAATCAGGGCCATTTAACACCGCTCAACAAAGGACTCCCCCAGGCAGGAAGCAGCCAAGCTTTGAAGCTGCAAGGCTATTAAATACTAATCAAGATGGCCAATTGCAACAATCGCATTTGAATCAAGCAGACAAGAGTTCTTTCTCCCATCCTGGACATTCCACTTGCCTAGTTTCCAACAAACCTCACAAAACCTCTGAGGATGCCTGCTGCAGATGTGGGCAAAACATCAGGAAAGAATGCTTCTGGAACATGGCCATACAGCCCGGAAAACTGACAGCAACCCAGTGATTGTGGCTATGAAAGCCTTCGATAACACATAGTAACATGTTTGCTTGCTTGTGTCTAATGCTTGCCTTTTTTGGTTAAATCACATTGCTAAAATTGAAGTGTACATTAGATTCGATGTCACATTATACTCAAGTATATATGGGCAACTCAGTTTTACTGGCAAACCAGAGGTTAAACCAGCCCCTTATAAGATACTGACATGTACATAAGTTGTAATGACAAAATGTATGGAGACACAACATATCTCATGAAAACCCTACATGTGTATTTTTAAAATATATGATTTGTAAGATAAGATCATACATTTCTAAGATCTTTGCCATTTCATCATCCTCTTTCCAACCAACCCTTGCTTAAGTTACTCAAAAGTATTCTGTACTATAAAGGCCTTAGTTAATAAAGCATCAAGTTATGCATTTTTGTTTATCCTTTGATTCAGCAAGAAATGTAAAATAACGATGCATGGAACAAACCAAGCAGATCAATGTATTAACTATTAACACATATAGAATTACCGGAATGGGTATTTTACCAACCTAGAGCAGGGCTTCTTAAAACTTTCCATTCACGACTCTTTTCAGGCCAAGAAATTTTTATGTGACTCCAAGTATATAATATAGGTATAAAAATGAAACATTTACTGATATCAAATCAGTATTTGCAAAGCTTGCAAATCAGGATGATTTTCCTTTTTATGAAGTATAGCTGAAGCATCTTCTGCAGAGTCCACTGGAAACACTACACAACACGTTCATGCAAATGTCTAAAACAGCCACTAGGTAACATTCATAAAAAGCTTTGCTACTGCCAAATTTTTCAAAATACGAACTCTGAGCTAATAGGGCTCTATTTGTGACTGGGACGGTAAGCTATGTAGTATTATAAAACACTAGAAAATTTAAAGAACTGCACCCTAAATTTAACTTCTGGCTCCAAACCAAGTAGGTCCATTCAGCCAATTATTGAATGGTAAACCAATGTCTAAATAGCTGTGGAGCCTCTGGTGGCACAATCGGTTAAATTCTTGTCCTGACATGACTGCTGACTGAAAGGTCTGCGGTTCGAATCCGGGGAGTGGGGTGAGCTCCCATCTGTCAGCTCCTGCTTCTCACACAGATATGAGAGAAGCCTCCCAGAGGTTGGTAAAACATCCAGGTGTCCCCAGGGCAACATCCATGCAAATGACCAATTCTCTCACAGCAGAATCAACTTACGGCTTTTTCAAGTCACCCCTGACACAAAAGAAATGTAATAGCTATAACCTACTTGTAATTAGCACTTATGTTTAGCCCTCCTACTTGCATAATACAGAAATAGACACCTACCTGGCATGCATAGAAGTGGCCAGTAATTTTCACAACAACCTGATCGTTTTCATCTGGTGTCTGGTCACGAGGAACAACAACTTCTGCACTTGTCAAATTCTGAAGCTCATTTACCTATAAAAATAATCACAATCTAATCACTAATGTAAGGATACTACACCAGTTTTCCTCATTTTTTTTAAAAAAAACCCTTGAAGCTGGAGCAGTTTAGATGTATAGAAAAATATATTCATATCCATGTTCATATTGTTGAGTATTTTTCAGCTACTTGCCGTTTTGCCTCCTTTACCAATAACTCTTCCAGCAGCATAGGAGGGCACTTTTATATGAGCTTCAAGTTTCACTTCTTCTTTAGGTCCAAAGAAGTTTTCCTCCTTAAGTTTACCATAAATTCTTCCTTGAGCCTTCAAAGGAAAAACACACACACACACATCAATCAAAAAAAGGGAGAGGTGAAAATCTAGAATCACCTTCAAGATAATTCAACATGAGCTTTCATGACTATCCATCCACTTCTTCAGATGCACTGAAAGAAAGATATCAAAACTATAGGTTTTAAAGCATAGTAATACTGCTGTGGAAGTAGGATCAGATGTAGCAGTCCATATAAAGACACAAATTTTGACAGACTAACACAGATCAACACCTCTGACGTATGAGAACTGGTGAGTTTAGGCATTCAGGGGTTTCTTACAACTTACTCCAAGATGTGTGACTGTGAAGGAGAACAAACAACTCAGCATCTGTATGCTTGCCCACAATGCCCTGCCTCATGCATTGAGGAGGAACTGGTTAAAGTTAGACAATGCGGTCGCTGTTGCCTGTTTTGGGTCTAAAATTATTTAGACGCTTGAGCTCCCTCTATTTTATCCGTTTTTATACCTGTTTATGCCATGTTTTTATATGAATTGAATAAACTCCAAGGTGGCATTAGAGAATTTATTTATTTATTTCAGGATTTTACCCCGCTCTTCTCAACCCCCAAAGGGGGACTCAGAGCGGCTTACAGTACGGCACAATTCGATGCTCACATAATCACAATATAAACCCTTCAACAATTAAAATACATGAAAAATACATTAAAATACAACTACATTAGCACCATTCACTCTGGATTAAAACCATGTTCAGTCCATAAAAACATTGGCCATAATCACCCACTTCCATTAAAAACCAATCTAAAATGCTGCCTTGCGCTGGTGTACGAATGCCTGGTCCCACAGCCAGGATTTTACTTTTTTCCTGAAGGCCAGGAGGGATGTGGTGGAACGTACATCAATAGGAAGCGCATTCCACAGGCGGGAGCCACCACGAGAAGGCCCGATCCCTCGTCCCCACCAGCCTCATCTGCGACGTTGGCGGGAGCGTGTTCAGGGCCTCCCCGGATGATCTTAGATTACGAGGTGGGACATAGCGGCAGATGCGTTCGGACAAGTAAGCTGGGCCAGAACCGTATAGAGCTTTAAAGGTCAAAACCAGCACTTTGAATTGAGCCTGGAATTGGACAGGCAGCCAGTGGAGCTGATACAACAGGGGGGTGGTGTGCTCCCTGTATGTAGCTCCCGTTAGCAATCTGGCTGCCGCCGCTGGACTAATTGCAATTTCGAACTGTCTTCAAAGGCAGCCCACATAGAGTGCGTTGCAGTAATCTATTCGGGATGTGACCAGAGCGTGGACGACCGTAGCCAGATCAGACTTCCCAAGGTACGGGCGCAGCTGGCGCACGAGTCTTAACTGTGCAAAAGCTCCCCCGGCCACCGCTGAAACCTGGGGTTCCAGGCTCAGCGATGAATCCAGGATCACTCCCAAGCTGCGAACCTGCGTCTTCAGGGGGAGTGTAACCCCATCCAACACAGGCTGTAACCCTATGCCCTGTTCGGCCTTGCGACTGACCAGGAGGACCTCTGTCTTGTCTGGATTTAGTTTCAATTTGCTAGCCCTCATCCAGTCCGACACAGCGGCCAGGCACCGGTTCAAGGTCTGGACAGCCTCCTTGGTGACAGGTGGGAAGGAGTGACAGATCTGGGCGTCATCTGCGTACAGATAACACCTTACTCGAAACTCCGAATGATCTCTCCCAGCGGTTTCATGTAGATGTTGAATAACATCGGGGACAGAACTGAACCCTGAGGGACTCCACAGGACAACGGCTGTGGAGCCGAACAGGTGTCACCCAATGACACCTTCTGGGTACGACCTTCCAGGAAGGATTGGAGCCACTGCAGAGCAGTACCCCAAGCCCCATGTCTGCAAGGCGACCCAGAAGGATACCGTGGTCAACGGTATCGAAAGCCGCTGAGAGGTCCAGCAGAACCAACAGGGACACACTCCCCTGTCGAGTTCCGGCGTAGATCATCTACCAAGGCGACCAAGGCTGTTTCAGTACCATGTCCCGGCCTAAAGCCAGACTGTGCCGGATCAAGATAATCAGTGTCTACCAAGAACCCCTGGAGTTGCGAAGCCACCACACGTTCCATGACTTTGCCCAAAAAGGGGAGATTGGAAACTGGCCGATAGTTCACTAATTGAGTGGGATCCAGTGATGGTTTTTTCAACAGCGGTTTTATCACAGCTTGCTTTAAGCTGGCTGGAATTTTGCCCTCCTGTAAGGAGGCATTAACCACCACCTTCACCCACTCTGCCAAACCCCCTCTGGCTTCCTTTATCAGCCAGGATGGGCAGGGGTCTAGGATGCATGTAGTGGGCCTCGCCTCTCCAAGGATCTTGTCCACATCCTCGAGCTGAACCAATTGAAACGAATCCATTAAAACCGGACAAGCAGATGCTCGTGTCACATCCTCAGAGACTGCCGTTAAAGTGGTATCGAAATCGGAACGGATCAGCGCCACTTTATCAGTTCCGAGAACACAGTATTGGGTTAGCTATGCAGATGCCACTTGTTACCATCTTACAGGTTTTCCAGTAAGTAGACTACAAAGCGGGGTTTGTGAGCTGGAGGTAGGTCATTCAACGTTTACCCTCCTATTTGCATAATATTACCACATAGGATCCAAATCCTACGTGGTGGTAAGGCTCTAACCCAGAGTTTTCCAAACTGTGTCTCATGACACGTTAGTGTGTCAACCGCAGTGTGTAGATGTGTCACACGGATGTAATGAGAAGCCTCCAAGTCTATGTGAAATAAGCAATATATCATATATTTTAAAATATATAAATAAAAGATTTTTATGAGATATGTTGTGTCCCCATATATTTCATTTTTACCATTTAAGCATGTGTCTGTATTTCTTCTAAGGGGTTGGTTTAACCTCTGGTTTGCCACTAAAACTCCATTGCTGTGTCACGAAATGATGCATTTATAAAAATGTTGTGTTACCAACGTAAATGTGATATGTTGTGTCCCCATATATTTCACTATTACCATTTAAGCATGTGTCTGTATCTCTTCTAAGGGGTTGGTTTAACCTCTGGTTTGCCACTAAATGATGCATTTATAAAAATGTTGTGTTACCAACGTAAATGAGATATGTTGTGTCCCCATATATTTCATTATTACCATTTAAGCATGTGTATGTATCTTTTCTAAGGGGTTGGTTTAACCTCTGGTTTGCCACTAAAACTCCATTGCTGTGTCACGAAATGATGCATTTATAAAAATGTTGTGTTACCAACGTAAATGTTTGTAAAGCTCTGGTCTAACTACTGTGATCTATGAAGCTGCAGCTTCAATGCAGAACTGTATGTCTCATTGAATACAAGTTCATGCCCAGCTCATTTCCATTAGTCAGGTAACTAGTTGTTGTATTAGTGTATCTTACACAAATGGTTTTCTCATCTTTTCTTTGAGTGCATCTACACTGTATAGGAAACCCCCGGTGGCGCAATGGGTTAAATTTTGTACCGGCAGAACTGCTGACTGAAAGGTAGGGAATTCAAATATGGGGAGCAGGGTGAGCTCCCATCTGTCAGCTCCAGCTTCCCATGCGAGGACATGAGATAATCCACAGAGAGTAAAACATCCAGCATGCCCTGGAAAACATACTTGCAGATGGCCAATTCTCTCACACTAGAAGAGACTTGCAGTTTCTCAAGTCGCTCCTGACATGAAAAAAAAATCTACACTGTATGTTGAATTAACGCAGTTTCACACCACTTAGATTGCCATGTCTCATGGGGGGTTTACAAGGCCAAAGAGAGCTGGTGCCTTACCAAACTATACATCCCAGTATTCCACAGTAATGAGCCCATGGAAGTTAAAAGTGTTGTCGAACTTCATTAATTCTACAGTGTAGATGTACCCTTAGCCAACAATGTTTTTTTGCAGTTCTAAAAATATTTACTCATAGAGTGGCAAGTTTTCCTCCCAGTAGGACAGCGGCCAGCAAAGTATTTGTGTTCATGGCCACAAATGTTTCTTTCTTTCTGGAAACTGGCCATGGATCAGCAGCCAACAATTCACAAATTGGCACTGGTCCATGAACTAGCACTTTGAGTAGCACTGATGTAAAAAACAAGAAGGGCACAAAAATGGGGGAGTTAAAACATAATCAGCCCCGCTCCGTTTAAGTTGTTACATGGCCAAGAATTGTGAAATGACAAGAATGAAACTATGCTGAAACAAATACTAATGAGGCTGGCACAGGCATCTCATTGCTGGTAAAGAGCGGGTGAAAGTTTTCTGCTAGGAGTAGCATTTGCCACAGCCATCAGTAAGCTAGAAGAATGCTACGTATATAAAAGCCGAAGGTGCTATATATAAATAAACAAAAGATGAAAATAAAAATTCAAGGGAAGGATAGCCAAGAAAATTTTCATTGAAGCCTCGCGTGAGAAGGCTAAGCATAACATATGAATGTTTCCCAACATCTCATTGCTCAAGGGGGTGACTCAGTTCAACTATGTTGGCAAGACTGTTCACTGTGCCAATGTTATGTCAGTAGCATGTTTATCTTCATAAGAAGCACATTTTCTCCCAACTTTTTAATTTGTGCAGAGGAAATCCTACTTGAATATGTGACAATTTTTACATATTCTACCCTTTGCAAGCCATGATGACTGAGTAATATAAATACTTTATTTATAACCGCCCTCTCTCCTTGAAGAGACTCAATATTACTTTGAGCATGCAGTTCATTTTCATTTAAATTGGATATGTCACCTAAAGTTGTTGGGAGGTTTCAAAAATGCAATGTATTTCTATAAATTGAAGGTGGCAATTGTTACGCAAATCTATGGTGATACTATCGCAGCATGTTTTTGGCAAAAGCTGTCTGGTGTTTTGCCATTGTCTTCCTATAAGGCGGAGAGTGTGTAATTTGTACAAGATGGCCAGTGGGATTCCATGGTTGAGTACAGTTTCAAAGTTGCCTGGAGTCCTGGTCCAACATTCAAACCAATCACATCATACCAGTTCCCAGGAAAGATTGTCTGGCTATGCTGATAAATACATGGAAAGTGCCTTCTTAATTCCATGTATTCACTGTGTTACTGTGAACTCTAAGAGGCCTGTATAAACTGCTAAGTTTCACTTGAATAGGACAACACTTTTTGAAGCTGTCCTAGTTCTGTAATCTATACTTTAAGTATCTGACATTAGCAGTTATGCTTGCGCAGCACATCAGATACAAATGTCTGCTTCCAACAGTGAGATAGGCCAGGTTGCATCTTCTCTGAATACAGCACGACACACATATCTACCTATGATTTAGTTTATCCACTTCTGACAAAATATGGCCATCCGGGTATTTTCTGGGTCTTTTAAGGTGATTCTACAGTTTTCGAGTGCTGGAAATCCTTCATTGCAATGTATATGGTTCTGCAAATCCATGTGAAGTCCAGGAACACATACCCCACAGTGTGTGTGTGTGTGTGTGTGTGTGTGTATAAACACTAAATTCAAATGTCTAGACAAGTCAGGCATGGCTCTCATCACTGCATAGCCACATCTCAAAAATGATTACAGTACCTTGAACTGTGCCTCTGGTGGTCCACTGATTATCACCATTCTCAACTTGGCTTCTGGTCCTTCAGCAGGTGCAATCTAATAAAACACAAGTTAAAGATTTAAGAGGTGTTTAATTCATTCACTATGACGCCTTTAAAAGATGCAATTCACAAACATTTATTTATTTATTTATTTATTTATTTATTTGCAGTACTTATATTCCACCCTCCTCACCCTGAAGGACTCAGGGCGGATCACAGAACACATAGGGCAAACATTCAATGTCGATTATACAATGACAAGCCAGACAACAGATAGAGGTATATTTAGGCTTTTTCTCATAATTTGGCATCTTTTTGGAGGCTGTGCTCGATTCCAGCCACAGGGGGTGATGTTGCTCCATCTCCTTCCTAGTCATCTACTCACATTGCTGCTTTCGATCCGCTAGGAGGGCGGGGAGCTGGGCTGAAGGTCAGGAGCTCACCCTGACCTGGCTTTGAATTGTCAACCTTTTGGTTGGCAAGATTTACTGCAGCTGCAGATTAACCTGCTGTGCTAAAGCCAGCTCTTTACTAAACCCTTTACTGTTTGATAGAAGTACCTTGTTAATATTAACCATATAAATTGGTCTGATTTATATATTTGTTCACACACCCAAAAAAAGGAATGCAAAAGTGATTTCCTTAAGGGGGATTTGTTTTTTGTTTAAATGGGGGCTTCCAAAACTTTTTCCATGTGCAATCTCTTTTTATGTGACCCCAGGTATAAAAAATAGATATAAAAACCAAACATTTACTGATAATAAATCAGCATTTGCAAGGCTAGCTAAGCAGGTCACTCCTGACCTTCAGGAAGCTAGTGAAATCCTGACTTTGGAAAGAAGCAGTCCCGGAATAATGGCTGAGACCAATAATAGACTAAAATTATCGATTATGTCCGCGGACTGAATCTGGACATGTTTGTATCTTGGCGACCTGGCTTATATGTATTTTAATCTACTTGTATTTTAATCTTTTATTGTTTGTATGATGTTTTAACGGTATGTTGACATCAAATCTTTGCTGTTAGCAGGTCTGAGTCCCTCTATGGAGGTAGATAAGATCGGGATATAAAAGTTTTAAATAATAAATAAATAAAGTATAGGTGAAGCACCTTTTGCGGAGTCCGCTGTAAATACTGCAGGTTGTTGCTAAAAGATTTGCATAAATGGATGGTATTCAGAAACCTTTTACTATTGTCAATTTTTTACCCCAATATTGAGCTAAAGAGACCCCTATTTTGGGTCGGGACCCACAGTTTAAGAAGCGGTGGTTTAAACCATGCCAATGTAATGAAAGATTGCCTATCCAAGAACTCATCCAGAAACTCACCAAAAAACCACCCCCTTTTCAACAGAAATAGCTACTATCTCTTGGCAGGAACAAGGTCTTCAGATGTTGTTCTCTGGATCCAAGCAAGTTCACATGTGAGAAGACAGTTTACGAATTACTGGGATCCCAAGCCGTGTAATCCATTTACAAAGACACGTTGCCTTGTTTCTTTTTAAGAGAGCTACATGTCACAGATTTTAGTCAAGCATATATTCATGCAAACATATTTATAATTACAGAAAAGGATAGACCAATATCTCAGAAAACAGAGCTGGAAAAAGCTGAAAAATGAAATGCCCTTTTGGAAGATTTCTGCAGTTATTAAGACATAACTTAAATGAGAAAGTAAGAGTGAGGGTTTAAGGAGGTAAGATCTCTCATCTGAGACAGTGTACTGTCAAACTGAAATGTCGCCAATATATTAAGTGAGCAAAAGTCTAGACGGTGGGCTTGCTAAACAGTAAGCACTTCACGAGTTGGAATGATTTACATTTCTTAATTTTAAACATTTGGAGCATCATGAGAAACACATTTACAGTACTTTCATGTATGCTAATTAAAATTGCATTTTCAGCTGTGTACAATATGGTAAAAATATTTAAATTTAAAAAACATGGCAAAAAGGTTTAAGTCATGCTAAGCACAAATGCCATCTAAAAGTCATGACCACCAAAGGGGTGAGGTTTTTTTGCAGTTTACATTTCAGTCCTCAAAGAACTTTTTAAAAACATGCTTGTAATGATCTTGTCTCTGAAGCAGACACAAAGATACAATTCATCAACTGCAGGTATCACTTATTGTTTTATATTAAAAGCAGGATATATTATCTTAAAACACAGAACAAATCAGTACTTGTAGAAACTTGATTTTACAGTCAATGAAGACTGGGGAAATTTGAAGTTGATCGCTGTAATATTACCTTAATGGAAGCGCCTGCAAAACGAGAAAGTTGTTTGATGTGCTGCCCTTGCTTGCCGATAATGGCTCCCACTGCTAAGGCTGGGATGAAAAGATGAACGGTCTCAGACTCTGGCTGTTGCTGGAGTGAAAAAGGGAAAACGGGATAGGCAATTAACAGCCTCAACTGTAATAAGAAACAGTAATAACAAAGCCGAAAGCAGAGCTTTGTAAAAACAAAACAAAAAGTAAATTTGCTGTGTTGGATTCAGGTGCTTCCGAAAAGGAGTTATTTACTTATTTATTTATTGCGCCAGAAGCGAATTGGGGGTACAGTTGTAATGTATTTAAAGACACAAACAAAGTTTTAAAAACTTAGCATTGTACTAGATGTCCTTTGACCAGTAGCTGGCCACTTGGAGTGCCTCTGGTGTTGCTATAGGAAGGTTTTCCATTGTGCATGTGGCAGGGCTCAGACCGCATTATAATAGGTGGTCTGTGATTTGCTCTTCTTCACATTCGCATGTTGTGGACTCCACTCTGTGACCCCATTTCTTAAGGTTGGCTCTGCATCTTGTGGCGCCAGAGCAGTCTGTTCAGCGCCTTCCAAGTCACCCAGTCTTCTGTGTGCCCAGAAGGGAGTCTCTCAGTTGGTTTCAGCCATGGCTTGAGATTCTGGGTCTTAGCATGCCACTTTTGGACTCTCGCTTGCTGAGGTGCATGACTTGCAGCATGCAACTGAAAAGGAGCTACATTTAGGGAATTCTTGTTGATGGGCTAGTTCTCCCACTGTACATAGATTTAGCTACCAAACCATTAGAAATGGATTTTCAAGAGGAGATTCAGGGTAAAGGAGAACATTCTGCTGGATCAGAAACCTATCAGAGCAGGCATTGGCAAACTTGAGCACTCCAGGTGTTTTGAACTTCAACTCCCATAATTTGTAACAGTTAGTAGGCTGTCCTGTACCAGAGGCACGATCCTCTAACACACTGGAGGACTATCCCAGACCTAACGCAGTATCTTAAGATAAAAGCCACAAGATAATAGGTGGCATTTCTAAAATTGAAAGAAATGCTTTAAAGAACTGAGTTGTGGGGCCCAAAGCTTTAGGACTACGCAAAGCAACCGTAAAACCTTTAAGGATTCTGATAATCTCACATGTAGCCTTGCAAGGGAGAGCACTATGGTAATCGATGAAATTGCCCCCTATCCAGGAAGGTGTCTGAATCATTATTGTGACTGTACAAGAAACATCTTTGGCTACAGCTATCAGACAATACACCTTGACGACCATTAGGAAAAAAGAAGGGAAGTGTCTGTATCAGTGGTTCTCAACCTGTGGGTCCCCAGATGTTTCGGCCTTCAACTTCCAGAAATCCTAACAGCTGGTAAACTGGCTGGGATTTCTGGGAGTAGTAGGTCAAAATACCTGGGGACCCACAGGTTGAGAACTGCTGGTCTAGAAAGAGAGAGGCCGATTGTTTTTTGTTTTTACAGAAAGGAGAAGAAACAAGGAAGAAAAAGAGCTCCAAGGAGGAGAGAATGAAAAAAGGGCAGGGAAACTATTTAAAAACTCCTACAATGTCTCAGCTATAGATAAGTGTTGCTGCTGTTGATGACAAAAAATAACCAAGGGAAAGATGCTAAAAAGTGCTTGTTAGAGAAGAAAAGCAGAGTTATTGCCAAAAATTTCAGCTTTGCAGAAGGTTCCGAAAGGTGGCTCTGCGTAGGCACAAATCTATAATTTTGATGAAGGAGAAACCTCATCTTATTTCCATCCATAATAGTAACTGGAAGCTTTCCATCTACACACATACTCCTTCTAGTTGCTCAGTGCCATGCATGTCGCAGGGGCCTGATTCACGCTTCTCCTCTCTCTCCAGTTTCTGCTGCCATGCATGCCCCAAGGGGCCTGATTCACACAGAAATCCCAGGCTTCCCCCCTCCTTCTCTTCCCTGTTGCTGCTGCCATGCATGCCAATTTACGCGCTTCTCCTCTCTCCTCCCGGGCGCTCTCTCAGATGCTTCTCTTCCCCGTTGCTCTGCCTTGTCGCAGGGACCAGCTTCAGCCCTCCAGGTACGTGTTTTGGACTTTCCTCACAGCCTCAGGCCTCTTCCTTTCCTCTCAGCCTGGGCAAACTTGGGCCTCGCTCCCTCAGGATCGGGGTGAGAGAGAGGCAGCGAAAGAGGGGCTCCTCCTCCTTTCTTTGCTGCTTCCAAGAATAGAACCCCCCTCCCTCCCTCCCTTCCTCCTTCCCTCCCTCCTTCTATTTGAGTCCCATCTAGAATTCAGTGTGGTTTATTCAAGTTTTTGCTACAACTCCCAGGCCAATTTACCAGCTGTTAGGATTTCTGGGAGTTGTAGGCCAAAACCATCTGGAAAACGCATCTGGCATACGAATTTCTAACGAATTTCGTTAGTACTTAAGTTACATTTCCGAAAATTTTGGGAATTTTTTGTAAGTCTTTGATATACTAATCAAAAAAAAAAAAATCCCCCCCCATTTGATTTTAGAATCGCCATTTTTCGATTTGTTATCATGCCTAACACATACTGATTTCATAAAGGAAGGAATGGAATATGATCTCCCATTCACTAGTTATTTGCTCGTATGTTGTATTATTTAAGTCTAGATAACATCCTAATCAAACTTTTTAACTATCTCATTCTCGAAGTCCCAACTAACAAACAGCAGCTAAATAAACAGCATTTTGTTTATATAACATAGACTTAACATCCTTGACAGCATCTCTCCAAAATGTAATATGTTCACAGAGTAAGCTTTCAAAAAGATTGAATGGGTAAAAATAATTCTAGCCAACAGCACTTCTAGTACCTAGACACAACAATAGAGATTTACAATTTCAATTTATTATTAAAGGGGATTTAGAAGTACAGGAATTTCATCAATTAACCCCAGGGCTCTACATTAAGTGCTGATTCACTGCAACATAACTCATCATGACACTCTTCAATAGTTTATTAAAGCCAACGTATGCAACTTTAGTCTATTGCATGAACTCTCATTCCACTCTGTTTTCTAGGTTGCTCAGTGAACATATACATTCAAATCCTTGCTGAAAGATAACTCGGCTTTTCCACTCCAGTTTGGGACAAGAGAATGCTGTCTGTTTCTACTAAGTCACAGCTACAAATAATGTGACGTTTGAAGACATCATAACCAAACATTCATATTACAGAATTATAAACAATTACCCCAAATGGAGGATACGAAGAGGCGGAAGCAGCTGAAGCAACTCCCACTGAGGGAGGTGGTATCCCTGAAGAAGAAGGTGGGAATAGACCCAAGGCATTCAGATTTAATCCTGGAATTAAATGTGCTTGAAGCTGCAATGAAAGAAAAAAAGGAACAGTTATCTTCTGCTGGTATAAAGCTTTATTTTTTGTGTGATTTCTGAAAGCTTATTGTTACGACAGAAGCTGTAGTAGCTGAAACTCCAGACCTAAACCTAACACTTCTATTTGAGCCATCTTCCCCCAACTTGGAACCTATGTGTCTTGGAGTAGAAGTCCCATGATCTACAGATAATATATTAATTCCAAGTGTTGACTGCAGGTGAAAGGAGATGCAACAAAAACTCATCTGGTGGGATGGCTATGATGAAATAAGACAACAAAAAGCAATGCCAAAATACGGCAACAAAAACAGTCTTCTAAAAGCAAGTGCCATCTGGTTCTATGCTTAGTAGTGCAACGTTTTTGAAAATACAGTATATCCGATAAAGCTGTTTTCTTCAAACACATTTAATAGAACATCCCCAATGGAGCCTATAATAACCTTATCAACATATGGTTGAATGTCTGTTTGTTTTATTAGCCCATTTCTATCATGAGATCTCAGAGGAGCAAACACAGAAAGCAGTATAAAGAATGTAAACAGTTCCAGATGAAAATCAATGCATAATTTCTATAACAGAAAAAGATATTGAACATCTCAATGTGCCAACATGTTTCGCCTAAAAAAACTAAGTGGCTTAAAAAAAGAAGTATATGCAGAAAAGTAAATTAAGTATCTAAGGCATTTTAATATAAATCCATATCTTGACCTGCAGCTGAAAAGAAACCAAGTCAGGTCTCCCACTGGAAGAGATTCCATAAGAGAAATGCCACAGCCAAGAAGGTCTCTTTTGACCTCTCCCACCATATGGGCCAATATGGAAGGAGACTGGGAAGGGTCCTCGGAGAGGTACATACTGTATAGGAAAGGGGCATTCCTTCAAATTTAGCACTTTCTATGTCATCACCAGGACTTTCAATGGTAACTAGAAGGAATCTGGCAACCATGTGAATTCTGTGTTGTTATAGGTTTTTCAGGCTCTATTGCCATGTTCTAAAAGCATTCTCTCCTGATGTTTCACCTGCATCTATGGCAGGCATCCTCAGAGGTTGTGAGGTCTGGGAATTCTTTTAAAACTGGCATCATGTAGAACATCCCATCCATATACAGATCATCCCCGAGTAACAAACATTCGGCTTACAAACAACTCTTAGTTACAAATGGAGTCGAGACAACAGGAAATGAGAGAAATCTACCTCTAGGAAGGGAAATTTGCTCCTGAAAGAGTTATCATGGGGAAAAGGTGTCTCCACCACTGAAGCTTTCTCACCAATCCTTGTTTTCACAAGCACATTTTTCAAAATCCAATTATCACAAGGACAAAAAGTGACGTGAAATCTTCTGAACAGGGGCACAGGCAGCAAAACAAACAGCACAGGTGTGCTATCCAAAACTGAAAGAAATGCTTTTGGCTGGAGTTACACTCTAAAAAGTACCTGTTCTGACTTACATACAAATTCAACTTGAAAACAAACCTACAGAACTTAATTCTGTCTCTGTGATAACTGGATTTTGAAAATTTTGAGGTGTTGTGGAAACAAGGATCGGTGAGAAGCTTCAGTGGACACACCCTTGTCCCATGACAGGGGGTGATTTCCTCTCACTTCCTATTGTCTCACTCCTCTTTGTAATTAGGAGTTGGATATAAGTTGGATGTTTGTAACTGCCTGTATATGAAAGTATCGAAGTTGAGAATTCTATGAATTAATAGGTTAGGTAAAGGTTTTCCCCTGACATTAAGTCCAGTCGTGTCCAACGCTGTGGGTGCTCATCTCCATTTCTAAGCCGAAGAGTCAGCATTGTCCGTAGACACCTCCAAGGTCATGTGCATGGTCATGACTCCAAGGTCATGACTGCATGGAGCACCCTTACCTTCCTGCCTGAGCAGTACCGACTGGTCTACTCACATTTGCATGTTTTCGAACTGCTAGGTTGAAAGAAGCTGGGGATTTGAACTTGCAACCTTTCGGTCAGCGAATTCAGCATCTCAGCACTTTAACCCACTGTGCCACTGGGGGCTCCTATGAATTAATAGACTGATTTAAATTACAAATGAGGTTTCCGGCAAAGTTTTTTTTCCTCCATAAGCAGAAAATGGGAGCTGTACAAGTAATAGGAACTGGCTTGTTTAGGAATAGGGCTTTTACTACCCTATTAATGTTGGGCAGTGGAAAGTGCAGCCTTTAGATTGTGTTAAAATTGCATCTCCCAATTCTTTTCACAATTGGCTATGTAGGACAGCACTGATGGCTCTCGATAGCATCTGGAGGACTACTCTTTACCCGTCTCCGAGGAAATAACTCAAAAGGGCATAGCAGCCTGCTCCCGTGAGCTTCAGCTGACTTATCCTCTTGGACAAAAGCCAGTCAAGTCACTGTGATTGAGCAACACAAAAGAGGAAGGTCCCTTGACTTCAAAACCTGTTATAACTCAAGCTTTAAAGAAGAAGAAAAAAGGAAGATCACTAAGGACTTCTAAATAAAATGGTTATTACACAAAATGCTTCTGATCTCTCTTTGAGCCTGGCAAAGGCTAGAACCTTATCTCTTTTATATAAAAAAAAGAAAGTTGCCTGATGTGTCTTTATGCGTGGTTATAATCTTGGATGTAATGTTTTTAAATGTTTAATATGTATTGATTTAATTTTAATTTTAATGTTTATTGGACTTGTATGTGTTTTAAGACATTGAATAATTGTCTATATGTAAGCTCCCTTGAGTCCTTGGGGTAGAGAAAGGCGAGGTATAAATAGGGTAAATAAAAAAATAAAAAAATAAGTATTCACCAAATGCCAAAATTGGGGCTTTCACAATGCGTTTAAGGATTATAATTATCTTCTGGTGATTGAAACACAGCTGAATGGGTAAGGGAAAAAGTAGCAGATTTGTTGGGATCTCTCACTGTAATTAAATAAAAAAGGGTTGGTGTTTCTTTAGTATGCATGCAGACTTTCCATCCAGAAGGGCAAGAACATGCATAGCTTCCCATCTAAAAATGAAGAGTTCAGCTTTTTCCCACATGCCTTCTTCAAATTATTTTATGTGGAGATCAAATTGATTATCAGCTTTACTTACGTACTTACTCACTGCATTTCTATACTGCTCTCTCACCCCAAGGGAGACTCAGAATTAAGCCATTAAAACGCTATATATAAAAACATCATTACATAAAACATACTAAGCATTGCACCAGTCCCAAAGTCATCATTTAGCTGCATCACTATGTCTATGTCTATATCGTGATAGGTATTCTACTCTGTCACTTGTCAAACGCCTGCTTGCACAGCCAGGTTTTAATTTTTCCCCCCTGAACACCAAAAGGGAGGATCTAATCTCACTGGGGAGGGATTTCCACAGCTGAGGGGTCACCACTAAGAAGGCCCTGTCTCTCATCCTCACCAATCGCACCTGTGAAGGTGGTGGGACCAACAGTGGGACCTCCCTGGCTGATCTTAATGCTTGAACTGGTTCGTATAGGGAGATATGTTCGGACAGATAAGCTGGACTGGAACAGTTTAGGGTTTTACAGGCTGAGGCCAGCACTTTGAATTGTGCTTGGTAGCGGACTGGCAGCCAGTGGAGCTGATGCAATGGGGGGTTGTTTACTCCCTGTACTTTGCTCTGGTGAGCAGTCTGGCTGCTGCCTGTTGGACCACTTGAAGCTTCTGAACAGTCACAAATCCACGCCACAAAAATTGTACTTACATTCATAGCAGCAATATCATTTTCATATGATTCCCTGATTTTCTTCATTATTTCTTCTTCAGCCTTAGCACATGTTTCAATACTGCCTTTAACTGTAATGGTCCGTTCTGGATTATAGAGTGTCAAGTCCTGCAATCTGCAATATCAAAGCAGCAAACTCACGAGGAGGAAGGAAGGGCTTGCCAGGCATAAAACAACTGTGTAAAAATAAGCTTTTTTCCCAGTGGGTTTGTTAAAAAAGGTATGCCTATTGATAGGCTGAATATTTTTTATCTGAAATGTTTGGGATAAGAAGAGTTTTGGATTTCAGATTTTGGAATACTAGTACTTACACATGCAGTATCTTGGACATGAGACTCAAGTCTAAACATTACATTTATTTACGTTTCACATATACCTCTAAATATTTACTGATGGTAGTTTTATATTATATTTTAAATAATGTTGTATGAAACAAAATTTGTGTAAACTGAGTTACCAGAAAGCAAACGTGTCACTAAGTCAACTATCCTGACAATTTTGGTAGATTTGGAAGAACTCCAGATCAGGGATGGTTACCCTGTATATCATTTTGAAACTACTGCTTCAACCCATGTATCAAAATGAATTTATGAATCTGCTTTGTGTATTTTTCTTTGTTCTGTATGACACTGAGAAGGGGACTGTTTAATATTTCAGCCGTAAACCATAAAATTCCCTTAACACACACCATTTAGCAATTAAACCGTTTGACACTTACGGAGATATTGTGATTTTAGTATCTGTGTCTTGTTCGATTTTCTTCAGATTCCGCCCTTCCTTGCCAATAAGCCGGCCAACAAAATTGTTATGGGCTAGAATCTTCAAGGGAATTTCTTCTGTACTGTAAGTAATTCAGATAATTATATGAATGCAAGAGTCATATAATTCACTATTAATTACAAATCCAGAAAATGAAAATTCTTCCAGAAAATTCTTCAAGAAAACAGGTTCTGACAATTAATGATACAATTAGGAAGTTACCACATTACCTAAATTCAAGAATAATTGGAAGCTCTAAAATGTAGTTGTTAATATATTTTAGGAAATTTTCAGGAGGAAGGAATTTCTTCTGCTGTTTCTTTTATTTTCTACAATGTCTTTAACCCTCAACATTAAGAGAAAAATTACTCTACAACAACTTGCCAAAGATGTCTCCATCTACTGGATTAGAATAAAAAACCCTACTTCTCTGAAAAACATTCCCTCTTCCAAAACTTTTCTTTTTTTGTCTTGTTTTCTACTTTACAGCAGAGATTATCAGTGCCAATAACAGATTGGTTCTATCAAAAAAAGTTAATTAAACTGCAAAAACTGTTTCTGCGGGAAATCTTGCAGCAATTTTGTTATAGTTTTGCAATGGATATCTCATATCTCAATTCAACTTAGTTTATGGCCGACACAGAAACCAAGTTTCTGAAGTATAACAACTACTTTCAAAGAGCAAGGTCATGTGGGCAGCATGCCTGCATAGAGCGCTGTTACCTTCCCACCAAGGCAGTACCTATCGATCTACTCACATTTGCATGTTTTTGAACTGCTAGGCTGGGAGAAGCTAACGGCAGCAGCTCACCCCACTCCCTGGATTCGAACTACCGACCTTTCAGTCAGCAAGTTCAGCAACTCAGCCGTTTAACCCACTGCACAACCGGGGGCTTTCATCACTTCATCTTTATAGTTTGAATCTGACATAATAAGGCTTAAACAGGTGTGTTTCCCATAAGTAAAATGGAACAATGAATGAAAGGTAGGAAAGGAAAATAGTGTCTCTTCAAAAAGTTTTTTCACACTTATAAGAGCAAATATTTATATTAGTGAAAATAATCTTGTTGACTTCTTGTAAGGAGTGTAAAAAAACACAGATTAGTAAAGAAGTCCAATGCCTCCTTTTTTCTAATCAGACAATTTCCTCTCACCCCGTATCTAACATACCCTTGCATTGCTAGGACAGTATGGAAGTGTTGCACTAGAGCCATGAAACACCATTTCACCACAAACCACACTCTGTCCAGATAATCCAGTAAATAAACATTTATTTAGAGAAGATCATATAAAAACAAGCAAATATAAAAGGAGAATCAAAGTTCAAAAAGTTATTTCCAAGATTGCCAAGAGTCCAAAATCCTTTCAAATACAGTCTCAAGAGTCAATCCACAGAAATATCCATAAACATGATAGCATGAATCCAAGGCAGATAATCTATGCTACACATGAACTAACTTTGAAACTTGAATACATGAATTCCAAAAACATAGGATCAAGAACCGAGAGCTGTTCACCTGAATACAACGTTGCTCTCACAAAGGACTGTACCAGCAAAAGGCCACAATGTAATTTCTCACACAGCTGCTTTTCCTCTCTTTATTGCTAAGCCTCTGGGAAAAACGAGTCTGTCTTTGCTGTATGCTTTGCTTCCAAAGTTCCAAATGCCTTGACCTGAACAAACATTTGACTCCCACATTTCTCTTAGCTTGCACTTCTGGCAGGATGTCATGAGAACTGATATCGCTTTCTCCAGTCTGAATGGAACTGCCAAGAGAGTCAAAAACAACTCTCTCCAGACCACTTCTAGCCTCTTCTGGGCCCTCTGAATCTACTTCAGCATCCCCTTCCTCATCTGAGTACTCAGAATCTGACCAGGCTATAACAGGAAGGGACGTTTTTACATTTTTCATAAGTACCGTATTTTCTGGCGTATAGGACTACTTTTTAACCCAATAAAATCTCAAAAGTCAGGGGTCGTCTTATTCATGGGAGTCGACTTGTACACCAGGAGTTGTCTTATACGCCAGGAGTCGTCTTATAGAGTGGGTGCTGAAACTTGCAATCCGGATTGGAGGATCTGTGGTTGCCGCATATGGTGGGGGGAGCTAAAAAATGGCAATGGCTGCATCCCTGCCATATGCAGCTACTGTATGAAAGCATTAAGGGTGACTCTGTACAAGTACGGTAGAAGAAAATCAATTCATCAGGATTTGTGGACTTAATGTGGTCCCGATGGTGAGGTGAAGGGATGCCTCACCGGGAAGGTGTAAGTGAAGGGCGGAACAAGCTGCAGGCGTGCAGGATGCCCAGGGTATGGAAAAAATATATAGAGTGGTTCTGGGTCCAGAAAAACACACCTCTTTTACCTTTCTGGACCACCCTTGTATCCTATTACCATACCTCCTCCTCTGCCTCTCAGATCTCGCTGCTGAAGACTGCAGTGAAGCAGTGCAGGTGCGAGATCTGAGAGGCAGAGAAGGAGATACAGTAATAGGAAAATTACCATATTGAAATCAAATCTGGTGCTTTAAAATTTATTTGGTGTGCGTTGGAAGAGGGGTAGACTTATAC
Organism: Anolis apletophallus; assembly: GCA_030556195.1. Classification (NCBI taxonomy): domain Eukaryota; kingdom Metazoa; phylum Chordata; class Lepidosauria; order Squamata; family Anolidae; genus Anolis; species Anolis apletophallus. Next base: position 49,648,475 of record JARBWK010000008.1, read on the forward strand.
AGCGAGTATATCTCAAACTCAAAAGTTGGGGGTCGTCTTATAATCCCAGTAATCTTATACGCCAGAAAATACGGTAAACTAAAAATCCTTTATGTATACATAATGTATAAAACATATGTAAAATTATTTTCTGGTATATAATTTCAAGTCTCAAACAGTAAACGCACTCATTTCTAAAGATTGCTTTCAACTCCAGTTGTTTAAATGAAACCCACACTCACCTATACTTTTCTGATACTCTCTAATGTTACCACTACCAAGCTATATGGTAATAACCCTTCTCACTTGTACATGTTTTATTTCCAAATATTAGAAATTAATCTAAAAGCAAAACCAACCAACAAACTGGCAGCACAAAATCTGCCATTTTTCAACAGATACAAACACTCCACCAGAACCATGATCTCCAACAATATCCAGTGCTCATATTTTGTTTTATATGCCATTATTTCTAATTAACAATTTCAGATGTGTCATTGAAACACGTGGATATCATTAATAAAACATTGTTGACTCACAACTTGGTATCTTGCGCTTCCTTCTGCATTATCTCCATGATGATTTTACAAGCACTTGAGCATCCTTCTGGAGTAGAATGGATTGTAATTGGTTTTTCAGCAGCGCCTGCATTCTCTTTACGATGAATATCAATTCTAGAAAGAAAACGACAGTTTTTAGTTTTCAGATATTATGGTAGTCTGGATTCTGAAGAAGTAAAAGGGTCTGCATGCCATAATGTAACAATTATGGGCAAAAAAGTGGCGATTTATCTCTTTTCACACCAAAAGGCTGCGGAGTCTGTCCATTCAATGTTGAAGGCAGTGATGGATATTCAATGATCATTTGCTGATGCACACCAAAGGCTACCTCTGCAGATGCTACCTATTGAATCTCTTGAATAATGTCATTATCTTTAAGTTTCCATTTCTAACCACATTCCATATAAATGAATCAACTCGGTCAACTGCGTTGTTGTACGTTTTTTCGGGCTATATGGCCATGTTCTAGAGGAATTCTCTCCTGACGTTTCGCCTGCATCTATGGCAGGCATCCTCAGAGGTTGTGAGGTCAACTATATGTCCTAGGAAACTATGAACTTCATCAATGATCTAGTCCAGTCTTTCTCAACCAGTGTGCCGTGGCGCACTAGTGTGCCGTGATGGACCTCCTGCTGTGCCGTGAGAAAACCTCTCTGCCCCCCTTCCTCCCCCCTCCTGCCGAACTCCTGCTGCTTGGGGGAGGAGGAAGGGCCGGGCAGTGGCGAAGAAAAAGAAGAAGGGACCGGGGCGCCGCCTCCTTCGGCCGTTTCCCCAGCCAGCCTCCATTCCGCCATGACTATCGCCCCTCGCTCGCTGAAGCCGCGTGGAGGAGAAGCCCCGCCCACTGAAGCCGGTCCACCGCTCATGCTCCTCCTCTGTAGGAGAGCTGAAGCTGGGGGGAGGGGGCAGGGGCATGGCGCGGCCTGTAGGAGAGCTGAAGCTGGGAGGAGGGGAACGGGGCATGGCTCTGCCCCCTCCCCCAGCTTCAGCACTCCCAGCAGCTGCTCCAGCCTTGAGGGGACAGTGCCAAGCCAGCATTGTGCTGGCTCTGGCACCGCTGGCTTGGCACTGCCCCTCAAGTCTGGAGCAGCTGCTGGGAGTGCCGAAGCCGGGGTAGGGGGTGGGGCATGGTGCAGCCTGGCTCCGCCCCCTCCCCGGCTTCGGCACTCCCAGCAGCTACTCCCAGCTGGCCACCAACCCCCAGCCGTTCTTTACTGTGTTAGAGTGTCATTTTGTGTCATTTTGGTTGGTGGTGTGCCCCCGGATTTTTTTAATGTTAAAAGTGTGCCGCGGCTCAAAAAAGGTTGGGAAACACTGATCTAGTCAACTTAATTAAGCACCTTATCCAAGCAACGGGTACAGTTTTATGCATCTTTCTGTAAAGATCAAAACCCCAACACTTCTTTGAGCAAATTCCAGAAGAAGGCAAGTCCTGGCCAGCTGCTCATTACTAACAGCATTATTACTCAACATGTTTACTAATTTAGCTAGAGATATCTTTTAGATGTTGCTTTAAGCAGCTCTATTGTGCTTCAATGAATAAGCACGTTTTGCCACTAGATTCAGAATGAAAAGACAGTAATTCCCAAAGATACTGTCACAAAATGAACATAAATGTAAAACTTGAATCAGGGAGGCTGTCTATACCTGAAAAGGTACTCCATATTATTACTATTTGTCTGATCTGCATAGACCCCACGTTTCTGGGGATGCACCATTGATCAAAGTGGAAGCTATCAGCTCCATCATTTCCATTTCTTATATGCACTTCTTGTGATCCTTGGAGAAATAACTTGACAGTGGAAAGAAGATCCAGAGTCCCAGCTCTCCTGCTATGGACAAGCAGGGATGAGATCTCCAACTTCAGTGCACGCAAAATTAGATAATGTGCACAGACAGCTATATCTGGGATTCATTTTATTTCCCTGGCTGGTTCTAAATCAGGGGCCAAATGAGCCTTCTGATTGCCTTTAAAGAGCCACAGAGTCCATGGATGGGGAATCCGTGGATACAGAGGGCCAACTATATATAAATATTTACATAGTGGTCAATGGTCTTTAGTTTTTACTCGGTTTGGATCCATAGATGTGATTGAAAGGCAACTGTCATCATTTTTTATTATTTGTCATTCAGACTGGGGATAATGGGAGTTGCAACCCAACAGCAATTGTGGCTCTGAGGTTGGGGAATGATTATAAAACATTTGCAAATCAGAGATCATACCCACAAGCCTTGAATCAAAATTCAAACACCACTATCCTGACTAAACAGAACAAACTGCTACCTTCCAGATGTTACTCTATCACAACTCCCATCAGCTCTAGATATAATGTCTAATGACAAGGAGTACAGAAGTTATGGTCCAGCCTCAAGAGGCCCCCAGACCTGGGTAGGCATTCTGGATTAAGTTTACATAATTTCCCTAAAATGAATGAGACAGAGGAGCAAGAAGTAACTTCTGAGATTGATCCTTTCTGCTTGCTGGCCATGAATTGTCCCAAAAGGGAAGGCATGATGGCAATGACTAGATCAGAGGTAAATCCCTCTCCCTTGCTTAAGAGCTTTTGCAGAGAGAACGCTGTTGTACCCATAGGAACTAAGGAAGAACTAAACTAAACCTCACTAAAGAAAACTATGAAAAGAGAACAACACAGAGGTACCCAGCTAAGGTTTGCAGCCCCTGAGAGTAAATGGAAAACTGTTTTAATAAGCAAAGCTAGCCTAGAAGTGTCTCAATGTACGTGCTGTTGACAGACACCTGGTTAATTAAAAGAGCAGGCTGTTATGAACCAAAAGAGGTAGAGTCTCGCTTATCCAACATTTGCTCATCCAACATTCTGTATTATCCAACGCATTCTGCCTTTCACCTGGATCCACAGCTGTTTTAATACATTGTGATGTTTTGGTGCTAAATTCATAAATACAGTAATTACTTCATAACGTTACTGTGCAGAGGTGCCAGGAGAGTATTTGTTATTTTATTACGGAACGGTTGTTTAATGTACTGTTGCACATTACGGAACCACTGTTCAATGCTTGATACATGTATTTCTTTTGCATGGTTTGCTCTGCTTGATATGCCTTGCGGCTAATGCAATAAACTATAACTAACTAACTAACTAACTAACTACTGTGTATTGAACTGCTTTTTCCATCCATTTATTGTAAAACATGATGTTTTGGTGCTTAATTTGTAAAATCATAACGTAATTTGACGTTTAATAAGCTTTTCCTTAATCCCTCCTTATTATCCAACATTTTCGCTTATCCAACGTTCTGCCGTCCCATTTATGTTGGCTAAACGAGACACTACTGTAATGGATAGTTTAAAATAAATGACAGGAGACCAAGTCTATATTTCCTATACTTGAGAATGTGCGGGGTTGACTGTCATATTAACAGCAAATATTTAGTAGGGCAACTTACTTTGACTGCGTCTGCTTTGTGATGTTTCTAATGGTGGCTCCTTCTTTTCCGATAATGGCTCCTACAAACTGGGTGGGAACCAGCATCCGTAGCGGAACCTCAGATTGTGGCTTCTGCCTTGAAGCTGCACCCGGCGAGCCTTGCCTAGGAGGCCCTCTCTGCCCAAACCCACGTCTCCCCTGTGGGTGCTGTTGCGGAGGAGGTTGTGCTGCCGTCTCATCAGGAATATATGCAACTTTTAGCGAGTAGTTTTCCAGCTGGTATCCATTCAGTTTTTCTATTGCTCTGTACAGGATTTGAAAAGGGGAACAGGAGTTCATAGAATAAATTATTCAGTTGCAAATCTGCATTCACAAGTGGCAGAAACCCACAAAACCATTTCATATACTTGAGTTAAAATTATTTATATTTAGTGCAGCCTTCTTCATTTCCCCTGTTCTGCTTCTTCTCCTTATTATAGTGTTCTCTTTAGGCTCTTGAGTCTGCAGTCTATTCTTATTCTTTCTCATTATAATTAGTAATACTTTTGTAAAATACAGTACTTATCTAACGACTCTTTTCTTGTAAGATAAAAAAAATCAATCAACTAAGTCAAAATAGTAACTTTATTATTCAGCACTCCTACTGTCTCCAAAACTGTGACCTGAGAACTGAACTTATACGTGTTCACTTTGGCTAGGAAAATAATATTAAGATATGGGTTGTTGTGAGTTTTTCGGGCTATATGGCCATGTTCCAGAAGCATTCTCTCCTGACGTTTCACCATGCTTCTGGAACATGGCCATGCAGCCCGAAAAACTCACAGCAACCCAGTGATTCCAGCCAGTGATTCCAGCCATGGAAGCCTTCGATAATATATAAAGACATGACTTGATTATACCAGTGTTTCTCAACTCGTTTTTTTTGATATTCCTACAAACTGGAAACACTTTTTTCATTTCATACGTTCCAAAATAAGAACTTATTTTCCCCCAAATACTCTATAACTCTCTGTTTGGCTCTTACACATTTTAACATCTCTGCCAAACACCTTAACGCATTTGTATGTAACATATTTGTGATGCTTTCCCCCAAGCGGTTTCTACAGCAAGATCTTGTTTTTTAATTTCTTTCATACTATAATATGCAAAGCTCCCCATATCATGTTTAAAAGCAATTATCTATTGCTAGTGATAATGAAAAATGCTGAAAATACATTTTCTTCCATCCCAAAACTATATTTTTGAAATAGTAATTTCTCAAATAAAAATATTTTGAAAGCATATTCTGGGGAAAAATTTTAAAAGGCTCTGAACAACTTAAAGAAACAAGATCTGCAAAGTTCTAAAATAGTATGTGGCCATTCCCAGAAAATGATAAAAACTGTTTCTGAAACAAACAAGTGTAATCTAAATTTTAATTTTAAAGGGGGAAAAGTGATGCATAAGGATGAAATAGAATTTATGATCTATACTCTGTGCTCCTCCACCCCCATCATCACATTAAGCATCTGATATCTTTGTTTTTATTTACAGCTTACTAAAGATTTTACCAACACAGATCATTGTGTCCAAAAAAGAGAAGAAAATTGACAATTTTTCTATAGTTAGTGTGGCACCCCAAGCCTGGAGCCACCTATGACCACAGCACCACACTAGAGTCCAGAGTGTAAGCAAATATTTTATTGTGAAACATACAAAAATATATGAAAAAGCTGGAATAAAGAAGAGGAATAATTCAAAAAGGTTTAGCAATAGGTGATAACTGTACAGAAATCCAAATGTCTCTCTCATAAAAATCCAAAGGTAATAAAGTCCAGGAATAGCCAAACATCACAAGTACAGCATAAATCCATGAGCAAAAGATATGCTTAAAAGAACTTGAGAAAGAATAATGAAACAAAAATACAGGAAACTTCCAAGATCCTTGAAAACCACGACTTCACTTGACCAAAGACTCAGGCCTTGCTTCTAACTAGAAAGTCAACATTGCCTGAATTGACTTTAAGGTGAATACTGGTTGTTAATAAACAGTCATGAAGTCATGTCGTTTACCACGAATTTTCTCTATCTCTTTCCCATGTAATCTTTCTCACCTACGGAGCCGATTCTCTGCTCTGAACTGTAAACAAAGAGTTTTGCTTATCTCTGTAACATCAGGTGCTTTCCCTTGAGAGTTTTCAGTTTCACTTAATTCTTCTTCACTTGACCCCATATCTACTTATGTTGCTTCTGGCTCCTGTGACTGACCTTGGAGTTTTGCACTGTCCGAGTCAATTTCATTTCCCTGGCCTGAATCTCCATCACTTTGAACCCCAGGAAATCCCACAATTCCTTCTGAATCATCAGTGAGTTACAACAGTTAGCTATACTATAGTATTTAGAATAGTAATGAATACTTGAAAGCAACTGGTAACAAACAAGTAACCAAAAGTGTTAATTTCAAGAAATTAAAGAATGCATTTCCATAGCAACAAACTGCTCTCAATGATGTGGGTTATAATAGAATTTTAAAGTTGAATGTAAGTGGTGTGATAATAGATCACGTATAGCTGTTCTTCCAGCTATACGTGATCTATCATCACGTATAGCTGGAAGAACAGCTATACGTGATGATAGGAATTGTCTGGACTTTAGTTTCCCCTGTATCTAAAGGTTCAGGGTACAAGGCAAGGTTTAGCACAAGCAAGTTGAATCTATTAAAATTAACCACCAATTAACAAGTAAGTGTGCTGATTCTGGGCCAGGTTTCCCAGTAAGATGGCATAATTCCTTAACCTGCAAAACTGAATTTAGTTTTCAGGAACTTCACAGGCTAAGGAAGGAGAAATGGGAGAAATGGGCTTCTATACAAAGAAGAGAGGGGCTCTCTCTATTAGCAATAAATCATTCATTCTCCACCAATTAAGTTTGCTTGCATGCAAATCCACATATTAACTAACTACATGTAGTTCCACACTAGCACTTAATTGTGTTATTTAAGTCATGTATCGGATTTTAAAAATGTTATCTAATAACATTCTGCACAACAGTGCAAGGGGAGAGATCAAAATAGGGTACTTACCAAAGAAATGTTGAAATCAGTTAATAAGGGTACAAGGGACTACTTATCTCTAAGCCAGAGATAATGGTTGGATTTGCACATCATAAAAAGCAATGCTTGTGCAGGACTCCTAACGTTTAGTTTATAAGCTACATGCCCAATTATATCCCGAGGCAGTTATCCATGGCTTGTTGATCACAACATCCAAAAGCTCATCTCTACCTCAACAAGCTAAAGGAGAAACCAAAAACAAATCACGAGATAATTTTGCCGGCTTGTTGGGAGAAATGCAAGCCGAAGCGCTTAGTACACATATAATGATAGGCCCGAACGAGGGGTCTGTGGTTTGCTTAGCCACATGCAGTGGAAGCAATCCAGGTGTTATGCCCAGAATGCCAGAATTCTCAAAGATTCTCACTGATTGTCATGTCTCAATGCACCCAATGCCACACTGGATGCCCCAAAGATCACTGCAACATGAAGTCCTTAAATACTTATACATCTTTCTAAAAAGCACTGCAAAATAGTGACATATGTAACATGCAGGACCAAACTCGGATGAAGTATGACAATCGCTTTTAAAAGAATGAAGCATTGTATAAAAATTCCTACCTGCATTTCTTTCTGAACAATATGGAGCGAGCAAGAGCATGCAAAATACTTATGGTGCTTCCTTCAAATATCTACAGAGGTTTTACCTCAGCAGTAGAATACATTTAAATCTGAGCACTGCCAAATTTGTCAATCCCCAAGTCAAAAGATTTGGTCCCAAGAAAATACCTCTGGCAGAAAACCTGAAAGCAACATCACAAAATGTGTAGTCGATGCTGATGAAGGGTGGTGTGCGTGGGTTGTCGATCTATGGTTGTCGGGGGTCTTGAGACCAAAGGTGGGGCCCAGCTCCAGAGGGAAGTGGCCGATCTGGGTCTTGCTCTTGCTCACTTGAGCAATCAGGTCGTGGCTCAAGCTGATTCTGGTTGTGTTTAGGAAAGTCCTCTTGGTGAAAATTCCATATGCCGCCAAGTCCTGCCTTATGTTGAGTAATCTTCTCACATAGGCAGGCTCTTTAAAGCTGAGTACTAGCCTTTTGATGTTCCTCTTGGTGGGGAGCCAAACTATCTCCTCTACGTCCGATGGTCCTATTTTGCGTTTCATTAGGAGGGACAAGGAGCCTCTGACAGCCTGGTGGTTATGCCAGCGATTGCGATTACAAGGTAATTCGCGAATCAATAATGCTATTCTGTTGTTTTGTAGCTGCAGAGAAGTTGGATTTTTATGTAAGGCAGTGGGGTTGTAGGGAGTTCCCGACAGTTTTGTGCTGGATACGCACGCTATCACAGGGTCAGCACTAAGGCCAACCCTTTCCTCCTGGTGCCCTTGTATTCCTAGTCTCTCACATTTCTCAACTGACAGTCCCACGATGAGGCTCCTGATTGCCTCTAATTTGGCATCGATCTCACTGAGTTTATCCAACAGGGAGAGAGGCGTCAGAGTGGATAAGGGGCAATTGGTAAACCGCGCCGCAGGCCTGCCAAGCTCCTCCGATAGGGAGCGGGGAGCTGCAGGTTTGGCAAGCTCAGGGTAAGGCAGTAGAGGTTGTGTTTGCACGTCCTCCATGGTAGCTCCCTCCGGATGGGGTGAGTCCCATTCTATGAGTGCTGAGGAGTCCTCTAGGGGGTTGGATAGCACCGATATATTCTGTCCTATATTCTGTCCTGTTGGAGGAAGATACTTTGGGGAATCTTGGGGAGCTAGAAGATCAGTAATTTTCCTCTGAGTGCTGGAGAACTCCTCATCTGAGCCTCGCGTCCTCCTCCTCTTCCTTTTCCCTTTAACTGTCAGGATTTTATCAGACTCCTTCCTATTGCGTTTCCTCAGCCGGTCTTTCATAGTGGTGGCCTGAAGGGTACTTCTCCACTATTGGCCTGGTTGTTCTATGTCCTATTTCCTTGTTCCTTTTTCCTTTTGGAGTTTATTGGCCACTATATCCACTATAGGACCAAAGGCCGGAAATCGGTGGAGTTCTGCCTTGATTGTAATTTCCTTCTCTCTTGGGCTTATCCCTGTGGGGCGAGCAGTAGAATCAGTAGAGTCAATATAGAATTATATTAGCTATATAGTTTGATCTGGTATACACCAATTTTCTAGAAGCATTCTCACAAGTGTCAGCCCAGAGAAGTATTCCAGAAGGCGATTATGGTTGGTGGTATCAAAAGCCATTGAGAGGTCCAGCAGAACCAACAGGAACACATTCTTGATCAGTTTATCCACCAAGGCAATCAAAGCCAAGCCTGAAGACATACTGAATTGAATATAGATAACCTGTTTAATCTAGGAACACTTGGAATTGAGAGACCAACATGTGCCCCAGAACCCTTCCTCATAAAAGAGATGCTGGAGAGTCTTCAGTAGTTGTGTAGTGGAGTTTGGTTCAGGAAGGATTTTTTTAAGGTCTCACCACAGTATTTTTTTATTACAAAGGGGAATTCTGCCTTGCTATAGCAAGCCATTCACCACCCCGGTTACCCATTCAGACAATTCCTCTTGGCTGCTTTTATAACCGAGGAAGGGCACAATTTTTATTCACATGTGGTAGTCCTAATCGCTCCAAGGATTCCTTCTACATCCTTAAATTGCACAAATTGAAACATATCCCATAATACGAGACAAGCAGGAGCCAAGACTACACCCACTGATTCTGTATTAACCACAGTATCCAAGTCAGTGAGGATCTGAGCGATTTCACTTGCAAAGTATTCTGCAAATTCTCCAGAGTGGTCTTCCAGGTGATCTATCTACTGTTCTTGTGGAGTGTAAAAGGCCCCTGGTTACTGGAGACAGCTCCACTAGATGACATTGTGCCAAAAAGAAAGTTTCCTTTACTGCAGTGGTTCAAAACCAGTGGTCTCACCATTACTACACCGTTGCCTCGAAATCACGCAGCAACAAACACAACTGGTTTCGCAAAACCCTCTTATAGTGCTGAGCCAACGGGGATGTCGGGAGGGGGAAGGCTGACTACCCACGAAAGATTACTACTTTCACATCAGCTCTAGATTATTAAATATGGTTTTCTGTGGGCAAGCAGATGGTGACTACTCGGTGGCATATGTTCTTTGTCAGAAAGTAGAGCTGATGTGGTCTATCCAATGCAATTTTCTGAATCAGCACCCCAAATAACCAAACTGAATCTATAGTTGACTAAAAACTGATTCATAACCCTTTTGGTACTAATGTTGGAAAGTGGTCCCTGGTCAAAGTGGTCCCTGGTCAAGTAGTCCCTGGTCAAAAAAAAAAGTTGGGAAACACTGCTGCTTTCTGATGGGCTTTAGTCAGACTTACTCAAAATTTTCTGTCATCAATGCTCTAGTCTCCAACCCAATTGTTTTGCCAACACCAGTTCCCTAGTAAACTAGGGGGCTTACTTGGCTCCACTCCATGGGAGGGGGTACTTAGGAGCAATTGTCTCCACGATCTCAAAACAATAGTCTTTCTAAACTATGAATCTATAATATCAAATTCTTATAACCAATCTTACAACTCATCTTCTATGAACAGTCAAGTTTAAAACAAAACAAAAAAATCAAAACTAATCTCTCTTTCACGTAAATATAAATGTGTAACCTAACATTTTTCAGCCTGGTCTCTTATCAAAGCTTAATGGTTATTGACATGGATCTGTAAACTGAAAAACAGGTCTCCTTCACGTGCCAGTGTACTTTCCCCCAGTGGCCCATTTTTAAATTAGTATAGCAGCAAGGGAAAAGTGCTATGTTGCATATTATAAAATTGGTTCTCATACCTTGTCCAAATCTACTCTAGATGAGAGAACAGATGCAGAAGTGACAGTACTCTGATTCTGCCTCTCCAGGCAGGGCAAACAGCCAACTAGTCTTGGCACACTTGCTCCCTACCTTCTTTTGCTGCTCACACGCAGCTGCTGTGGGGCTGCACCTGGCTGCCTGGAGGCAACTGTTACTCCCCCACAAGCAACTAGGCAAATACTCAATTACAACGCTGCATTAGGGAAAAGTGAGCTTTCGGAAGCTTAACGCTGACTTCTCATAACACTCAAGAAGTCACAGCGTGGTGTGTCATCTGACAAGAGTTCATGGTGAAAGGAATGTTTTTGCCCACACACAAGTGTAGGGATCTAACGATTATTGTACTTTCTTAATAGTTTTTCAATTCTGTTGCAATAATGTTTTTCAACAACATCCTATACTATGAAAAATTAATATGCATATTTCCCAATTCCTTCTTCCAATTTAACATTTCTATTCCAAAAGTACACACAGACTTTTTAACCTTGTACTCCACAATGGATGGGAGATGAGAGATGGAGTACAATATTAGACTAAACTTATTTCAAAGCAGGTAAGCCCCTCAAGACATACAAGTCCTCAAAGAAATCAACTATGAGTGATTTATTTATACCAGCACTACAGGATGTCTACAAAGAAATAATGCAAACTGTAATGTAGATGTCAATGCCTGAATTTAAGACACACACACACAAAAACTAAAGTCGATAATTCCAGTTAGCCACAAGGTGGCAGAAACTTCTAAGAAAAAAGTGGCAAGTAGTGGCAAGACAGAATTGGCCTGCGCTCCACGCTCTCTCCACTTCCGCCATACTGCTGTTTATTAGGTGTTGGCAAAAGGGACTTACAAGCCTTGCAAGTCTCTACAGGACTATTCTTGGGTGGTCTCATTTGTTCTTAGTGGAAAACCTCAAAGGATGGAGACAGAATGATTGCTTTCAGCTCTTTCACCGGGACATTTCCTGAAAGGTTTCTTTGGAGGGAAGAAGGATGGAAGAAAGAGGCTGAAAGAGATGACACTACGTTTGGTCCCATCTTCTTGTTTTGCTCCCGCAATTGCAAAGACCTAACTTATGTTTTGCACTTGTTCAGTGTCTGATTATAATAACACACAGTGGGTTAAATCTAAAAGGCTACCCTTCTGGGAAAGGAAGACTCTTGGATGAAATATCCCTCCTAAAAAAGGAATGTGTGGAGGTGGCAATCTTGTTTATGACTACTTCCCACCGCTGCACCATCTTCCACCCTGTTTTACACCAGGTTTCTGAGGTGGTATAGAAAGGCAAAGTCAAGAGCTTAAAACGTTTCATTTCTTAAGTATAACTGCACTCATGAAATTCTGACACTAATCCCATATGTGGCTGTGTATATTGAATTTAGACAAGAATTAGAGCAATGAAAGCCACTAACTGACTGAATCAGGAGAAAACATTTTCTAAGAACCGATTCTGCCCCTGCAGTTTTGAAGCCTTGTGATGTTCTTGGATTTAATGTTGGTGCCTTATAACCCCCCTCTATAACAACAACAACAACAACAAAGACCTTGGCCTGCACGGCGCTGACAAAATTACCATATGCCAGCTGCAAAAGGCCACCTTGCTGTGATCTGCACGCATTATTCGCCAATACATCACATAGTCCTTGACCAGTGGTTCTCAAACTGTGGGTCCCCAGGTGTTTTGGCCTACAACTCCCAGAAATCTCAGCCAGTTTACCAGCTGTTAAGATTTTTGAGAATAGGCGGTCAAAACATCTGGGGACCCACAGGTTGAGAACCACTGTCCTAGACACTTGGGAAGTGTCCAACGTGTGATCCAATACAACAGCCAGCATAATGATCTTGTTTGCTGTGTACTAATCTTGCTGTGTTTCAAACAACAACAACAACACTTTATTTGTAATCCACTCTATCTCCCCGAGGGGACTCAGGGCAGTTTCCAACAGAAAAATGGCAAACATTCAATGCCAAAGATGAACAATAACTAATAAACAACCAAAGAAAATCAATAAACAAAACCATGTAAAAACACTTATAACAACAAAACAAGATATTCAAATAGTTAAATAGAACGTAATCAATCCAAATCAACCAAACATTAATATTCTGTTATAGAAGTAAGACACATAATTTTGTAATGTAATATGAGGTCTTTAATAATTCATTCTTATAGCCAATGGTTTTAAATGTGCGCTCTTACAAAACAATCTGTGCACCGTGACTCAGATTGAAGTCCCAATGTGATCAATGAGGCTTACTCTCAGGAAACCGGAGGTAAGAATGTGCCCTTAGGATTCAAAATGTTATAAAAAGCAATCAGAAAACAATCCTAGCTAATAACACAACAAGCTTAAACAAATCTAAGCCTGTTCTTCTGCAACAATATTGTGTATTAACATAATTATTACGTGCCTGGAAGTAAATTCAATCTTATGGTGACCCTAAGGTGAACCAACCATGGGGTTTTCTTGGCAGATGTGTTCAAAGTAGGTTTGCCATTGCCTTCCTCCGTAGCTCAGAGAGTACTATTCATTGAAGCTTACTCAGTGGATTTCCACTACAGTCGTCCTCATTAACATAATCAACAGATAAATATTTGAAGCATAAGAAAAGATTTGAACACTGAAATCAATGTAAATAAGTACTTACTGTCTGGCCTGGTCCTTATTGCCATATGTTACATTTACTACAGCAGTCTCTGTGTCAGTATTCACTAGAACCAAACAGAGGAAGAATAATTAAATTTTGATATTTGGTTACTTCTCTTAAATAGAAAATAATATCAAGTTGTGTTTTACCTTGCTCACAGTTCTCTACTGTCCCATACTGTGCTAGTAAACTGTCCAGCACCTATAAAAAGAACAGATAAAAATTTAAAGTTTCTATAGCAATTATATACATATACATGTACTCTTGAGCAGTCTGCAAGAAACCTCCATTATACAGAATGCGTAAAAAAAAAGATGGACCCAATTTGAAATAACTATATTGTTCATGAAACTCTTACCACTTGAAAGAGTGGGGCATAGAGTTTCAAAGTATTACCACTAGATGCCTCTCCCAGTGCACAAATAGCCCCTATAGCCTCAGTCATGTGTAAGGTGCCGACTTCTCAACATAAGGCCTTATGAGATATTCTCCATTTGTGGAGTTATTTTTCAGATTTCTTTCTGGCTCAAAATGGTTAGTAAAATTTGATTTTTGTATATCTCAAATAGCAAAACAGTAATAGAAGCCCACATACAAGGCAGCCCTGGGCTACAAACAAATAGGTTCTGCAGGTTTGTTCTTAAATTGAACTTGTATATAGGTGGGAACAGGTACATTTTAAGTGCAACTCCAGTCAACTATCTATCTCTATCTACACACACCACACAGAAGCAGTTCCAGAAGGGATTTATCATGGGGGAAAGGGTGTCTCTACTGAAGCTTTATCACCAATCCTTGTTTCCAAAATAAGCCATTTTTTTCAAAATCCAATGATCACAGGGACAGAAAGAGAAATTGCATCTTCTGAACAACGGCATAGACAACTAAACAAATACTACAGGGGTGTTAACCCTTTCTTATGTTATCCAAAGCTTGAGTGTATGTGTGTGTGTATATATTGTTTACAGTCCGGCCATGTCTTACAATAGTTGTCACCTTAGGTTATTGGGTGTTGTTCTGAGTTTTAAACTGTTGTTTTTATATGCTATTTCAATTTTATTGTATTTTTTGTGTGTTTATTTTATGCTTTGTTTTAGGCTGAGTCCCTTCAGGGCGATGGAGGCAGGGTACAAGAATAAAGTTGTTATTATTATTATTATTATATGGTTAGAGTTACATTTTAAAAATGTACCTGTTCTGATTTACATACAAATTCAACTTAAGAACAAACCTACATAATTTATCTTGTTTGTAACTTGGAGACTGCCTGTATATAGTATCGAAAAGCGCAGAGAAGGGTTAACAACCCTGAAATTTATTTATTTATTTTTGCTCCCTGTGCAAAAAATCTGATTTTCTCTCATTTTCTGTTCCTTAGACAATTGGATTTTGAAAATTTTGGGTTATAGTGGAAACAAGAACTGGCAGTAAAGCTTTATTGGGGACACCCTTTCCCATGGTAACTCTTATAGGAGTGAATTTTCTTTCCTAGGAGTCGATTTCCTTTCATTTCCTGCCGAGACTTATTAAATATGATTTTCTGTGGACTAGCAGATGGTGACTATTAGGTATCAGAAACTAGAGCTGATGTGGTCTATTTCTGAATCAGAATCCCAAATAATCAAACCAAATCTAAAATTGACCAAAAACTGATTCGTAATGTTGGAGTGTGGTCCCTTGTCAAAGTGGTCGCTGGTCAAAAAAAAGTTAGGAACCACTATGCTAGAGCAAGGAATCACAGGAGTGCAAGCTGAAAACAGTGTGATGTGCAGCTATCAGGTCATTTTAGCACAGGAGAATCCTAAGTCAAGAGAAGCAATTATGTTGTGCATGAAAGTTGAATGTTAGGTAGTGCAAATAGCTGTGCTGTGCTTCTTGACCAAGCACAAGAGGCAGTGTGAATAGCCATGATTTTCAGGGTTCCTTCCCACTCACTTCTTAAAGAAGGGGGGGTGGCCATAATAGTGGGAGGAATAAACCAACATCTCAAAATTATGCAACATGAGAAATAATTTCTGCCCCTTAAAGGCAGGGGTGGCAAAGAAAGTTAAAATATTTTGAAGTGGGGTAAGGATATGGATGATAAGTGTGATTCTTTTTTCAGAAAAGCAAACTAACAAACACGATTCAAGTATATAAATAAACAGAAAGTCAATGGCTACATTTTTAGATACAATCAACACTACAAAAATGGCAACTCTGAGAAGGCATTTTCAATTTCTTTTTTTTTCAGGGTTAAAGACACCAGGTGAGCGCTACACTTAGTCATAGAAAATGAGGCATAAATCTCGCCCAGCCCACCATTCTTGTGTGGAAGTTTAATACACTAAAGTGTAGTTTTCCTTTTGGTATTATTACTATGTCTAAGGCAACTAAATCTTCATGCTATTTAGTGAGTTGGAAGAGTGGGGAATGCCATAAATGACCTGCTTTATTATCAGATCAGCCACAAACCCAAAATTGTGAAGGACATTTATTTTCTATGAAGTCTGCAGTAATTTTTAAAAACCGTAAACACTAAGGTTAGATTGGGCTGTTTTGACTTACTGTAGTTCTTCAATTCTAAGAGGAACTTTCCCCTCCATATAAACATTGCTAAAATGAGGTGTGTCTTAGATTCACAGGTACTTTTATATAGGAATACGTTTGTTTTTGTCTTTTTGGTGGTGGTGGTGATACTGAAATTAGTGAGGATCTCACAATCAACGGTGTCTTAGAATAGAAGCCGGGCTGCGGTGGCGCAATGAGTTAAACCCTTGTGCTGCTGAACTGAAGGTTGGCTGAACTGTTGACCTGAAGGTCAGCAGTTCGAATCCACAAGGCAGCATGAGCTCCCATCTGTCAGCTCCAGCTTCTGTCAACCTAGCAGTTCGAAAACATGTACATGTGAGTAGATCAATAAGTACTGCTTATTGAAAAGGCAAAGGGACGCTGCAAGCAATCTTGCTGGCCACACAATCAGGAGCTGATAATGCAGGCTACTCGGATTGAAAAAGTAGAAAGCATCTTCCCAGAGCCAGAGATGAGGACCACCTCTAGAAGCCAGAAATGAAAGGAGAAGCCTCTGCCTTTGTTTGTGTGTCTCATTGTATATGATTGTAAAGGCATTGAATGTTTGCCTATGTGGGTCATCCGGGTATGGGAGAGATCCAGCTCCCAACCCTGGACGGTGCGATGCTTCGCCCGTCGCCATCTGTCAAAAGCCTGGGAGTCACACTTGACTCTCAACTGTTGATGGAGAAGCATATCTCCATCGTCAGCAGAGTAGCTTTTTACCACCTCCGGCAGGCGAGGAAGCTGGCTCTCTACCTGTCCCGTCATGACCTAGCCACAGTGGTCCAAGCCACGGTCATCTCAAGATTGGACTACTGTAATGCTCTCTACATTGGCCTTCCTCTGTCGGTGATCCGGAAGCTTAAGCTGGTGCAGAACGCTGCAGTTCGGCTGGTGGCAGGCCTACCATCTTGCTGCCACATTACCCCTGTTCTGCGCGAACTGCACTGGCTTCCAATAGAGCACCGGATCACTTTCAAAGTGCTGGTTCTGACTTTTAAGGCCTTGATTGGTCTGGGGCCAGTGTACTTAAGGGACCGCCTCTCCCTATATAGTCCTCCAAGACCACTGCGATCCGAGTCCCTGTAAAACCCTTCACCTGACCTCAACGCGGAGGAGAGCCTTTAGCGCCATCGCTCCTGTATTCTGGAACGCTCTTCCTCCTACAATCCACACATTGTCTAACTTACTAGCCTTCCGGAAGGCTTGTAAGACCTTTCTGTTTGTACAGGCATTTGGTCAGTAATAACCCTAGGCCTTCTACCACATAGCCGTAGGCCACAGGAGTAATCTTGGTGTGCACGCGTTACTGTATATTTTTCAATTATGGATTCTAATCTTGATGTTTTATTGTGTTTTTATGGTGTTTTAGCATATGTACTGTAAGTCGCCCCGAGCCTGACGGGAGTAGCGACTAATAAGCCTAAATAAATAAATAAATAAATAAATATGTACATGCTGTAATCCACTCTGAGTCCCCTACGGGAGAAGGGCAGAACATAAATAAAGTGTATTATTATTATTATTTCCCCCAGTCCAAAAAGGAATGATGTGGAACACTGAACTTATAGATATGTTTGCAGGAAGCCTTCATGATGAAACATTCAGCCCACTGTTCATTTTCATGTATACATGAACTATACATACAAGAGCTACAACCCTGTTCACCTACAACACGCAGTGAACTGCAAAGTCACAATTACAGTAGAAGAAAATGAACAAATAAAACACCACACACCATAATTCCCCTTTCTACTTTCTAGCCTCAAGCACCAAAATATTAGCACAGGAAGAGAGGCATTTCAAACAGACTCGTATATGAATGTATTGAAAAAGAAGAGCAGTACTTGCAACTAGTTCTTGCATTCTAGCTTGTTTATATCCTGGGTTCTTCTTTTCCTCCAAGAGGCTGCCAATTTTTTCTTGATTTTTTAATTATCTTCCTCTTTCATGCATTTTGCTTTTTGTTTTTAATGCCTAAAAGCCAAATCCTCTGCTTTAAGACAAACCAGTTTTGTCTGAATGTCTCATCTGCCTTCCTATCTCCCCCATCCAGCCTTCTTGGGCAAGGAGAACAGAGTTTCTAGCCAAACTGGTAGTGTAATAGCAATCCTGATGAGCAGCTGAAAATAAAAGTTTATTTGTATAAATATTTACTCCAGCTAGAAAATAATTCATTCCTTTTTTTTGCGTAGGAACTCCAGCATTTGTCTAAATTGGGTCTCTTCCTCTTGTTCTAACACAGATGCCTTTCTTGCACTGTAGAGTTTCATTCATCTGACTCTAAAAGCAGGCTGTGTTATAAGCAGTGTTACCCTACACCAACTAACCCCAGTCAAAAACTGCATTGTAGGAGACAAACGTTATGAATACCAATATGTTCATATATTATGTCTTTGATTCCACTCCCAATAAATATATGTACAAGTAGAGTCTTGCTTATCCAACATAAACAGGCCGGCAGAACGTTGGGTAAGTGAAAATGTAGGATAATAAGGAAGGATTAAGAAAAAGCCTTTTAAACGTCAAATTACGTTATGATTTTACAAATCAAGCACCAAAACATCATGTTTTACAACACATCGACAAAAAAGCCATTCAAAGCATGGTAATGTTATTTACGAAGTTAGCACCAAAACACTGAAATGTATTAAAACAGCAGTGAATCTGGGCAGGAGCAGACTGTGTTGGATAATACAAAATGTTGGATGAGTGAAGGTTGGATAAGCGAGACTCTACTGTATGTTCAAAACTTTGCGAAATTTCCATCCATGCCGCAGCCGCTGAAATGTCATGAGAGCTTGCACTTCAGCCAAGTGCCTTGAATTTTTACCACAAGAGTTGCCGAATATGTGAACATATGAGGGCTACAATCACAACTATGCCATCAAGGTACACCACTAACACGATACGGAGAGTTTCTTATAAGTGATAAGCCTATACATTTTTACACTGGCATTCTTAAAATTCACTTTTAAAACAGAGTATCAAGGGAGAGTTTAAGAAATGGGAGTAAGTGAACAGAAGCATCCAGAAGCACTTAATGCACACTTGTAAGTTAGTGGAAAGCTCGTGATGATAAGAGGTGGTTATGACAGGAATGAGAATCTCAGGGCTTCTTCCCACATAGCTATTTAAAACACGTTCACTTTGAATGGTTTACATATGTAAAAAAAAAAACAACTTGGAAGCAGACAGGGATGTTGAGACACTGGACAGTGCTGATCATAAATATTATAATTGACCTTCTTCCTGAGAAGTCAGATCTGAACACATCTGTGAGTTTCACTTTTTGCAGATTTGGTTAATGTTCCCAAACTATGTTCCGTGGAACCCTTAAGGTTCCACAAAAGCATTGTAGGAGCACCACGGAAAGTCTTAGAAATCCTTTTTAAAAACTTTTTAAAAGTCCGTGCCAGAGTATGATGATACTATTCAATGTACCTCAGCTTTTAAAAAATGAAATTTGAATCTGATAGACGTAAACCCGTCAGTAGCTGGATAGGCTCTCCAAGAAATTGACCCTCTTCATGTCTACCTATCAAAGCGAGCCTGGCTTTTTAGCATATGCTTACACCAAAAAAATATTTAGGAGTACACTGGATGCTGCTTTGGATGGATGTATTCAACTGTCGGGCATCAAGCCCAATTTCAAAACTATTTTAAATATAAAAACGAAACAATTTCATTCATCACTTTAGGTGTGAATCTAATATTTTCTTGCACCAAAATAAAGGTGTGTTGGTTATGTTTAAAAAATTTCTTTTTATTTCCAAACCTACAAAATTATACAAAACACTCAGACAATAGGAATAGATGAAACAAAAAAACGAACTTTGTGGGATCACAATGCTTAAGGAGGGTTAGGGTTCTGTGCGGGGAAAGGTCTTCTGAAAGGGTTCAATTTCTAAAAAGCTGTGAGAATCACTGTCCTGGAGAAGTAGTCTATCAGGGGTTTTTTTTTAAAAAAAACAAAAACAAACAAACAAACCAGAATTTGTTTATTCATGGTTTTACCATTTTTGCATAAGTCCTGTCCCCCTAACCCAGTGGTTCTCAACCTGTGGGTTCCCAGATGTTTTGCCTTCAACTCCAAGAAATTCTAACAGCTGGTAAGCTTGCTGGGATTTCTGGGAGTGGTAGGCCACAACACCTGGGGACCCACAGGTTGAGAACCAATGCCCTAACCTCAGCGATGTGGAGGGTTGATTGTTTTCTCAGGGGTAATCTCTTAGGGCTGAAGCCAGCAAAGGCAGGACATGGGACTAAATGCATTTTCTCCTTTTCTTTATTGTCTTCCTGCAAAGGCCTAAGATTGGAGTTGGGGGGTGAAGAGGTTTCAAATTAGCCACCAAAAACTGCTACTTATGAGAACAGCTTCTTTTAGACTGAAAAGGGTGAAAGTTGTGATTTTATCTAGAACCGACCTTTGGGCAGCAAGAAAAACAACCAATTTACTTACAAAAACTAAAACACAGTTAGTTGGCTGTAATGTCACCTTATCCCAATATCACCTAATTTACAGCATTTTTGTAAACACCCAACGCACAAAAAACATATTGATACTAGCAAGCATTAGGGACATATGAGGCATATATCTAAGGAGATACGGTGAGCTACCAAATCTCCCTTCTCTACAAAACTTTGCCAGTGTGTCCCGCTTCCACTGCTAACAGAGAAGCTCTCAACAAACTTAAACCAAGGGTGGGAAATTGTGGCTGTCTGTGATCCACTTTTATGTCCCTGGGTCGCATGGCCCTGGAAAGAAAAAAAACCCAAAATGCCCATAGTGCCTTCAAGTCACTTCTAATTCTCAATTTTTAATATGTATCAAACAGTCCAAGGAGACTTTGCAACCTACTTAAAAGGTAAATTGTTGTGTGCAGAGGCTTTTAAGGGAACCAGTTCACACTCCTTTTTTAACAATAAAAATTTGACCTATACATATTGGATGGGGTCAATAACCACAAACGTGGGACCTGATAGTTTCATGTTAGACAAAATTCTTGTAATATCTTCATTTGTAATGTTGAAAAATACATGAAAGGAAGGAGAGAGACTACTGGCTCCATGTTGAATAGTCACACATTTACTGGTGATAAAAGAACAGGTCTATGTGTATACGATATCTCTCTATTCAGTGGTTCTCAACCTGTGGGTCCCCTAGTGTTTTGGCCTACATTTCCCAGGAATCCCAGCCAGTCTACCAGCTGTTAGGATTTCTGGGAGTTAAAGGCCAAAACATCTGGGGACCCACAGGTTGAGAACCAGTGCTCAGTGTTTTTCAACCTTTTTTGAGCCGCGACACATTTCTTACATTTACAAAATCCTGGAGCACACCACCAACCAAAATGACACAAAATGACACTCTAACACAGTAATACATATAGTTAATATGTTTTTTAATGTATTTATACACTCAGCGTGAAACCTGGGCCTGTTTCGATGAACACAACATAGATATCCTGGCAGGAATGGCAGAAAGACACACACGAAGGTCTTGATCAACAGCTGTCAGTCTCTCTCTGTGTTTAGTTTTTATCGCAGTCAAGCTAGAGAAGCTCATCTCACACAGATATGTGGTTGAAAACGGGAGCAATGTCAAAATAGACCAAAGGAAAATACTGGAAGGGTTTGGTGGGCATTGACCTTGAGTTTTGGAGGTGTAGTTCACCGACATCCAGAGAGCACTGTGGACTCAAACAATGTTGGATCAGGACTAAACTTGGCATGAATACTCAATATGCCCAAATGTGAACACAGATGGAGTTGGGGGGAAATAGACCTTGACATTTGGGAGTTACAGTTTCTGGGATTTATAGTTAACACACAATCAAAGAGCGTCCTGAACTCTTGCAACAATGGAACTGAACCAAACTTGGCATATTCAACTCTCATTACCAACAGAAAGTACTGAAAGGGTTTGCTTGGCAATTGACCTTGAGTTTGGAAGTTGTGGTTCACCTACACCCAGAGAGAACTGTGGACTCAAACAATGTTGTGTTATGTTGTTGTTTGTTTTCTATCCAGAATCACAATGTTGGAAGGAGGCTCACCACTTTAAAGTCCCTAAAACAGGCATGGGAAAACTTCGACCCTCTGGGTGCTTTGGACTTCAACTCCCACCATTCCTAACAGCCCGAGGCCCTTTCCTGCTTAAGTGGCTGAGGTGGAAAAAGGAAAAGGGCCTGAGGCTGCTAGGAATGGTGGGAGTTGGGAGTCCAAAACACCTGGAAGGTCCAAGTTTGCCCATGCCAGCTTTCGACAGAGACCTCTTCCTCCCTCTTCCCCTTCGAGCCCTTTCTTCCCCCTCCTGCCAAACACTTAAGTTTTCTTCTCCACTCGGGCTCCCTTCTTCGGGAGGGGGAGGGAGGGAGGAAGACGTGACCCGTGTGGGCGCTACTGCGCAGACTCGCCCCACGTCTTCCTCCCTCCCCCCTCTCCTCCTGAACACGCTAACGCTGTCCCCTCGGATCAAAATGGCGGCAGCGTGAGCAAAGCGAGCAGAGCGAGGCTGGGAAGAAGGGAGCCCGAGTGGAGAAGAAAAAGTGTTCGGCAGGAGGGGGAAGAAAGGGTATTGGAGGTTCCAATTTCCCACGGCACGCCTGGTGATCGCTCAGAGCACAGTAGTGTACTGCGGCACACCAGTTGGGAAACGCTGCTCTAGAGCACAAATGCCCAACATGCGTTCTGTGAGCCATATGCAGCCCAGAATGGCTATGAATGCAGCCTAAAACAAATGTGCCATGGCACACCGGTTGGGAAACACTGCTCTATGTGATCATTTGCTATAAGTTTTGAAGTATATTTGTCCAGCTGCTGAGCACCAGATTGGACAACAGATGCTCAATACTAGCATAGAGGTAGTTCTACTACAGCCTTATAAATACAGAGGAAACCCTCGTGAGATAAAACACTTCACATGCACCACGATTCTCGTAGCTGTCTAGGCCGCAACATTTGCCTGGAGCCATGCAAAGTTATATCAGCAAAAAACCAGGATGGAGGATTTCACACTTAAAGTGGAAATGTGCAAAATTCCAAACCTTTTCAAAGTGGCCCTTTTCATACAAAAGAGAAATTGCACACATGGGAAGACATCCTACAATTCTCCACACATGTAATCTAACGTTTTGTAAAATTCATCTGGAGTGCAGGACTTCTCTTTTTAGAAACTGAAAATAATATCCAGCTTTTATGAATGAATTGGGGGAGGGACGCACAAGTTCACAAAAACAGAAGATTACAAAGCCAGACTGATAAAATAATAAGCAGCACTGGGATAGCCAAATTGTGGCTAAAATCTTGAACGACTACTTAGGAAATCATATACACACTTGCCAGAAATGCATTTTATCCATAACTGCTAATCTTCCTAGACAATGTGCAGATGAGGGAGTGCTGTGGGTGTTTTAGCACCCACAGCACAGCGTTTGCCCAACCGGCCTGACCAATGACTTGGGTGAAAACACAGAGTGCACTGTACAGCATGTTCCAGAATCGTCTGCAAAGCACAGGTGTTCCTCAGTCAACGGGGCTGCGCAAAATGTTCCCGGAAAGCTTGAATGAAAATCACGAGCCTAAGTTAAAAGGCAAGATTTAAATACAGAGGAATAGACCTATTTTCCCATTATGTTACCAACAGTATTTGTGCAATCACATATATCAAAGCACCATTTGTTACTGTTCTGCACTGCATTGATTGGGGGGTTTTCTGTATGAGTAATTAGGTAATTTAGAAATAACAGTTCAAATCTATACTTAACATGCACTTGTACGTCACTCCTTTTTGTAGAGTTACAAGCACAGAACGAGGTACAGGATTGCAACTGAGGTCTGTAATCCACGATTCTTGCTGCTTGAAATGTTTGTTCCAAATCAGTGAACATCTTAAGAGCTAAGCAACAATCCAGATATTATTATTTTTTTGCTAAGATTTAGTTCTATACAACAAAGATCCGCATAGTCGAAGCAATGGTTTTCCCCGTAGTAACCTATGGATGTGAGAGCTGGACCATAAGGAAGGCTGAGCGAAGGAAGATAAATGCTTTTGAACTGTGGTGCTGGAGGAAAATTCTGAGAATGCCTTGGACCGCGAGAAGATCCAACTGGTCCATACTTCAGGAAAGAAAGCCTGACTGCTCATTGGAGGGAAGGATAGTAGAGGAAAAGATGAAGTACTTTGGACACATCATGAGAAGACAAGAAATTTAGAGAAGACAGTGATGCTGTGAAAAATGAAAGGAAAAAGGAAGAGGGGCCGACCAAGACCAAGATGGATGGATGGTATCCTTGAAGTGACTGGCTTGACCTTGAAGGAGCTGGGGGTGGCCATGGCTGACAGGGAGCTCTGGCGTGGGCTGGTCCATGAAGTCACAAAGAGTCAGAAGCGACTGAACGAATAAAAAACAATAGTTCTATTCAATTGGCTTGTTAAATATCAACACATAAGGCTTCTGCTTGAAAGTCAAAAGGTCAAAAATTCTAATTCCATATTTCTTCAATTGTAAGACGTCATCAATTGTAAGAAGGATCTTAATTTCAGTACCACCAAAAATATGTAAGATACACCTGCAGTTTTGATATGTACCCCATTTTCAGAAACGTTTACTGTATATCGGGGGGAAAGTCTCTTAGAATTGAAGAACTACAGTATATTGTTTCCTATGATCCATAGTTATATGTTCTTACTACTACAGCATATATGCATACATTTTTATTTTTTTTAGAAGAGCCATGCTGAATCGGGCCTCAGCCCATCTAGTCCAGCATTCTGTATCACACAGTGGCCCACCAGTTGTACACGGGGATCTCGAGCAGAAGGGAGGGCAAAACCCTGACCTGCTCCCGACCCCCCACAACCAGTACCCAGGGAAATCCTGCCTACCTCAACCAACTCCGAGGTGGCACTTGAATGTCCTTTTCAGTAACTACCGATACACTTGGTATCCATGAATCTGTCTAATCCTGCCTTGAAGTTGTTCAGGCTGACAGCTGTCACAACCTCTTCTGGAAGTGAGTTCCATAACCCAATGACCCTCTGGGTGAAGAAATATTTCCCTTTATTAGTCCTAATTTTCCTACCTTGGAGCTTCAGGGAGTGCCCTCTAGTCCTAGTGTTTTGTGTCAAAGAAAATAGTTTTTCTTTATTCACCTTTTCTATCCCATGCATGATTTTATACACTTCGATCAAGTCACCTCTTAAACGCCGTCTTTCAAGGCTGAAAAGACCAGGCGTTGCAACCTGGTTTCATAAGGGAGCCGCTCCATCCCTTGGATCATTCTTGTTGCCCTTTTCTGTACCTTTTCCAGTTCTGTTATATCCTTCTTAAGGTGCGGAGACCAGAATTGTACACAGTACTCCAAATGTGGCCTTACCATCGATTTGTAGAGAGGTAATACAACATTTGCTGACCTATTTTCGATTCCCTTCCTGATCATGCCAAGCATAGAATCTGCTTTTTCACTGCTGCAGCGCACTGGGTTGACATCTTCATTGAGCTGTCCACCAAAACCCCAAGATCCCTTTCCTGGTTTGTCTCGGAAAGCTTTGACCCCATCAATTTGTAGGTGTAGTTGGGGTTCTTTGCCCGATGTGCATGACTTTACACTTGTTTAGGTTAAAATGCATTTGCCACTTCGTTGCCCATTCACTCAATTTCGAGAGATCTTTCTGGAGCTCTTTACAATCAGTTTCATTTTTAACTACCTGAACAATTTAGTGTCGTCTGCAAACTTTGCTACCTCAGAATTCACTCCTACATCCAGATCATTAATGAATAAATTAAAAAGTAACGGACCCAAAACTGAACCTTGGGGTACGCCACTTCTCACCTCTTTCCACCCAGAGAAATGTCCGTTTATTACCACCCTTTGTTTCCTACAGTTTAGCCAGGTTCCAATCCAGGACAAGACCTGTCCTCTGATTCCATGGCTGAAGAGCTTATTTAGGAGCCTTTGGTGAGGGACTTTGTCAAAAGCCTTTTGAAAGTCAAGGTAAACAATATCAATTTGGTCCCTTTTATCTATGTGTTTATTTACACCCTCAAAGAATTCTAACAAGTTAGTAAGACATGATTTGCCTTTGCAGAAACCATGTTGATTTTCTTTCAGCAATGCCTGTTCTTCTATGTGCCTAGTAATTTTTCTTTAATAATGGTTTCCATCACTTTGCCTGGAACTGAGGTTAAACTGACTGGTCTATAATTTCCTGGATCACCTCTGGATCCTTTCTTGAAGATCGGTGTTACATTTGCCTCCCTCCAGTCCTCGGGTACAGTGCCTGATCTTAGAGAAAGGTTATATATCTTAGCTAGAAGTTCAGCAATTTCACACTTGAGTTCCTTAAGAACTCTGGGGTGGATGCCGTCTGGACCTGATGATTTGTTGACATTTAGTTTAGTGAGGCATATGAGAACATCCTCCTTGTTTATCTCTATCTGTTTTAATTCTTTTAATTCCCTCCCTGAAAAAAACTGACTCAGCTGCAGGCATATGTTGTCTGTCCTCCTGTGTGAAAACGGAGGCAAAGAAGTCATTTAGCCGCTCAGCAATCTCCTTGTCTTCGCTGATTTTCCCTTTCTGACCATTGTCGTCGAGTGGCCCAACTGCTTTCCTAGTTGGGTTCCTGCTTCTGATGTACTTAAAGAAGGTTTTTTAAAAAATATTCTTTGCTATGTGTGCCTCAAAATCTCTCTTGGCTTTCCTGACTGTTGCTTTGCATTTAGTTTGCCAGAGCTTGTGTTCCTTTCTGTTCTCCTCGGTAGGAAGAGCCTTCCATTTCTTAAATGAGTTTTCTTCTTTCCAATCACATCTTTTACTTCATTTGTAAGCCATACTGGTGTCCTTTTGGACTTTCCATGCCTCTTTCTTTTATTGGAATGCATTTTAGTTCGGCCTGTTTTAAGGTATTTTTAAACAGTTTCCAAGCATTTTGGAGGGATTTGATTTTTTTACTGCTCCTTTTAGTTTGTTCTTTACAATTTTTCTCATTTTGGTGAAATTCCCTTTGTGAAAGTTTAATGTCTCCGTGTTAGTTTTCACTGACAGTTTGCTATCCAAACTTACGTTGAAGGTTATTGTGTTATGGTCACTGGTACCTATGGGCTCAGTTACAAGGACATCTTGAACGAGATCTTGTTCATTAGTTAGCACCAAGTCCAGGATCCCCTTTCCCCTGGTTGGTTCCATGACCATCTGCTCAAGGGAATAATCAGCTAGCATGTCAAGGAACCTTGTCTCTCTTTCATGCGTAGAACAAGAATTTGGCCAATCTATTTGGGGATAGTTGAAGTCCCCATTATGACTAATGTATTTCTTTTTTGAAGCCTGTTTAACCGTTTTCCAGATAGCAGTCTGCCTCTGGAGTTTGGTTGGGAGGGCGATAGCAGATCCCTAGTGCTAGATTAGTTTTTTGTCCTGGGACTTTTATCCACAATGTTTCTGTAGGTGAGTTTGAAATTTCTTGAAGTTCTAATTTATGAGATTCTAGCTCTTCATTTATGTACAGGGCCACACCGCCACCATTTTTCCCTCTCCTGTCTTTCCTGTACAGTTTATAACCTGGAATCTTTGTGTCCCATTTGTTTTCCTCCGTCCACCAGGTTTCTGTTATGCCAATAATATCAATATTTTTTTCTTTTGCCAAATATTCCAACTCCCCTATTTTTGTTCAAAGGCTTCTAGCGTTTGCATACAGACATTTACATCACACCTCCATACTAATTAACAACTTGCCACCTAAATAAATAACTTTATTTATATTCCGCCATAATTCCCTGAGACCTCTCTTAGATTTTTCTTCTACACCAATACAATAAAACATAAAAAGTGCTGAGAAAAAGAGGAGTTTGTATTTTATTTCACATTCCCCAGAACTCCGGTATTTTTAAAAAGTTTTTGCTTATGACTGCCTATTTGCTAGCTTTTAAGTAGAACAGGCAGAAATCCCTTTAAGAAATCTGTTCGCTTGTGCAGTTAAAAACTAGCACTGTGCATTACTGTAGTCATTTCAAGCGTCATATGTCCCCTTTCATAAGATTCATTTTAATAACACCGGGAACATCTACTGTTTCACTGCTTTTGCTATCATTATTATGTGATCTACATCTAAAACTGCCCCTCATTGTTACTAAGGAATAGCAACATACACAGCCGCCCAAACACTTTCCTTCTAGGAACTGGCACATTAGGAAGAATGAGAAGTTTCACACACCTGGCAATATGTCAGAGTATTATAATTGTAGTACATAATATAAGGAAATGGGGGGAACACTGGCAGGAGGCACATGGAGGAATATGAAAGAGATGGAGGAAACAGGAGAACAGCTTGGAGGGTAACCAAGAAGAGGGAACGACCGAGGTCTAGAGAACTAGAGCATACACTCTCGTGAGCATACACTCATCGTATCATCTTTGCTTTCTGCTGCAGAAATAGTGAGAAAGAAATCCAGGTAACCTTCCTTCTGCCTGATCCTTGAGTGATAAGCAAGTTCCACATTCATACATATAATCACTCATCTCTTCTATGTAATGTAGTTTTTGCTATTTTGGTACACATTGGTTAGTCAAAAAAAATGTAAACTAAGTGCAAACTTGTACAGACAAAGAAAAATCCAGAGGTCAAGAACTTTCCAGTCTCAAAATATTTCCGATTATAATTCCTACACTCCTTTACCATTTGCTGTGCTAGATGTGTCAAGTTTTAGACCAAACCATCCAAAGGACAAATACTCAGAAAATGACAGTAATCTTCACTTAAGCTTCCCTCCCACCTTAACATTTCACCAAGAACTGGAAGTGCTACAAGTCAAATTTGATAGAATCCTTTCATAGAGATCATACAAGAGTAACATTTTCTACACATGTTTATTAGGAAGCCTAATGTGCTCTAAGTTCTTACTCTGAGGTAAGTATGTGAAGGCCTATGTTGTCAACCTCTCCCCTCCCGATATCCCCGTTGCCTTGTCATTTATAAGAGGGTTTTGCAAGACAAATCACCCTAGTTGCCATGTGGTTTTGAAGCAACGGTGTAGTAATGGTGAGGCTGCGGACTATATTTTCGTTCTTCTGGGCCATTGGTGGTCCACGGATTCCTTCAGCAATACACTTGTTAAAAAGAGCACACTATCCACAATCATGAAAACCAAGCAGTAATCAAATAAGAAGGAAATTTCTTTTAAATATCAGCTAAAACTGTAAACATAATTTTAAAATAGACCCCAAAATATTGTTGTTGTAATACACAAACCACAGTCGGGCTTTATTTATATCCCGCCCTATCTCCCCGAGGGGACTCAGAGCGGTTTTCAACAAAAAAATGGCAAACATTCATTCAACAAAGAATTCATGCTAATCCACTATGGTCTCTAGAACCAATTGTAAACAGCAGACCCAATAATTAACTCAACATTTGTATAAAATGCACTGATTGAATGGGTCTACTCCAGGTGAGAGTAACAAATGATTTTAGATCCATGAGGTTACGTACAATTTGTTTTTTACAAAAACACTTCAGCAGAACATAAATGTTCTAGTAAATCAGAAAGCACACCCAATCATTTTGGTCACAATGGTCAAGTATTTTGAGTTATCGATCAAGATGACCATATACAAGTGAAAAATATACAGTAGTCTTCATACAACGTTATGCAGCACATCAGGGGGTAGAAACTGTATGGGCACATTCAACCCAAAGGAAAACTAACACTGTTCTTGCCAAATTAGATCCAACTCATCTCTTCATCCTGGAAAATTCTGGCTGACAAAACCCATTTTCAGGGACATACATGTGTGTGTATCACACTATCAAAAACAATGACCAGAACACCTCTTCAATCCTGGTCTAACAGATTTAACTTGCATTACTTCCTTCTTTTAAAAAACCCTCTCCTAGCACCTACTCTGGTGTACTTTCAGCATTGTGAAGTCTTATTTATTTCCTTAGACTTATACCTTCTTCATATTACACAGAAAGAATCCAATTCGTTTCTAGCCTACTGTAAGGGGAAGAGACACAAGTGAAAAAGTTTTCAAAATGCATTAGTACACAGCTCTACAGGATGTGGATTTCTAGAATTATGGCATTATGCTATTGAAATAGCAGGTGAGAGAAGAGTAATTATATGAAAAAGCAAGAGAGTTTCTATTTTTAAAAGTTGCCATAATGCTAATTTTTTACAAAAAAAGAGAAAAGTGGAGATGAACCTTCAAAGAGAGAAACAGAAAAAGAGAGAACTGAACTGGAAGTTGCAATTCACCTAGGAATGCACTGTAGACTCCAGAAAACCTTGATATTCAACTGCCCATGATTACAGGCAGTTGCAAGAAATATTTGGAAGGCTCTGTTATTTAAGTGTGCAAATGATCTCCATGCAGTGCCGGCCTTTGCCATTCCGCCGAGTAAGCGGCCGCGTAGGGCGACGGGTCCTGGGAGGGGCGTCGCCACCTGGGAGGGGCGCCACCATGCTGGCCGCCCTGGCCCGCCCCTCCGCCGCACCTCCTACCCAGGAGCCAGTGCTGACCGCGCCTCCGTCGCCCGGTGGTGCAGCTGGTGGTGCAGCCGCGCGGATGCTCTCACGCAGCTGCGCGTAACGTCACTGTGCATGTGTAGCCACGCGTGCCGCAGGCGCGCAGCTGCGCATGACGTCACCGCGCATGCGCGCACGACGCAGCCGCACACCTGTGCGTGACGTCGCCGCGCAGGCACGCATGACGCAGCCGCGCACCTGCGCGTGACGTCGCGGCATCCAGCAGCCATGGGGGGCGCAATAATAAGGCTCGCCTACCCCCCCGGGAGAGGTGAGACCGCCCCTGTCTCCATGGAGTCTACAACATGCAAGTGTGGAGAAGAGCAAACCACAGACCACTTATTACAATGCAGTCCTGCCACATGCACAATGGAGGACCCTCTTACAGCCATTCAGAGGCACTCCAAGTGGCCAGCTTCTGGTCAAAGGAAATTTAGTACAATGCTAAGTCTTTAACTTTGTTTGTGGTTTTTGTATGCATTACAACTCTGTTCTCAATTCGCTTCTGGCACAATAAATAAAAATTTCTCCCACAATAACAAAATCTGTTCCTGTCAACAACTTGCACTTGTTAGGAGATCAAGTGAGAGAAGAACCTAGATAGCAAGGCAGGAAAAAACACCATCCATGTATCCCAGTGTTTCCCAACCTTTTTTGAGCTGTGGCACACTTTTTACATTTGCAAAATCCTGGGGCACACCACCAACCAAAATGACACAAAATGACACTCTAACACACTAATACAGATAGTTAATGGTTTTAACTGTATTTATACACTCAGTGTGAAACCTGGGCCTGTTTCGATGAACAGGCCCAGGTTTCATAGATATCCTGGCAAGAATGACAGAAAGACACAAACTTCCCACACAGAACTCCCATAACTAAGAGAAAATGCTATAAGAGTTTGGTGGGCATTGACCTTGAGTTTTGGAGTTGTAGTTCACCTATATCCAGAGAGTACTGTGGACTGAAACAATGTTGGATCAGGACCAAACTTGGCATGAATACTCAATATGCCCAAATATGAACACAGATGGAGTTCAGGGGAAATTTTCCTTGACATTTGGGAGTTGTAGTTGCTGAGATTTATAGTTCCCCTACAATCAAAGAGCATTCTGAACCCCACCAATGATAGAACTGGGCCAAACTTCCCACACAGAACCCCCAGGAGGCAAGAGGAGGTCTCTACTTGGGGAAAGGGAGGCAGGACTTCCCAATGCATGAAGAGAGAGAGACCAAGTAGACAACGGGTGGGGAGGGGGGTGTTTGTAATTTTGTGCCTTTATCAAGGTAGGTTTCTTAGGGTTTTTATACTTCAACACACTAGACTCCCTCCCCCCCGAGGTTCCAATTTCCCACGGCACACCTGATGGTTGCTCACGGCACACTAGTGTGCCCCGGCACACTGGTTGAGAAACACTGATTTATCCTATTAAAAACAGTTATCTTGAAAATATAAAGACAAATGCCTACCTCCCACTGCAAGTGTGGCGGGATATTTCGGATCTGAAGTTTTCGACTCCTGAACACAGAAAAGAGGAAGAGAGAAAAAAAACATTATTTCACACAAAAAGTACTATGCACAAAAAGTGAAGACAATCAACATTCGAGCGAAATTATCCCGAAGGTAGAAAACGTCACCTAAGCAAGCACGTGTCTTATTTCAAGCAAGTTTATGTGAAATCGAAGAATTCAAGTTGTTACTTCTACAATATTTATTTTGACTGTATTCTAGACACATGGAGGAATTCTGGGCGCATTAAATATTCTTGCTCAATGTAAAAAACATTTCGTTTATGTATAATATTAATTGATTTTTACATCTGTGAAAGCTATCCCAAAATTTCCGTCTTCACAAAGTGGTTTGTACACTAATGCTAATTCTAAAACCCATCAATATAATTAAAAGTTGAATTCTGAATATTCCATGCTTGTCATATTTAGACTAGCTACTGCATTATCACCTGTGGGGTTTTTTTAAACCATCCGATTTCATGCATCTGTTTTTTAATCTGAGGTAGCACCAAGACCAACAAGGTTTCTGAATAGAGAGTCAAATTCTTTGCTACTTCTTATTCTTCTTTACCCAACACAGGATAAATACACCAATTCTCCATTCTCCTCTGACCTTGGAAACAAATTAGTCTCAATCCTGGTTAGTACTTGGATGTGAGACCACTAAGAAATGTTATATTTCAGAGGAAGGTACAAGAAAAATCACCTCTTGAGGACTTCTTGCCTAAGAAAGTTCTATGAAATGCATGAGAGTGCCACAAATAAACAGGGATCTTGAAGTCACACACACGATTTTGACCTCTTTGCCTGATGATGGTGATTATTATTTTTATATCCTGCTTTTTCTCTCCATACAGAGACTCAAAGAGGCTCACAATTAAAAGCATTATAACGCCACTTAAAATATACAAACATTAAAATAGTATTAAACATTATTAATATTACAAACAATTCAGGTTAAATCCATAAAAACATATAAAATTACAGCATCCCATGACCTGTTTGACCTGTTTAAATACCTGTTTGAACAAAAAGGTTTTCGCCTGCCACTGGGAGGACAGCAAAGAGGGGGACATTCTGGCTTCCCTGGGCAGGGAGTTCCAGAGTCAACGGGCTGCCACCGAGAAGGCCCGCTCTCTTGTTCCCACCAACAGAACTTGAGAAGGGCTTCTCTGAAGATCTCGGGGCCCAGGCCGGTTCGTACAAGAGCGTGCAGACAACCAAACAGCCTGGGCCTGAACCGTCTAGGTCAGGGGTGCCCACACTTTTTCAGCATGCGAGCTACTTATATTAAAACCAAGTCAGAAAGATCTACCTACCTCCTCAAGGCTGGAGAGGGGGCAGGGCGGGGCCAGAGGGGGCAGAGCCAGGCCAAGCCCCGCCCCCTCTGGCTTTGGAGCTCCCAGCAGTTTTTCCAGGTTTGAGGATGGCAATGCCAAGCCAGTGGTGACATAGCTAGCACAAGGCTGGCTTGGCACTGCCATCGTCAAGCCTGGAGAAGCTGCTGGTACAGTGGAAGCCACAGGGGGTGGAGCCAGGCCACCCCAAGCCCCGCCCCCTCCCCTCTGGCTTTGGAGCTCTCAGCAGCTTCTCCAGGCTTGAGGATGGCAATGCCAAGCCAGTGGTGGCATAGCTAGCAGAAGGCTGGCTTGGCCCTGCCATCCTCAAACCTGGAGCAGCTGCTGGGAGTGCCGAAGCCGGGGAGGGGCTTGGTGTGGCCTGGCTCCGCCCCCTCTGAGATGCGCCCCATCCGGCTGGGATCAACCTCCTTCGGTCCCTGGATCGATTGGTCGATCGCGATCGACTTCCTGGGCAGCCCTAGTCTAGGTCTTTAAAGGTCATAACTAGCACTTTGAATTCTGTTTAGAAACAGTTTTCCCAGTTTTTTGTGGTAAAATTAGGTGCCTCGGCTTATACTCGAGTAAATACGATATGTGTAGTGATGGCCCATGCTTTGCTTCAATTCTCATCTAAAATATATTTCTAAAGATTTGATTCTTAAACTTTGTCCTTTGTCTATAAAGGTTTAATAAATGTTCAATACTAGCTTTTTTACTTTTAAGAAAATTACTTACAGTTATTTCACATGCAGAAAATGTCCTTGGTGATTTTAATGAACTGTATATATTTTGTGCAAATGCAGTAACTTTGGTAATTGAAACTAGGGCTATTTTGATTATTATGATTTTTCTTGTAACTGGCTTGAAATATTTTGCCTTTTGAAGGGAAAACAGAGAGACCCAACTCTATACACATGTGTTTCTTTCCATCTATCAAATTGTTTATACGTATCCTTATTTTTGAAGTTTGGCTGTTGTTGAAAAAAGGCCGAGTTGACATATTTCTGGCCCTAGCAATCTTTCAGAGTTGAGCCAGATAGCTGACATTCAATGCTGACATTTAACTTCTAAACGAATTTCTGAACTTAACTGGGTATTTATGGAGGAAAAAGAAAGAAACCATATGGAAAGTTATTCTAACTATTTTTCTAGTTGCACCCAGGTAACTGGACGATTTGCTTTAACAAACATTGTTAACTGAGCCAACACAACTGTTTTCAAAGTTTTACTTCAGGACACTGCACTGGTTTGAAAAAGAAAAAAATATAACAAATTAAACAAAGAGACAACTTAATTTTTGCACAGCTTATATTTTTTCTTAAATATTTAAGTATAATTTTAAAGTTATGTTGTAATAGATGAATTAATAATATTAATATTAATATTAAAGAGCACTGCTATTAATAGAGATTTTTGGAAATTGAAATTCCAAAATATGTGAATCTTGAAAACTTTTTTCTGAACTACCAACAAAAAGTTTATATAATAGAAAGTAGAATCATTACAATTTTAGTCCAGAAAATTCTGTAGTATGTTCTTGAGTAGGATGATTTTTTTTCATGTCAGGAGCAACTTGAGAACTGCAAGTCGCTTCCGGTGTAAGAGCATTGGTCGTATGCAAGAACGTTGCTAAGGGGACGCCCCAATGTTTTACCAACGTGTGGGAGGCTTCTCTCATGCCCCTGGATGAGAAGCTGGAGCTGACAGATGGGAGCTCATCCCACTCCCCAGATTTGAACCGCAGACGTTTTGGTCAGCAGTCCTGCCGGCACAAGGGTTTAACCCATTGCACCACCGGGGGCTCCGAGTGGGATTGTGCTATTTACAGTATCTGATAGGTAGCAGATTTGCAAATGCTGTATATTGATTTTGGAATGGCATCTTCCACTTCCACCTCTTTAGTACTTGCATGATTTCTGTAGCTGTTTTTAAGTTTCCAAGGCTGATGTAAAATGTAATGGTGGAAGACAGCAGGCTTTGCCTCCTTCCTAGACAGAAACCGAACTCCTACAACACGCCCATTAAGCCATACTACAGACTGAGAGTCTTCTTTTTTCAATTGCAGTGACAACTGCTTTACCTACACTGCTAGTTTTCAGCAAGGAAACAAAATATGGCCATTCCAGGTGGTTAAACATCTTAAGGACATCAAGAGATAGGATCATTACTGCAATTAAACTTAATTGCATGAATTACATTAAGTGTTTTTCTTATTGCATCTGCTAGTTATCTTTCTAGCATCAATCCATACTAATATGCATAGATATAATTGGCCATAAATGCATTTATCCTATTAGTCAATATTTCTGTGAACTTTAAAAATCTTGATTCAGCATACTGTACGCTATCAATTTGAGTAGTGCTGCTTCCTGGATTTGGAATTGTTTATTATTTTCGCCAATTTCCAGGAATCTGGGATTTTACTAGAAATAGGGTCAATTGGGGTATCATCAAGGAATTGGTCTAGTTCGTTATTGAGGATTGCTTCAAGAGCATATAAAGTGATGTAAAAATATTTAAAACTATCGCTAACCTATTGAAGCAAAAAAAAATCCGTACAATATTAAACTTTAAGAGAGTTGTCCCTCCTTATCCATGGATTCTATATCCATAGATTTAACCACCCACAATATGAGCATTTTTAAAAATTCCAAAATGCAAACCTTGATATAAAGGGCATTTGATATAAGAAACACTATTTTACTATGCCACTGTATGCAATGTGTAAAAGTTAACTTGCTGCCCTTCAGAACATTTGGGATACGTGTGGCCTGTTATTGGAAGGAATTTCCCACAGCAAGGACTATTTTGGGGGTTAGAAAATTATCCATGACATCATTGATTCCAGGTCTTTCCTACAAATTAAGGAAAACAGCTCTTTTCCTCTTGTGTTTATGTTGGTTTCTTATTGTGGAATTTACAACAATAGTTTTTCATGCCAGAAGAAAAATCAGGTTCAGGTTGGTTTTTTTTAAGGCAAGAAAGGATGTTTGTCATCTACTCAAAATAATGTTATGTTTGAAATGAGAGTATATTTTCTGACTTGGGTGTGTATGAACCCTTGGTTTTGCATCTTGGATGTCAAGCATAGCCTGTAAAATATCTTTAAATTCCTATGGGGTTAGAAAAGATACCAGGAATCACCCAGTGCAAATATTGTTATCTATGTGGATGAAAGTTAAAGCAAATTAGAAAGATGTATCTAGTTAAGGAGAATATGGAAATTATATAAAGGGAAAGGGAAAGGTTTCTGAAGTACCAACAAAAAGTTTATATAATAGAAAGTAGAATTATTACAATGAAAGTCTAGTGCTCATGTCCACTTCTAGGCCGAAGAGCCAGCGTTGTCCGCATACACCTCCAAGGTCATGTGGCCAGTATGACTGCATGGAGTGCTGTTACCTTCCCTCAGAAGCAGTACCTATTGATCTATTCATATTTGCATGTTTTCAAACTGCTAGGCTGGCAGAAGCTGGGCCTAACAGTGAGAACTCACCCTACTCCTCGGATTCAAACCACCAACCTTTCGGTCAGCAAGTTCAGCAGCTCAGTGGTTTAACCTGCTGTGCCACCAGGAAGGCCCTGGTATATAGATAACGATAAACATTATCTCGACCCTTGAGATCCACCAAGGTTGGTTTCTA
Source organism: Anolis apletophallus (assembly GCA_030556195.1). Lineage (NCBI taxonomy): Eukaryota > Metazoa > Chordata > Lepidosauria > Squamata > Anolidae > Anolis > Anolis apletophallus. Next base: position 49,685,512 of record JARBWK010000008.1, read on the forward strand.
GGACATCTTTGAATACCCAAATCCATTGATGCTCAACTCCCATTGTATACAATGGCCTAATAAAATGGCATGCCTTATTTAAAATGGCAAGTAACTCAAAAACTAGTGCAGGAGATAGTCTGATATACTGTCGGGAGGCTGCAGCAAGTTATGACTACACAACAGCAAAGTGCTGGAGCAAAACAAAATCAGGGTTTATTTTTTAGGAACCCCCCTCCCTGAATATTTTTAAGCTGTGGCTGGTTGAGTCCATGGATACAGAAAGCTGACTGTAGTAATATCACACACCTTCTTAGTTTCCTAGGTATACAATGCTAGAATGGCCATTCACCTTCAAACTCAACCAATTGTTCACCAATTGTTAGATCTGTCCCTAGTCTATATTATTTTCAAAGCTTGTCAACGAAAATGCCCTACATGTTCTGAAAGGCAGTAAGTTAACCTTTACACTAAAATTACTTGTTTTCCTTATTGTTGAATGCCAACTACCATGTGAGTGCATAAAATCTATTCAGGCTCACGGTTGCTTGAAAACAACAATGCCCTGAGACTGAATGCCAGAGTTCTTCGTCTTGTCCATTTTACATCTCCAGGAGAAGCAGTAGGTCAATGTAGGATTCAGTAATGTCAAGGGATGAACTTTGGCTTAGGCAAGATAACTTGCATTCCATATTCTGAACATATATTGCATATCTTTTTCCTATCGAGAATTATGTTATAAAGAGTGCTTTCTTCTGAGGGTCAGTTCAAACATTTATGATGCCCTTTCTCTGTCTACTTCCTTGTCTTGTCTTGGGATTTCTCGCTGGTGTCCCTATCTGTTCTATATTTGACGTCTTCACTGGACCTGTCCATCCCCACTTCTCATGACATCAAGATCTCTGCCTGGATCGAGTTAGCATCTGCTGCTCTCCTCCCACCTTTAAGCAACTGGTTGTTTAGCACCCAAGCTCTCTCACTGGCTTCTCTGCATCATGTTTCAGTCACAATATGGCATGGGGATGTTTTGCCAAATACACTACATTATGTGAGATGGCAAACTGCCCCAATTCAAAACATAGATTAGATGGGAGCATTTTTTTGTTTGTGAAGAAAAATAATCCAAGTATAAAGGCATAACAGGAGTGGCTCGCGATTTCATGGTTGCCATGATGACCATGGGGCTGTCACAAGTAGTATCTGGACCCACCCATCAGGCTGGACATACACTAGACCTAGTTTTTGCTGTGGACAGCCATGTGGTCAGAGTGGAAGAGCTCAATATTCTTCCACTGTCATGGTCTGACCATCATCTGATCAATTTTAGACTTGCTGCAACCTCTAACCTCTGCTGGGATGGTGGACCGACTAAGATGGTCCGCCCCAGGAGACTGATGGATCCAGACAGATTCCTGAGGTCTCTTGGGGGTCTTCCTGTCATGGAGGCTGACAATCCTGTCGACGCCCTGGTTTATTGCTATAATAGCGAGATGGCTAAGGTGATAGACATGATCACTCCCGAACATCCCCTCTCGTTATGCAGAGTCACGCCAACCCCTTGGTTCTCTGAGGAGCTGGCAGAGATGAAGCGGATGAGAAGGAGACTAGAGTGCATCTGGAGGAAATCTCGGGGTGTCTCTGACCGAACGCAGGCTAGAGCCTCAATTAGGGATGATACTGCGGCTCTGTGGGCAGCTAAGAAGACCTTCTCGACTGCCCACATAGCGTCTGTGTTATACTGTAGACCTGAAGGACCCCTCAGTAAACCACTTGAGACCAGCCATGTTAAATGCTTTATTTAGAATAAAAGGATAAAGTAGAAAGAAATATTGTCCAAAGATGCTTCCAAGCATCCAGTATTGCCAGCAATAGTCCAAAAGAAAGCAGGATAAAAGTATAGAGTCTTGATGCCCCAATGGGCTAATCCAAGGGATAAGTTCTTGGCACAAAGGCTTGGCAAACAGAGTTCAAAAGCTAGAAGGCCCAAGGCCCAGGCAGAGTTCCGTGAAGACTTGGCTTGATGCAAAACGTTGGCGAAAGATACCACTCATCTTCCAGACCTAACTTAAATAGGTCTTCCAGCCTTTGATAGTTACGACGCACTAGTACGTCGTAACTAGTTCTCATAACAGTCCTCCAGCTGGGCCCTCTCAAGCTTCCCGCATGGGAATGGTATGCCAACCCAATTAGCACCGGCACCTGGATGGTTGGGAGTGAACTCGTCTCCTCCTTTCCCTCGGTTCTTATCAGCCCGGGCTAGAGCTGAACGGTTTCTGTCCTTGACAACTGAATGAACTATGGGCTCCTGTTGCATCTTGCCTTTAGGCTTTGCAGGCCTCTCTGAGGCTGGAGATTTAACATGGTGTTGGTCTTGCTGAGGGCCTGAGGCAGGCTGGGGTGTAACAGTCTGAATCAAATAGACCAGGGGTGCTCACACTTTTTCAGCATGCGAGCTACTCTTAAAGCAACCAAGTCCAAAAGATCTACCTGCCCCGCCACCGCGTGCTCTTGCCACCGCGCGTGCTCCTGCTGCTGTTTTCCGCCCACGCAGCGCTTCTTCCGCATGCGGGGCATTGCAGGAAGGAGAAAGCATGAGGCAGGGCATCCAGAGGGAGCGCTCCACCCTGCCTGTCTCGCTGGCAACGGAGGCTGCACAGCTGCTTCTGGACGAGAGAGAAGCAGGGTGCTCCCTCCAGAGGCCCCGCCTGGTGCTTCCTTCTTCCTGCAATGCCCCCAGGCGAAAGAAGCAGCACCGCGAAGCCAGCAGCAGGCCAGCAGCAGGCGCAGGGTGTGAGCGTGTGGCAGGAGTGCCCCATCCAGCTGGTGAGGCCCGAAGATCACCTGGAAGAGGGCCGAAGATCTACTAGTCGCGAGCTACCTAATGAGCACCCCTGAAATAGACCCTCTGAATTATTTTTTTAAAATAGTAAAGTTTTATTGTTTAAAAACACAGTTACAATAACAACAACATCGCAGGAGGGGAAGGGTGGGAATGGGGAAAAACAGACCCTCTGAGTTGTTTTGGGTCATTGGAGAGCTCCACCACCCTCCCAAGGTGGGGGAGATCCCCAAGGACTCAGTAGCTTGGTGCTGCGATTTCGGACACCATTTTGCAGATAAAATCACTCAGATATGCCTCGAACTGGACACCAGTTTAAATGCAATGCCAGAGGAGGTAACTGAAGTATCTGTCAGTCCGATCTTGTGGGATTCTTTCTGGCTTGATCGTCCTGATGATGTGGATGGGGTCCCTTGGGGCTATGAGGGCGACCCCATCGGCGTTGGCCCCTTGCCCTTCCGGGCTCATTAAATCAGCCAGAGGCGGGTTATTAGATTGGCTTGTGCTGATTATCAATGCATCGCTGGCTCAGGGGAAATTCCCATCTGGTCTGAAGCAGGCTGTGGTGAGACCAATCCTGCAGAAGACTTCCCTTGACCCTACGGTCTTAAGCAACTACAGGCCAATCTCTAACCTTCCCTTTTTGGGCAAGTTGCAGGTGCGGGTGGTCACCCTTCAGCTCCAGGGATTCCTAGAGAACACTGATTTTCTAGAAAACGTCACAGTCTGGGTTTAGGCCTAGTCATGGTACCGAGACGGCTTTGGTCGCCTTGGTGGATGACCTCCGCCGGGAGCTAGACAGGGGGAGTGTGAACCTGCTGGTTCTCTTGGACATCTCAGCAGCTTTCGATACCATCGGCCATGGTATCCTTCTGGGCCGGCTCTCCAGGATGGGTCTTGGGGGTACGGCTTTGCTGTGGCTCCGGTCCTTCCTGGAGGCCGCTCCCAGATTGTGAAGCTGAGGGACACCTGCTCAGACCCCTGGTTTTTGAACTGTGGGGTCCCACCGGTTTTTATTTTGTCCCCCATGCTCTTTTCAGTTGGTTCAATGGGCGGCAGCCAGGCTAATAACTCGAGCAAATTATAGGGAGCGGTCAACCCCCCTGTTCAAGGAGCTCCATTGGATGCCGTTCATTTTCCGGTCCCAATTCAAGGTGCAGGTTCTTACCTACAAAGCCCTGAACGGTTTGGGACCGCCGCCTGCGTGAAACGCGACTCTGTGGGAACCTACGGGGATCTTCCAGAGAGGCCCTTCTGTCTGTATCGTGGCCTTGTCAACTCTGGTGGCCCCTCAACTCTGGAACTCGCTCCCCAGAGATATTAGACAAGCCCCCACCCTAGCAGTCTTCAGAAAGAGCTTGAAAACCTGGCTATTCCAGTGTGCCTTCAATTAATGAATGAACAATGATTCCCTGACCTGACCAACCTTTGTGAAAATGCCCTCGGAAGCACTTTATTTTACCAGCTAGTGCAATCAAACCCTATTTTATTTTTCAGATTCCCTGTCCAGACACATTACACTGCTGTCTCATGCAGTGATTTTAATTTTTTATCTATTGAAATCGGCCTGTCCACTGTGATCAATCTCTTGTGTTTTAAATGTTGTGATTTTATATTGTTGATGTGTTTTTAAACTGGTTTTTGTATTGTATTGTATATATATAATTTTGTCCTGTGGTATACAGTGTTCCCTCACTTATTGCTGGGGTTAGGTTCCAGGACCCCCAGTAATAAGTGAAAAATTGTGATGTTGGAATGGCCTATTTATTTTAATATTTATACATTATTTTAGTAGTTATACACTATTTTAAGTCTTTATAAACTTAAAATAAAGTGAAGGAAAAGAAGGAAAGGCCCTTCAAGGCTGGTAGGAGGGAGGAATGAGGAGGGAAAGCGCCTTCGAGAGCGATGGCAGCAAAATCCCACAAAACAGCAAAAATATCATGATATATATTTTAAATTAATATTTTTTGAAATCTGCAAAACAGCAAGTCTGCAATAAGCGAACTGCGAAGTAGCAAAGGAACACTGTATTCTTTTATTGTATTGCTGGGCTTGGCCTCATGTAAGCCGCCCATTTGGGGAGATGGTGGCAGGGTATAAATAAAGTTGATTATTGTTATTATGATTAGTAGTAGTAGTAGTATTAAAGGTAAAAGTTTCCCCTGACATTAAGTCTAGTCATGTCTGAATTTGAGAGGTGGTGCTCATCTCCATTTCTAAACCAAAGAGCCAGCATTGTCTGTAGACACCTCCATTGTCGTGTGGCCAGCATGACTGCTAGGAGCGCCGTTACCTTCCCGTAGAGGTTGTACCTATTGATGTACTCACATTTCCATGTTTTCAAACTGCTAGGTTGGCAGAAGCTGGGCCTAACAGCAGGAACTCTACCCGCTCCCCGAACTCGAACTGCCAGTCTTTTGGTCGCAAGTTCAGCAGCTCAGTGATTAAACCCGCTGCACCACCAAGGGGCCTTCCGAGTATATTATATCCACAAATATCTGCGTAGTATCCATAATTTGAATTTGCAAACAGTTTTTTCAGAACAAAATACTGTTAAAATTAACGAATAAAGATTAAGAGAACTCTGTTGCAAAGTCGCATACATTAAATTGTGAAAATGAATAAATATGTGTATTCTGTACTAGGAATAGCGCTACCACGCACCATATACTCTCTCTATTTGTATGTGCGCGTGGCTTCGGTTTTACAGTGGTGCAACCAAAAACCATTTTTTTCCTCCCAATGTGGCCCAGGGAAGCTAAAAGGTTGGACACTCCTGCTCTTGCGGTACAACACTAGCAAGCTTCATTCTGTGTGAATACTGCAACATAACGCAAGTGTGGAATACTAAAATATCCACTTTCATGGGATCATGGAAAGGGTAAACATTTCACTTCTACAATCACTACATACAATTTAGCTCTATTTACTGGAAACAGGGGATCAGCCGTCTTCTGCATTCCTTGATTTATAGTTGATCAAGTATATTAAAAACTTAAGAAAGCATCAAATTCAACATCATTATGACAAGTGGTTATTTAAAATGTACAACTAATTGAAAAATTTGGGAAAGATTACCAATACAAAATTAAATGAAGTAAGTTTTTGTTTGGTAGACACAGTTAAGATTACATTTTTTAAAAGTAGTGCTATACTGGATAAACCTTAAAGGTGGATTATCCATCCAACTGTGGCTTGCATTATGCTATTACTAAATACTGGTACCTAATGAACACACTAAATAACTACCGCTTTACACCATCTCTGTGCATTCCAGAGTAAGAGAATTTTAGCAGATCTCTTACAAAAGGTAGATCATACTATTCAACATCAAGTGTACAACTGGGTGTTACATCTCAAGGTACTAATTTCTGCTACTACAGTCTGAGCACAACACAAAGGAGTAGCAATATAGGAGGCTGACTGTCTTGCCAAGACTGACCCATGCTCAACATACTCCATGACATTTGTGGGGCTGTCCCAAATGAATGAAGCCGCACTGAAACAGGATGTCACATTTTAGACTTTCACTTATTTATGCACAGTAAGATGGTATGTGTGTATGTGTCTTCCAGTCCCGTTAACTTACAGTAACCCCATGAATTATATAGGTTTTTTTAAAGGCAAATAATATTCAGAGGCATGTTTTCCAGTTCCTTCCTCTGCAATATAGACCATAGCACCTGCTATTTATTAGTGGTCATCCACGTACTAACTAACCAGAGATGACTCTCCCTAGTTTCCAATATCAGATGGGATATGGAGCCTTTTGGGGTATTTAGGGCATTGCTATATTAAAAAATCACAATAAGCCTGACAATAAAATCAACTTAAAGCAATACATAATGGCAATACTTTTATGAATCAAACATGTATTAAATAGTTCATCAATTAAACAGTACAACCATAAGACATGTGCAGATTGGACAAAGAAAACTCACACAAGGGTTTTCAAAGGCACAGTGAACCCAAGCCACAATGTATCTGGCCACACCTGGCATGCAGACGCAACTTTCAATACTGGTGGGGTTTGGGGGGAAATGACATTGAATGTTGGGAGTTGTAGTTCACCTACATCCACAGAGCATTTTGAGCCCAACCAATGATGGAACTTAACCACATTTGGCACACATAGGCAAGATGCCCAATTTTCAATACCAGTGGTGTTTTGGGGGAATTGACCTTGAATTTTGGGGGTTATAGTTCACCTACATCCAGGGAGAATACTCCAACCGAGAATAGATATGGATCAAATTTGGCACACAGATCAAACATGCCCAACTTCAAATACTGGTGGGGCTGAGGAAATTGATGGGAGTTATAGTTCACACACCCTTATACATTTTCTAATGGGACCAGTCATAAAACCCAAAAATAAACAATGACTACGTGTAATATTTATCATTACAAAATTCTTAACCCAGGCATCGCCAGGAACCTAAGTTAGTACGTTTATAAATTAAACAGATATTAAATAGTTCAGCAATTAGAAACCATGTTAAATAGTACAACTATAAGATATGTGCCGAATGGATTTTTAAAAACCACACAAGGGTTTTCAAATGCTCACCCTTCAACACTAGCTTTCTAATTTCAGCATTAGATAGCGGCTTTATCTTTCCCCATCCTATTTTAAGTTCTTAAGATAATTATTTGGAAACACGCACGCGCGCATGCAAAAGATTTAAAACCCCACGCTGGGCACAGGGAAGCCTTTTTTGCTTGCTGAATTATGGTCAAGACATCTTGGCCAGGCTCCAAAGAGCTACTTTTGGCATGCCTAGTCGGTTTGTTTCTGGTAGTCTTTTTCCTTGAATAGATTCTCATCCATATCGTGCCTTTGACTCAGTTTCAGAATGAAATCCCTAGACAGCAAAGTGCACCATCTTTTGAGAAACACAAACCCCGGAGCCCACAAGGCACAAAGAACTAATTATGCTGTTCTGCGACATACATTGGCCAGGATCTACATCTACCAGCTATACAACCATGGAACAGAAACATCACAAACGCTGTTAAAAACGTAACTTCAATAAATGTGTGCCATTAACGCTATTATGCAAGGCCTTCAAACTCTTCTTCACACCTTTCAAACTAAAAACTTACATGCATAGTTCTACAATTCCTAACAAAAGGGATTTAAATAAATAAATTTCAACTCTTATATCTGGTACTTACATATTTTTTTGCACTTTTCTATCCATCTTCATAATGAAATATTAATTGACAGGATGGTTTAGGTGTTTTGTGATGCAATGCTATAGTCCATGAATACTATTATCATTTTCCTTCTATGCTGAATTCAAATTTTATGCTTTATGCTCTGTTTGCCACTTGTCTATGAGAACCCAGTCTATAAACTGGGTTCGTGGATATGTTGAGGGCAAGTTTGGGGGCCAAAATTATGGATTTTACTTTGACCCATGGATACTTATTCATCACTTGATGAATAAAAGTGAGAGGAAGGAAATAAACAAATCTTTTCCTCTCCTTTTAAAAATGCATATAAGCATATGTAGGAAGGTGAGGATCGGCTTATTTCAGGGGTTACAAGGGAGGGGTGGTGAATTGCATTGCTGACCTTAAAATGTCTACATCTATACAAATACAAGGAGGAAAGGAATATAAATTAGGGGGAAAGAATGAGAATGCATCTGAAAGAAAAAGAGAGGGGAGAAAGCAAGGAAGCAACCTGCCTCTATGATAGACAAAGGCAATGACAGGAGGCAGAGGCCAGAAGCGCTTCCATCCCATTACCCCTCCCTTGCCAAACCAAAGGAAAAAGGCAGGCCTCTCCCCTTCCTTGTCATAGTTTTTGCATGAAAAGAAAACCATTTTGGACATTCGAAGTGGAGCAGAGCAACGGTGGCCATATTTAATACGGTTCTTTCTTGCATACATAAGTTTCTCCACAGAGAGATTTCCTTGGCCATTTTTAATATAACATTAACCCTGTTTATGCTCCAACTGCACCAACAGAGCAGAAATAATTCAAATGTTCTAAGCAGGCATCTAGGTAGAAATTGATCACACATCCAAACAGGACATGTGGGTCATCATAGGCGACAGGAATGTGTTTTGTGTGTGTGTGTGTGTGTGTGTGTGTGTGTCAGGAGTGATTTGCGAACCTGCAAGCCGCTTCTGGTGTTAGAGAATTGGCCATCTGCAGGGACGTTGCCCAAGATACGCCCGGATGTTTTACCATTCTCTGGGAGGCTTCTCTCATGTCCCCGCATAAGAAGCTGGAGCTGACAAACGGAAGTTCACCCCACTCCCGGGATCCGAACTGCCGAGCTTTCGGTCAGCAGTCTCGCCGGCACAAGGGTTTACCCCATTGCGCCACACAGGAATGTAAAAATACGAGACAAATCAGAACCAAATACTATTCCAGAACTGAACCAGGATCAATAAATGAAGCAGGAAAACAGTTACTCACAAGACCACAATCTTCTGGCAATTGAACAGATTACTATGTATGTGGACACCACCCTATTGCCAATACACAAATCAAGCAGAACACATTATTAGAGGCATAAGTTGGAAAAGCTTCATTCTTCTGCTAAAACAAGACCAGAACTGGATTGTGATAACATATTATGAATTGCTATTATATAAAAAGTAGATGAAAGTTTTAGTACTAAATCAAAAATAAAGCTAAAATATAATCTAATACACACCCTTCTCAATTTGAAGATTACATAAGGAGCAACTTAGTATTACTAAGCGTAACAAAATGGTGAAACCAGGAAAATTTGGACTGAAGCGAGTGGCATTATCAGGGAAGTATACAAAATTACTCATCTGTAGCAACAAGAAAAACACTTCACTGGATGATTGATGAAACTCTTCAAAGAGTTGGGGACAAACAAGAAGAAAAGGTAAAAGGTAACAGAAATACATTATTGAATGCAAATTTATCAAAATGTTGTACAGAAGACAAACAGAAGTATTATACAAACAACACAAAGAGAAAGACCAGAATAAAAAATGAAACTAATGAGACCTCTTCCACAAGGCCCCAAAATTAAATGAGAAAAATTAAAGCAGGAGTGCTGAACTATCGAACGGGACACAATTATATGATTAGGACAAATTTAACAGGATAGAAGCAATACCTGGAGTAATTATACAAAACATGTTAAAGAATGAATCTTTTGATGAAGGTTTTTAAAATCAAAGTAGAAGCTGCTCTCAAAAGACTTGAGATAAATAAATCCTAATTCATATGACCCAGCTCTCAAGGCTTCTTTAATTCTGAACTTATACAATTTAATGACAAGAGCAAGCACGGGGTTTCACACGGTTCATATGGTTCACAGTCCTTCTTGAAAATAGTATTCCCTTTAGTGGTTCCCAATCTATCAGCTACTATTCCTTCACACCATTTTCCAGTCACGAGAGAGAGAGAGAGAGAGAGAGAGAGAGAGAGAGAGAGAGAGAGAGAGAGAGAGAGAGAGAAAGACAGAGAGAGAGACAGAGAGGCATAGAACAACGTGGACAATGACAGCAGGTTTATCAATAGTTATGCTGTGACCCAGAGGTGAGAAGATCGGAATATAAAAGTTTTAAAATAAATTTTAAATAATTATGCAAATCACTTCTAGAAATAAACCTTAAGATCCCCTGCTCCCTCTTTTTTCCCATGTTGGGCATTGCCGTTCTCTGATCTTAGTTTGTGGCAAACCAAGTGCCTTTTCATCTAAATTGCCCTGCACTCCAGGATCGATAGCAGTGTTTCCCAACCTTTTTTTGACCAGGGACCATTAACCAGGGACCACTCTCCAATATTAATACCAAAAGGGTTACAAATCAGTTTTTGGTCAACTTTAGATTCGGTTTGGTTATTTGGGGTGCTGATTCAGAAAATTGCATCAGCTCTAGTTTCTGATACAGTACATATGCTATCCAGTAGTCGCCATCTGATCACCCACAGAAAACAATTTTTAATAATCTAGAGCTGATGTGCTCTATTCCAGTGTTTCCCAACCTTTTTTGAACTGCGGCGCACTTTTAACATTAAAAAAATCCGGGGGCACACCACCAACCAAAATGACACTCTAACACAGTAAAGAACGGCTGGGGGATGGTGGCCTGCTGGGAGCAGCGGCTGGGAGTGCCGAAGCCGGGGGAGGAGCCAGGCCGCACCATGCCTTGCCCCCTCCCCCCAGCTTCAGCTCTCCCACAGCTTCTCCAGCCTTGAGGGGGCATTGCCACGCCAGTGGTGGCAGAGCCAGCACAATACTGGCTTGGCACTGTCCCCTCAAGGCTGGAGAAGCTGTGGGAGAGCTGAAGCCGGGGGGCAGAGCCAGGCCGCACCATGCCCCCCCTCCCTTTGGCGTCAGCTCTCCCACAGCTGAAGTCGAAGTCGTGCAGAGGTGGAGGAGCATGAGTGGTAGACGGGCTTCAGTGGGCGAGGCTCCTCCTCTGCGCGGCTTCATCAAGCAAGGGGCGGGAGTCATGGCGGATTGGAGGCTGGCTGGGGAAACGGCCGAAGGAGGCAGCGCCCCGGCCCCTTCTTTTTCTTTACCGCCGCCCAGCCCTTCCTCCTCCTCCTCCTCCCCCAAGCAGCAGGAGTTTGGCAGGAGGAGGGGGAAGGAAGGGGGAAAACACTGGTCACAGCGGTTGGGAAACACTGGTCTATTCAATGCAATTTTTTGAATCAGCACTCCAAATAACCCCAGGAACAGGCCTAAAAACCAAGACACCAAGGTGCCCCCCGCTTTCAGGTGCCACATGGAAGACTCTGCTCAAAGTGAGGGCGGAGGAGAAGCAGCAGTCAAGGGGCTTGTTGTTGCGCCTTTTGTGGATAGTCAGCCTCTCCCCTCCTGGCATTCCAGTTGCCTTGGCACTATAAGAAGGTTCACGAGACCAGTGGCTCTTGTTGTAGTAACGTAAGGCTGTGGACCATATTTTAGTTCTTGGGGACAACTGGTGGTCCACGGACCACAGGCTGGGAACTAAAGATTTATAGAAAACAACTATTTTTATTAAACATTTGTTTTCGCTTCTTAGCTTGTCAGTATCAACCAGTCAAAATTTGAGCTCATCACTACTCCCGATGAAGCTATATACAAGTAACAGATACTGAGTCTCCTTTATTTGGAATTCTAAAATCCAAAATATCCAGAAATCCATAACTATGATAGTGACCCCTTTACTTTTTTGATGGTTCAAATGTATACAAAGTTTGTTTCATGAACAAAATGATTAAAAACTATTCCGATTAAAATGACCTTGAGGTTATGTGTATAAGGGGATGTGAAACAGAAATGAATGCCTTGTTTAGACTTGGGTTCCCTCTCCAAGATACCTCATTATGTACTGTACATATATGAAAATATATTTATTCCAAAATCTGGAGGAAAAAAAACCCAAATCTCAAAACACTTCTGATCCTAAAGCATTTCAGATAATAATAATAATAATAATAATACTTTAATATTTGTGAGTCGCCCTCCACCAGAGGTGCTCCGGGCGACTTACATCATTTAAAAACCCTAAAACAACAGTGTACAGCAGTTTAAAACAGATACAAGTCTGAGGAAGGCTCAGATATTCAGAGGTACCGATCAGGCCCCAAACGCTAGGCGGAAGAGCCAGGTCTTTAGGTCTGACCGAATCTAGTTAGGGTCAGAGTGGCTCTGAGGGCAGGTGGCAATGAGTTCCAGATCCTGGGGGCCGCCACGGAAAAGGCTCTCCGCTGGGTTTCCATCAGCCGAGCCTCTCGCACCCCGGGGATGGTCATGCAATCGCCATTTATGGCACGTGCTGGCCTCACGCTGCGTTGGGCCGTCAGCCGGTCACTCAAGTAGGCTGGCCCAATATAAGGAATACTCAACCTGTGCATATTCATCATACTGCTCACATTTCACAGAATTTGCTTCCCAAGATGTGTCACTAAGCATTAATTTCTATGGCTTTAGATTAAGTAATGTCACTGAGGATATGGCCATCCAAAGCTTCTAATTTGGATGGCTATGACTAGCATTCGCTGTGAAAGGAAACGTAAAAGGGTTATCATTATCACAGCCTGTCCAGAGGCACCACTGCTGTTCACGGTCAGAAAAAGAAAGATGGATCTTTTGTCCTGATCCAGAAACCTCTTATGTTCCTACCCTTGCCCAGAAAAAGAGGACACCTGTCTCCAGTGTCATCTGAGAGAGAACCCAGTACCGCAGAGACAAGCCCTTTTCGGTCTCCCATGTCAGGGCTAATAAATAGAGACCCCGTATCCTTTCTGTGCCAGCTTTTGAGAGCTCACAGAGAATACTTTCCTGGGCCATTGCTTTCTTAATCTGAGAAAGGGGTGGGGATTCCTCCTATCCTATCACCTTATGGGGAGAAGGGCGGGATAGAAATGTATGTAGTAATAATAATAATAATAATAATTTTACCAACTAAGAACTTCCACTAGTTAGTATGAACGAGAAGAGGAAGTCTCTAAAACCAGTAAAGGAAGACACTTGCAGAGATATATTTTTCATTGCTCAATGGTCCTGCTGGATATAGCAGCTGGAAGTGTTAGGGACCATATATAACTGATGACTCAATTCATGGTTTCAACATTAGTCGGCTCCTATCCCCTCCACATTATATGCCCCTTTAGCCTGATTAAAGAGTTTTGGAAAAAGATAAGTTCAGTTCTGGCATTTTAAGTTCCTGGAAGCCTTCATTTGTTATTCTTCTATGAGGCTTCCCCCCAATAACTCATGTTCTAAGTAAGGATCTCTTACACAATATGGACACATACACAGTCCAATGACATCAACAATCTGGATTCATTTAGAAGCAGGAGTGGACAACAACTCTTGGGAGTTGCATTCCCTTGGAGTAAACAGTCAGAAGCCACAAGGTGGGGTTAAAGACAATGGATGTAAATAAATGAATAAAAAGACAGTGGATAGAATGAAATTTCTCTTCTTCTACCACTCTTTTTCTGTCCCTACAGCTAGGTGCTAGAAGTGGGATGGGTATAAACTGACTTGTTTTAGAGCTATTTTGAAATTATGCAGACTGTCTATCTCTGACTGAGACAAATATAATAAAGACTATTCTAAAGGCTTGGAAGCCCAGTACATGAAGGTACATCCCTTCCCACCTGGAGTTAAATTGCCAGAGGACCTCAGATTGCCAGAGCGACTCTCCTCTATGTCACACAAGTGGTAACAATACACTATGATAGGACAAAGTAGATGGCCTCGTTTGCCATAACATCTCAGTTGTGAAACAGTCTTTCCTCGGAAGTACGGTAGTCTTGTCATCGGCTTCACTTCAGTCTCATATTTAAAAATGGCTTTTTGGTTTTTAACAATTTTATCCAATGTGTGCAATGTTTCAAACTATTTTAACTAACAGTAAAATTTTCTAATTTTTAGATAATTTAAAGTAGAAGTTGTCAACTAAGGTCTGCGGGCAGAATGTGGCCCGCCAAGGCCTTTCCCCTCGCCCCCGCATGGCTGATGAGTGCACATAGTGGCAGCAGCAAGTATAGGTGTGTGTCAAGAGTGAGTGAGTGTGAGCGGTGGCAGATGTGATGGCAGCAGTGGGTGGTGAGGGTGAGTGAGTGTAAACAGCAGTGGTGGCGACTACGTGTGTGCAGCAGTGTGTGTGCGACACAGCCGACAACACATGCACACACACATGTCCTGCACACATACGCACACCTGAAGCGCATGCACTCGCGCACAGTTAAAGTCTAACCCTTCAACAGTATGTGAAACCATAAACCGGCCATGTGTTTAAAAACTTTGGGGTATCCTGGTTTAAATTATCATTTATTATTTCAAAATAGGAGCTGTGGTGGCGCAAGGGTTAAAAGCTTGTGCTGGCTGAACTGCTGAGCTGAAGGTCGAAGGTTAAAATCTGCGAGGCGGGGTGAGCTCCCATCTGTCGGCCCCAACTTTCCATGCAGGGACATGAGAGAAGCCTCCCATAGGATGGGAACGAATCCGGGCATACCCTGGGCAACATCCTTACAGACGGCCAATTCTCACACGCCAGAAGTCGCTTGCAGTATATTATCGGTTTGCTTCTGACATAATTTTTTTAAACAATTTATCTCAATAGTTTTAATACCACACTGAGATCTTTTAGTGAAAGACTATAAGTGTTTTAATAAATAAGCATACATTCTAATACAAGATAGTTTTTCAAAATACTAGGATTGCCTTTTAAAACTAGGAGGCTGGCAACACATAAGTAATTCTATACAAAATGCCATCATGTTTATCACTACATACGTTTGGATTTTTCTTGCAAAAACATGTTCAGTGCATATATCTATTGCCTCGGCATAAAAAACATTTGACATTATCTATGCGTATAGGTGAATCCAGTATTTCTTCATTTAATGCTCAGGTCTTAGCAACAAGAACAAATTGTGCCACTTATTTACTTCATTTCTACCCCGCCTTTCTCAACCCTGGAGGGGACGCAAGGTGGCTTACAAATCCGGCACAAATTTAATGCCACATCGATAAACAATAAAACACATCTCATCAAAATATAAAACAATCTAAACATATAAGCAATTAAAATGCATATCAATGTTTTCATTTCTGTATATGTGCATAGATATACAAGCAAGGAATTCCAGTGTACAAACTGCAGTGCATAAATTATTTTTTTCCTTTTAATAGCAACCCTGCACACCCTTCTGAATTGGTGGTCCCTTAATCTTTTCAGAGCATTATCCAGGGGGACAGGGAGGGGGGAATAAAGATGTGAAAACCTCCCAATGTGTCAAAACTATGGTCACAAAATCTAATGTTAAGAGCTTTCCCCCCATATGTAAAGGCAGATGAATACTTTTTAAAAAATAAATGGCTAAATGCACCTTTAAGAATAAATGCTTACAGTACATCTGTTTGGCTACTCAATGAATAAAGACAAAACCATCAACGGCTACACTATGTGCCAAGGCATTACATTTCAGTATATATTATTTATGGGCATCTTAAAATTAGTGTAAAGTAAATTAGAAAACATTGGCTGATGTGTATGGATTTTAAAGTCCGGATTTCAACCACAGCTGTCCCTTGTGAAGAGGACTGTTTAGTTTGAAAGCATATCCTCCACGTGTCTCCTGTTTCAGTTAATGTACTGAGAGCATAATCTGGACTATGTAATGAAGTATCTCAAAACAACAACTGCAATATAACTTGATAATAAATCATTTTTCGTCTGAGGCTCCGATATCCCAAATCGCCCAGCACTTTCCAGCATTATTCTTGGGCAGCGGCAGCGGTGCTTCATCTTACACTGACCGGGGAAAGGCTAATAAACTGAGAGAAAGTCCCACAGCTGCTGAGTGGCCCCATGTATAGACTATTATTCCAATTTTACAGATGAGGAAGCAAGGCTGAGAGATACTGGCTGGCAACATGAAACCCCACACAAGAGCCACCCAAATTCTTGATCTCCCCATGACAACCGATTATCTTGGATGCTGATCCAATATCTGCCAATGTGGCAAACCAAGGCAAACTTCCACAGCCATTTTGGCTTTGTTGATCCACCCCATCTCCCACCCCGGTCCCTCCTTCAGGCAAATCTACATTCCTGCTGTGAAATAGTCTATGTAAAGTTACAAGCATTACTTGTGCAGCATCCCATGTACACAGTACCAAGTAGCAATATTTTTAAAAAAATCTTGGAATCTGAAGTTAAAAGGTTCTGCAGGAACATAAGAAGCATAACTTCAACGAATTAACAAGATTCACTTTTAATTCACAGACATGTTTAATACTCTGTATGGTTGATATTTTAATTTGCAATGTTACCATATCCAGCTTTGTCTACAAAGCAGCTGACATGGCACGTGGTCTAATTTAATCCAAGTATAGTAGACAGAACTGAAGCTGCAAAATACACTCACCTAGGAATCAACTATTTCCAAATAAATACACTGCAGACCTGCTTAAACCAAAATGGCCCGATTAACTATTTTGTGGGTGATAATTTTATTTCACAATTATTAAATAATATTTAGGATTATTTTTTTTACATCATAAAGATCAGGTACAACTTGAGGGTTTTTTTCTGGCTGACTCTTATTATTCTTTAATTGCATTCTACGTTATTGGACAGTTGTTGTCCATCGTGGTCCAGCTAATGGGCAGTTTTAAATCACAGTAATTTTAATAGCAGGGATTCAAACACATGCTTAGGTCACTTCTACTGAAATCAGTGGAATTTAAAGAGCCCTGATTTTGACTGGACTTTATATCTATTTCCAATTCCAGCCCTTCACCTCCTGCCACGGAGCCCCTGGTAGCGCAATGGGTTAAACCCTTGTGCTGGCAGGGCTGAAGACCGACTGGGCGGAGGTTCGAATCCGGGGAGAGCGTGATGAGCTCCCTCTGTCAGCTCCAGCTCCCCATGCAGGAACATGAAAGAAGTCTCCCACAAGGATGGTAAAACATCAGAAACATCCAGGCAGTTTCTCAAGTCGCTCCTGACATACACACAAAAAAGCCCTCCTGCCACATATTAACTGGTATTTTGTTTAAATAAAATAAATAAAAAGTGCTTCTCTGTCCTTAAATAACACGTTGTTTTTAAAAAAGGTAATATCTTTAACACCCTAAATACTGCTACATTTTAAGAAACGTGCAACAAGTTTCTACAACATGCACTATCTACTCTTATCTTAAGTACTGGAAAGGTGTATGGTGCAAAGTTCACCAAGGACATTAAATAAGCATTATAAGTGAACATCAAAATCGAACAGAAACTACTGTGCCATTTAAAATTGTGGACACTATAATTTTAAAATATGTTGTGTCTGTGGAACTATACTGAAAAATGTTTTTAGTGATTTTTTTTTACAAAAAATAGATTGGGGTTGATTGTATGGTTTTACATTCAAACCACCTTAGAGGCAGAACTAAAATATGTAATATAAAATTTATCTCAACCAGAATGTAGTAGACCAGAGCAAGGAATAAACTCAAGCAATTTTTTTAACCACACAGCAAAAATAGTACAGCTAATTAATGGTATAGAATAATAAATTGTAACGATCTAAAACTACATTTTTATGCAATAACAGAAGAAATGCAATACAATGCAGGTTTTTGTTTTCTTTATTGTAGTAATTATGTAATAACCTTAATAATAATAATAATATTTATTCTTGTATCCCGCCACCATCTTCCCAAAGGGACTCGGGGCAGTTTACACAAGACACAAGTTGCCTAAAAACAAAACACAAAATAAAACACAGGCATATAAATAGGCAAATAAAACAACGACTAAGACTCGATAAAACTGCGCTCATCAACCAATAGAAATAAGCTAATGACAACTTTTATTTTCTAAAAAGCTTCCAAGTGTTTAATAATACATAACATGTCAAAAAAGTAAATCTTGATTAAACAATTTCATTGGAAGTAAGAATAAAATCAATATTTAAATTGGTAAATATATATATTTTCATTAGTATTGTTTACAAATTCATCCTGTTTCCAATACAGCCAGCAGCCTCAAAACATTCTGAATAAAATATCGATGAAGTATTTTGAGATCTGGTTGGTACTATTCTTAAATCAATCCTGACCAAAACAATCAATGCTATGTTGTTTTACATGAAATTATGGCTCTTGCTGCAAACTAAAAGCTAAATCCGCTGAAGTGCCAGAGAAAAAGTGAGATAGAAATTGAAAACACAAAGGAAAAAAGCAACTCAGTACTAGATTTCTACAGTCATTGAAACAACTGGGGGAAAAAGGTGACTCATTTTACTCTACAGGTGAAAATATCTCCCAGAAATGTTTCCAACGTTAATCCTATTTTATATGTAATTCCCAGTTGCCTACTGATGTATGAGCGTCACACCTCTATACACATCCACGTTGTTAATTCATTTTTCCCCTGTAAAAAGATATGTGACATATTGGCTTCCTTGGCACATTTTTTTTTTTTTAAATTGTTTTCCCAGAATAAATAGTGGTTAACACACACATAGGGAAATAATGCAGAAACACAAGGCAAGCCATGGAAAACTGGTTTAACTGAGTCCCAGAATGCATTCTACACTGTAGAAATAATGCAGTTTGTCACAAGAATAAACTCTTACTACTTGACAGTGGTAATACCTGTTTTATCAGAATCTGCTACACATGTTAGATTGGGGTGTATCCACACTATAGAGTTAAAGCAGTTTGACACCACTTCATTATGGTTCAATGCTACAGAATCATGGGTACTGTAGTTTGATAAGGTCTATAGTTGTTCTCAACCTGTGGGTCCCCAGATGTTTTGGCCTTCAACTCAAAGAAATCCGAACAGCTGTTAAACTGGCTGGGATTTCTGGGAGCTGTAGACCAAAACACCTGGGGGGACACTGGTTGAGAACCACTGGCCTATAGCCTTCGCTACAGCCAGGCATGTAGCCAGGGGGTGGTCCGCGAAAAGGCCTTACTGGTACATTATTTAAACTGTTATGTTTATTCATATCATGATCTGATCACCATGCTCATTATATCCCACATTAATGGGGTTATTGGGATAACAATACAGAAGGTTTGCTAGGGTAGACCCTCTTCCACCCAGTCTCAGCCCCCCCGAAACAAAATCCTGGCTACGGCCCTGTCTACAGCCTTACCTCACCAACCTACAACTCCCATGACTCCATAGCCTTGAGTCATGGCAGTTAAAGTGGTGGCAAGCTGCTTTGATTCTACAGTGCAGATGCACCTTTACTCTAATATGTGCAGTAGATTCTGATAAAACAGAAGATGCAATTTTTAAAAATCACAGAAAGAGTCATTATCTGTTATTATGCTATCTCTATAGGGTATGTGTAAAAAGCTGTCAATCAAGAAATCCCATGTAAATTACAGCTTACCGCTGAGAAATCTACATAATTTTTAACTAATTTAAATTTTGTAGCGCAGGTTATGCATACTACATCTTGAACAGTGCTAGAAGCAGCCAACATGTATATGCATTGAAGAGGTTTTAATCTCAAGTATCTCCAAAAGAAAATGAAGTCTAATTCATATTATTGAGTCCTGAAATAATTATAAAATAGCACTCCCTACAAGCAAGAACACACAAAGGCTACACTCAGATATCACAATAAACCAAGGTTTACTGTAAAAGGATACAGAGTTGTTATGCCATTGCTCATATGCACCTCTCTCCTCTTATGGCTTAGTCTTGTGATCAAGTATATAGATTAATAGCAGTTTAGCAAATCATCCAAATCCTAATCTATAACCAAGCCAAACTATGCGCTGTTAAAATAATCCCATTCCATATTGGACACCATTTGCCTGATTTAGACCAGGCATGGGCAAACTTCGGCCCTCCGGGTATTTTGGACTTTAACTCTCACAATTCAATGCTTTTTATGGACGGAACACTGTTTTTAACTTAAATGAATGCATATGTTTAATGTAATTGTATTTTAATGTATTTTAATGTTGAATGTTTCTGGGGTTTTATATTGTGTTTTACTGTGTGGGCATCGAATTGTGCCTTTTTGAAAGCCGCTCTGAGTCCCCCCTCAGGGGTTGAGAAGAGCGGGGTAAAATGCTGGAAATAAATAATAAATAAATAATTCCTAACAGCCTACCAGTTGTTAGGAATTGTGGGAGTCGGAGTCCAAAACACCAGGAGAGCAGAAATTTGTCCATGCCTGATTCAGACAATATGACAAGCCACGTTCGAAATGGAAGTGAAAACTTCTTTATGGCTATAACAAAGAGGGGGGTCATATGATCCTAGATACAGAAGAGGCAAGCCTTGTTCTAATTATGATAAATGAACATAACATTACATATCAGCCAGAGTAAAAACTAGTATATTCCATTGATCTGAAAGTTCAGTGAATGTGGCTCTTAATGAGATATGCCGAATTATCATAGGATGTCTACACTCTACGCTGCTGGAGAAATTATACTGTTTAGCCCAGGGGTGCTCATTAGGTAGATCGCGATCTACTGGTAGATCGCGAAGGTCATCCTGGTAGATCGCAGGCAGGGCTGGAGGAAGGCTCAGTCCTGCCCCGTAGGCTCCCGACGCCGCCCAAGTGCTGCCGGCCCTGGGTTATCTGAGGTCCTTTCCATACAGTTGAATGAAATCCCATGTTATCTGCTTTGAATCAGATTATATGGCAGTGTGGACTCAGAAAACCCAGTTCAAAGCAGATATTGTGCTTTATGTTTCACATTTTTGTAGTGGGTAGGTAGATCATTTTGACTTGGTTGTTTTATAAGTAGCTCGCATGCTGAAAAAGTGTGAGCACCCCTGGTTTAGCCAGTATGGCACCACTTGACATCCACCGGGAAATAGCAGCCAGTAATGAAAGGATCAAGGCATCGACATCTCCAGCCAGGCATGTAGTAGCGCGGGGGGGGAGGTGTCTTGAGGGACTTCAGCCCCCCCCCCCCCATGAAATTCTCAGGGTGGTCTGCGAGAAGACCTTACTGGTACATTATTTAAACCGTTATGTTTATTCATATCACGATCTGATCACCATGCTCAATATATCCCATATGCATGGGGGTATAGGGATAACGATACAAAAGGTTTGCTAGGGTAGACCCTCTCTCACTTAGACTCATCCCCCTCCCCCCGGAATCAAACTCAGCCCCTCCTGAATCAAAATCCTGGCTATGGCCTCGTCTCCAGCCAATCCTCTGTTTGGGTATCAGCCAGCATGTCAACACCTTAAATCAAGAAATAGCTTCCTAAGATCTATACTCGCAGGAACACCTCAGCAAGCGAGAGTCCAAAAGAGGCAGGCTAAAATCCAGAACCTCAATCAGTGGCTGATACCGGATGAGAAACTTCCTCCTGAGCACGCAGAAGGCTGGACGACTTGGAAGGTGCTGAACAGACTGCGCTCTGGCATCACGAGATGCAGAGCCAACCTTAAGAAATGTGGCTACAAAGTGGAGTCCGCGACATGCGAGTGTGGAGAAAAGCAAACCACAGACCACTTACTACAATGCAGCCTGAGCCCCGCCACATGCACAATGGAGGACCTGCTTACAGCGACACGATAAATCAATAAATCTGCAAGTTTCTGCACAGTTCTTAAAACATTATTTATGAATAAGAGCTCTACAGTTTATGGGGGGATACACATGTATGCTATCTTATTGCAAAATGATATCTACGATAGGGCTCCAGTACATTCTTTAAATCTGTACTTCTCAATTTATCTGGCACAGCAGACTGGCATTTCCTCTCAATGTGCCAGGGACTGATGCCATATCTATGCCATCAACTCTTAACTGTCTCTTCTTCCAAAAACTTGTCACTAACCAAATGGATCACGGACTAATCCACTGACCTGCCCATGGACTACCTTTTCAATTTGCAGTCATTAATCTCAACTACACGCTGATCCTGACTTTTCATGCCCTTAACCAAGCTAAATTAACTGAAATCCAGCTTTAGACATACTACATTATGTCATTTCTCTTCCTAGAATTAGAAGGCTGTTACGGCAGTATGAAGGAAGCAATTAAAAGTTTCACTCTAAAACGATGCATGGAAGTCTCAAGGGTTGTTTTTTCTTTCTTTATGGTGTACGTAGAAAGCTTCTCTAACAGCCACCCACATTGCCTTCGTCGTTTTAATGTGTTCATTGTGATTATCTTTCTCCGGTCTGGCTTACAGAACGGTTATTCTATGCTTTATGTTTGCGTGCCACCAAATATTTTTAAAAATTCAAAGTGCACAGAGTGAAAACACAAAATATGTTTTTCTAAACCTCACACATAGCCACAGAAAGAAGGGGCATCTTATTCAAGATGTTTAAGTTGCTCAAAAAAAAGAGCAAAGTCTAAAGACAAGGAGTTGTCATCAAGTATTCACTAACACAATCTCTAGCTCAGGCTATGTGGTTGAGGGGAAAGGAAGGGGCCTGAGGCTGTGAGGAATTATGGGAGTTGAAGTCCAAAACACCTGGAGGGCCTAAATTCTCCCATGCCTGCTCTAAACCTACTCTCTTTGAAGAGAAATTATTGACTAACAATTCCAATCCAAAGCAAAGGCAAAGATGTTCCAAGAACAAACTCATATGGAACAACCACTGCACTTTCAGGTATCTCAAACATTTCTCCACTGAAAGCTTAGCTGAACCATCCCAGCATTGGGAATGAAACCACGAATTTGTTTACTCAACTAGATTTGGGAAAATGTAAATATTCTTTGTTAGCGAGTCCTAAATAGTGAAGCCACTACCATTCCTCACGGACACCAACAAACCAAAACAAAGCATTTACAAAGTGTAGACTGGGATATGGTGACTTCAGGTTTACAGGATCTTCTTTGGTTTTTTACTGGAATCCCAGCTTTCATCAACCTGGCACGATGGTTTAAAGGGAAGGCATTAACTGTATAAGAAACAGGAAACATCCAGCACTGCTTCACCGAGACATATGTTTCCAATACTAGTAATAATTTTGCACTTGTTCTGATACATATATTCCTCACAATGCAACGTGCAATACCTTTTCAATTTTTTATTGATCACTGAGACAGAAACCCTCACCAATCTCTTGCAATTTAGCCTTACCAATAGATCCTGATTTATCTTTTACTAACTCTTACGTGATGAATTACTGTTGTATGTATGTATATGCACCAGACTTAATTCAGTACCTTTTACTCCTCCATTTAAAATATGAATGGTAATACAAACCACAAGTCAGTATATTGCTGACAGAAAGGTTGGTGGCTCGAATTCAGAGAGAGGGTGAGCTCCCATTGTTAGGCCCAGCTTCTGCCAACCTAGCAGTTTGAAAACATGCAAATGTGAGTAGGTTAATAGGTACCACTTCTGCGAGAAGGTAACAGCACTCCATGCAGTCATGCTGGCCACATGACCTTGGAGATGTTTACGGACAACAACACCGCCTCTTCAACTTAGAAATGGAGGTGAGCATCACCACCCTGAGTTGAACACGACTAGACTTAATGTCAAGGGGAAACCTTTACCTTTATGGACTTAAAAGATTTTGGTACCCCTGTATATATCTCATTCAAAATATAAACAATAACAAACCATAAAATAAAATCTTATTTTTCGAAATGAAGCCAAATTTACCTTAGGATGGAAAATCACGTTTATTTTTGTATACTTCCACTTAATGCCAGGGGAAACTTTTACCTTTACTTTACTTAGGGCACTGATTGGGTAAGATAAATATAAACCTGCTTCAAACAACTAGCAATAGCTATCCTGAAGAAATGTCGTTGTAATACATTTTGCACTAAACAGTTCTTACTGATACTTCCATTGAAGTCTTTTCAGAGCTGATACATTGGACTTTACCTTACAGATCAGGATTGGCATCTATGGGTCTTACTGAGCTAAATGAAATAAGTTATTAATATGAATCTGGTTTAACACTGAACATAAGAACATAAGAAGAGCCATGCTGAATCGGACCTCAGCCCATCTAGTCCAGCATTCTGTATCACACAGTGGCCCCCAGTTGTACACGGGGATCTCGAGCAGAAGGGAGGGCAAAACCCTAACCTGCTCCCGACCCCCACAACCAGTCAGGGAAATCCTGCCTACCTCAACCAACTCCGAGGTGGCACTTGAATGTCCTTTTCAGTAACTACCGATACACTTGGTATCCACTTGGTACCGATACACTTGGTATCCACTTGAAGTTATAGAAGCCACATTCTAAAAGTGTATCAACTTTTGCTTTGGAGCAGTCTGGTTTGAGCCCAATACAGTTCAATCCTTTCTAAAAGATTAGGACAAAACCTGTTTACTAAAGAGCAAAAATCAACAGGAAAGACAGTTTCAAAGTCAACATAACCTTGATAAATTGGAAAATTCTGGGGAGTATTCTTAAGGTAAGCACCTAAATCTACACCTTAATAAAAATATATACAGACATTGGTAGAAAGCTCTATACACTGAAGACGGGACGAGTGAACTGAGAAGCTACTGTGCAAAAGTCCATCTACTCCAGTTGTACCAACAAGAGTTCTCAAGCGACAAAGGTTCCTTCCACACAGCTGAATAAAATCCCACATGTTCTGCTTTGAACTGGAATACATGGCAGTGTGGACTCAAAGCAAATATTGTGGGATTTTCTGCCTTGATATTCTGGGTTATATGCCTATGCGGAAGGGCTCAAAGCAACTCATAAGACAACATGGCTGAAACAGTTATATACGCTCTGCAATATCTGCTAATTCAAGGAACGTGGAGTCATTGCTGCTGTTAGCAACCAAAAGACCTGTGTAATTTTTAACAAAGGTCTTATCCAAGCAGTCATCACAGAATTCCTAAGCTATGCTTTATCTTGAATCTATTACTAATCAATTGTAACAGATGATACTATACACAGAGGTCTAATAGAGGTAATTTAAGATGGGTGGGGAGGCTTTCAAACAACCTTTAACTTGCCCAAAGTCCTCCCATATTGACTCTTTTACCACCTCCAAATAATAGAAGATTCCACAAAAAAGACACCTTTGAAAGAACTTCTATAATTTTGCAAGGTCTTCAATGGTCTTCTCTGGACTGAGAGAGATTGACCATATATGCAGTATTATAAGAACAATCCCATGTCAACTGTAAGATTCCAAAGTCCTCAATGTGGCAGCCTTGTAATAGAAAAGACAATGGATTCCCAAAATCGCAAAGACACAAATCCACTACAAGCAGTAAATGTTTTTTGCAACTTATATAATGTCCTTAGGAAAAGCCTGCTTTAAAGCAAGAAATATTCTACTTTTGTGACTGGTGTAAAAACCACTGTGTATATAACGGTCTTATGTTCTCTGTATATCACTCAATGCTGTACATCGCATGTACATACGTTCAATGTTGTATTATATAAGCCCTATAATAGGCCAGGGTTTTTTAAAAAGTATGTTGTATCTTGTGAGTTTGCCTAATAAAGGTACTGACTACACACAACTACTATAACAAGCAGTTTCCAAGTTACGAACAGGATAAGTTCTGTAGGTTTGTTCACAAGTTGAACTTGTTTGTAAGTTAGAACAGGCACATTTTTAAAGTGTAACTCCAGCCAAAACTTTATATTTTTAGCTTTGGATAGCATAGGGAAGGGTTAACATCCCTGTGGTGTTTCTTTTGCTGTCTGTGTCCCTGTTCAGAATACTTCACCTCATTTTCTGTCCCTGTGATACTTGGATTTTGAAAAATGTGACTTGTTGTAAAAACAAGGATCGGAGATAAAACCTCAGAGGAGACACCTTTTCCTTGCGAAAAGTCTTTCAGGAGTTAATTTCCATTCCTAGGGGTAGATTTCTCTCACTTCCTGTTGTCTCACTCCTGTTTGTAACTATGAATTGTTTGTAAGTTGGATGTTTGTAAGTTGGGGATTGTCTGCACTTTATATTAGTGGCAGATTCAGGAAGGACTCATCCCACGCTTTCTATAAGCGCACTGATGACTAAGAAGGCCAATCCAAGATAGGCAAGTCCAGTTGCAGAAAGCACAGCGCAAAGTCTCCTTGGGTGATGTTGTTTCCAAGTTGCGGTTCTTTCTGTGCTGTCGTTTCTCTTCGAGACCCGTTTGGAGTGTCTACTCAAAGGAGGCTGCAGCATTATGGATAGTGCGTCTCCATGCCTTCCGATGTGAGGACAGGGTGGACCATTTTTGGTGATCAATCTGGCCGAGCCTGAGATGTTGTTTCAGGGAGTCCCTATATCTCTTTTTGGGGGTGCCTCTCTTGCGCTGACCTGTGGCGAGTTCACCATAGAGTAGTATCTTTGGGAGGCAGTGGTCCTCCGTCCTCGAGACGTGCCCTGCCCAGCCAGCTGTGTACTCAATAGCACCTCAATGCTGGTGATCCCTTCTTGCTCAAGGACAGCAACATTCATCACTTAGTCAGTCCAGTGTATATTTAGGATTGTGCAAAGACAGCGTTCGAGGAGTCATAGATGTTGGCAATAGGTGACCCATGTTTCAGGCCCATATAAGAGAATAGACAGTACAACAGTTCTGTACACACTGATTTTTGTACTTTGCCTCAGGTGCTTGTTGCTCCAGACTCTTTTGTGAAGCCTTCCGAATGCACTCTATGCCTTTGCTAATCTGTGATCTATCTCTTTATCAATCTTGGCGTCTGAAGAGATCATGCTTTCCAGGTAGGTCAACTGCTGAACGGACTTAAGCACAGATTTGCGTATGCTCATGTGGGGATGATGGTGTTCTTCTTGTAGTGCGGGCTGGTAGAAAACTTCCGTTTTCTTCAGGCTGACTTCCAGCCCAAACAGCTCTGCAGCTGTTGCAAAGCAGGATGTTAGGCACTGCAGAGCTGCTTCTGAATGGGTGACAAGGGCAGCATCATCAGCAAAAAGCAGCTCACTGACTAGATAGTTTAGTCTTAGTGCGAGCCCCCAGACGGCTTAAGTTGAACAAGCTACCATCAGTACGATAGCGTATATATATGCCGTCTTCTTTGAAATCTGCCATAGCTCTTTGGAGCATGAAAAAGATTGTAAATAGGGTTGGTGCAAGAACACAACCTTGTTTCACTCCATTAGTTATTAGAAAGGGCTCTGAGAGGGCATCGCCATATCTGACTTGACTGTGCCGGCCCTCCTGCAGCAGGATAATCATTTTGAGGAATTTATATTAGGGTTGTTGGAAACAGCAACCATCCAAGCCTTCACTATTTGTTTGTTAATGTAAGTATTTGCTAACCTGCATTGTATGTATATATTGATTTGCCAGTTTGACTGACCTCTTTGATGTGGGAGGGGCTACAGGCATGTGATCATACTGAGCATGTTCAGACTCAAGACTCCATTTTGTTATCAGTATGACTTTGGACTTCAGTGTTAACAGTTAGCTTTAGATTTCGGTGGAGGTGGATGCAGTATGCTTTTGGACTCATGCCGGAACCGTTTACTGTATGTTTGCTTTGAAAAGCAGTGAGTACAGTTATACAGTTTGGACTTTCATAAGATGTATACTTAAGACTTTGGACTACTGATTAAGAATGATGCCCTGTGTTCTCAACACAGAGAAACTGCATCCTATCTGTAACTGAACTTTGATAAGAAATGTGCCTGTATGGTGAATTAATACAAGGTGTTTTGTGAGTAAACAAGATAGGTTACTTTTTAAAGAAGACTTAGTTTAAAATATGCACTCAAGAGACAAAAACAAAGAGGTTTCAAGGGAGAGTATATGTTTTGGGCAACCACAATTTCAACTTCAGATAAACATTTAAAAAAACTCTGCTACTTAAATATGTTTTTTTGTGCAGTGACATGTCTTTGCTCCTGACAGTTCAAAGATGGTTTACAAGTTTAATAGCTGAGTTACCTGTGTGCCATTACCCGAATGCTTGTGAACATCACTTTTTCAAAGGGTTGACATTTAACAAGGTCATGCCTTTCTTGACCAGTGGTTTTCAAAAGATGGTCTCCAGATGTTCATGGAGATTCAAATTGGCCAAGAAGATATAACATCATTTTCCTTTTCAAAAAGGTTAGTTTTTTTTCCAAAAAGGGAAAGGTGATATTTCAAGTCTTGATAATCAAAATAATAGAAGAGGACTAAGAAAGCAAGAATAGTTCCCCACACCTTTTCTCCCAAACTCTGTAGTTTGTGTGTTGGTCTTATATTGCTATAGAAAGTATGTATTTCAGCCGTCTGAGCCTGGCAAGCTGAAGCAAAGCAAAAGTCCCAGCTTTTGCCTAAGGAAGAGGTGGCTTCAGGAGACATGCACCTTGCTAAACTGAAAACTGTATCAGTAAATTTGTCTATCTGCAAGGATAGCCCCCCTATGCAACTGTAGCAAATGTGGTATCTCCAAAAGCAATCCAGAAGAAGATTCTCCAAAGCTGTAGCAGAGCTTTCCAACTCACAAGTTAAAAGCGGGTGGAGAGAAGAAGCCGGTCTCGATGAAAGTTTGCCCCGAAACTTGCTTCTGTTCTGGCTTAATAGGAAAGCTGCCAAAGGGGAATGAGCTCTGTGCCTTGAAATCAGTTGATTATCATTGCTTGCTGTATCCATTCCCAAGATAAATCCCTGTACAGTAATGGCTTTGGGACTAAACGGGGGGGGGGGGAGGCAGGGACAGAATGGGACTCACATATAATTCATTGGGCCCTTTGCTACAGCAGCAAGTACTGTGAGTCTGTTAGTGCAGTGTTTCCCAACCTTTTTTGAGCCGCGGCACACTTTCTACATTTACAAAATCCTGGGCACACCACCAACCAAAATGACACAAAATGACACTCTAACACAGTAATACATATAGTTAATATGTTTTTAAATGTATCTATACACTCAGTGTGAAACCTGGGCCTGTTTCGATGAACACAACATAGATATCCTGGCAGGAATGGCAGAACTTCCCACACAGAACTCCCATAACCAAGAGAAAGTACTATAAGAGTTTGGTGGTCATTGACCTTGGGTTTTGGAGTTGTAGTTCACCTATATCCAGCACTGTGGACTGAAACACTGTTGGATCAGGACCAAACTTGGCATGAATACTCAATATGCCCAAATGTGAACACAGATGGAGCTTGGGGAAAAGAGACCTTGACATTTGGGAGTTACAGTTTCTGGGATTTATAGTTAACACACAATCAAAGAGCATCCTGAACTCTTGCAACAATGGAATTGAACCAAACTTGGCATATTGAACTCTCATTACCAACAGAAAGCACTGAAAGGGTTTGCTTGGGAATTGACCTTGAGTTTGGAAGCTGTAGTTCACGTACACCCAGAGAGCACTGTGGACTGAAATGATGATGGATCTGGACCACACTTGAAATGAATACTCAATATGCCCAAATATGAACGCAGATGGAGTTCAGGGGAAATAGACCTTGCCATTTGGGAGTTACAGTTGCTGGGATTTATAGTTCCCCTACAATCAAAGAGCATTCTGAACCCCACCAATGATAGAACCGGGCCAAACTTCCCATACAGAACCCCAGGTGGCTCCCTTCCTGAATGGCTCTCTCCCTCTTCCACACCAGAAGGGAAGGCACTCACTCGGTCCCCGATTGCCTGCCTTCCTTTCTTCTTTCCTGCGGTTCGAAAGAAGAACCTGGTGGGCCTGCCTCGGACTGCACTCCTCACTTCTGCTTCCGTTCCCGAAGGAGGCGGCACCGTGGCCCCTTCTTCACTGCTGCCCGGCCCTTCCTCCTCCCCCAAGCAGCAGGAGTTCGGCAGGAGGGGGAAGAAAGGGGGGAAGAGAGGTTTTACCACGGCACACCAGGTGATCGCTCACAGCACACTAGTGTGCCACGGAACAGTGGTTGAGAAACTGTTTTAGTCAACCAAAATTTTAAAAATGTAGGAAAATTGGAGGATTAAAATGTTTCTTCCTCGTTATGTCGTTCCCCCTTTGATAATATTTGATTACAGATCTATACTTCTTTTACCACCTATTTTCTTTTCCTAGCAATTCATAAGGGTGAATTAACTTTCATTACCACACAACTTCAAGTAAGCATACTACCAGACTGTAGACCTCCAGTAATTTCACGAAGTCCTTCTTTTTTCTCATCTCAAGATCTCTTTTCTGGGAAATCACAAACATTTTAGACCCCCACGTCAAGCAATGTCTGATTACAGTTTTTAGATTGTTGTAATGTTACGTTAATTATATTGTTGGTTTTTCAGAGCATACATTTTGGTTACATAAACAGCTTTCAAGCACGTTGCATGAGTATTTTAATTTCATAAACTGCCTGCAGGTTACGAGGTCCTGAACCTTTGCTATAGAGCAGGCCTGTCCAACTTCTACCGGGTCCAGGGCCGGAATAGAGGTCACTGATGACCTCGGGGGCCCCCTGGCCCCGCCCCCAGGCCAGGCCCCGCCCTCTCCTAAAGCTGTCATTCTCCCTCCTCCTCCTCCTCCTCCTCCTCTTTCCCGGGCACCGTGGCTGTCCCGAGCGCCACGGCGCCCGGGAAAGGCACGCCCGGGAAAGAGGAGGAGGAGGGAGAGCAGAAGGGGGGCGCCAAGGGCAGCATGTCACAGGCCTGGCGTGATGCGCTGCCCTTGGTGCTGCCTACCTCCTTCCGGGCGCCCCCGCCCTTCCTAGGGAGGGGGAGCCGCCAGCCATAGCAGAAGGCGGCGCCAAGGGCAGTGAATGTCACAGACCTGGCGTGACACGCTGCCCTTGGCGCCGCCTACATTCTTCCTTTTGGAATCAGCGGGAGAGAGGGACGGAGGGGGCGGTGCAGGGAGGAGATTGTAGATTTCTCTTCCTCCTCCCTGCCCCGCCTCCCATCCCCCTGGCCGCCATTTTTTTAAAAAATTAGGGTTTTTAAAAAAATATTAAAAATGGTGGCTGGGGGCATAACTGGGGCCGTGCCCAACAGGCTGGGGGGGCGTATCCGGTCCCAGGGCCGCCAGTTGGGCAGCCCTGCTATAGAGCACACTGAGCCATGTATATTAGCTAAGCTACCATGAATGTGGCATCTCCCCCAGTCCTAGAAAACACAATGTGTTCAGTCTGGGCAGCCAAAGCAGGCTACTGTTTCTCCTAAATAAGGATACTGCAAGAGAGAGACAGTTACAAGCATTATTCCCTACATATCTAACTGCTGCAAATGGTCAGCAAATGGTCAGCAAAGGAAAATAACATTTTCAACTCCCACTCTGGACTCTTAAAATCTGCTGTTCACTTTTAACATAACAGAGCAGAATAAGGAAAACCACCACCTGAATTACAGTGTAAAGTTGGTTAAGAGTTCACAACATTTCACACTGAATTTATTAGTCGGCCCTCCACATTCACAAGTGTTAGAAGCACAGGACTCCCTCCCGTGAAAGTGAAAAATCATGAAAAAAATCAATTCTTATACTTGAGAGAGAACCCATCTCTAGCCATTTCTAGGTCTCCCAGAATGGGGAAACCGACCAACGAATCACACTAGATGTCCTAGAGTTTCCTAGAGAGGTCCTCCAGTCTGGCCAACCAAAGTACGCTGATGTTTCTCCTAAATAAGCTCCTCCAGCATGATCAGAAGGCATTGACCACTGAAAGACATAGAAATTCTCAGAGAAAACATTTTAATCAAATCCGCATAAGTAAAAACCACAAATGTGGAAGTACGATGGCATTTCTCACATGGGTTTAAAACTAATTTCATTTTATTCTGCAAAGCCTTCTGGTTCTAATCTAATTAATTAAATGTTTAAATAAATAGAAAATAGTTACATGCTAGCAATAAACAATTAACCAATAAACTAGCAGTCAATGTTAGCATGAAGTAAGGAAAGCTATGGGGTGGTCTTTCCTTGATGTTTCTCTTCCAGCATTACTATCCTATTGGCTCATCACCATGTTTCCACATTAACATGCATGATCTCACAGACATTAAAAATCACTCTCCACTCTACTATATTGTGGAATAATCTCCCTTTGTAGAAATTTTTTTACAAGTAATAGTGTTGGTTTTTTGGTTTTTTTAAAGGGCAGGCTACACATTCTTTCTATAAATTTTTTTTGTTTATTTGTTCAATCGCTTCTGACTCATCGTGACATCATGGACCAGCCCACGCCAGAGCTCCCTGTCAGCCGTGGCCACCCCCAGCTCCTTCAGAGTCAAGCCAGTCACTTGCCTTTGGTTGAACCCTCTTCCTTTTTCCTTCCATCCCCCCGCATCATTATCTTCTCTAAGCTTTCCTGTCTTCTCATTTGTGGCCAAAGTACTTCACCTTTGCCTCCAATATCCTTCCCTCCAGTGAGCAGTCGGGCTTTATTTCCTGGAATATGGACTGGTTGGATCTTCTCATGGTCCAAGGCACTCTCAGAATTTTCCTCCAGCACCACAGTTCAAAAGCATTTATCTTCCTTCCCTCAGTCTTCCTTATGGACCAGCTCTTGTATCCATAGGTTACTAAGGGGAATACCATTGCTTTAACTATGTGAATCTTCCTTGCCAGTGTGTTGTCTCTACTCTTCACTATTTTATCGAGATTGGTCATTGCTCTCCTCCCAAGAAGTAAACGTCTTCTGATTTCCTGGCTGCAGTCTGTGTCTGCAGTAAACTTTGCACCTAGAAATACAAAGTCTGTCACTGCCTCCACGTTTTCTTCCTCTGTTCGCCAGTTATCAATCAGTCTGGTTGCCATAATCTTGGTTTTTTTGTTTAACTGCAACCCAGCTTTGGCACTTACTTCTTACACCTTGGTTAGAAGGCTATAAATGTTTTACCTGATTTTAAAACTATTTTTAATATATTTCAGCAGGGCGTTTTGGCTATAAGGGCTTTAAATACTTTTTCTTTGATACTGAAGATCCCACATCATGAATTTACATTTGAAAAATGCAGTACATTTTCTAGTAACATCTCTTTTGTTATCAAGGTCCTGTTAGCACTGTTTGGAGACTTTAAAAAAATAGCTAGTCACTTTAAACGAAATGTAAGACAAAGTTTTGTATATATTGCAAGGACCAGGTTAACATTAAACAAAAAAGAGATGCATCAATGGTAGAAAATTATTATGAGTATGCAAAGTGGTACACTATACACAAGATTCCAACAAGTTTCTTCCCAAGTTCAATTGCCATTGAACTTTCTGAAATCTTACTTGCTTTTGGAAACACAAGGTCCATTTTCCACATCAGTTATACTATCCCAATTAAAACCACAGCATGTATAGATAGCTTGTAGACCCACAAAGCCATCTATGTGTCCAATGCAGCTGCCCATGTTGCCACTGCAGCATTTTCAACTGTAATATGTAAAACCCGCTGCTCAGTTGTGTGGCATGCAATTATAATGGTGGGAGTGGTGTGCAGGGATATCTTCCCACAAGAATTTCCCCCTCGTGACAACTGCATTCAGCAAAACCCTAAAGCATCTGTTATGGGGCTCAAGGAAATGTGGAGGCCAGCATGTCCCGCGGCATTCCTGCATGCTTTCCTCCCTATTAAACTGCATATTCACCCCCACCATTTCATCTCCAATTGGGTGGGAAAGGAAGGCAAGAAATTATGGGATCTCAGCATTCAGAGATGGGACAAGAGGAGTATATGTGTTCATTCATTTTGCCACTTACACTCATGTCCTGACACATGTCTCCTGTCCTTAAGGGGCACATGGAGCAGAAAGGCGACCCACTTTTGACCCAGCTATACATATATATTGAGCCTCAATGCTCACTGTTCAATATCTGAGCACCAAACCATCACTTCTACGTTATTAGAAGAATGTGACATTTCATTTTCAAACCCAAAGGAAAAACAATGGAACAAAACCCAAAATGGATTAGCACCTAGCCTCCAGCTGGAATACTGCTTCCAAAGGGATTCTAATTTTAGGTTAATAAATGTCACAAACACGTAATTTGAAAGGGCTAAAGAATATTCAAACTCCTCCTGAACGGACTCAATCGGCAGCCCCCAGCTGGCCAGTATCAGATGCCCACCCATCCCCCCTACCAAGCCAAACTATCCATCACATAACAAATGACATCAGTACAATCTGAATAATCAGGCTGCAGTGTGTATATTGCCCCACAAGATAACAGCTGCTCTTGTGGCAAGCAATGGAGCATTCTAAAGGGCTTGCACACAGTTTTTCCAATATGCATGTAGTGTCTTGTTTTGCAAGTGGTTTCTTTTTTCCCAATTTGTGGGAATGGATGATCACAGCAAAGAATACTCCACATTCTTTTGGAACATGTGACAAACAGCAAACATTCTTAAAATGCAATTTCCAAGTTCTGGATGAAGTAATCTAAGCTTTCATAATATATCTAAAGGGTTTCTACGATCCATATGGTTATGAAACAAAAAAAACCCAAAACATTCCTTATGTGTCTCCTTGAGGTTTCTGTAGTAAGTCAGTAATAGCTCCAAGCTAGAGCTATAGTATAAACAATTTGTTTCTTTCCAACTCCATCCTCAAAGTATTTTCTCTCCACCACATCTCCTGCTAGGAACATGTAGACCAGTGGTTCTCAACCTTCCTAATGCAGCAACCCCTTTATACAGTTCTGCAAGTTGTGGTGACCCCCAACCGTAAAAAAAATTCATTGCTACTTCCTAACTGCAATTTTGCTACTGTTACGAATTGTAATGTAAATATCAGCTATGCAGGATGTATTTTTATTCACTGGACCAAATTCGGCAAATGCCCTCCCCAAATGTGGTTGGGGAGGGGATTGATTTTATTATTTGGGAGTTGTAGTTGCTGGGATTGATAGCTCACCTACAATCCAAGAACATGCTGAACTCCACTAACAATGAGATTGAACCAATCTTGGCACACAGAACTCCCATGACCAACAGAAAATACTGGAAGGGTTTGGTGAGCAGTGACCTTGAGTTTTGGAGTGGTAGTTCAACTAAATCCAGAGAGCACTGTGGATTCAAACAATGATAAATCTCGCCCATACTTGACACGAATACTCAATATGCCCAAATGTGAACACTAGTGGAGTTTGGGAAAACAAACCTTGACATTTGAGAGAGTTGTAGTTGCTGGGATTTATAGTTCACCTATAATCAAAGAGCATTCAACGATGGAATTGGGCCAAACTTCCCACGCAGAACCCCATGGTCAACAGAAAATACTGTTATTTCTGATGGTCTTTGGTGCCATCTCTGACACCCCCCACGCAACCCCACCAAGGGTCCTGATCCCCACATTGAAAAACGCTGATCTACTCAACTGTCTCTATCCTATCCCAATCACAATATAAACTGCCTGCCTCAATATTTTATTGAATATTCTAGAACACTATAGAAAAATTGCCTTCCACATCAGATAGAAAGGTTGCTTTTGGGTGTGTACTCTATCTCACGCTAAAAGTCCAAACTACTGGAATGCTGTAACTGCTGAGCATTTTGGGGGGAAAAAATCTCATTTTAAATAACAAACCAGACTAGTTTTCAAGGTTAATTACCTATGTTAGAAATCCTGACACCAATATGAGAGGAGGATATGGATTAAAAATACACCAGTGTCTACTCCAACAACATGGTCTCACCACACTGACTGAGAGGGAAGTATCTACAACTACAAAGCAAAGAAACCTACCATTAAATGGACAAAAACTTTTATCTCAGCCACATTCAACATGCTTTTTGAGAGTATACATGAATACGTTTTGATTAATGTGGATTGACACTTTACCAATAACATTATTTTGCCAATTAATTTGATAAACTATTTTTGACTCTCACAGAAACATTTATCCAACCAAACCAGTTCCAAATTGATGTCACAATTTTTGAAACTTTAGAAAAAGGAAGGGAGAGAAAGAAAAAAGGAAGGAAGAAGGGGAAGTGGATAGAGACAGAATTCTAATGCCAAATCCATAACTTGTTGTACATGTATCATCCTGATATACTTAGGCAATCCCTGCATAAAGACATGTACATAATATTCATTTATGCACTTCTTTAAATAAATGATTTTTTAAAGACAATAATTTATTGGTAGATGAAACAGGACAGTTACTTGCTGCACAAAGTCAATGTCTTATGTAAAGAAAGCAAAAGATTTATAAATTCTGAAACACAAATAGGTCCATTGAAACTATTATTTACAGCAGAATGAATGATTCACAAGGAACCAAGTCCCAGTGAGATTAGTTGGACTTATTTGCAAGTGTGCAAAGCACGACACTGGATGTTTTGTTAGCCTCAGTACTAGACCTTGTTAAACTTACAGCACACACATGCACTTTTGTATTCTGTTAAAGCTTTGTATCTGATCACCATCAGAAATATGGTGATAATTTAAAAAAATATTTTGAATGAGTAGTCATATTAAAATGCCTTTCAGCGTGTTTAACATATCTCTATTTAATCAGATACACATTATAACATTCCTGAAAATTATCTTTGAAGCTCAAAACAATAGAACATGAAAGAAAATTTTCAGTATTTTAATACCATATGATTTAACCACTGCTCAACAGGAAAAAAAAACCCAAAATAACATAATTACGCCACAACTTTTTTCTACATTTACATTTTTCTACATTTTATTTATTTATACATATAACCATTGGAATTTTTATGATTTTTTTTTTAAAAAATTGAACACAACACTGTTAGTCATTTCAAATATGCAACACTGACTAATAAAACTACTTTGGCACACCTTAGAGCAGCTTATTGATTTCAATGACTTTCAAATACACATATAGACAATGAATGCTGTGATTGAATAAATTGGTCTTTTTTTTAAAGTAAATGTACAGCTGAGGGCCCTTTCACACAGTCCTATATCCCAGAATATCAAGGCAGAAAACCCCACATTATCTGAGTGTGGACTCAGATAACCCAGTTCAAAGCAGATATTGTGGGATTTTCTGCCTTGATATTCTGGGATATAGGGCTGTGTGAAAGGGCCCTGAGAGGCCATGTTTCAATACACTTACTACTAAGTATACTAAAATAAACATGAGATAACACTGACATATATCCTAAGCCAATGGAGTCTGCTCTTAGCTCTAGTATTCCACTTCTCAACTCCCTTAAATCAAATTTATATTTGCATACAAAACTTTCTTCATCTGGCATACCAAATATAACTCCACAAATGAATGTATTTTCAAACAACTATTTTATACATCTCAAACATGCATGTGTTATTCTACAGGGTTATTCCACATGGGCAAAATGCATAACTAACTATTCAATAATAAGAGAAAATAACAAGCAGGTTTGTTGTCTGAAGACAATTGTGATTTTTTAAAAAATAATCTAACTATTTAGGAAACAGAAGCATGATTTAACTACCCTAAGCCTCTCTTAATTATTAATACACTGAGGGCCCTGCCAGACAGGCTTTTATATCCCAGGTTTTCTGGATTATATGAGTCCACACTGTCAGATAATCTGGGATAAACCTGGGATCAGATCCTGAGATATAGAGGCTGTCTGTGAAAACTGATTCACAGTTTTCACCTATTTGGCCTTTAGAAGAATTCTTTCTCTAGTTGCAGTACTTTCTAAACCACACAAAACTTCCAACTACGTATATATTGTAACATACACAAATTAAGCTCTCATAGCTACATAGGAATATCTGTTGGTAAGTAAATACCTCAATTTAAATAAAGGCCTATTAAAAAAATAAACCATCGTCTAAAAAACAATATCTACAACTTCACTTAACCAAACTTCCAACATGAAAAAAGACACATGTGGGAGGCCTTTGTAGTTTGTCTTATTTTATCTTTTCAGCATAATGAATCTCCATATGTATCTACTTCACTTGTATACCACTTTTCTCACCCTAGGGGGGAGACTCAACATATCTATAGCAACATGTTATGCCTCACATATTAAACCTAACATAAAGCAGCAACAACATATACTATCAATTAGATCATAGAAACATAACAACATATAGTCATTAAAACATATTAATATAAACATTAAAATCACATAATCCAGAAATCATGGCCCAAGGCCATTCAAAACATCAAATATCAAATGCACATAATCCCTGATCATTCCTTGTATTGCTTATTGGCCAAAGGCTTGATCTCATACTCCCCTCCCCAATGTTTTCAAAATAGTTTCCTCCTTTACAGAGTTCAAAATTCTGTACAGATAGTTTACCTGGCAGCATTTAAGATAAGAGAAATACTACACAAATATCACAAAGTAACCTATCTTTATTTACCAGGCTGATAAAGGTATTAAGTTTCTTTCCTACTCCCATTTAAATAAATTATATGAATTCAGAGAGAAATAAATAAATATATATACACACACACATATATATATTTGAAATAAATTACCTTTGTCTTTTGGGAACTGAATGTTCAACTTCTATGAGTTTTCCTTGCAGTTCAATTTTACCTGCAAACAATAATAAACTGATTTTAAGAATGAAATATGGTGCTCTCTTGTGCCCATTCCATCTTCGAGGGCCCCTCCTGAACGGAATGATGTCAGTACAGGAAACACAAAAGCAACATGTGAAGTCTCCTCTCTCAGGGCCCTTCCACACAGCCATACAACCCAGAATAACAAGGCAGAAAATAACACAATAACACAATATCTGCTTTGAACTGGGGGGCCCTTCCACACAGCCATATAACCCAGAATAACAAGGCAGAAAATAACACAATAACACAATATCTGCTTTGAACTGGGGGGCCCTTCCACACAGCCATATAACCCAGAATATCAAGGCAGAAAATCTCACAATATCTGCTTTGTACTGGATTATCTGAGTCCACAATGCCATATATTCCAGTTCAATGCAGAAAATGTGGGATTTCATTCAGCTGTGTAGAAGGGACTTTAGTTCTCTGAGTCCACACTCAGATTAATGTGGGATTCCCTGCCTTGATATTCTGAGATATAGGGCTGTGTAGAGGGGCCCTGAGTCCACACTGCCATATATTTCATGTTCAAAGCAGATATTGTGGGATTCCCTGCCTTGATATTTTGGGTTATATGGCTGTGTGGAAGGGCTCTCAAAAGGTTGTACACTAGGAACAGAAACACAGAGGGAAGAATGACCACTGCAAGTCAAGCAGCCCTACTTTGGAAGAAAAGGCGGAAAGGCAGAACGTTAATGAAGAGATTGAAGTTGGTTTTTCAAATGGACCAAAGTTCCAAGATAAATGCTTGGATAGATATTAAAAGATTTTCTCCTCTTACATTGGGATTTGTGTGTGTGTGTGTGTTTCTATTTTCTTCCAAAGTGATATGTAATAGTGTTAAGTGGGCACAAACACAACACCCCCACACATAATGAGGCCTCCAACAACTTGTGAGGAGGAAACAGGAACTTCTACTTGTTTTTTTTGGGGGGGGGGGGTATCCATTCCTCTTTTTTTCCTTCAAGTGTTGCTCTCTCCAGATTTCATAGATGAATCCTTAACTCTAACATAGGCCCCTTCCACACAGCTGTATAAAATCACACATTAACTGCTTTGAACTGGGTTATATGGCAGTTTGGACTCAAATTAACCCAATTCAAAGCAGATATTTTGGGATTTCCTGCCTTGATATTCTGGGTTATTTGGTTGTGTGAAAGGGTCCTTAAGGGCCCCCCCCCCCAAAAAAGGTGAAAAGAGAACAAATTCAGCAGCACCCAAGTGAGCCCATTCACACACAAACACAAACACTGCCCGTGGAGTGGAAACAATAGGATGTGGAGATGCTTGCCGAGTGCATCAGGCTCAAAAGGAAAGTGAAATAATAAAATAGGGACACTCAAACAGACATGGGTCCCAAAGCCTCAACCTCCTTGGAAAAGGGGGCAAAACTGAAAGAAGAGGGAGACAAGGAAGGCACATTTTGTTGGTGTGGTATTTCCTCTAAGCGCCAAAAGTTTGAGTCCTCCTTTGACTAGACGCAAGAGAAGACTGGGAAGCCGGTCCTACTCACAAAGCAACTCCATTTAATATATTGTCGAAGGCTTTCATGGCTGGAATCACTGTGGGCCCTTCCACACAGCCCTATATCCCAGAATATCAAGGCAGAAAATGAGTGTGGACACAGAGAACCCAGTTTAAATCAGATATTGTGGGATTTTCTGTCTCGATATTCTGGGATATAGGGATGTGTGGAAAGGCCCTGGGTTGTTGTGAGTTTTCTGAGATACATGGCCATGTTTGAGAACACAGAAATGCTGGACCACTCTAACCACCACCATGTCAAGACTACACAGAGAAGCCATTGAAATCCACAAGCATGTGGGCAATTTCAACAGAAAGGAGAAAACCATGGAAATGAACATTTGGCTAGCAGTTTTTAAAAACACTAAAATCAGGACAGTAAATAAAGAGCAACACTCAAAAAGCTGGAAAATTACAGACTAGAAACAATCAGGGCCAGCTAATCACCTCCCAACAAAGGGTTCCCACAAGCAGGAAGCAGCCAGACCTTGAAACTGCTAGGCCATTAAATGTTAATCAAGGTGGCCAATTCCAACATCCACAATTGCCTCAAGCAGACAAGACTTATTTCTCCCTCCCTGGACATTATTACACACACACACACACACAACCTCTGAGGATGCCTGCCATAGATGCAGGCAAAACATCAGAAGGGAATGTTTCTGGAATAGGTTCATACAGCCCGTAAAACTCACAGCAACTCAGGGCCCTTCCACATAACCCAATATCCCTGAATATCATGGCAGAAAATCCCACATTATCTGCTATGAACTAGGATATAAGGCAGTGTGGACTCAGTGCCCTTCCACACAGCCTTTTATCTCAGAGTATCAAGGCAGAAAATCCCACATTATCCAAGCGTTGACTCAGATAACCCAGTTCAAAGCAGATATTGTGGGATTTTCTGCCTTGACATTCTGGGATAAAGGGCTGTGTGGAAGGGCCCTGATAGTCCACACCGCCATATATCCCAGTTCAAAGCAGATAATGTGGGATTGATATTCAGGAATATCGGGTTGTGTAAAAGGGCCCTCAGATAATCCAGTTCAAAGCGGATAGTGAGCGGATTTTCTGCCTTGATATTCTGGGATAAAGGAAGTTTCCAACAGAGCTCACCACCTCTGAGGATGCCTGCCTTTGGTGCAGGCGAAACGTCAGGAGAGAATGCTTCTGGAGCATGGCCAGACAGCTTGGAAAACTCACAGCAACCAAAACTCCATTTTAATAAAAACTCAATGGTGTTGGTGGGCTTTGCAATGGGGGAGGCTCCATGGTGGGGGGGATATCTCCCTTTCTTTGCTTGGTTTCCTAACCACCTGCCCTTCCTGGGCGCCCCCAGCCACCTTTCTCCAGGGCGGAGAGAAAGGCGAGAGCGCGCATGGAGAAGAAGCCAAAGAGAGAGAGAGTCCCTTCCCACCCAACAGCTTTGGGCCCTTTCCACGCGTTCCTGCCTCGCCATCTCTCCCTTTCCCGACAGAGTGGGCTTCCCTTTTAAT
Organism: Anolis apletophallus; assembly: GCA_030556195.1. NCBI lineage: Eukaryota > Metazoa > Chordata > Lepidosauria > Squamata > Anolidae > Anolis > Anolis apletophallus. The sequence goes on from JARBWK010000008.1 coordinate 49,727,151, forward strand.
TTTCCCCGCCTCGGTCCCTTCCTTCTTCTTATTCCACGCACTCCATTGAAGAGTGGAGAGAATCAGAAAGGGTTGGCTTGCTTAATGCTTGGGAGAGAGAGAGAGAGAGAGAGAGAGAGGCGTGCGTAATGCGCCCTGGCTTTGGGCCTTCTTCTTGTGGCACCACCAAAACAAAACCCAAAAGGGGGGGGGTCTCTTTTGAGCCTTTCCTTATCGAGGGGCAAAGAAGAGGAGGGGGAGAGGAACCCCTTTAAGGTCCGTTTTGGAGGCTCCTCGCCCGAAATAAGCTGTTTCAGAGACGGGGGGAAAGGGGTCCCTTTTTGGAGAGCGTCTCCAAAATGGGAATGGAGAGAGAGAAGAGAGAGAAGGCGACCACGCGGCGAGAGAGAGGATGGCGCACGGGGAAAGCAGGGAAATGGGGAAAGCATTGGGAGGAAAGGGAAGGGGTGCTGGACCCACCTGAAAGTGCCTCGATGGCCTTCATGGCCCAGTTCTCGTCGGGACAGTCCACAAACGCGTATCCCGTCTTGACTAGGAACTGGCCGGTGAAAGGGATCTTGGACTCTTTGAAGAGACTTTCCAGGTCTTGCGGGCTCACGTTCTCGCCCAGGTTCCCGATGTACAGCTTGTTCATCTTCTTGGGGGGAACCAATCGATACAAAATAACAACAATAATAAGATCTCAGCTGAATAATTTAAGGGTGAGGAACAAAAAAAATAGTAACAAACACGCACCCCTAGCAGCAGAAGAGGCAACAAAATAACAATATCCTTCCAAAGAGCTATCCAAAGGATACAATACAAATAACAAAAAAAAAATTAAAAAAAGCCAAAGAGGGAGGGCTTTCCCAAAAAAAAGAAAAAAGAAACACCCAAAAAAAGGAGGAAAGGATCACAACTGCGGCTTATATCCGTCCCCACCCCTCCCTCTTCCCCTCCTTCCTTTCCTCCCTTCCTCTCTTTACTTACACACCCACTTTACAAAAAGGCAATATTATTATCCAAAGCGAGACTGGGAATGAGGGGAAGAAGGGAAGGGGAAAATAGATAGATAGATAAATAAATAACTACTTTTTCTTTTCCTTGTTTCCTTCTCCTTTTGGTGTGTGTATGTGTGTGTGTATGTGTGTGTGTGTCGCTCTCTTTGGTGGCCAAAGCAGGCGGAGTATGGAAATGTTACAATGCGCGCATCGCAAGGCACCGCCTCTCTCGAAAGAGTAGAGAGAGAGAAGGAGGGAGGGGGGAAAAAAGAGAGAGAGAGATCGCTTGAATATTCCGGCTCTTTTCTCTTTCTTTTTTTTTTTTGAATGAGGCCACGTGTTCAAACTACAAATCAACTTCTCACGCGAGGAATCCCAACGCCTCAATTAAAAGAGCGCGACTCACAAAGGAGAGAGAGAGAGAGAGAAGAAAAAGAGAGGCTGCTTTGTGCCTACTTCTTCTTTCAGCTGAAGTTTCTTTTTCTTTCCTTTTTTTTCCCCTCCCCCTCTCCCCCCCCCCTGTTTACTACTTTCCGGGTTGGGTTGCTTAATACACACACACACACACAGATCTATATATATCTCCACTTTTACGCGCAGGCGTTTTGGCGCGCCTCTTCCTCCCGTGCGTAAAAAGCAGCGCCCAGGCTCTCCCACGTTTTCCAGCCTCCCTCGCGTGGATCGGGGCGTGGGGTCGGTCTACGGCACCGTGGGCGCAGATGGGCTCCGGGGAGAATCAGTTCGCCTTCTGTTCCCGCAATGAGGAGGAATTCAGAAAGAGAAGCCTGGGGAGAGCACGCCAAATCGCAACCCCCACAATGCGACCAAATGAGATTTGGGACCTCATCACACTAGAGAGTGAATCCACTTAAAATCCGGGTGCTGCCTCCTGCAGAATGCTGGGGTTTGTAGTTTAGTGAGGCGCCTTTAATAGCATCACTAAACTACAAATTCCAGAATTCTGCAGGAAGCAGAAACTGGGTTTAAAGTGGATTCATTCTCTAAAGCAGGCCTGGGCAAACTTCGGCCCTCCAAGTGTTTGTAGTTTAGAGAGGCGCGTTTAATAGCATCACTAAACTACAAATTCCAGGATTCTGCAGGAGGCAGAAACCGGATTTAAAGTGGATTCATTCTCTAGTGCAGGCCTGGGCAAACTTCGGCCCTCCAGGTGTTTTGGACTCCAACTCCCACAATTCCTAACAGCCTACCGGCTGTTAGGAATTGTGGAGTTGGAGTCCAAAACACCTGAGGGCCGAAGTTTGCCCAGGCCTGCTCTAGTGCGATGAAGTACTTATAAGGACCTCATCACACTAGAGAATGAATCCACTTTAAATCCGGATCCTGCCTCCTGCAGAATTCTGGGGTTTGTAGTTTAGAGAGGCACCTTTAATAGCATCACTAAACTACAAATTCCAGAATTCTGCAGGAAGCAGAAACTGGGTTTAAAGTGGATTCATTCTCAAGTGCAGGCCTGGGCAAACTTCGGCCCTCAGGTGTTTTGGACTCCAACTCCAATTCCTAACAGCCTACCGGCTGTTAGGAATTGTGGGAGTTGGAGTCCAAAACACCTGGAGGGCCGAAGTTTGCCCAGGCCTGCTCTAGTGTGATGAAGTACTTATAAGGACCTCATCACACTATTGAATGAATCCGCTTTAAATCCAGATTCTGCCTCCTGTAGAATACTCGGGGATTTGTAGTATAGGGAGAAGCCTTTCACAGTCTCACTAAACTACAAACCCCAAAATTCTGTAGGAGGCAGAAACTGGATTGTCGTAAATAAATGTCGTAAATAAATAAATTGTGTGAAGCAAATCAAGGGTGCAATTGTTATGTATTTAAAAACACAAAAAGAAATTAAAATTGGTATTATACGAAATGTCCTTTTGGCCACTTGGAATGCTTCTGATGTTGTTACAAGAAGGTCCTCCACTGTGCATTTGGCAGAGCTCAGGCTGCATTGTAGTAAGCTTTTTGCTCTTCTTCACACTCGCATGTTGTGGACTCCACCTCTGAGGATGCCTGTCATAGACGTGGGCAAAACGTCAGGAGAGGATGTTTCTGGAAACACAACCATACAGCCTGGAAAATTCACAGCAACCCAGACAAGAGTTCTTTCTCCCACCCTGGACATTCCAGAGATATACAAACCTCACTTGCCTAGTTTCCAACAGACCTCACAACCTCTGAGGATGCCTGCCATAGATGTGGGTGAAACGTCAGGAGAGAATGCTTCTGGAAACATAGCCAGAAAGCTCACAGAAACCCAGTGATTCCGGCCATGAAAGCCTTCAACAACATTTAGGACCTCATCACACTAGAGAATTAATCCATTTTAAATCCAGTTGTGGCCTGCAGAATTCTGGGGTTTGTAGTTTAGGGAGGAGCCATGAACAGCCTCACTAAACTACAAATCCCTGAATTCTGTACGAGGCAGAAACTGGATGTAAAGTGGATTCATTCTCTAGTGTGATGAGGTCCTAAGTGTTGTTGAAGGCTTTCATGGCCGGAATTAGTGTTGCTTTGAGTTTTCTGGACTATATATGGCAGGCCTGGGCAAACTTCGGTCCTCCAGGTGTTTTGGACTACAACTCCCACAATTCCTAACAGCTGATAGGAATTGTGGGAGTTGTAGTCCAAAACACCTGGAGGGTCGAAGTTTGCCCAGGCCTGGTATATGGATATGTTTCCAGAAGCATTCCTTCCTGATATTTCGCCCACATCCATGGCAGGCATCTTCAGAGGTTGTGAGGCCTGTTGGAAACTAACCAAGTGAGGTTTATCTATCTCAGTGGTTCTCAACCAGTGTCCCCCCAGTTGTTTTGGCCTTCAACTCCCAGAAATCCTAACAGCTGGTAAACTGGCTGGGATTTCTGGGAGTTGTAGGCCAAAACACCTGGGGGGACACTGGTTGAGAGCCACTGAATTATGTCCAGAGTGGGAAAAAAGTGTATTAATTCTCTAGTGTACTAAATCGAATTAATAATAAATAGTGTGATGAAGTAGTTTGCTGAGTTTATTTAAAGGGCGACCTGTTTTGGATACAGAGGGGATACATATTATTTCTCCAGGCATTCCAGTTTTCAGGATATATTATTATGATTTCCAAATCATCCCACCCATGTGCGTTTGGTCTGCTCTCTTCTCTTTTTTTTTTTCATGTTTGGTGGCTGGCTTGGCTTTCTTGCTGGCCATTGGCTCCTTGCTTAAGGAAAGAAAAGGAGGAGACCAAAAAAAGCAAGCCGGGGTCTTGTTGAGGCCGGGGAAAGAAAAAAAAGAAGGGAAGGGTCTCCTTGAAACAGTTCCCTCCCACTCACCCGCGACAGACACCCCTCCTTTTCCCTCCTCCCCTCCTTTTCCTGCATAGTGATATTTCTGGCGCGTTGGTGAGCCTTGGTCAATGTGATGCCTCCTCCACGACGTTATGAATCGAAGGACAAAAGGGGTGGAGGCCGCTTGGGGTGGGGGGGGGGATGAGAAAGAAAGAAAGTGGGAGGGCAGAGAAAAGCGTGCTCCTCCGGACAGATCTGCCTCTCCCTCTCTCCATTCCAGACCCTAACCCTTCCCCCTCCTCCTGTCTTTTTAAATTTAGTTAATGGTGGGTTTTTGTGCTGTTTTCTTAAAGGGGAAGGGGAGCAGCACTGGGCATGGCCATCAGGCAAGGCAGCCCTAGGATTACCATAAAGAATCCTCCCACCCACCGACCCCCATTCCTCCTCCCTTCTCCCCCTCTCTCTCTCTGTTTCCCCCTCCTCTCTTGGTTCAAGGAACCATTCATAATTTTCAACATTTGTAAAGAGCACACAATGGTGGGTTTGTAGGGGGAGGGAGAAAAAAAGGGGTCATTGCTAGGCATAGGCTGGGTGGGAAAAGGGTATTTTCTAAAGAGGATGGATGGGATGGGAAAGCCTTCCCAGGACTTTTGTTTATTTATGGGGCCCTTTCCACACAGCTGAATAAAATCCTACATGATCTGCTTTGGACTGGATGATATGGCAGTGTGGGCTCAGATTATGGGGGCTCGTCTGGGAATTCTGTAGGTTATATGGCAGAGTGGAAAGGCCATAGGTTACATATTTTGTGGAAAGGATTCAGGTTTTATTCCTGATACAGATTTCGAAACTCAAATTTTAGGGTTCACATGACTTTAAAAATGCAATTATTTTAGGGTTATGTAATTTTAGTTTGCTGAAGTATTCTGGACAATGGTGGTCAAAACCTTTATCAGAGTGATTTTATCTAAAAGTATTAAATGCTGTTGGGTTATGTATGTTTTACAAAAGGAATAGTAAAAGAAAAGGGTTAATAATGTTCACATTGCCTTGGCACTTTTGTGCAACTAAATTGATACAATCATGTATTACTATTTTTAGTTTGGACAGATAGTTTCATAAAATTGTGTTGACCAGTTACATTGAAAATATATGTTTTTAAATCCCGTTTTAGAACATTTCAGATGTGTGATTTTAATATTTATACTATGATGATTTTAATGCTTTCTATAAATTTAAAATTATATATATATATATATCTTATGTTTAATGGTTTTAATGAGCTTCAGTTAGAGTTATATGTAGTCATTACTTATTATTTCTTTGTTATCTTGTATGTTGGCCTTTAATTTTTGCCCTGAGTATGTTGTAAACTGCCTTGAGCACCCCCACCCAGGTGAAAAAGGCGGTATATAAATACAGAAAGTAAGTAAGTAAATATTACATTAATAAGAACATCTTTTGTTTGGTTTAAATATACTTTCAGCAGCCTTTCTTGTTCCTGTTGCATGTTTTCTTTTCCTACCATAAGTTCTGAAATTTTAAATATAAATCTTGTAACAAAGATAGGCATTTGGAGAGAAAAAAGTTAAAATTAAAGGGTTTTCTATAAGTAATATTCTATCCAAAAAAAGCAAGTTTCTACTTTTAGTCTGGAATTTATTTGAGAAACAATGATTGCAGTCTAAATGTAAACAATGTTTGCAATCTACAACAAGCATAGCTTCACTGTTTTCCTTTGCACTTCTTCAATTAATTCGTTTTCTCTCCTTTTTTTCACATAAATCTTAGTGAATGAATGTAGTTCAAAACTTTGTGGAAATAATTTGGTAAGAATAACTTGTAATGCCAACATTTTAGTGGTCTGAATAATATGCAGTGCTATGTTAAAATCTGTGAAACCTTAAAAGTTTGATCTTGTTTAGATTCTGCAAATTTCCACTCGAATCAGGAAGATTAAAATCTCTTTCAGCAAAGAGAGTGGATGGTTTTGGTACAAGAGATATTCCAAAGATTACCTACAACAAATTAATATAAACATTTTGATAAGAATGAATTATGATCCTATTTGTAAAACAAATGCTTTATTTCTTTTTGATTCCCAACATTCCATAAAAAATAATAGGTAAATAAAATCAATATTGTATTAGATACAGGTTGTAATTTATTCCAGTTGGTGTTTAACTGATTCCTAGCAGCTAAACTCAGTAATTTTCCAAAATACCAAAGTTTGTTTGATTTTTCAAAATATCAAAGTATGTTTCATTTTAAAGAGCTAATAAAAATTATGCCTTCGTTAAAACTTATAGATTTTTACAATGTACTACCTAGTAACAGTTTCTTAGCAAAATCATTAATAGATTCAAATATTAAAATCGATTAAATTGGCTGTTCTACTTCGTAGTAAGAAAAAAAAAACCTCACCAAAAAACCCCCCAGCTTAAACATTAAACACTGAAGCAATGATAAGATGTAAATATTTTACGGAGTACTAGCCCCAAAGAGACATTTATCTGTTGTTGAAAACTTTCATGGCCAGAAGCACTGGGTTGTTGTGAGTTTTCGGGTCTGTATGGCCATGCTCCAGAAGCATTCTCTCCTGACGTTTCGCCCACATCTATGGCAGGCATCCTCACAACCTGTGAGGATGCCTGCCATAGATGTAGGTGAAACGTCAGGAGAGAATGCTTCACAGCCTGGAAAATTCACAGCAACCCAGATGTTTATCTTCTAATTGTTTAACACATTAGAAAAGTTCCATTTTATTATCTGTTGCTACTGGAATAATAGTTAAACAATAATATAAGAAAATAAAAGTTTACTCAAGGGTTAAACTGTGAATAACGTTGGCTTTTAAAAACCACTGAGATTGTGAGTATATATTTGCTGTTAGGAGGGAGGTGACATCTGCGAGGTTGCCTGTTCTAAAGACCCGAGCCAGAAGATCTAATGAACTCTGACCTATATCTTTTTTCCCCTAACAGAACTGGGTTTCCCTGGATTTTCTGAGCATGGAAGATAGAGAAAGCATTCATCCTCCTTTTAGGAATACAGCAGGGGCGTGAATGGAACAGTTGGAAGCGTGCAGGAAGGGGCAGGAAGCCAGGAAGCACTGCCTTTCAGGGGTGGGGAGAACGAATGCTGGAGAAAATGGATGCCTGGAATTGCAGGGATTTGGGGGGAGCGTATGCCAAGCCTACCAGAAACCCTAGCTCAAAAGTAGAGGAAATCTAGTATGGTATAGTTTTTCGTTTTGCCCCTCCTTTCTTATATCCCTCCCGACCCCCGTCTTGCCGTTGGTCTATGGTTGAGCATTGTGACGACGCAGCTTCCAGCTGGCGTCACTTTGCGAATATTTGCTACAATGGAAGATTGGAAACCTTGAAGAGAAGCTGAGACTTGAAGAGAGGCAGAGAGAGAGATTGAAGAAAAATGGAGAAGGGAAAAGGAAACCCAGAATGAACGTTAAAAAAAAAAGGAGATGCCTCTATCTAGCCCTCAGGCTCGCAACCTCAGCCCACCAGAACTGTCTCCCTACAGCTCTCGAAACAGACTCCCCAGACAAAGCTACCCTCTAGCTTCGCTGACAGGAAAACTCTAACTGCTCTCTCTGAGCCCCACGGCACCAACTGACTACACTCAAAACAGCCTAGCAGCAAAGACTGCTGACTCCTCCCGTTAACATGGCAACGCCGCCTCCCTAAGGTGGGCCTGCCATTTTTGAACAGCTATACTTTCCCTAAACATTTGAACATTTCAATACACACTCAATATTATACACAATAATAATAATAATAATAATAATAATAAAAATAAAATAAACACTTAACCGCAAGCATCCTTTCAAAAAAAATTCGAAACATTCCCAAATTGTCCACTTGGGTGGCTGAGACAGGGGAAGCTTTGTTTTCTGAAGGTTCAATATATACACAAATAGGAGCCTTCGGTGGCGCAATGGGTTAAAACCTTGTGCCGGCAGGACTGCTGACCCAAAAGTCAGTGGTTTGAATCTGGGGAGCAGGGTGAGCTCCTGTCTGTCAGCTCCAGCTTCCCTTGCAGGGACACGAGAGAAGCCTTCCAACAGGATGGTAAAACTTCCGGGCGTCCCATGGGCAACGTCCTTGCAGACGGCCAATTCTCTCGCACCAAAAGTGACTTGCAGTTTCTCAAGTTTCTCCTGATACAATCCACACACATTGTTTCATGCACAAAATGAATAAAATATTGTGTATAAAATTACCTTCAGGCTTTTCCAGTACTCTCTTATAATTACACTGGCAACAGATTATAAATGTGTTTAAGGATGAATCTATACTGTAGTATTAATGCAGTGTGACACCACTTTAATTGCCAAGACTCTGCGGTGAGATCCTGGGATTTGGAGTTTGGTGAGGCACTAGATTTTTTTTTAGAGAACACTAAAGACCTTATAATACTACAGTTTTCATTATGCCGATGTATGGAGCTAAAATGGCGTCAAACTGAATGAATGCTACAGTGTAATGCATCCTTCGAAACATAAAATGAATTTCACTTTTGGGTCCCATCTCCAAGGTTGCATCTATACTGTAGAATCAATACAGTTTGATACCACATAATGGCTATGGCCCAATGCTATGGAATCCTGGGAGCTGTAGTGAAGCACCAGCACTCTTTGGCACAGAAAGCCGAAGACCTTGTGAAACGACAACTCCCAATTTGCCCATGCTTGGTCTATAGTTTTCTCTGCCAAGGAGAGCTGGCACCTCTCTAATAAACTACAAATCCCAGGTTCCCCAAGGAAAGAGCCTGAGGCTGTTAGGAATTGTGAGTTTGAAGTCCAAAGGGACCAAGTTTTCCCATGCTTGGTCTATAGTTTTCTCTTCCAAAGAGAGCTGGCACCTCTCTAATAAACTACAAATCCCACGTTCCCAAAGGAAAGAGCCTGAGGCTGTTAGAAATTGTGAGAGTTAAAGTCCAAAACACCCAAAGGGACCAAGTTTTCCCTTGCTTGGTCTATAGTTTTCTCTGCCAAAGAGAGCTGGCACCTCTCTAATAAACTACAAATCCCAGGTTCCCCAAGGAAAGGGCCTGAGGCTGTTAGGAATTGTGAGAGTTTGAAGTCCAAAGGGATCAAGTTTTCCCTTGCTTGGTCTATAGTTTTCTCTTCCAAAGAGAGCTGGCACCTCTCTAATAAACTACAAATCCCAGGTTCCCCAAGGAAAGGGCCTGAGGCTGTTAGGAATTGTGAGAGTTTGAAGTCCAAAGGGATCAAGTTTTCCCATGCTTGGTCTATAGTTTTTTCTTCCAAAGAGAGCTGGCACCTCTCTAATAAACTACAAATCCCAGGTTCCCCAAGGAAAGGGCCTGAGGCTGTTAGGAATTGTGAGAGTTTGAAGTCCAAAGGGACCAAGTTTTCCCTTGCTTGGTCTATAGTTTTTTCTTCCAAAGAGAGCTGGCACCTCTCTAATAAACTACAAATCCCAGGTTCCCCAAGGAAAGGGCCTGAGGCTGTTAGGAATTGTGAGTTTGAAGTCCAAAGGGATCAAGTTTTCCCTTGCTTGGTCTATAGTTTTTCTTCCAAAGAGAGCTGGCACCTCTCTAATAAACTACAAATCCCAGGTTCCCCAAGGAAAGGGCCTGAGGCTGTTAGGAATTGTGAGAGTTTGAAGTCCAAAGGGATCAAGTTTTCCCTTGCTTGGTCTATAGTTTTCTCTGCCAAAGAGAGCTGGCACCTCTCTAATAAACTACAAATCCCAGGTTCCCCAAGGAAAGAGCCTGAGGCTGTTAGGAATTGTGAGAGTTTGAAGTCCAAAGGGATCAAGTTTTCCCTTGCTTGGTCTATAGTTTTCTCTGCCAAAGAGAGCTGGCACCTCTCTAATAAACTACAAATCCCAGGTTCCCCAGGGAAAGGGCCTGAGGCTGTTAGGAATTGTGGGAGTTGGAGTCCAAAACTAAAGGGACCAAATTGCCCATGCTTAGTCTATAGTTATATCTATCAAAGAGAGCTGGCACCTCTCTAATAAACTACAAATCCCAGGTTCCCATAGCACAGCCATGGCAGCTAAAAGTAGGATCAAAATACAATGTGGATGCATCATTAAAGCATTGAGCCTCACTCGGGAAATACTTAAAAAATAATATTCAATCAATAAATTTATTTATTTAGGGGGCAAATAAATATTTTGGTGTTGGATATTTATTCTGACGACCTGCGACATGAAGATCTCACAAAGTCTGTGCAAAAGGCACCCTTGCTATGTAAACAATCCTCCTGGATGGGAATCGCCATAGTAATGGTAGTAAAACGCCCATGAGCTCAGAGGTGGAATGCTGGCTTGTAAATGTGGGACAGGGCCGCCTCCTATTGGCCCAGCGCTGAGCCTATCACCGCCCGCGGCTTGGTTGGCACTGGAGCCAGCAGCGCTCTGATTGGTTCCCGCGTCTCTCCATTCACTGCCTTCTCTTTGGCGCGAAACCAGTTGTCTCCTCCCTTTTCCCGCCATTTCATATTTCGGACCTCTTTTGTTTGGTGGGGAGGGGATCAGGGTGGTTGTGCTCCCAAAACGACGCGTCCCCTTTAAATTTAAAAAAAAGGGAGGGGGGAAGGAGGGAGAAAATAAAGCAGTGGGGGAGAAATGCCACTAATCTCCTTCCCTTCCTTCCTGCTCTTCTTAATGGCTGATGGAGGAGGGGTTCTCTTTGGGGGGTTGGGGGGAATTGTAATTTTACACCAACCTGTATTTCTGGCTTGGCAAGAAAATGCTCACTTCATGAGCATGTTTGCACTTTTCCCCACTCCTTAAAAAAAACATTAAATGTGCAGCTTGGGTTTTCAATGTTCAGACATAGCAGCAGGCTTTGTGGTTATCCCAGATTAATACATCTGTGATCCAGGGGAAAAAAATCATACTGGGAACAAAGGGTCAGATTATTCTGCATTGATTGAAAGTAGAGTTTTGTAGAAAGCTTGAAACATGGTTCCTTGCTAAATAGTTGTAATCTCTATATATTTCAATAACACTAATAGAGGGATGACGCCAACAAAGTGCCATTCATGCTACCTGAATATATGTGTATGTGTATAATTTGCCTATAATAGAGGGATGAAGGCACTAAAGTTTCATGCTAGAATATATATTCGCCCACACACATATGTGTATATATTTGCACACACATATATGTGTAACTCAGTGTGTACAGGTCTTTCTCAAAAAAATTAGCATATAGTGCTAAAGTTCATTGTTTTCCATAATGTAATGATAACAATTAAACTTTCATATATTGCACACCAACTGAAATATTTCAGGTCTTTTTTTTTTGTTTTGTACTGATGATTTTGGCATACAGCTCCTGAAAACCCCAAAATACTGTCTCAAAAATTAGCATATTTGGTCGGATGGAATATGCTAAATTTTTGTGATATGTATGCCAAAATCATCAGTATTAAAACAAAAAAAGAAACAAACTGAAATATTTCAGTTGGTGTGCAATGAATTGAAAATATATGAAAGTTTAATTTTTATCATTACATTATGGAAAATAATGAACTTTAGCACTATATGCGATTTTTTTGAGAAGGACCTGTATATGCATGCGCTCACACACACATAGTTAGCACAAGACTTTAATGGTTTCATCCCTTTATATATTGCCATCCATGTTATTTTAATATATGTGTGTGTATATATATATATAATTTCATTTTTCTATAACAAAAGGGATGAAGCCACTAAAGTCTCATGCTAGAGTATATATGCACGTGCGCACACACACATAGTTAGCACAAGACTTTAGTGGTTTCATCCCTTTATTAATTGCCATCCATGTTATTTTAATATGTGTGTGTGTATATATATAATTTCGAGAAGACGCGCCAAACGGGTCTCAAATAGAAACGGCAACGCAGAAAGAATTGCAACTTGGAAACAACATCACCCAAGGAGAATTTCTGCTGTGCTTTCTGCAAACGAACTTGCCTATCTCAGATTGGCCTTTTTAGACATCAACGCGCTTGTAAAAAGCGTGGGATGAGTCCTTCCTAAGAATCTTCGTTCGCGAAGTAATGCCGAGATACATAATTTGCATTTTTCTATAACAAAGAGATGAAACCACTAAAGTCTCATGCTAGAGTATATATGCACGTGCACACATATATGCGTAGCTCAGTGTGTATATATGTATGTGTACATACACATATAGTTAGCACAATACTTTAATGGTTTCACTCCTTTATTAATTCACTTCATGCTATTTGAATAAATGTATGCGTGTATAATTTGCACATTTTTCTATAACAAAGGGATGAAGCCACTAAAATTCATGCTAGAGTATATATGCACACACACACACACATATATATATATGCGTAGCTAAGTGTGTATATATTTATGGATGTATGCACATACACACACATAGTTAGCACAAGACTTTAATGGTTTCATCCCTTTGTTAATTTAGTGTTGAGACATGTGCAGATTATAACTACTTAGCAAGAATCCTCCAACTTTCAATGAGTGCAAAATATCTGTCTTTGTTAACAATGTGTGCATATATATAGCTTTTATGGTATTTGTACATTTTAACTGTCTATTGAATTGATGTATAATGTATTGTATTTTATGTTGTTGAGTATGTTCCATTAAATATGGCCACTCTGTATACCGCTCTAAGTCCCCTGCAAGGATGAGAGGAGCAAGATATAAATACAGTACAATAATAAATAAATGTGTGTGAGAATATATATATATATGTTTGGGTATATTGTTGCATTTTTCTTGAGCTGTGATCAGGATAGAAGAAAAGAAGGCACAAGGTACACCAAGCCTTGTAAATAACAATGTGAAGAAAGAGCATGAAGATGAAGTCTGGGAGGTCAATGTGCATTTCAGGAAGCATTACACTGATGCTAAGAATAGGATCTATTTCTTCCTTACTTGGTTTCTCTGCCTTTAAAGCTGCAAAAGAGGGAAACATGGAACAAGTTAATCTTTCATCTGCTGCCTTTAAAAATCAGTTTATTCCCAAAGGTATATGTCCACAAAGATGGCAGCTACAGCTTCATTCCTAATGAAACAATTTGGAAATGATATGAGTATTAAAAACAATTGGTAATTTAAGTGAAATATTGTTTTCATTTGTTCTCGGGAACCTAGCATGTTTGTTCTCATGATGTGAATATAACATCTATAGTTTCTATTATATCAGTAGTATTCGTGGAATAACTTTTAATGAGACAAATCCTCAGAAATCACTGAAAATTTTTATACTAATACAATAATTTACACAAATTATTATTGATATCCAGGCATTATTTTGTTATTTTGTAACAAGAACCACTGGAGAAATTTAAATTGGAAGCAAAATTTATTATAGTAACAAATATATACTATTTCAGTTAGTAAACAATTGCAACATTTGTATTTATTTGGAGTCTTACTTTATAGAATTTTGTTCAAGTCTTGTCTCCCAGTACTAATTGATTTAGATTATTTTTGCTATTATGTGTTTTTAACAAACTGAAATCAATTTATTTTCTGTATGTCTACATTATATTCACATGCTGCAAACGAAAAACAAATATTTAGATGATGTTCGGCAAAATTGATGTGAAATTTGAAACTTGTTCTATGTGAAGAGATTGTGGGATGACATGAAAATTTGATCAATTGGACAATATTGAAATGGATCGGAGTGCTATTTAAAAGTTTATAAAACTCAATTAAATGATAAATATTTTTTTAAAGTAAGGTGTTGAACATATCAATATGTTTCCATTGGGAAAATAGTTCAATTTATGACGTTTTTAATATGTGCAGGATTTTTATAGACGTTAGTATATTCAATTAAAACCATGTTATATACTAAGACAAATGCATTTGATTAGTTTGTGATTCTTTGTTTTCTACTTCACTGAAGTCTTCACTCAAGCAGACAAGAGTTCTTTCTCCCACCCTGGACATTCCACAGATATATAAACCTCACTTGTCTAGTTTCCAACAGCCCTCACAACATCTGAGGATGCCTGCCATAGATGTGGGTGGGCAAAACGTCAGGAGAGAAGTGACTCTGGAACATGGCCATACAGCCACAACTCACAGCAACTCACTGAAGTCTGTTTATTTGTTATCCATGTGATCAAATTATTTTTCAAAGGGGAAGGGGAAGAGATCTATTTAAAATCATTACAGTCCAAACAGTAAATCCCACAGTAATGAACCTGTTCACTTTTGTGAATATTAAGAGGGGTTTATTTTTAATTTTCAGGTAGCATACAGTACCACAAGGAGTTGTTGGGTTTATAGTCTCACAACCAATCTTGAACAGATTGACTTTAAATTAGATTTCTGTTCAAGTGAGGTTTACTCCCTAGCAAATGTGCCCAGGATTGCAGCCTCTTTCTTGAATATCTGACTAGGTTATTAGATCCATATTTTAAAATTACTTTTTCTTGGTTGTTCAGTTTGTCTTGGGAGTTAACAGCAAATGTCTCCAAATTTGGGGAGTACAAAGCAATCAACCAGATTTTATGTTTTCAAAACAATGTCCATGTAAATTCATAATCTTGTTTGATGAGTTAGCCTTTTCTTGAATTTATTCGTATCTCAGCAGTATTTTGATTTCTTTAGTGTAAGCAACAAAAATAAACTGCAAGAGATTATTAAGTGACGAGTTTGACAAATTTATGGCAATATAATTTCTCAGTTGTACATTTTGTCTTGAAACTCCAACCACATCCCTTTAAGCAGTTCCTTTCAAGTATGTGGGACTTCAAGATAGAACATTCGTTGGAACTTGCTGCACAAGTCTCATTTAAACCACGGTGAAAAATTAGTCATATCTCTCCATTTGTTATAGTAGGTGCAAAGGGTAACTACATAAAGTACAAAGCTGTGTGTATCTACTCAAAAACAAGTTCAAGTGGGTCCATTGTGGTTTAACTTCCAAGTAAATGTGTGTAACACAACACTTGCTTGTGTTTATGTAATTTTTACAATTGCATGCTTCCCCCCTCCCCCCAATATTGAAATTACTGGATTAAATGTATTTGGAAATGAATTTATTCTTCAACACCATCTGGTCTTTGTAAATTACAAAAACATCAATTAAATTCGCTCTACTATCTAGTTTTAATCTCTGATCACACTAGAATATAGAAACATATTTTCATTTCTATTATATATTTTTTATGAAGATGGTATTGTATTTTTACAGCTCTTTTAATCTATGCTACACTTTTTTCCTTTCAATTAGTTTAATATGGTTTTTATTAAACAGGTAGAAAAAAATGTAGATACTCCCCAACTCGTAGGAACATGATTCAATGACCATATATGACTGTTAATCTTGAAGCTGGCAGTCGAAGAGTTAAACAGGTAGTGTAAATTTACTTGGCTTATCAGCTGTTGTGGCATTTGGCTGAATCTCCAATTTCTTAACAAATGGCTCCACCCAAGTCAAGTCAATTCCATGTGGATAACTGAACAGTTTCTCTTGACATGCTGTCAAAAAGTAAGCTTTTGCTTCCTAGATTTTGAGAGCATCTAGTTCAGTGTTTTCTCAAACTCTGCTCATCCAGATGTTTTGGACTTCAGCTCCCACAATCCCTAATAGCTGGTTAATTGACTGAGATTTCTGGGAACTGAAGTCCAAAACACCCGGAGGAACACATTTTGAGAAGCACTGTTCTAGTTCATTGTCATGTATTACATTCTACAGATGATCATATTTAAATGTGTCTTCCCTCTCTCTCTCAATAGTTCTGTTTCCCCATCAACCAATGTGTTCGTTTTAAATCAACACATGGAGAATATCTGTAAACAGGAAGAAGTGCCATAAATGTTACAGCAACATTTCTAGAATGTACGCATCACAGTTCTAATAAACAGAAATTGGCTAATCCGAAGTCGTATTAGCAATTCAGTAAAATACCCCTTTCCTTTTTGTTGCAAAGCATACAGGAAGAAAGCAAGTATCAGCACATACAATGACTCAAAAATATTTGTAACCGTTCCTTTGGTGAAATTTCAATTACAAATAATCCTATCTCAACTAGCAGGCACTTACATTTGCTATCTAGCTGGATATTTGGGGAAAGGTTATTTTTTAACTGTGAATAGTAATAGTAACTTCTCAGAATGCAACTTCCCTAAATACCTTAGTAGAGGTCACAGAGGTCACAGAAACATAGTTCAGCCATGGCAGACCAGTTGGGAAGCATCAACCCAAAGGCAAACAAAACTATCTTGAAAGATAGTTTAAGGGGAAGGGCAATCTCCCCTTTACCTGCTGCATGACTTTCAATGCAAACTTTTAAAATGTTATTTCTGGGAGGCATTGAGGTTCTGGGAGGTTTGCTTCTTTTACATGGCTATTAAATGAGTGGTGTTCACACAGGTGCCTGGTTAGGGAACTTTAAGGTTGTGTATCTGTGGTTTAAACCCTTTCTTTCTGTATTTGTAGGTATTGCCTTTGAGTTAAGACATTTTCTGCAGAAAAGCTTATTCTTAACACACATCACGTGTGACAGTACAAAGTGATGATGATGATAATAATAATAACTTTATTTTTATACCCCGCCTCCATTTCCCCGAAGGCTTACAAAGGGACAAGCCCAGAGAGCACAGAGTTAAAGCATAATGCAATAAAATAAAACCAAAACAAAACCAAATAGAAACATATCACAATAAAACATAACGTCATAAAAACTATACCACGGGGAGTAATAAAAACAGTAACTTTCCTACTCTCATAATAGAAATTCAAATATGTAAAAACAGAATCTAAAGTATTGTAGATCAATGAGTACAGTAATAAAAAACCAAAGGATATTGTATATTTCAAGTGAAAGTGAAATCCAAAGGCTCTACTAACTGTAATGCAAGTTTTCCTTCATCTAAAGGGTATACATACAGATGAAAAGAGGGAAGCCTTGCCTCTGTTTATGTACTGTCTGTCTTTGTCAATTGTATAATGGCATTGAACGCTTGCCATATATGTACCTGTAATCCATTCTGAGTCCTCTCAGGGAGATAGAGTGGAATATAAATAAAGTATATTATTATTATTTTACACATAACATATTACAGTAGTAATGAAATATTTTATTTATTTATTTACTGTATTTATATACTGCCTTTTCACACTCATGGGGGAACTCAAGGCAGTTTACAACATACTAATGGCAAAAATTCAATGCTAACATGCAGTACACAAAGAAATCGTAATAAATAATTACTACATATAACTATGTAAAATCAATTAAAAACCATTAATCTTAAAATCAATTAAAATAATTAATCTTCAAATCAATTAA
Source organism: Anolis apletophallus (assembly GCA_030556195.1). NCBI lineage: Eukaryota > Metazoa > Chordata > Lepidosauria > Squamata > Anolidae > Anolis > Anolis apletophallus. The sequence continues at coordinate 49,744,694 of JARBWK010000008.1, forward strand.
AAACCATTTAACATGACATACATAAAATTTTAAAATTCACTATTTTACTACTATTTTAAATAAAAGACTACTAATCTACTAACAAATGCTACTACAATACAACTAAATATCTACTAAAATAGCACAAAAATAAAACAAATATAAAGACATACACACAAAAAACAAAACAAAGTAACGAACATAAACAAATTGTCTACAGACCTCTCACTCTGATGATCTTTCCCCAATCATAGTCAGTTCCCTTTAAGTAATGTTGTATAATCACACGTCTACATTTAATAACATACCACTAAAATACTACTAGTTCATCAATTCCATGGTTAATGAACCCCTCCATCATCATTATACATATTGATCAATTTTATTGAAGCCTATTAATATATAGTTTTCCTTCCAGATGCATGAAACCATGTAGAAAAAGAAGAAAATAAGTTGAGTGTCAGTTCTAACATCCAAAACATAAGATCAACCATTTTAACTGATATTAAAATTAAACAGGAGCATCAAGTGATAACCAGGATTCATAGTTCAGTTCTCCAAACGTCCTTTAAATGTGAATAATTTATGACTCTACATTGAACTGTTAGTGATGAATTTATTACTTTTGTCATGACAAGGTTCTTGGTTTTGTTTTTCATAGTTAAATAAGATGCAAGATTTCCAAATCCCAGCATGAAGAGGCAAAGAACTTACACCTGTTGAATTTCTAGCAGGCAGCTGTTTATAGCCCCACAACAGGATGGCAGTTCAGGCTTTCATCTACTCTTGGTTCCCACTCACTTCTGCTTCCTTCAAGTGTTAATGAAAACTAGTTACTTTTCCAAAGCTCATCCGTTTGCAGGACGACAGGACACAAGTGATCAATGATTGGTCGTATAGAAAGTACTTCTTCCATGTATATTCCACTTTCCTACTGGAATCTTTAAAGCAGAAACATGACATCCATTTTAAGTTTAGGTGTTGATTTAATCTTTCCAAATTCCGAATAGTCGTAGCTGTTTCCACCTCTTGTACCTCTAGACCACGAGTTAAAATAAGATGATTTGGCTTTCTTTAAAACTTGTGTGAAGCTCTATATTCCAGGATTTTTACTCAAGATTTTTACTTAAGTTCATACTGTTGTATGTTAGTGTCTTGTTGCTGAAAATATTTTTTTGTACAGGAATGTCAAAACACCTTTATTACAATGATACACAATATAGTGTGAACAGAAGTCTTCACATAAAATCTTAAATGGGTTGTTATGAGTTGTCTAGGCTGTATAGCCATGTTCCAGAAGCATTTTCTCCTGACATTTCACCCACAGCTATGGCAGGCATCCTCAGAGGTGGTGAGGTGCGTTGGAAACTAGGCAATTGGGTTTCTATATCTGTGGAATATCCAGGCTGGGAGAAAGAACTCTCATCTGGTTGAGGCAGGTGTGAATGTTGCAATTGGCCAGCTTGGTTAGCATTTAAAAGCCTTGCATCTTCAAAGCCTAGCTACTTCCTGCCTGGAGGGATCATTTGTTGAGAGTTGTTAGCTGGCCCTGATTGATTCCTTTCTGGAATTACCGTTTCTTTTTAATTTTATTTCCTGTCCCAATTTTAAAGGGTTTTTTAAAATAAAAAAATACTACTAGCCAGATTTTGTTGATTTTCATGGTTTCCTCCTTTCTATTGAAATTATGGATTTCAATGGTTTCTCTGAGTAGTCTGACATAGTCTCACTTACCTAGTTTCCAACAGACCCCTCAACTTCTGAGGATGCCTGCCACAGATGTGGGTGAAATGTCAGAAGAGAATGCTTCTAGAAAATGGCTATACAGTCCGGAAAACTCACAGCAACCCAGTGATTCCGGCCATAAAAGCCTTCAACAACACAAAATCTTAAATGAAAACAAAGTGAGGGGAAATATTTCTGACACAAGAAATGATATACAATGTACTTTTATATTAGTCTAAGCATATTTTGTTGGCTTTAATAAATATAGGCATTTTTATAGCAATGGGAGGCAGAATACAGACTGTTTCCTGTGAACTAACGTCCATTGGTTCCCGAGATTGTTACTGAGGATACTGATTAAAATGCATCTTGATCCAGAAAGGTAATCTGTTTTTAATGTATATATCAGGGTAGTTATTAATTAACTGATTATAGATTTTAGGTATTTATTCTTGTTTATATTTTAAAACTGAGTAGATTTAAAGGATTTCTGTTTAAACCATCTGTTTTCGTTTTGTTATTGTTATGTGTATCTTTCTAACTGCCCTGCACTCTAGCAGGATGAAGGGCAGTACATTAAATAAAGATATAATATTTTAGAAATATTACTTGTAACCATTTTTAAAGTAACCCTTTTAGAAACCAGCTCCCCTATCCTATAGTCTCTACTTATTTTCCTGTAGGGACAACATATCTGTTTGTCTGTTTAAGCACCTGTCATTCCTGGTTTTCCCTTCCTTTAAACTACATCAGTGGACAAGATCAACATTATATTTAGGTGTCAAATTTATTCAAGTTTGAAATCTTGTCTAGTTGAAGATAGGTGACGAATCATAACGCTGTTTTAGGGGTTTTTTGCTTCAGATCTCTACAAATGAATGTTTTTATAAGTAACTGTTAAATAAATGCTTTATAGCAAGCGTGGGCAAACTTTGGCCCTCCAGGAGTTTTGAACTTCAACTCCCACAATTCCTAAAAGCCTCAGGCCCCTTCCTTCCCCCCTCAGCCAATTAAGCCGAGGCTGTTAGGAATTGTAGTCCAAAACATCTGGAGGGCCGAAGTGTGCCCATGTCTGCCTTATAGCCATTAGTGGTGACACAATTCCATGAATCTTGCCAATTAATATTGTAATGGTAACAGATAACTGGGCAGCCAAAATAATTTTCAAGTTACTTATTTTTATGTTTATCTTTCTGCCATTTTCAATAATGATGTAACTGCAAATATGAATAGGAAAATATATATTTAGCAAATGGTAAATATAACAATATCTACTGAAGGTATTCTTTTCCACAAAATAAAATACCTTCTACTTAATATAATATTATAAAATACTAACTTTCTTTTTATACCCACCACCATCTCCCCATGGGGACTCGGGGTGGCTTACAAAGGGACAAGCCTGAAGATTACAGATAAAAACACAATAAAATCAATCAAATAAAAACCAAAATAGAGAAAAAAACTTTGGTAACCATTTCATTAGGTCATCTCTTTTTAGAGTTTGGGAGAGATACAACAGAAACTGTTATTTGAAAACTCCAATGTGGGTATCCCCATTAGAAGCTAACCAAAGGTGGTTATTAGGGTGGACGAATTGGCCAAACTATGGTGATATACTGAAAGGGCAAAATGACTCCATTTATTAAAAAAACAAAAAAAGAGATCCAAAAAGAATATAAAGAGGTAACATGGCTCCAATACTTGCAAATTAAAGAACATTTTAATTTAGATAAACAACTGGGTTTTAGCTCAAAAGATTAATTTTGGGACAAAGTGATGCGGACAGGAAATAATAACTATAATCTATAATAAACTGTTTGGCTGGTCAACTGAAACAGAATTAAAAATTAAATGATTAAATGAGCCAGAAATATAGGCAGACCAACTCAATAAAAGGAATGGGGAAGATCTGGACAAAAAGGCTAAATTACACATATGCGATGGACTTAAAAGAAAATTGGTTGAAAATTCTCCATCATTGGTACATGACACCAAAAAAATTAGGAGCAATGTATAAGGAGGTAGATAACAAATGCTGGAAATGCAGGCTGCATGAAGGGTCATACTACAACATGTGGTGGTCATATGAAAAAAGTTAAAAGCTATTGGATGATGATTCATAAGGAGTGTCAAACTATTTTAAGAGCAGAATGCTCAATGAAACCGGAATATTACCCACTGGGGATGTACGAGCCTGAGTTATTCGAGGACAGTAACAAAGAGAAGATCTTGACATACTTTATAACTGCAGCAAGAATAGTCTATGGAAAAGTTTGGAAATTGGACATTATACCGAAAAAGGAACTCTGGTTAGAAAAAATATTAGAGAGTAAGGATATGGACAGATTGACCTATTTTTATTAAAGAAAAACACTGGCAAAAGCATGAAAATGACGGACTGGTCAATTTTGGAAGAATATGTAAAGATGTAATGGTAATATAAGACAAGAAATAAAAAAACTGATTAAAATTGGGAAAGAAAGCCTAACAGTTAATAAAAGTTAATAGAGATGCACATAAGGAAGAAGAATGGAAACCACAACTAACTTTTCCCCCCTTTCTTAATTTTCCTTCAGATTTTTGAAATGTCCTACTTTTCTTGGATTATATTGTTTCCCCTCTTTCAATGTATTCTATTTGTTTTTAGTGTTTATTTAATTTGCAATAAATATCATTTAAAAAATTAATAAAATAAAAACATAACGCAATCGCAAAGCAACATCATTAGAACAATATAATGGCTGAACAAAAACCGAAGCTGGATTTGGGCTCAAATAAGTGCAATGATTCCTATGTAGAGCCGAGGGAAAGTGCAAAAATTAAAATGTGCCAGGCTAAAAGGGAATACCCTTAGCCATAATTTATACACATTTAACACAATGTACTGTGTTTTTATATTTGAGTTTAATTAACTTAAATGTAATAAATATTGTCATAATTAAATAAGCACCTGTGAAACTTTGCTTGGGAGATTTGTAGTAACATTATAAATATGGGCAGCCATCTATAAAATATATTTCTTTTTTAGGAATCTGCTTTTCGGCTCTCCCTTCTTGGCATATTCGATTGTTATTTTTCTTCCAAAGTTTATCATTTTCTGACTTGCAGTTAGTAGTACAGTAGTCATATTCATCCGACATAAATGGGCTGGCAGAATGCTGGATAAGCGAAAATGTTGGGTAAGGAGGGATTAAGGAAATGCTTATTAAGCAAATTAAGTTATGATTTTACAAATTGAGCACCAAAACATGTTTTACAACAAATCAACAGAAAAAGCAGTTAAATACACAATGACATTATGTAGTAAGTACTGTATTTACGAAATTAGCACCCAAACCTTGCAATGTATTGAAACAGCTGTGGATCTGGGCAGGAGGCAGACTGCGTTGGATAATACAGAATGTTAGATGAGCGAAGATTGGATAAGCAAGACTCTAATGTACTTTCAAATATTTTTCTCCTGGATTTATTGTCGCTGCCTAACAACAGACTTATGAGGTTAGCAAAGTCCCTTTTAGCTGTGGAACAGAGTGGGCACATCATGGTTTTTCTTCTGAAGTTAAAGTCATCTGAGCTACTTGGCTGGGTTTCAATATGTGTTAGAATATTCAATATTGCATCTCACATGTTTCCATGTAGGATGTTATAATAAAAGATGTATGTACTTTAGTCTGGAATAGACACAAAGCACTAGAGCTCTAAGTATTTAGAGAAGATGTAAACACTTCTTGTAGCCACAATGCTTTACATTACCTATAAAACCACAACTCTTTTCTTCTAGATTTACATTGGTCACCCTTGAATAGAGACTGAATTGAGATCTACATTCAGTGCTAAGATCCAACACACTTAATGACATTTACAAGCCTATAAAACAGGGGAAGTTGTTTTAGGGCCAATCCATCAGATAATCTTAACGACAGTGGCCAGGAGGAACTCATTGTGTGCTTTCAAATGGCAACAAGAAATATAATCTATGATATGTCATCGTAATCGTGTTTGTCATCAGTATTTTGTAGTAAAGTTAAAATGAGCAGGAAAATATCTGCAGCGCTGTCCCATGATTTCGAATTGCTTGTAGCACTGTCTTTTGCCAACGTAAAATGCTGTTTTAGAGTTCACTTACCTTGAGGAGAGGTGGTCTAACAAGGGAGTGAATGTCTTCTATGTACAGTTTGTGTATGCAGCAGTAAATCATGCTATATTCGGAGGCACACAGGTAATTAAGTATAGCATTGATTAGTTAAGTTGCAGTACTAAAAACAGTTACTATTTTGTGAGTCCATGACCCTGGAGAGACTTATTTCTGTTAAAGATTTTGCCAAAGTGTGACCTCTGAATCAGGAAAACTGATGTGGATGTAATCACATTCAGATACTCATCAGTTTTAAACAAATCTTGCAAAGAGGTTGTACGAATTACTTAACAAGTGTATAGAGCAGGCATGGGCTAACTTCAGCTCTCCAGGTGTTTTGGACTTCAACTCCTACAATTCCTAACAGCCGTTAGGCTATTAGGAATTGTGGGAGTTGAAGTCCAAAACACCTGGAGGGCTGCAGTTTGCCTATACCAGGTATAGAGTGCTTCAGAATCAGGAACAATGAGAAATAAATACTGAAGAATAATTCCTCGTGGTTATTAATATTGAAAATTCAACCACTTTTGAGAAATGCACACAAGAAACTGACATATATGTTTTTTGCAAATTATAAATAAGCTTAATAATTTGCATTATTATAATGGCTAACTGGAGAATTCAGAAGGATGTTAAGGAAAATGCTATAAATGCAGTTTGGAGCCAGGAGGAAGAGAATCACACATGCCTTGAATTAGAGTTAATTTCCAGAATAGACATACTATGTACAGACATACCTCACTTAACAAAACTTATGAATCTCCTTTTTATAGTCTCTTTACAGGAGCCCAATCTAGCTCCCCATTTCCTTAACTTCTTTCCAACTAGAATGTGCTTTGCCTTGCCTTTCTGAATCATTGGATGGTGAAGGAGGGCACGAGAAATAAAGTTTTTCACTGTTAGGTTGCAGCAATGTATATGCTGTAAACAACGAAGAAAGCTTGACCTGGAAAAGAATTGGATTTTTCTCTAGAACAGTGGTTCCCAACCTTTTTTTGACCAGGAACTCTCCAACATGATTACCAAAAGGGTTACAAATCAGTGTTTGGTCAAGTTTAGATTCAGTTTGGTTATTTGGGGCACTGATTCAGAAAATTGCATTGGATAGACTCCATCAGCTCTAGTTTCCGATACAGAACATATGCCATCCAGTAGTCGGGATCTGCTCACCCACAGAAAACTATATTTAATAAGTCTCGGCACTATAATAGGGTTTTGAAGGACCAGTCGCTCTCATTGCAAAGGTGTAATAAAGATGAGGCCGTGGACCATGTTTTAGTTCTTGTGGACCACAGGTTGGGAACCACTGCTCTAGGTGACCCTACTTTAGCTGCATTTGCTGACATACAAGGTGCAAAGTAAACAGTTGTCTCCAGAATCATATACTGGACATGTGTGAAGAGCAAAACAGAAAGAAAAGGGAGAAAGCAATTCCCTTTCCCCAATAGCTATCCTGGCATGTTGAAAAAGCAGAGATCTAGAAGTTTCACCATCAAAATGAAAATCATAACAAAAGTGGAGGGTATAAAAAAGTAATCACAGGATGCATGTTGGAAGAAACTTTAAAGTGGTCTCCAGAAGATCCAAGATATTTATGAAATGCTTACATATTTGTTAAATGTTTAATCTTATGTGTGCCTAAAGTTAGTTTTATAGAAAACATTGGTTTAAATGTGTTGAGCTGATTTTCCCCCCCCCTTTTTTTTTTCTTTTGCAGTGTGGGAACCTACCCCTGGTCTTTCCATGTTATTTTGACCTTTGATATCAAAGTGACTGTTAAGGAAATAAAGCTCATGGACACATGTACTTATTTAACAGAGGTATACCTGTATTTTATTTATACACTCATATACTGTATATGTTTAGAAATTGTAGTTTAAAAAATCAATTACGTAAAAAACTGGTTTAGCTTATTTTATATCTGAACTCTTCACAAAATTTAACCATCCCCTTCCCTGAGATGAATGGTGAAAGGCAAGAGCATAGTTCATTCTGGGAGAACCTAAAAGAAACAAGACCTCATCTACCCTCTCCATTATAGTGCCACTTCTGACCTTTGGGGGGGGGGGGGAATAGTAATGGCCAGAGGCAGCTGTCCTCTCTCTGCAAAATGAACCTCGATTTATCCACGGGTGATATAAAAATCTTTAATGTTGCCCCCCAAACCTGCTCTCGACTGATACATGAGCATATATATGGTATTTCTAGATAACTGTTCTTCAGTCCTCTTTCAGATTAAAGTTTCAGTACAGAATAATTCTTTAATTGTACATTTTTGCAACTTGTTTTTGGCTATAATTAAGCACTAAATATAGTTTGCACATAAATATTTCAAATTTGAAGCAGTAGGTACAATCCTTACCTATGGAATTTAAGTTTGGTGGATCTGTGTTCTTGAATCAAGCAGATCAGTTTAGTAATCCAGTTTCCCTACTAAATTGTTGAGGAGATCTCTCTCACACCTCCCATCTGCATGACCCTGGGGATATGGATAGTCCATCTGCCCTTTCTTCATCTCCTCTCAGCTGCTTTAACCTTCCCACCCCGAGCCCTTGACAGCTGCCACTAAAGGGAGCTCTTCTCATATTCCTTCCTTCCTTAAAAAAAGCCTCAGCAGATTTGACAGAAGTGGACTAAAGGGGGAGGAAGCATAGGAGAGGAAGTGCAAGATGCATCTGCATCACCATTCTGCTTTGGAAGGAAGACCTTCTGCAAATGCCTTTGAGGAAGTGGGTTAACACCCAAGGCTGTCTTTGTGTGGTTGCATAAATATCCTGGGCAAGTTTTGGCTTTCAAGTCTGTAAAGAATAGGCAAGTAGGATGACCTTTGATATATTTTTCATCCTCTCTCATCGCTACAATATTAGTACAAATAGAAGCTGGAAGCATGTGCCGGTTTGATCACCATCCCTCAAGGATTTCCCTTGTACAATCAAATGCAAATAATTACTTACCACAATAAGAGTCTTGATACATCATGCATGTAAACTATTAGCAGGTATGAGATGTTTAATCATCCATGTGTGAGCAAATGTACTGAAAGTGTTATGAAAGTGTTAGTACTGGAAAGGAATGCAGGGATTTCCCATTTGAGATCTGAGCTCAAAACACTTGCGTCGGAATATGAAGTTTGGTTACAAATCCTTGTTATTGTTTAATACCAATACAGTTCAGTTTAGGTTTCTTTATCTGTTGTTCATTTATTTTGGATGGAAAAGGTATAGAAAATGTTTTGTTGAGACAATGCTAAACAAAACTGAGTTTTATGCATGCATATATATATATATATATACACACACACACACACACATATATATACACACACACACTCTCTCTCTCTCTCTAGAGCTAATTGGGAAAGTAGATCCCAATACTTAAGGTTTTTTCTTATTCACATTTTTGAACCTCAATCCCAAACAGAAAAGGGGACTATCAAAAGTGTTTTGTGAATTGTATAGTTTGAAAATTTGACCCTCCCACCCAAATATCTCAGAATTCTGTAATAGGATCACCCAAAAAACATAAAGGCATTTGCAGAGGAACTCACTGAAGTCTGAATTATTCAAATTCAAATGCTAGCTTAAGCCACAAATCTACAGGAGCATATGAATATGTGTCTGAACAGACAGAGTGAAATCTGCATTTTCTCACTCTGTCTGGGATTGACAGTCCTACACCTGCCAAGAGCCATCTTTCCACCACCACAGGGATGCAAATGTAATGAAGGGAGCACAGTAACCTGTCACATATTTGGGGTATTCCCAAGAGAAGCTGCTAGATGACAGCCCATGCGATTTAAAGTCTGCTTGCTTGGCATGCAGTTATGAATACTACTGGTGTTTTTATCTCCCGTCTTACTTTTATACCTGTTAGCATAGGAGCTCCACCCCCTGCTTTCTCAAGGTACTGGTAAATTTGAATGGAAAGTGAAAGACCCTTTCTTTGGCCATAGTCAGATTGTGGATTTTCTCCAACAGAAGTTCATTTGTTGCTATTGTATCCACCCTTCCGTCATCTATTAAAGGTTTTTAGTCCGACAGGCCTTTTGCCCTGCTGCACGGGGGTGTTTTAACCACGTTTGTGTGGACTGATCTGTGTAAGAGGTTTCAATCTTAGGCACATGACTGTCTTAGTGCCATATTTATTTATTTATTACTTCTATTCATCATTCTGTATCATTTCAAAACACGATTGAGTGTTGATACTGCAGCGGAAATGTAGGTTCGAAGGTATTTTCAAAAGGCAAGCAATCCTGTTAAATGACTCAGAGCATATATAACTTCACAAAAGTTTTATGTAAACATTTTGCCTCAGAAGGTGGTGGACTGAGATAAAACACTGCTTTATTCCTGCCCACCTTTAGTATGCAAAGAATACCAGGTATTCCAGGTCCTCTTCTGTGTATATTCTTTGCACAAATATTTGAGACCTTTTAGCCATCCCTGGAAATGTTAGAGCTATTTATGACAAATCCTTTCCTGGTAACTAACTTACAAAACAGAAGTTTGCCCCAATCAGTGACTTAACTGTCCTGCTTTACTCCATGGTATGTGTGTTCAATAAGTGTAGGCTTTCTAGGCTAGTTTTTGCTTGGCCACGTAACACTGACAATTGCTTTTTTAAATCTTACCTAAACACATGGACATTTGCTGAGCTGGAAACCGAATTTCCTAAATCACATTTTAACCATTTACCAAAATCATGATGGGTGGTCTACCTCTTTTTCTATCTCATATTGTACTGTTTGTTGCTTGTGGCACAATTTGATTGGCTTCTCCTAATTTCCCCTTCATTCTGTAGGAACACAGGAAGTGATCTGAAAGTGGAGCCCATGGTGGCGCAATGTGTTAAACCCTTGTGTTGACAAGACTGCAAACCAAAAATGTTTGGCGGTTCAAATCCGGGCAGTGGGGTGAGCTCCCACCTGTCAGCTCCAGCTTCCCATGCGGAGACATGAGAGAAGCCTCCCGCAGGATGGTAAAACATCCAGGCATCCCCTGGGCAACATCCTTGCAAAAGGCCAATTCTCTCACTCCAGAAGAAATTTGCAGTCTCTCGAGTCCCTCCTAACACTGAAAAAATAAATAAAATCGAAAAATAGAAGTCAAACTACCGGTATGCCTACCTACTGTATGATCGCATTACTTCTGCTAGCATTACTTGTGCTGGCAGAACTTCCTACTTTTTAAAGACATCCCTTCAAAAATATCAGGAATTGAATAAAGACCTTGCTGAATCCAAAGTACTTGGTGTGCCATGGAGCTATTGTCCCTTTATAAAATCCCAGTAAAATAAGGGCTTGGAAAAATGTATTTTGGACTGCAACTGTAAGAGTTTTAAGCCTGCATGTTCGAGTGGCAATGCTGTCTGGGGGATGTAGTGCAAAAGCAGTATTTTAAAGCACTGAGATAAATAGCTGTATATTTTTTTGTAGCTACCCAAAATGATAGCACTCTAAGGACAGCTTCACACTTTTGTTTCCTTTGTACAGCCATATATTTTTTCAGATACTGCCCATGACAAACATAAATTGCAATGTCACAGTATGCATATTTAGTGTCATCAAGCTTTGAAATTCAGGGCCAATCATCATCCTGAACATAAGAAAACGCTGTTCAGTCAGACTAGAGGCCTCTCTGGTCCAGCATTCTGTTCCCAGAATGATAAGCAGATGCCAATAAGAAGGCAGGTATGAATACAATACCATCTACCAGCTTATGTTTCCTAGCAACTGGTATTGAAAGGCATACAGCCTGGGAACTGGAGGAAATGCAGTATAGAGCTGTCATAATTAGCAGTCGCTGATACTTTTGTTTCTCCCTCTTAAAGCCATTCAGGTTTGTGGACATCATCAAATCTTGTAACAAATTGCACTTTGACTGTGTCCTGTAAAGTACCTCCATTGTTTTGCCTTTCCTGTGATTCATCTCAGCTGAATCACTTTTAGGAGGAGGGGACAAATTCTGTATCTGCAATTGAAAAAGGCAAATATGTTATCTTTGGTTGATAGCACATTGCTTTTTATCCTCATACGAATCAGCTTTCTGAGTAGAGAGTGTGTAAAGCAGGGCTACTGAGGCTACCAAGTTGATGAACAACTACTGGTAAATGAGGACAGTCACTGTGATGGATGAAAAGAGACTGAAACAACCCAAAGGACCAGTGGTTCTCAACCTTATCTATGTGCACGGGACAGCAGGCATAGCTCTATTTCAGCATAGACGAGAACATGTTTCTACGGCATAGGAGTTGTTCTTGTGTTTGTTTATCTATTTATTTACAACATTTCTACCCCGCTCTTCTCAACCTCTCCCCCCTGGGGTACGGATGAATGGACGGACTCAGAGCGGCTTACACTGGCAACAACTTGATGTCACAAATATAACAAATAACAGCAATTTAAAACAATAAACAGAATAAGTTAAAACAATTAGACAGTATTATCACAATCATGTAGTCATTTCCATTATTATCACAGTCATATAGTCCAGTTCGGTGTCCAAAGTGCTATCATGCCTGCTGGCCAAAGACCTGGTCCAGAACCATGAAATCAGTTTTTTTCCTAAAAGAGAGATGAAGCCGACCTGATCTCACTGGGGAGCGAATTCCACAGGTGGGGGGGGGGGGTCATTACCCAGAAGGCCTTGTCCCTCGTCCCTACCAGATGCGTTTGCTAAGCTGGTGGGACCGAGAGCAGGGCCTCCCTGGTTGATCTTAAACTACGAGGTGGAACGTGTTACATATTTGAGAAAAAATGCAGGAGTTCCGGGAAAAATATAGCAGAAAACCTTCCACTTGCTTGGAGGAAACAATGCCAGAAACAACAGCAGCAGGTGGCCTTCCCATGATATAACACCACTGCTGCGTTGTGTGCTGGAGGCATTAAAGGTTTTGTAAGTTTGATGCCAATACATCATGCCCGGTCTTCTGAATAGCCCCTTTTAGTCATAGAGTAATCAGGTCTCATTTTGGGAATATTAATTTATATGTTAATATACAGGAAGCATACCACCCCTGTTGTGCCAGCTCCACTGGCTGCCAGTCCACTTCCGAACACAATTAAAAGTGCTGGTCTTGGCCTATAAAGTCCTAAACAGTCTAGGCCAGGGGTGCTCACACTTTTCAGCATGCGAGCTACTTATAAAACAACCAAGTCAAAATGATCTACCTACCCACTACAAAAATGTGAAACATAACACAGTATCTGCTCTGAACTGGGTTTTCTGAGTCCACACTGCCATATAATCTGATTCAAAGCAGATAACATGGGATTTTATTCAACTGTGTAGAAAGGACCTCAGATAACCCACACATCCTATTTTACAGTTGACACACACAAACTGATTTCTTACTACTCCCGCCCTGCCTGCGATCTACCAGGATGCCCTACGCAATCTACCAGTAGATTGCGATCTACCTAATGAGCACCCCTGGTCTAGGCCCAGCTTCCTGTCCAAACGTATCTTCCTCTATGTCCCACTTTGGAATCTAAGATCGTCCAGGGAGACCCTGCTCTTGATCCTGCCTTCTTCGCAAACACTTTTGGCAGGAGACAGGGCCTTCTCGGTGGTGGCCCCCTGCCTGTGGAATCCATTCCCCAATTAAATTAGGTCAGCACCATCCCTCCTCTCCTTTAGGAAGCTCAAAACATAGTTTTGGGACCAAGCTTTTGGGCAGCAGGTTTGATAGTAATTACAATGTTTTTGAGATTGGAGTATGGACAGGCTTTGGACTGGGTCATTGGTCACTGAATCAAACTCGGATATGGCTATATGATTAATGTAAGCTGTCTTGAGTCCCCCCTCAGGGGTTGAAAAGGATGGGGTACAAATGTGTTAAATATATAATAAATATTGACGGAAGAGAGCTCGTGAGGTGAAAACTTAATAGAAGCCCATGTACCAGGTGGGAGGCACAAAATAGGTATAGTAAATAGCTTTATGTAAAAGTGTTTTCTGTGAAAGATAAATATTTGTTTCATGTGCTGGATTTAGTAAAGGTAAAAGAAGTTGTTAAGCTGAGATACGAGAGAGGCAGCCAGAAAACAATGAAGTCATAGGAGAGTATGTGGGACAGTTGTGTAATTTGTTCCTACGGTATTGAGCAGGAAGAAATGATTCATAATTTTACCTCAATCATAGTTTCGCAGAATCAGCTCTCAAGGTCCCTGGAAGGCAGAACAAGTACAAAACAATGGGTACAACAGACAAAAGAGGCAAGTTAAAGTGCTATCTCCATCCTAAATCTACAGAAATGAAGATTTGACAAACTGCACGTTAGTGTCCTTGTTTCTAAAAAAAAAAAACCCCTAGGATGTTCTATTATGGCAGAGTGAATGAATATTGTACTGAGTCCAGAGTTCATGGAGTTGAGAACATTCCTGGAAGGTTCTCAGAAAACAGTGAGTCACCATTCTCCATGTTTTTGTATAAACCATAAGGGGGGAAAAAGATTATTTTTCTTATGAGTGAAGGAACTAAAAGTACAGCTGGCATGACCTTAAGGATACTCATATCTGAAATTCACATGCAACAATACACTTATTGAGTCAACTCCAAGCTTCACAAGCTTCTCCATCACGCAAAGTTGTTAAGTATCACATAGGAGGAAAATTGTGATGATATTAAGAGTCATAGACCCACATTCTATTTGAGAAGTTGTCAATTAGAAACAATCAACACCATTAGCAACAGACAAGTGACAGCTGGATCTCAAAAGAAATCACGCTTTAATAAAGTTGTGGATGTTGTTTGTTGTATTTTTCAGCATAGTCAACCAGACAACTCCAAATAATTGTATAGATTTTGCTCATACTAAGAAAGTGCTAGGGGGGATGTGCCCCAACTGTTCTGTCTATGCCAATTGCTTGAATTTTCATGCACTGCTTTCTTGGTTTTGGGAGAAAGAGCAGTGCCCTCAACTGGTTATTCTCCGCCAGTGCTTGTAAGTGCTGCCTGAGAGCACTTCTATCCTACCCAGGAATAAGTGGCGTGTTATGGGAAGTGGAGGTGCAAATCTGGGCGCTTGGGGGAAAACTCCACACAGAATTTTCACCAGCTATCTGATGACATGGGGGAGTGAGAAAATGCAGAAATATCATCTGACCCGTGGATGGAAAATCTAGGTTGCAGAAGACTGTGGAGAGGAAAGTAAGTTAAAAAGTGCAAAGGTGACTTCACAGCTGAACATTAAGAACATAAAAATAATAGATTGCGTACATAACTTTAGACAATGTAGATACTGAGATTCCAATTTCGATGTATGATAATGAAAGCTGGACAGTAAAGTAAGTTGATAGGAAAATGAACTTATTTGAAATGGAGAAAAGTGCTGATACTGTAGACCAATGTTTCCCAACCTTTTTTGAGCCGCAGCACACGTTTAACATTAAAAAAATCTGGGGCCACACCACCAACCAAAATGACACAAAATGACACTCTAACACAGTAAAGAACAGCTGGGGGATGGTGGCCTGCTGGGAGTGCCGAAGCCGGGGGGAAGGGGCGGCACACTTTTAACATTAAAAAAATCCGGGGCCACACCACCAACCAAAATGACACAAAATGACACTCTAACACAGTAAAGAACAGCGGGGGGATGGTGGCCTGCTGGGAGTGCCGAAGTCGGGGGAAGGGGCGGAGCCAGGCTGCACCATGCCCCGCCCCCTTCCCCCCGGCTTCAGCTCTCCCACAGCTTCTCCAGCCTTGAGGGGGCAAGGCCAAGCCAGCAGTGGCAGAGCCAGCACAATGCTGGCTTGGCACTGTCCCCTCAAGGCTGGAGCAGCTGATGGGAGTGCCGAAGCCGGGGGAGGGGGCAGAGCCATGCCGCACCATGCCCCGCCCCCTCCCCCCAGCTTCGGCTGTCCCACAGAGCATGAGCGGTGGACGGACTTCAGTGGGCGGGGCTCCTCCGTGCAGCTTCAGCAAGCAAGGGGCGAGAGTCGTGGCAGGAGTCATGGTGGATTGGAGGCTGGCTGGGGAAACGGCCGAAGGAGACGGCGACCCGGCCCCTTTTTTTTCTTCGCCACCGCCCGGCCCTTCCTCCCCCTCCCGCAAGCAGCAGGAGTTCGGAAGCAGGGGGGAAGGAAGGGGGGCAGAGAGCTTTTCTCGCGGCATAGCAGGAGGCCCGTCACGGTACACTAGTGTGCCGCGTCACAGTGGTTGGGAAACACCTCTGTAGACCAATAAAAAAGACAAAGAAATTGGTTCCTGAGCAAATCAAACCCGAATTCTCCCTGGGAGTCATAGAATTGGAAGAGACCTCATGGGCCATCCAGTCCAACCCCCTGCCAAGAAGCAGAATTGCATTCAAAGCACCCCCAACAAATGGCCATCCAGCCTCTCTATAAAAGCCTCCAACACTCTGGAGCAGAGAGTTCCACTGTTGAACAGCTCTCAGTCAGTAAGTTCTTCCTAATGTTCAAGTGGAATCTCCTTTCCTACAGTTTGAAGCCATTGTTCTGTCATAGTCTCTAGGGCAGCAGAAAACAAGCTTGCTCCCTCCTCCCTGTCTTCCCCTCACATATTTATACATGGCCCTCATCATGTCTCAGCCTTCTCTTCTGAATGCTAAACATGCCCAGCTTTTGAAGCTGCTCAATAGGGCTTCTTCTCCAGACCCCTGATCATTTTAGTCACCCTCCTCTGGACACATCCAAACTTGTCAACATCTCCCTTCACTTGCAGTGCCAAAGTCAAGATGATTACACTAAGATTGGTACTTTGGACATATTATAATAAGGTATAACTTCTTAGAAGAGACAACAGTACTTGCAAAAGTAGAAGGGAATAGGAAAAGAGGAAAACCAACTTTGCAGGGGCATAGATTCAGTCAGGGATGCTGCGGTCCTAAGTCTGTATGAATTAAGCAGGGCTGTTGATAAATAGAGTAAAACTTGTAAGTCTTTCTTTCATAGGATTGCCTCCTTAGACGTTGAATTGATGGCAGTTAACAAGTGTAATGGATTAGGGAATGTGCAGATAATGTAGAATCGTGCCACCCTGGTATCTTGATGCAGAGATCAACAATTTTTCCCCAAACTGAAAGAACTGGCATCATGTTTGTGCCCGTTGATTTCAAGTGTTCCTTCCTGGCAATCATTAGTTCTGGGATCAATAGTAGTCCAAAGACCAACATTAGTGTAGACAATATAGAAACAGATAGACCAATGGCACCTATGACAATAAAATATCTTTCAGTTTAAGATTAGCCAGTATTGTCCTTTTTCTTATTGAAAATCTTTTGATCAATTTCCATACATTGGATATCTGCCTGGGTTTGGCTCCAGAACCTCCAATGGATACAAACATCTGTGGAAGCTCAAACCCTATTATAAACAGTTGTGCAGTAAAATTGTCTCACTTACATAAAATGGCAAAATCAAAGTTTGCTTTTTAAATTTTTGGTGAGAAAGAGGGAAGAATTTCAAGTCATGGATGGTTGAATCCAGACACAGAATCCATGGATATGGAGAACTGTGTATACACCAAGGCACCTAGAGCAATCACATTTATAACCATGTAACAGACATATTCTGAGATCATGCAGAGATGCCTAATCTATTTTAATCAAGTTTCCCACTGATTTACTACGTATGCCAATTAGAATAAGCGCAGGGCTCCCTAGTTGTAATGCTCAAACTAAAGTTATCCTAAAATATCCCAACAAATTAGTAGTAGCCACTGAATTAATAGAGCTGGACTGTTAACAGTGCAATCATACACGCCTACTCACAAATAAACACAAGTTCAAATGGACCTAATACTAGATAAATTACACCACTGCAGGTTAAAATATCTAGAAGAGGTAATAGTTGATTGAAGTTCTAGGTTACCATTCTGCAAATTTTTAAGGAAGTTGATACTTACCTCTTCAACAGCTTCACTCTGTGGCATATGTGGATGAAATGATATGCATTGGTTTAGAACGTAACAGGATCAGACAACTTTAAGTTTACTTTGAACATATTGAGCACAACACTGCAATCAATTAAATAACTCCCACAACTCCTAACAGCTACCATCAGTTATAGGAAGAAACAGCTGAGTCAAACCAATTATCTTGCTCTTTGTGGCAGAAGCCATGGCTAACTGACTGAAGAGAAGTCTTGGCGACAGTATATTGGTCAAAATTAACACGGGTACATAAAAAAACTGGGTTTAGCCTGAAAAAGTGAAGGTTGAGAGGAAACATGATAGCCATGTTGAAATATTTGAAAGGCTGTCATAAGGAAGAGGAAGCAGGCTTGTTTTCTGCTGCCTTGGAGACTAGGACTTGGAGCAATGGGTTCAAATTACAGGAAAGGAGATTCCACCTGAAGATCTTCCTGAGCACGAGAGGTGTTCAACAGTGGGCCCCTCTGCCTCGGAGTATGGTGGAAACTTCTTCCTTGGCTGGATAGCCATCTGTCGGGGGTGCTTTGATTGTGCTTTTCAGGTATGGCAAGGGGGTTAGCTAGCTTATGATTGCCTTCTGCTTTAAACTGACTTATTTCATAAAATTGAAAGAAAATATAACATACATGTTTTGTATGTAGATCGTCTCAGGTTTAATCTCTGAAATCCTGGAATTCTTGCATGTCACTGGGGACAACACTGACCTAGATGCAAAAAGCTACACAACTTGGTATAGCATGGTGTTGTGTGTCCCCTTTTCATTGTTTGCATTGGTCAATGCAATGAAGGAAAATTAGACCTTGCCAGCTCTTGCTGCAACAAAACCACTGACACAGAGGTAACTGCTGCACAAGTCTACCACTAAAATTGCAAGAAGCCCAAATGGTAGACTTGCAATTTTACCTGCCAAGAGATATGAAAATGAGTAGGAAATACTGCAGACACACACAGCATAAGATTTTGTCCATTGCTTATCGCTTATGGCATTTTATGGAATTTTATCCACTACTCATTGTTTTATTGTTATTGTTGTACATTATGTGTTTGGTTTGGCTGTATGTGAACCGCCCCGAGCCTACCGGAAGGAGCGGTATACAAGATCGAATAAATAAATAAATAAATAAATTTGGTTCAAAGACCTCCATGGCAGTTGTTCCTTGTTACTATTCACCCTTTCGAGATCAAACAGGTTAGTTGCAGAAGTAACTATTGTTATGTTCAGCTCTTATAATCCTTCAAAACACTTTTTGATGACATTGTGATAATGGTTTTGGTTGATCAAAACAGAGACAAGTGAAACCAACAGGAAGAGCTTAACATTTTTGTTAGTATTGTCTTGAAGCAGTGAGCATAATTACAGATTCAGTAAAAGTTTTTAGACTGGATGTTAAAGGGGAGACAAATACATTGTTGGGCATCAAGAATCTTTGAATTCAGCAATTTGTTAAAATCAAGAGAGAGTGAAAGTGGAAATATGCAAATGGAATTTTATTTGATTGCAATTCTTTTTGGACATTTTCCACATGAACTTGCCCTGTGCATCCATCCATGCAACACAATACATACACCTTTCCATGAAGATACCTACTCTCATGGTCCTCCCTGCACAGATGCTGGAAGAAGGATAGCTCAGAACACATGCCTAAAGGAGATAGGGCTAGTGAACTTCCTTCATGTGTAAGTCTAGTATATGAGAGGGAAACAATTGACAAGGGCATGTGTTTGATGCAGAAAAGTTCCAGTCGAAGCAAAAGCTAGTGAAACAAAAACAAATGGCAAAGCAACAACCATGCAAAAGCATAATGGCCTTACCATGATTACATTAACATAAATATGCCAGTGTTATGAATAAAAAAGGGAACATATTGAGAGTTAGTGTAGATGACAAAGTCAGTAAGCATTATATCTTTTGAATAGTTCAGTCCACAGGAAGAGTAATCATTGTGGCTTCCCATGGATGGTTTGACATATGTAATACATATGTCAGAATGCATAGTATTCACGATAGATAGAACTACCAGTATAGACATACAGGCAGTTTTCAACTCAACTCAAAAGCTGTAGTCCTCTCGTGTAACACATGCAGGACTACAAAGTTTCAGTCAGTTCATATATTAATATATATGAGGATTTTAATTAAATGTATTTATTTATAGTAAGAGTAATTCAACATATTCAAGCATCCCCCCCCCATGCAAATCTCATTCAAAATGAACAATACTGTGGTTCTGATTAAACCCTATTTGTTTAGTAAGAAAACACAACACTTAGGTCAGAAAACTGAAGTCTTGTAACACAGGGTGCTTATCTCATGGATGTGAAGCAGTAATTCAGCATACACTTTTGAAATAACCATGTAGAATTACAGAGCCTGAATAAAAATGGAATTATTTTGGAGATGTACACCTTAAAATTTATGCTACTTTTGGGAGACAAGAGTTGTATAGGATTGGTTGCTACAACAATCTAAAGATAACAACTATTCCAGAACTTTATGTTTAAAGCTTGATCATGCTAGATGCTGCTAAATATCTTAATAGTACAGTATAACAAAGTACTTCATTTGCACTTCTACAGCTGCGTAATATTCTATGGGTAACTACTCCTATTTTACTTTGTGATATCAATGCAGACCTGTACACATTTAAACTCACTAGGATAGAAGAAAACTCTGGTGCTAGAAAAGAATGAAACATATGCAATTTGTGCTTACTCTTCAAGGTTAGACTGAAAGGGCTCAAAATGCCTTGCTTATTTGAGGAAGGATTTTCTTATCTTTTTAATCCAGAAATATTCTATATCAGTCACCTCCAAACTGGTCCCTTCCAGAAGTCCAACACTTAAACTCCCATAATTCCTAGCCACACATGGCCAGATGTTTTTTTTAGGTTATGCAGGTATACAATTTATGATTTAGGAAATATGAGAATCTATTTATGTTTCATGATGCAAAAAGCACACTTGCTCCTTTGTCTTAATAAATAAATATTAAGTAATGTTCTACAATGGCTGAAAGCAGCAACAGCAGTTCATTCAGGAGTTGTTGAACCGTAACTTTTTGCATTCCTCACAATTCGGCAGGTGGCAATTCAAAAGCTGGAGGGCCACGCAAATTCCCATCACTGGAATGCTCCTAGTTTTTAGGGAATCCTCATACCAAGATGTGGCAGCTACACAATACTATACTATAGACAACCATCCATCACATTTGTATCAAATTGATTACTTCTCTCCAAAGACAACTTGAGAAGAGACAGTTGTTATTCATTCCATCGGCTACAGTACAATGGTAGAAACCACTAAAAGCCATACAAAGATGGCACTGCTCTAGTGGCTCATTTCTGTTCACTCAGTTCCCATTTCTGAGCAGCTGGGGCTCACACTTTCTCTTTGCTGCTCATACTGACTGGCAACAGATGACCAATGCATGTGCACAGCCATCAATCCCTGCTGTTCTTGGATTCCCCCTCCCCCACAAAAAACCAAAAAACCCTAGAGCTTTTTGTAGAAATTGATACTTTTGTCTATTTGCTTGGACTCATTTTTGCTCCATGACACCACCCAGCATGTCTTCCAAATATGGACACACACCTACACGTACCTAGTGAAGGTAATGATAACCACAGAAAGTTTTCCCGTCTATTTCCATATGCTGGATTTTAATTGTTTAGATTTTATAGCACTTCTACAGCTCACTCTCTGGAAACGATTATAAGTCCCTGTTTCTTTCTGCATACACTTATACTCACAAACCGTGTAAATCAAGGGAGTCAAACCCATTTTCACTGAGGGCCACATCATGGTTACCTTCAGATGGCCGCTGAATCTATGGATGGAGAAAACGTGGATGCAGAGGGCCAACTATATCCCCCCCCTTAGTGGCTGGTGCTCTTTAGTTTTTAACCCACTTGGGTCCCCCTAAATGTTATTGAACAACAACTCCCATCACTTGATTATCCACCATAAAGACTGGGTATGACGTGAATTTCAACCCAACAGCACTTGTGGCTCTAAGGTTGGGGGAAAATTAAAGGACTTTTAAAAGTCGGGCATCATACCAGAAATCTTGTATCTAAATGTATCTCCCATGAGCTCTAGCCATGATGTGTAATGATGAGGAATACAAGAGTTGTAGTCCAGCATCTGGAGCACCACATGAAATGACATGGAGAGCCGGATTTGGCCTAGTGCCTTGAGTTTGACACATGTGCTATAAACTGAACCTGGTAGAATACAGTAGTGTTAAATAATCCACCAATCAAATTCTGAGATACCGGGTTGGTTGAATTTCAGTTTATTTAAAGTAATCATAGTCTTTCAGTTCATTCTACCAAATATAACCTGCTTAACCATAATTTTGATATCACATGGAATTGCTCTGAACAAAGTATGTTCTATGTCCAGTCAGTTGGGCCTGTCCTGATTACGGGGAAGCAAAAAGATCACAAAAATAGTTCAGAGAAGTCTGCTTAAAATGTTAACCAAATTTAAATATCCACATTAACAACACATAGTAACATGGAATTTGTACTGTACAATAATGTTTGCTGTTACCACAGAATTTCCTTAAATATTGTTCTAATTATAACATTAAAAACAATAGGTGAATACTTTGTTCAGAAGTCTGTACTGAATTGTGCTATGTAACCAATGATACAGGACAACATTTTTCGCCCAAAAGTAAAAGGCAGAAGGATAAACAGGTTGATAAAAATAGTAGCTTTCCACTGGAATACAACATGCAAGTTTTAACACACCAGTTCTTTCTCCACTCTCCATTGGGTTCAACAAAAATCACTTGCTTTAAAAAAACAATAAAAGGAAATCATTTACAAAAGGTTTTACCACACTGGGATTCCTATTTATTTTTTGCTTAAAGATATTTAAGTACATAAAACTACAACAATTACACCTGAAGTATTACAATAAGAGATGGAAAAATTGGTATTTCAACTGAAAATACATATATTTGAAACGAACCAAGGATCTTTTTAATAGTGAAAACTACAGGGGATCTATAGGAAAAGCTAATGTCAGAACTTGCTGTTTAAAAATTGTATTTGCAACTGCATTTCTTCTTTAGTAGCGCCCTAAAAAAAAGGGAAGAGAGAACACTGTAACCATCTGTTCATACATCCATGTTTCATTTCTCCTCCTTCTCAGCACCAACATTCTATTTGCATATCCCCTCCTGCCACACTTCAAGATTTTTAACAATGCTAAAAATATATGCCCTGCTCAGTACAGTTTACTTATACTTACTTGGGCTGTACGAACGGGATCTTGACCGTGACCTGTAACGACTATAGTAAGGTGAGGGTGATCGCCTCCTTTAGAAAAAAGACACAAGTGGTCAGAGCTGGCAATGGAGCATACAATTTTTCTAGTCCCTATGCACTGTATGAATTATTTGGGATTAGTTTCTATAGTATATACATAGGAGAACCAGGCTTTGTTGAGTGCAAAAAAAATGCTGCCTGTATTGGTAACATAATGCATGTATAGTTTCCTGGCGCTAGAAACCTACCCCAAAGAGTTAATCATCTCTCTGGAACAAGCTATTTTCTAGCTTCAGGAGGGTGGGGAGATTGCACCTTTCCAATTTGTGTTCTCAGAAGGGTTCCTTCCTAAAATCGTTCATTACTCTTTGGCTTATCGCAGTCTATAAAAAATGCACTAAACACTGTTTACTGGGTAATGATGGTTAGTTATAGAAGTCTTTTAAATTTGTTTAATCTATTGTGTTTTATATTGCTTCTAGTTTTCAGACTTGTAAACATCATTTCTCTTGGCTGCTTTTATGATTTTGTTCTGAGCATTATATGTGAAGCACTGTTCTACTGTTACCTACTTTGGATATAGTATAGCAACTGACATGTAATTTATGAGGTCTTCAAACAGATAAGCAGTTATGTAGACAGAATAATTATTTGTGGAATAAGCAGGAAGTACTGGACAGAGACACAGAATATTAAAAGCTGATAGAATGTATCATTAATGGTAAAATGTACTATAACCTTCACATTGAAGACATAATGTGTACCTGTAACGATAATCATATTCTTCATATCTGTCATATCCCCTGTCATATCCCCTGTCGTAATAGTTATCACGGCGACGACCAGCACCTCCACCGCCTCCTCCTCCTCCTCCTCCTCCACCACCACCACCTCCGCTACTTTAGGGGATAAAGGTAAGATACATTATGCAGATATTTAGGGGTTAGTTTCAAGGCAGCTCACATTACATCCTATGTGGACTCCCAATGAATTCTCAAGATCCACTGAATTAACTTCAGCAATGATTCAAATTAGCATTCAGATGGCTTTGCAGTAGTATTTAAAGATTGTTAAATGAACGAGAAAGAATTTTCTCAAACCTGACTAAAACATGAGATTATCAGAAAAGGCTGAGAATTCTGACAATTTTGGGACAAAATCTTACGAATGACAAAAACAATTCCTAAAACCTAGCCAGTGATCTCCTTACTGGGTTGGCCTGCCCATGTAGATGCCAGGGGTGGGTGTGTGGGCTCTCTTTGTGATAGAGTAATCAACCCGGATTCTCCTGCCATCCAGCTCCATTCCATTTGCATGTTCCATTGCCTACAAGGAAAATAGAGCATTTAGTGCTTTTTCTCATTAAGCAAAAACCAAGCCAAGCATTGTTATTAATGTCCTGCTAATTAAAGTGGGCTTTATTTTACACAACAGATTAAAAATTAAAAACTATTCCTCTGATATGGAGTATTGTTATTGAAATGTGATCCTGCCTTTCTGACACAGTGTCTATTTTTATGTGTGGCCTGGTTAAAAAAAACACGAACAAGTGCTATTTCCCCAGAAGCAAAGTACATCCTTCTATGACTTCCTCCAATGGCAGCCACAAGAGACAGCCTGATCAAGAGCATGCAATAATGTGGATTCCTGCTCTCTTAACTATGGGTCAATGTGAGTACTGTACCTGAACTCTTATGAAAAAGGTAACACTCCCTTCTCTGAGTACAGTGTCAAAAGACTAGAACTTAGTCTGTCCTGTGAGAACCTAAAAGAAGCACCAACCCTCTCTACGTTTGCCATGGCACCACTTCTGGCCTGTTTGGGTGAGGAAATGGCTGTGGTGGCCTGAAGGTGGCTGGCACTAATGAGAAATGGTTTCTTTCTCCTCTCCATGGAGTGACCCTCAACTTATCAATGGGTCATATAAAACCCCATAATTTTTGACCCCAAACCAACTCTCGATTAAGGAGGTAAATTTATACTGATTTTCACTATGGTCCATTTCTCAGTAGTATTTAAAGATTGTTAAATGAACGAGAAAGATTTTTCTCAAACTTGACTAAAACATGAGATGATCAGAAAAGGCTGAGAATTCTGACAATTTTGGGACAAAATCTTACGAATGACAAAAACCATTCCCAAAACCATGGGCATGTGAAAATTTATCATAAAATAAATTCTATGAGATGAAGATAGTATCTGTTCCATAAAAAATTGTGGAAAAACAAGATCAAGCGTTGTATGCCTCAATAACAGTTTTACTATTTAACAGCCCCAATGCTATCATTTAGTGAACAGTATCCTGGAATGATGCGTAAACTAGACTCTCTGAGCAGAGAACAAAAACTATCTTCCTAATGAAAAAAAACCAACTTTGACACAATACCAAATATTTAACCACTTAAATTTGTTTATATTTCTAAAATAATACCAAAATTTAGGGCTGAAACAAATATATTGGGAAATAATATTAAACAAAACGAATGCAGTGTGCCCCTATTTGTTACATCTTTCAATCAGATTAACTGCATGCTATAGTGCCACCTAATGGTTTTCCTTTCATATAAACAGAATAAAAATTCTATTTTAAAAATCCCATTGCATCCAAAATTTTAAAAACACTACAACAAATCAAAAGTGAGAAAAAGAAGCATTATAAGATTTCATAGTTATTTAGTTCCATTCATACAATTGTCTTACATCACTTGGAAAATGTTGTTTTGCAAATACACTTCAACATAAAGATAATGCATCCGACTCAGACTTGAGATTGCGTATGAAATTAAATACTGATAAACAAAATAAAAGATAAAGCAGCCTCAGAAATCTAACTATCTGAGAGAAATCAGTAAATATCTTTTTTTAAACAAAATACCCACATGTACATTATGTTGGGAAAATTACTCTTATTATTATTACCGGTAATAAAGTATATTTAAGAAATGTGGTAGCCAGCAGACCCAAATGATATTAGACTATAAGTATGCACTTCATATGCAAATATTCTTAGTAAGTGTTACATATAAAAAGACATCCTGTATTACAAGTGCGACACAATTGGAATGCAAAACATCACTGCTATATTGATTTTAAGTCACCAAAGCTTTAAGCACTGATTTTAACATCAGGAGCAGAAGTTGCCCCTCCTTTTTACATATGCCAATTTTGAAACACAAACTTCGTACACTTGGTTATAACAGAACCTTTGCTGGGATTAACTTTGCTGGAGCAGATGCAGCCACTGAGATTAAGAAGGAACTTTCAAGAAGCAAAGGAGCGGCAAATTCCAAAGCCTCTTTCTTGAGTATTGTCAGCTCTCTGAATTTAGGTCTTCAACAGACCAATGTTACTTTACTGTGTATTCACTCTCAATTTGACTTTTTCATTTATTTTTCCAGTGGCTGACTTGTCTTTCACCTATCCAACTAAGATTTCTTGGAGGAACACACTTGACTTTTCCCTATGGCGAAAATTGTGCAGTCTCCCCCCACATTCCATTTTTTTACTGTAACATATGTTAAAATAATAGCTTGAAGTTCCCTACATCTTAATGTATTGGACTGTCTATGTTATTAATAATAACTGAAGCGAAAAACAGTAAATCAAAAATATCAGTTAACAAACTAAGGAGAATTCTAACCATAGACTCTAGTTCATGAAGCTGACTTGCTTCTATAAAACAATTGAATCAGTTTGATGTTGACAATGACCAGTAGAAGCCAAATTAATTCCCTAAAAATAGAGAACAATTTTGAAAATGGTTCGAGAACTACCATAGGTCCAGTAGTCATACCATCTTCGCGAGAACAAAACAAAATTTTGAAATGTTCACAATATATATATATAACATCATTTTTACCTCTTTCGAATCATCTATTCTTTCAAAGTAAACAAAAGCGAATCCTCTTGATCGTCCA
This sequence comes from Anolis apletophallus, assembly GCA_030556195.1. Lineage (NCBI taxonomy): Eukaryota > Metazoa > Chordata > Lepidosauria > Squamata > Anolidae > Anolis > Anolis apletophallus. Next base: position 49,771,626 of record JARBWK010000008.1, read on the forward strand.
GTCCGTTGATCATACACCACATTGACGCCACTCAAGGGTCCATAACGGGAGAAGACTTCGCGGAGATCTCTCTCAGTTGTATACAAACTGAGCCCAAACACTCCAAGGCAGGTATTAGGATCTGGATTAGCNTGGGAAAGAGGCAAAACAAAACATGAAAAGAGGCCTAAAATAATACCAATTGTGAAGAATTTCTTCCAAGTGTATATAGTGTATCCTTGGGACCATTTTTCCATGGTTTATTTTACGCGTGTCTGACAAAATGTCCTCTCTGGGCATTTTCTAGGCCCTCTATGGTAAACCCATGGTATTCTTGGGCCCTCAATTCCATAGTCCAGGGCTGTCCAACTGCCGGCCCTGCAGGTGCTTTGGACTTCAACTCCCAGAAATCCTAGCCAGTTTACCAGCTGTTAGGATTTCTGGGATTTGAAGTCCAAAACACCTGCAGGGCCGGCAGTTGGATAGCCCTGCATAGTCTCATGTCTCAGTTCTTGATCACAACAAGAACTGAAAACTATATGGCCTTTCAGCTCCAGAAAACACTACTAGACACTGTAGTGGTTCTCAACAGCGGTTCTCAACCTGTGGGTCCCTGGGTGTTTTGGCCTACAGCTCCCAGAAATCCCAGCCAGTTTATCAGCTGTTAGGATTTCTGGGAGTTGAAGGCCAAAACATCTGGGGACCCATAGATTGAGAACCACTGGACTAGTGTCTAGCAGTGCTGGCTGGAGCTGAAAGGCCGTATTTCTGGGAGTTAAAATTCTGGCAAGAACGCTGTAGTCTGACATAAAGAAATCTGGTACTTGTGCCAAATATTTTCACACAAGCAGGAATTTAAATTTCATTTTCCGTGCTCAACTAAATCCAATTCACTAAGGAGGCATTAACTGTATATATTACTGAAAGCATTTAAGTTTCAGTAAATTTGCTGGAAATAAATACTTCTAGTTCTTTCCCATCCCATACTGGTACAATTCCTTTTTCTCCCCCAAGTCCCCCCTCCTCCCAAAACCCCTAGGTGAAATTTCACTTAGCAGGACCTTCTGTCCTGCTGCCTAAGGTTATTGGGGAAAAACTCTGAGCTATTCGGATTGTTAGTGAATGCTCAGACTTGGCAAAAAGAAAAGGTTTCTCTTTTATTCTTGATTAGAGAAATCTTTAGATGTGAATGTGATGCCTCATCAAACCAAAACAAAATACTGTTTCATACCTTATTAAGATCAGCTTCTTTTATGAAATATTTGAACTTGAACGTAAATGTCCTACCAGCTTACTCTACAAGCTTACACATACTCTGCTGCCAGTATGCCTTCTTCGATTAGACATAGGAGAATGACTGCGGCTTCTTCGACGGCGATGCTCTGGAGTGTATGACCTGCTTCGTGATCGTCTTCTGTGTGAATGGGATCTAGAGCGACTGTAACGCCTATGAGAATGTCTTCTTGACCTGGACCTTCAAATTACAAATTTTATTTCAGTTTTATGCAAACATCTGGAGTATATCATCAAAATAAATCCACACATTTGATTTTGCTATCACTAACTCCACTGAGTATTTTTTTTGTATTTCATGTATTCAAGGCATTTTTATTAAAAAAATATCTGAAAAGGGAATTATGTCTCTACTTAACTACCATTTAGAACATGAAATGCACCATTCTAAAAGACAACAGCGGCAGTTAAACATAAGACTTTGCTAATCCAGGCACAGTATAGAATAAGTTATGAATATGTAGAAGTTAAACATATCGATCCTTGAGCCTTAACATAAAAAGCAGTGCCGAGCAATTTCAGAAGACTATCTGATTAGCAGTATACTTGGTCATAATTTAAGGGAGGCTGTAACTAGCTTACAGTGTGATTCAGGCTCACTTCTAATAATTATTCTATGGAACTCTGCTGGAGACCTGTATAATTTCTGAAAGGTCAACACTCTGAAATCATTCGTGGAAAACACTCCTACTGTCCAACTGAAAATCTCTAAATCTGAAATGAACTTATGCAGAGAAAAAATAAACTCAAAAGAAGTCCTAACTGCTCATATATGCATACCTGGACTTTGATCTTGACCGTGAACGTGATTCAGAATGTTTAGAAGCTCTTGATGGACTACGGGATCCTGACCTGCTCTCAGATTTTACACGAGCAGGACTCCCAGCTGGAGATTTTGACTGGGAGCGCGACTCCTAACAAAAAAGGCAGTATTACAAATGGTACTGGCTATATAAATGCCTACCTTCTTCTATTAAAATTATATTTTATAGATTGTGCCTGAAAAACAAATGGTTAGGCAATACCCTCCAGAACAAGATTCTTTTTAACCCACTATTAACATTGTGTGATTTTCCTCAAATATTTCCCTACTTCAACCAATTGACCAATACTCTATTAACTAAGTAATCATGCAAATTCATCTACAACTTGATCATACAGACACTGGAACATAAACCATACATTTACTTAACCTAGGACCCATTCATTCTTCCAGATTCTTTTAATTCTACTTCACTCTTGCTTTCTACTTTTCTTCATTCTTCATTGAGTTTTTCATTTTTCATACTTCGCGTATTCTTCCCCAATTCAAACAATTCATTATAGCCTTAAAATATTCAAGTGCTTCTATCTGACCAATCTTCTGTTCAATTTTTCCCCCATTCAATTTTAATTTTCTGATCTTTAACACTTTTCATTAGCCTTCTTTTATCTTGATTTATCTTCCACATTCTTGGAAAAAACTCTTCCATTTCTTCACGAACATTAACCTTAATGGAAAAAGAACATTTAGTATATTTTAAGCATGTGGGGATTATAAAACTCTGCTGGAATTTCAGACTGTTATCTAGTAAAAAGGAATAGCCAGCAGGTGAAGTGCAAATGCCTAGTTTATAAAAGCAATTTTAAAAAAATCTTTCAACTGGTGTAATCATATAGGCGTAAATATAATAAGTCCACTGATTCCTTGCAGCATTTTCCAAATATTTTACCTCTATTCTGCACCCATTCTAACTTTACTTTTTCAATTCTGTAAAATATACACATTCACACATTTAAAATATCTAAAGATTTATGCTTGAGGTTAAAACAATTAAAACAAACCCAATAAGCCAGGATTCAAGGAGCTTCACCAGGTGTACTCTGTGAATATTTGACTTTTCCCCTTCATCAAGAGACTCTTGGGCTGCACAAAAAACTGCTTGTAACTCTACAAATGATATGGGATTTACTAGGCAGCACTGGAGACAATTCTCAAGTCACATAAATCCAAAGCCTGGCTTAAAATTAGATGGAGTTCTTTGAATCCTGGGCAAAGATTATACATTTGATTGAACTGCTCAGGTATGAAAGCTTATATTGCATATGAAATGACATATTCATATAGTAAGATAGAAATGAAATCAAAATTGATGATCATTTTAGTGGGATAAATTAAAACTTCAGTAATGCTGCATATGGAAATTATAGCTATTCTGTACTACACCAGAGCAGCCTTGGCATTTAAAATGAAACACAGGACGAGGCATGGTGTTTATGTAACTAGAACAAAAAAACAAACAGATAAAGACTTGTTCTCAAATTAATTCTACCCAAAGATAAGATACTAAAGCTGATTTTTTTAAAGTATCGGTTATTCAAATGCGGTCTTCTCTAGTTCTCATATTAACCTATGCTGCAGTTTTGATGTCTTTTCAGACCATAACAATTGCTGGTCACATTCCTTTTCACAAATGCTACAGAACCTCATAGTTTAATTACTGGTTGCTTCTAATTCTAGCATTAAAGGTAATTTATTGTCTCACATTACATTTATATTATCATATCACTGTCATGTTGAAGCTGGACCTAGAAATTCTGGTGACTTTCTTAACATGCAAGTTTTATATGTGCGTACATTTTCTAAAATGGACCAATATATTAGGTAGGGTTGATTGCCTGCTCAACTTAAGGCACATTTCTTTTGCAAAGTCAGAGGAGTAGGTAGGGAAAAAAACCAGGAAGCAGATGATGGAAAATGCATGAGAAAGACAACATAGAATACTACATATACGAGCCTCTTTCATCTATTCAAAGGACCAAGGTGCTATCAAAAATTAAAAATGGCTGCAAAATCTAATTCTTTTTTTAACTTACAAGACTGAATACTAGATGGCAACAGGCTAATGCACACGGGCGGGTGCACGCGCACACACACACAGAAAGAGAGAGAGAGTCAGTCAGTGTGTGGTTGAGGGGGGGGGGGTGGACACCAAGAGTCAAAAGTGTGGTATATTATATGGCTATAATTTAGATTTGTTAGGTGAGTCATAGAAAAGTGAGGACCTGAAAGGTAAGTGAAATCTATATAACCAGTGCATGTGGGAGGGGATGGGAGGGAGGAGGTGCTTGATATAAACAATTCCCATTTCACCAATTAACAGTGTCTGATATTAGTACCCAATATTATGTCCCTACAAGTATGTATATGGGGAAAACTTCTGGACTTCCAGATGTTTTGAACTGTGACCTCAAGAAACACACTAGCCAGGCTAAAATAAGCTACTGACTTTAAAAGTAAAAAATATGTGGAAGGCCAAATGTTCTCAAATTCCGTTCTATATTAATAAATTTGGAAATGCTAGAGCAACAGATCGGCTCACTTCTACAAAATGGCTCCAAAATATTGAAGAACTGGCTTAAAGTTGCCTTTATAACTGTAACCAGTCACTTAATGGATGTAAACAATTAAAGCCCTAAAGGGTTAATTAAATCACTATTCACAATGTATTGGGGAATGTTATATGGAATCTGAACCTTGCCACTGAAAACTGGCATTATAGTTTACTCTTGCAGGTCCAAATTCCAATTGAGAAAAGTCTTGGAACAAACAGGCACATAAGCATGCACATGTTTCAGTTTCTATCTGATGGATATAGTTAAATTTCTTCAAAAATTTGTTTTCTCAGCACATGTCTTAAAACATGCACATTATCTGGATAGTTTCCAAAGGTGGTCTGCCATGCATACCTACTGAACCATGAAATTAGCGGGGTCAGTTTAGATCAGGCACAGGCAATCTTCATCCCTCCAGGTGTTTTGGACTTTAACTCCTAGAAATCCCAGTCAACTTACTGGCTGTTAGGAATTTTGTGAGCTGAAGTCCAAGAGCTGAAGCTTGTCCATGTCTGGTTTATATACTGCAACATTATTGAACCATATAACATCGCTGAGTTTGAAAAGGACAAAAACTGTAAAACAGTTTTTCTACCAACAACAGTTTTATGAAGGAGGAATAACAATCCAATAAATCTAATTAAGATACTACCAGTCTCAAATAAAAGCAGAATAGTTTGGGATAATCATTAGAGGAAGGCAACAAGATGCCACACAACCAATCATTTTTGCAGCCAAAAAATATTTTAGCACCCTCAACACCAATATGGGAACCAATAGCTCCATGAAAGCCAAATACACTCATGAGTCTGTCAGTCAAGATCAGTTACGGCTCAACCAATGGAAAATAAGGAAGGAGAAAGTTATGAAAAGGCACAGAACATGTTAGCATAGTAACTGCTCTCTCCATCAATAAATATATTTACCTATTCCATTTGGACATATAGAAGCATTAATACAAGTTATTAATGCAACTCATAATACAGAACAGGTAGCTGAGTGCTGTTTTTAAAAAGAATATACCTATTCTAAGTTTAGTGAACAAATGTGCCCCTGATAAGTTGCAAATCTACAGTGTTCCCTCACTTATTGCTGGGGTTACGTTCCAGGACCTCCCTCAATAAGTGAAAAACCGTGATGTAGGGATGCTCTATTTATTTTAATGTTTATACATTTTAGTAGTTATAAACTATTTTAAGTCTTTATAAACTTAAAATAAAGTGAAGGAAAGGCCCTTCAAGGCTGGAGGGAGGACTGAGGAGGGAAAGCGCCTTGGGAGAGTGGCGGTGGCAAAACCCCACAAAACAGCAAAAATACAATTATATATATTTTAAATTATCTTTTGAAATCCACGAAACAGCGAGTCCGCAATAAGCGAAGTAGCGAGGGAACACTGTATTGCTAATTCTCAGCTGTACGTATTTGACTTTCCTTTGAGCTATCTCAGAAGAAACTCATTTACACTGTATCTTTGCTTTAAAAAAAACCCTAGCTTTTTGTCTAACAAGGCTGAAACATTTGTTTCGTTGGATACTCTACTGACAATAAAAGCACTTCCACGTGATGCATTTAGAACTGGTTTTCTTCTTAGAAATAAAGACACTGATATACCTTTTCCACAAGAAGGCACTTCAATAAAAGCACATTGGCCTAAACTTCAGTATTTAATTTTTAAGAGACTGCACAAAAAACTAAGTTTTACTAATAAGAGATGACCAAAACATTGATCTTAATTGTTAAATGTTATAATACTATTTTTATAAACATTCTGCAATATCACAGAGGACACACCTTCTCTAGCTTCACTCCAGAAGACACTTCTGATCCCTGGCCAGCCATAATGGTGAAATATATAGTTCTAGCTGCTAAGTATTCACTTCACCCCTAAAAGTACACAGCAGTCTAGTTTTGATGACCACAGCTGGAAGGTACATGCAAGATGTACAGTGTGGTGGTCCTAGGTCACAAATGGCTTTAACGCCATCAACTGCACCTTTATCTGGACCTTGACAATCACATGTAACTAGAGATCCTTGTTCTAAAATAGAGTAGAGAAGTGGAGCCGATACAATGTGTTTCTGGATAGTACCACTATCTTCTTATCCGGGAACAAGTAAGGAATCAACAGCATCCAAGCTTTAAACCTGCTGAGATAGGGAAAATGCCACATCCAAATAAATAATTAAACTCCTTTCCCCCCACATCATTGACAGGACTTGGGATTTACCCACCACAACCTCTATCCTATCTGGTTTCAACATGAGTATGTTGTACTTCATTCCAAGTCCAAGCACTTGGACAGTTGGGACTCTTAAGAGAAGAAACAGAGCAAGGCCATCTTAAGTAATTGATAACACCATGCACCTGAGCTCTTAGTTTCTCTCATATAGTTTTAATGGGTTTCAAATATGGGCTAGAATAAAGAGCCCTGTAAAATGCAACAGGTAAATTCAAACAGCGTTGTCTCAAACTGAACACTTAATTATAAATCTGTTAAGTTTAAAAATGATTGCGGTTGCAATACTATCACATAAAATTCTATCGCTACTTTCAATATCTGCAGAGAAAATTCTAAGTTGTGAACTGTGACAAACCTGTGGATGCCTGCCATAGATCTAGGTGAAATGTCAGGAGAGAATGCTTCTGGAGCATGGCCATACAGCCCAAAAAACCTCATAGCAACCAGTGATTCCGGGCATGAAAGCCTTACATTTCGCCATTGTCAAAGGTCTGTTTTAAAAGCCAAGTTTTCAATTCCATCCTAAAGGACATGAGTGTGGGTGCTTGTTTAATATCTCAGGGGAGGGTGTTTCAAAGTTCCTAAATATTGTTCACATTGTTTTTGTATGATAATTGCCTATTGATCCCCAGAGAGATTAAAACTGCCCCTTCCCCGTTATCTCTCAAGAATCACTTGAAGATCTAATTGTGTTCAAGTAAGATTTTGATTAATTCAATTGCTAATGACAGCAAGGTCGGTTTACACTGAACTTAGTGAAATATACTATTTAACTGATGAGTCTCTATAATAATTGTAATTGACCTGAAATGTTTTTAATGCTTAATATTTATTGATACCTTGTTTCTGGGCATTATTATGCTTTGTATGATTTTTGTCTTGTATTTTATGTTATATGTGCTCTGATTTGTATTGTATTATGTTGTGAGCTGCTTTGGGTCCTGTTAGATTTATTATTATTATTACTATCATAACCATCATCATTGATGCATTGGTTGTATTAATTTTGTGATTGTTTGAAACATTTGATATGTTACTTATTTTGTTTTAAGTTATTTACTATGTTTTTATGACCGAAAGCCACTCCGAGTCCCTTGTTGGGAGATGGGGCAGGGTTTAAATAAAGGTCTATTTTTATTTATTTTTTAGGGGCAGATTTCTTTTGCTTCTTGTTCTCTCGTTCTAGTTCAGGCATGGGCAAACTTCAGCCCTCCAGGTGTTTCAGACTCCCACAATTCAACTCTAACAGCCGGTTAGGAATTATGACAATTGGAACAGCCACAGTGGACGATTTTTGGATCATGTCATTTTAATATTTATATTAGGATGTTTTTAATGCTTTGTCTTAGGGTTCAGATGTTGTATATGCCTATGTTTAATGGTTTTAATTATTTTAATTTATATATATATGTATAATGTATACATGTATGTATATGTATGTTGGCATTGAATTCTTGCCATTAATATGTTGTAAAACAGATATGGTATGACTGTTTAAAGATGATTTTAAATAACTAATTTTAAAGTGGATATAACTTATTTTAGTGTTTGTATATATTTATAGTTTGTTTTATGTTCTGGCATTGAATGTTTGCTGTATATATGTTGTGCTCCACCATGAGCCCCCTTTGGGAAGAGAACGGCGGGATATAAATGCCTTAAATAAAAAAATGAAATTACAAATAAATAAATAAACTGCCTAGGGTCCCCCCAGGGGAGAGAAAAGCAGTATATAAATATACTTTAGGCTCCGCCAAATCCACGTGCTCTGATCTTAGCTTAAATTACTTGGCTGTGTTTTAAACAGTGTTTTAATGGCTGGTTGTAAATGTTTTTACGTTTGTGTTGTTAACCACCCTGAGCCTATTCATAAGGGTGGTACACAAGTTGAAATAATAAATAAATAAGTTCAAAACACCTGGAGGGCTGAAGTTTGCCCGTGCCTGCTCTAAACTATGAATCGCTTGTAAGTTGCATGTTTTAAACTCAGCAACTGCACACACATGCAAATACAGGCATTTAAAAATAACCCTCCAATATACCTTGGGTCTCAAACTCCATTGGGACCCCTTCCACACTGAATAACATTCCACATTTTTTGCTTTGAACTAGAATATATGGTAGTGTGGACTCAGATAACGCAGTTCAAAACAGATATTGTGGGATTTTCTTCCTTGATATTCTGAGGTCCCTTCCATACAGCTGAATAATATCCCACATTATTTGCTTTGAGCTGGAATATATGGACTCAGATAACCCTAAATCCCAGGCTATCAAGGCAGAAAATCCCACAATATCTGATTTGAACTGGATTATCTGAGTCCACACTCAGATAATGTGGAATGTTCTGGCTTGATAGCCTGGGATATAAGGCTGTGGGAAAGGGCCCCCAGTTCAAAGCGGATATTGTGGGAGTTTCTGCCTTGATATTCTGAGGCCCCTTCCATACAGCTGAATAATATCCCACATTATCTGCTTTGAGCTGGAATATATTGAGCTGGAATATATGGACTCGGATAACCCAGGGCCCTTCCACACAGCCCTAAATCCCAGGCTATCAAGGCAGAAAATCCCACAATATCTGCTTTGAAGTTTGAACTGAGTCCACACTCATGTGTGGGGTGTTCTGCCTTGATATTCTGGGATACAAGGCTGTGGGAAATGGGCCCCCAGTTCAAAGCGGATATTGTAGGAGTTTCTGCCTTGATATTCTGAGGCCCCTCCATACAGCTGAATAATATCCCACATTATCTGCTTTGAGCTGGAATATATGGACACAGATAACCCAGGGCCCTTCCACACAGCCCTAAATCCCAGGCTATCAAGGCAGAAAATCCCACAATATCTGCTTTGAATTTTGAACTGAGTCCACACTCATGTGTGGGATGTTCTGCCTTGATATTCTGGGTTTCAAGGCTGTGGGAAAGGGCCCCCAGTTCAAAGCGGATATTGTGGGAGTTTCTGCCTTGGTATTCTGGGTTACATAGCTGTGTGGAAAAGCCTTGGAATGAAACTCAACTCTGAAGCAATGAGAGCTCATCTGGTTTGCCAACGACTTTGGTTGTCCCTTACAGCAATCTGAGGCAGTGCAGGATCCCCTCCATCAAGGGAAGCATGAGAAATTTGGTGGGGAGTTTGACAGACAGGATGAGAAGAAGTGAGAATAGCCGGGAAGGGACTTTCTTGCTGGAGAACAGGGTAGCCCTCCAGGTGTTTTGGACTCCAACTATCGGCTGTTAGGAAGGCCTGGAGTCCAAAACACCTTGGGCCCTGCCCAGGTGTTTTGGACCCTCCCAACTCCCACAATTCCTAACAGCCCCAGGCCTGTTTTGAGGCCTTGAAAGTTGGACCCTCCAGGTGTTTTGGACTTCAACTTCCACAATTGTGGAGGGCCCAAAACACCTGGAGGGCCCAAGTTTGCCCAGGCCTGGTTTGAGGCCTCGAAAGTTGGACCCTCCAGGTGTTTTGGACTTCAACTTCCACAATTGTGGAGGGCCCAAAACACCTGGAGGGCCCAACTTTGCCCATGCCTCGAAAGTTGGACCCTCCAGGTGTTTTGGACTTCAACAGTGAGGGCCCAAAACACCTGCCCAGGCCTGTTTTGAGGCCTTGGGGGACCCTCCGCAATTGTGGAGGGCCCAAAATACCCAGGCCAGGCTGGTTTGTGCGAAAGTTGGACCTCCAGCCTGGAGGGCCCAAAACACCTGGGGAATGCCTGGCTTGAACAGTGACGCCCTACCACTGGGGGGACGCTGGGGCCCAGGCCGGCTGTGCAGCCTACACTGGGGAAGGAAGGGAAGGAGAGGCGGGCCTGGGAACCCGGCAACGGCGCGACCCCACCTCGGACGAAGGAGCCATTTTGACGGCGAGCAAGGAGGCCTCTCTCTCTCTCTGTCTCTCTCTGTCTCTCAGCTTGACTCCTCCCCGTCCAGGGCCCGGCTGCGAGATCGCTCTCTTCCCCGCTTCTCCCACTTCCATCCTCCTCCTCCTCCTCCTCCTGAGGGCCAGGCCAGGCCTCCGACGCCTGGGCCTGGACGCCGCCCGTCGATACTCACCCTCCCCTCGAAGTTATTCTCCACGTCGCTCATGTTGGCGCGCTTCTAACGCGGCAGGCGAGCCAAACAGAACAAAACGAAAACAAACCGAGCGCGAAGCCGGGCGAGGAGCCCTGGGCCTTATACAAGCACCACCTCTGTGTCTCTGAGGCGGCAGCGCAAAATGGCGCCTGGACCAGCCAGCCAGCTTTGCGCCCGGCACCCAAGCGCCCGAAGCCACGCCCCCTCGAAACGCCACAATAGAGATTGGGCCGCCACAAGGAGCGCGAAGCAGCGGGAAAAGGACGGCGCATGCGCCGCCGGACCGTCTCTCCCCCCCCCCCCGCGCCCAACTGCCATTTGGTAGCACGCACGCGCGCCCTGGAAAGGGTTCCAATTGCCTCAGAGTTGTTTTCCTTTCAGCTGCAGCTCCACCATGCAGTGGCTCAATGCTATGGAATCATGGGAGTTGTAGTTTGGTCTTTGCTAGGCTCAAGGCCTTGTGAAACTGCAATTCTTATGATTCCATAGCATCAGAGCCATGGCCACTAAAATAACAACAATAATAACAATGATATTAAGGAATTTGTGGGATCATAAACCCGCAAAGGTCGTGGAAAATGAGCATGCAAAAATACTGTGGGACTTTCGGATCCAGACTGACAAAAGTTTTGGAACACAATACACCAGGCATCACGATTGTGGGGGGAAAAAGTTTGGTTTATTGGTGACAGCCGTATTGAGGAAAAACAAGATAATAATACTAAAGATAAAGGTTTTCCCCTGACATTAAGTGTAGTCGTGTTCGACTCTAGGGGGTGGTGCTTATCTCCATTTCTAAGCCAAAGAGCCGGCGTTGTCCATAGACACCTCCAAGGTCATGTGGCTGGCATGACTGCATAGAGTGCCATTACTTTACCTATTGATCTCACATTTTCATAGGTTGGCAGAAGCTAGGGCTAACAGCGGGAGCTCACCCCGCTCCCCGGATTCGAACAGCCAACCTTTCAGTCAGCAAGTTCAGCAGCTCAGCAGTTTAACCTGATGCGCCATGAGGGGCTCTATAATAATAATAATAAACTTGATGTGGACTTCAACTCCCACAATTCCTAACAGCCTCAGGCCCCTTCCTTTTCCCCCTCTTAAGCAGCTGAGGGGGAAAAGGAAAGGGTCTGACAGGAATTGTGGGAGTTGAAGTCAAAATACCTGAGGAGCCCAAGTTTGCCCATGCCTAGCCTACACTGAAGATTTAATGCAGTTTGACAGCACTCTAATTGCCATGGCTCAATGCTATGCAATCCTGGGATGTATAGTTTGGAGAGACACCACTGGAGACCATGTAAAACTGCAACTCTCATGTCTCCATAGTGATAAGGCCCATCTATACAGGGGAAATAATGCAGAGTAATAGTATGATTTCTGGGTCCGCAAGCTCCAAGCGTTATGCTGTTTCTGTTTCTCTCCTTCGGGAGCGCTGTTTGCGCAACGCAGAACGGAACAGACTGAGGTACTGTACGCCAGGCCGGACACAGATAGTATAGAAGGAATGTAAGAGTTCAGTAATGGTAAAACCCAAACCTTAAACCTTACCCTAACCCTAATCCCAACCCTAATCCTAACCCTAAACCTGACCCAAACCCTAATCCTAACCCCAAACCTTACCCTAAACCTTATCCTAACCCTCCCCTCCTTTCTATCCTTCCACCAAATGCAATTACAAAGTATATTCCCGCCCTCAGTGAGCCACTCTCACTTCACCATCTTTCTGGACCATGTGGTTCCTTCCCTTATTCACAATCGCCATTGCGGAATGTGCGTAACGCTTGGAGCTTCTGGACCCAGCTATCATACTATCACCTAATGCAGTTTGATGCCAATTTTAACTGCCATGGTTCAGTGCTATGAAACACTGGGAGCTGTAATTTGGTAAGGTGCCAGAAAAGGCTCAAGGCCTTATGAAACTGCAGTTCTCAGGATTCCATAGAATGGATGTTTCCATGGATGTCCAACTGCATTCATTCTAGATGCACTCATCTTGCCTACTTGTTTTAGAACAAGTGGTTTAATATAGCGTTTCTCAATCTGGGGGTCGGGACCCCTGGGGGGGGGTCACGAGGGAGTTTCAGAGGGGTCACCAAAGACCATCAGAAAATATATATAATCCCTTTGGCAGAGAAGGCTGAAAATCTCTCCATCTGTCCTTGTCTTCCTTTTTTGGAACCAGACTGTGAATTCTTCCACCAAAAGCCAAAAGCCCTCATCCGCTGTGATTGGCTGAGCTCTCAGTCAAGGGGAGGGCTGTTTCTGAGATTCCAAGCAGGGAAGGGGAGAGCAGTCATGTAGCATGGTGTGCTGGAGGGAGAGCATGTCTGGCTGGAGGGAGACTCGCATCAGTGAGTCCTTTCAAGTAATGGCGGTTCTGTGTAGGAAGTTTGGCCCCATTCTTTTGTTGGTGGGGTTCAAAAGTCTCTTTGATTGTAGGTGAACTATAAATCCCAGCAACTACAACTCCCAAATGTCAAGGTCTATTTTCCCCAAACTCCACCAGTGTTCACATTTCGGCAAATCGAGTATTCGTGCCAAGTTTGGTCCAGATCTATCATTACTTGAGTCCACAATGCTCTCTGGATGTAGGTGAACTTCAACTCCAAAACTCAAGGTCAATGACCACCAGACCCTTACAGTATGTTTTGTTGGTTGTGGGAGTTATGAGTATTAAGTCATTGTTGGTGGAGTTCACAATGCTATTTGATTGTAGGTTAACTATAAATCCCAGCAACAAAAACTTCCAAATGACAAAGTAACCCCCTCCCAACCCCACCAGTATTCAAATTTGGGTGTATCGGGTATTTGCGCCAAATTTGATCCAGTGAATGAAAATACATCCTGCATATCAGATATTTATATTATGATTAATAACTGTAGCAAAATTACATTTATTTATTTATTTATGACCTTTATATGCCACCCTTCTCACCCCAAAGGGGACTCTGAGTGGCTTACAAGTAATAAGTAAATAAGATATATTATATTATTACCATAGCACAATATTAGTAAATTACTGGGCTCGAATTCGAGAGATCAGCCGGCCATCAAACTGATTTGACCCGCAGCAGGGAGTTCCAACGTTCCTGCATGCTCTGTGTGGGCTGACGTTTTTAGGTACGAAGTTGGGGACTGCAATTCAGAAGACCACAGGCCATCTTTTTCCTTCTATTTCCATGCCCTAGTTAATCTGAAACAATGTGGCTCTAATTAATAACACTTCACATCGCAACATTTTTTCCCTTTCCACAAAGATACAAAGTGTCCCATATGGCTCTCTCCCACACATAACAAATGAAACAAACCTTTCCAGGCTGCAGAACGCTGTTGGCCTACCCAGGATGCCTTTCTGGCATCCCGGGGAGGCAGGAGCTGCGCTACTCTAAACCGCAGATACGGAATTTTCAAAATGGCGCCCATTTCCCCCGTCATCCGCAAGAACATCAGTTCAACCGATTGACTCCGTTCCAATTACGTATTTTTCTTTGCCTTATTCTAAGACTTTCTGTCATTTTATTTTCTTCCTCTGAGCCCCTCTGCCGCCGCTACAACCTTTTGATTTTTAAAGAATATGTTTCCAAAGAAACAACTGACTGTCAAAACTTGCCGGTTTTACAAAGCTTTGTTCCCACTACTGTCAGAGGCCTCCAGTAAGGACCTGAAGCCACGGACTCTTTGTGCACATCCCTGGGAGTCGCATGCAGGCAGGCCAGAGTGGGGGCCACCCAGAGCATTTTGGGAAGCATAGTTTTCCAAGGATTTTTATGTTTTAGAACTCTCCTCAAGGCTGATTTCAGGAAAAGACTCATTCTTTTGTTTTCCCCAAGGACTGGATTAGATGAATTCCCTTTTATATGGACTTCTTATCATGATTGTCCCCAGAACATATGGACTGATGTTTTAAACTCCCCTCTATGAACTACTGGACTACATTCTCCCTTTTTCGTTATGAAATAATGATATTATTAGATATTGGTGGTGGTGGAAATATTCCCTTATGATTCCTAAAATATGTATTCCTTTCCCTGCGTGCATCCCCTTCCCCATGTATCTTATAATGATATAAGGAGATGCCACATGTTTGTGAAACCAGCTGATGCGAGATAAAATCTGGGCAGCCACATTCCAAAACCACACCTTTTAATCCTGTCATCAAGAGCCATTGCATGATAATAATAGGGTTTTTCTGGTGTAGAAGCAGAGGCTATTCTGCTTCTCAATGAAGACCTCTCATCTCTCAGCAGGAGGGGCCTCGAAGTTTAGTTTCCCCCTCAGGTTGAGAATATTGGCATGATTTTTTTCTATTCATCACAACGGCTGGTTTTTCCAGACTTCAGACCTCAGGAATTCCGGCAATCTGCAAAAGTCATTTTTATTATTCATTATTCCTGAGACTTCCATGAAAAGATCCGTGCCTGTCCTTTGTCAACAGGAAGGGACAGATATGGCCAGTTCCCCATTTCCTACAGAAAATAAAAAGACTTTATTTGGCCCGAAAGGTCAAAGGCATGGGATCTTAATTTACATAAGGACTAATCTAATCAAGGATCTTCCAGATGCTTTGTTTTTCTACAAGTTCCTGCCTCCCGCTTCCTATTCGTCAGAACAGAGGCGGCGCTGTTTTGCTATTGGCTCCAGCTCCAGCTGGCTCCAGCATTCCATCCAATCAGCGTGGAGCCAGCCGGCGAGCGTGGGAAATTTAAATTTTGACAGCTCTGTATAACTATAAATATGGCATGTATTTTGAATGTAAATTTATGACTGCTTTGCGACAAGGATATTGCGGTTGTCATCCTCCTCAGATGACGAGAATAAAGACTTTGGTGGCATCTTCTTCCGGACTTCTTTGGTGAGATTATTTGGGCAAGGGATTTTTAATTTTTAACTTGCCAGAAGTTCTGCTGAAACCCTCGCTTTAGGTGTACTTCTGGGCCTCTGCCCCCTCCGGGCCAGGTTACCTTGAAATTGTTCGATATCATTACTATATTGAACTATACCATTATACTGTAATATTATTAGCAATACTAGCCGTCCCCTGCCACACGTTGCTGTGGCCGTCTGTTTATATGTGTTTTGTGTGTGTATATATATGTGGCTTTGTGCATGCGTTGTAATGTATTATTTATTTTTTTGGCTTTTTAAGTCTCTTCTGTTGTGTTTTTCAGTGTTTTTATGAAGGATGGTCACTCATTGGCCTGATAGGTGTATTGTGTCCAAATTTGGTGTCAATTTACTCAGTATTTTTTTGAGTTACTGTATGTTAATCCCACAAACGAACATTACATTTTTATTTACTGTATATAGATTACATTTAATATAAATATATAATTATATCATATTTTTAGTAGTATTATATTGCATCGTGTTATAATATTATCAATATTATATGTACAGTATTATTAGTACAGTGCAGGAGACAAGGTGGAACTATAAAGTTATGAAGTAGCAACGAAAAAAATATTATGGTTAGGGTTCACCACAACATGAGGAACTGTATTAAGGGGTGGCAGCATTAGGAAGGTTGAGAAACACTGGTCTAACTATACAGGAACTTTGGAAAAACAACTCCTATGAGAGTGGGCGGTGTTTCCCAAGCTGACAGCCTCTTTTCTTTTTCTAAATAGGAAACGCAGGAAGCCCTAGGACGCCTCCATGTTGGCCAAGTGGCCTCTTGTCCGCCTATGATGACCATTCATCCTCTTTCCACTGGGAGCCGGAAGTGCGGTGTGCGCCCGATGGAGCAGGACGCCTTCCCTCTCGGAGCAGCGCAGTAAGGAGGGCCGGGCTGGCCACGGGCGGAACCAAATCGGGAGGAGCGCAGGGGGAGGAGGAGGCTGCTTGGCAGAACGACAGGGGATGCATGGGAACCCATTCTGGGTGAATCGGAGAGGCCGAGGAGGAGGCCGGAGGCCGGAAGGGCGGGCCACTTTATCTTGAATGGGGTGGCAGCTATGCTTTAAGGGAGAAAGACATGCTGGGAGGGCGCGAGTGGCCCCTTGGGGCTCCCAGCAGCAGCGCTTTGAAGGTACGAGTCCCCCCCCCCCCCGTGTGTGTCTGTGGTCTGTCCCTAACTGCTTTGATGACTTACATGCTCTCCCATCGTGTTTGCTTCTCTCTCTGTTGCAACTTCCCCCAAATAAGATCTTCTCCTATTGCTTTCCTTCCAAGACCCCCATGTGCAGGCAGAAACCCCCCTCTTCCCATGTCGTTCTGTTTTCCTTATAGTTTCTGCAATAGATTAGTTGTGGTTCTTTGGGGAGTACCTACACTGGGTTGTTGTGAGTTTTTCGGGCTGTATGGCCATGTACCAGAAGCATTCTCTCCTGACGTTTCGCCTACATCTATGGCAGGCGTTCCAATAGACCTCACAACCTCTGAGGATGCCTGCTATAGATACAGGTGAAATGTCAGGAGAGAACACTTCTGAAACAGCCCGAAAAATCACAACGGCACAGTGACAAGCCTCCAACAACACAGTTATTTATTTATTTCTTCGGACTTATCAGTCGCCACTCCCGTACAGCTCGGGGCGACTTACACAAGCAAAACAGCAATACAACAGGTGTATAAACGTTAAAACATTAAAATCACAAAATTAAAACAACAGTTCTAAAAATAGATAACAACGTCAGAAGGGCCTATAGTTGATAGTAGGGCCACCAAATTAATATCCGAAGGCCTGTTGGAATAGTAGAGTCTTCCAGGCCTTCCCGAACGCCAAAAGACTCGGAAGCGCACAAATTTCAACAGGGAGCGCATTCCAAAGAGTCGGGGCGATAACAGAAGAGGCCCTCCTACGCGTCGCAGTCAAATGATATGACTTGGGACCGTCAGGAGGCTCTGGGTCTCTGAACGCAGTGGTCTAGAGGGACAATATGGGATGAGGCGGTCCCTGAGGTACACTGGCCCCAGACCATGTAAGGCCTTATAGGTCAGTACCAGCACTTTGAAGGTGATCCGGCATTCCACTGGGAGCCAGTGCAGTTCGCGGAGGATGGGCGTAATATGGCAGCTTGATGTAGCACCTGCCAGCAGCCGAGCTGCAGCGTTCTGCACCAACTTCAATTTCCGGATCACCGACAAAGGAAGGCCAATGTAAAGAGCGTTACAGTAGTCCAGCCTCGAGATGACCGTGGTTTGGATCACTGTGGCCAGGTCGCGTCGAGACAGATAGGGGGCCAGCTTCCTCACCTGGCGTAGATGAAAAAACGCTCCTCTACTGACGATGGACATTGAGCATCTACACTGTAGAATTAATGCAGTTTGGCACCACTTTAGCTGCCATGGCCGTATGCTACAGAATCTTGGGAGCTGGAATTTAACAAGGTCTTTAGCCTTCTCTGCCAAACAGGACTGCGGCCTAATCAAGCTACAACTACCGAGCCATGGCAATTGAAGTGGTGTCAAACTACATTTATTCTACAATGTAGATGAACTCTTCAAGTTGTCGAAGGCTTTCATGGCTGAAATCACTGGATGGCTGTGAGTTTTCCGGGTTGTATGACCATGTTCCAGATGCAGAAATGCCAGGAGAGAATGCTTCTGGGATGTGGCCATACAACCCGGAAAACTCGCTCTTTGAGGTTTTTTTTTCTGATTTACGGTAAATAAGTAAGTAAGTAAAACTTTATTTCTGTCCCACCCTAACTCCCCATGGAGACTCAGGGCAATTCACAACATAAAAGGCAAACATTCAATGCCATAAAATACAACAATTCCAAATAAATAAAATGGAACATTCAGTAACCCCCCCCCCCAAAAAAACCACCAAATTACATTAAGACAATGATAACAGATTATACAATATTAAAACAGGGTTTAAAAAACAGAGTTAAAAAGCCATTATCACTTTTTGGCAGAGAAGGCTTGAGTCTTTTGAAAAACTACAATTCCCAGGATCCCATAGAATTGAGCTACGACAACTGAAGGCACCCAGTCCTTTCACAGGAATTGTAGTTTTAGAAGCACTTAAATTTCTTCTGCTCAAGGGAGCTGAGTTATTTTTGTGTATCAGGAGCGACTTGTGAAACTGCAAGTGGCTTCTGTTGTGAGAGAATTCGCTGTCTGCAAGGATGTTGCCCAGGAGACGCCCAGGTGTTATGCCATCCTGTGGGAGGCTTCTATTATGTCCCCACATGAGAAGCTAGAGCTGACAGATGGGAACTCACCCCACTCCCTGGATTCGAACGACTGATCTTTCGGTCAGCAGTCCTGTCGACAGAAGGGTTTAAAACCCATTGCGCCACCGGGGGCTCCTAAGGGAACCAGTGCCTCACCAGGCTACAAATCCCAGGATCCCATCGCATTGAACAATGGCTGTTGAAACTGGCGTCAAACTACATTAATGCTACAGTTTAATGCAGCCTTAGTCCAACAAACGGCTTCCCTTATTTGAAATTCTACAAAAATAATCTAAACATATCCACATGCATACAGTATCTTACAACTTTGTATCATACACAAATTACTCAAAGCATTGTATAGAATTATTTACTATTAAATTGTATTTTTGGCATCCCTTCTGTAAAGTTGTATTTTTCCTGTGATCATAGGCATTGGTTACAACACCCTAGCAATTCTTTTGTTATATAATATATTCTAGACAAATATATAGTTGTTTGGGTTTTGTATTTTGAAAAGATTTATGGTATTTTTACTGATCATATTTCTTGAAAAAAATATTACAGGAATCAAGCATATCTGCTGGAAAAAGGATACAGAAGGATTTCACAAGAAGGATAACTAAACTGTGAAGATTTTTTAAAAAGCAGCCATGAATATACAGTGACTTCAGCCTTAGTACCTTGATGTTTACAACTTTGGCCTGTTCAGAAATGTTTTTTGCATTTTCAAGGAAAAATGTGTCCCAGAAATTGAGCTTACTCTTGCTTGTGTTTGGCTTTATCTGGGGCATAATGTTGCTGCGCTATACCTTTCAACATCCAAGGCAACAGAGCAGTGCCGAGCTGCGTGAACAAATACTTGACTTAAGCAAAAGATACGTTAGAGCACTGGCAGAAGAAAACAAGAACATAATGAATGGTGGTAATGGAGTTGCAATGGCAGGCTATGGTAAGACTGAACAAACTTTCCTTGTGAAGTGATGTCTGCTTATTTAGTTTTAAAAATATATAATTCTGATACAAGCATAAAGAAAATTATATTTATTATACCACACTAATTAAAGAAGGAAATAAACAATAAATAAATATATTACAGGAATTATGTATTATAGTCTTACAGTCCTATGTTCTGCTACAGTTGAGGGATACTTAATGTTTTTTATCCTTGAGAAAAATAATCGAAACATCAATAGCTTAATCACGTCATATATATAATTCTGTTCCTCATATTGGATAGGATGGAATTGTATGAAAAAAGGAAACAGTATTGGGAAACATACCAGCCTCAAGATTACAATTGATGAAAGGCATAATGCTATATGCACTTAACCATAAATACATCTTAATGAAGCTGGCTCTGAGTGCTATGTAGGCATATGTACAATTGCAGTGGAAGAGTATAATTTAAAAAGCAAACTGCTAAGGTACTTTGCTGAATGTTAGAACTAGAAATTAAATACGTATGCTAAAAATACAGTGCCAAACTTAGTGTTAATCCTGCTCACTGCTGATCTATTGAAATGAACTGGACTTCTGAGTCACAACTGATATTTCATTACTATTCAATGACTTTACTGTGGGTAGGACTAATACTGAATGTACCCTGCGATGCACTCATTTTTAGAACTTGCTACTAATAGTAATAATAGTCTAAATAAGAAGGAAAAGGAGAAAAACCCTGATGCTTTATTATACATGTTTTCTCTAGGCAGTCCTATAGGAATTCCTTTGTGTGTGTATCTGCTTTCAAGTCACTTGTTGACTTATGGCGTTGTCATTAATTTTATAGGGTTTATTTATACACGGGTTATGCAGAAGTGGTTTTGACAGTTCCTTCCTCTGAAATATAGCCTACAGCAGTGGCAGTTTTCCATCTCAGTAGTAACCAGGGCTGACCCTGCTCAGCTTCCAAGATCAGACAAGATCTGGTGGTTTTAGGATAAATTATTATTTAAAATAATAATAACAACAATAATAAATTTCTTACCTGCCTCTCTTCATGGCTCAAAACCCCTAAAAAACAATAAAGCGAAAATGGTGTGAAGAGGTGAAACATGTTCCACTAATTGAAAAGGACTGGATCGCCTTGCTATCTTATCAACCTGCACTATGCAAATATAGTGAGATTGTATGCTGTTACATTTTCTGGGTTTCACCAGTGGAGAGAGAAATAGACTTTTGGAAAGGAAAGTTTTTAAGACCAAACTAGCGGGTGCTGTATTTTATACAGTTCAACATGCTTTTAATATGTATTTTAATAGCTCCATTTTACATGTTTTAATGATGTTCAATACTGTTTTGATACTTGTATATTTGTATATTTTAAGTTGTATTGCAATGCTTTAGTTGTAAACTGCTTTGAGTCTCACCATGGAGACAAAAGCAGGATATAAATAAACATAATAATAACTGTGCAATTTTAATTGTTAGCCACTTTGAGTCTCCTTGAGAGAGAGAAAGTGAGCTACACATACTATAAATAAATAATTTATCTGTTTTATTTCCCCCCTCTAGCTGATCTCAAAAGAACAATTGCAGTTCTTTTAGATGACATCTTGCAACGCTTGGTCAGACTGGAAAACAGACTGGAAAAGGTTGATTACATGGTTGTAAATGGCTCGACAACAAATACTACAAATGGGAACTTGATGCCTGAAACTAAAAGAGTAAATACAGCAAGCAACATAAGATAGCATTCAAAATCACTTGTAGCTGTGTCTCCTACAGATCTTCTTCTATTGAGAAAGAGGCAAACACAACAGTCCAATTGCGGTGGTCTGTATCCTGTTGCAACAGGAAATGCTGAACACATGCAATCCCAACCTTTTATATATGTATACACACACACAAAGCTCTAAAAGTCTTTGTGTTAAGATAGCTCTTTCATAAAGCAATGCTGTTATAAATATCTTATTTAAAGATATGCTGGTGACTAGTGTAGAATGGTAAGTAGGATCATGTGTAAATTGTATGAGAGTCTATGGCAATTATGAAAAAGATATAACATTAATATCAAAATATCTGAATATAATTCTAATGTATCTTGAAGAAAGTTTAGCAATCTTATGACCTGGTCTACTAATACATAGTAATGAAGGACAATGCTTTTTAATATGAACGCTGAAAAGTACGTATACATAACATCACCTTTACTGATGGTTATTTTTTTTAAACAATTGAGATGATATCATGGATAAAATCATAAAACAGTGATCCAAAGAATGTATTTTATTTGCACTATCTGTGACATAGAAAGAGAATGTATTAAAAATACTATTAGATTTGTGAAAACTTTAAATAGCAATTATGTCAAAGTGCATACTTGCTACATAAGTAGGGCAGTTAGATCATTATGATAAACTGTAATCTGTGATGTTCTGGAAATATTTAAATAAAATAATTTAGCAACTGAGAATACATCTTAAGCGATAGGCGTCACACTTACCAGAAAATGGACACTGCTAGCTTTTTTACCAGCTGCTTTTCTTGTGAATATACGAGTCTCTTGCAGTTTGTGATAAATGTGACCCACTTTCTCTTAAGTTACCTTTACGAAAGAAGAAACAAGGGATGATTGCACACTGATGAAGGGAAGCAAGGCATCTTGAAGTTTACTTGCTACAATATATCAAGCACTGCTGCTGTGCAATTGCCTTTTTGAAAGGAGTGCTGATTGTGAAACAATAGTGCCTAGTTCATATGCACTCAAGCTTTTCTTATAATGGACTTGAAAACAAGTGGGAATAAAGGTGAACACTGCCTTATTATCCATGTTAGCCTTATAGCAGAGAATTGCAGTGAGGGTGCACTACATTACACAGTGTGCTTTCGTTATCATAATTTATAAAATGAAGTGCCAGTCTTGAGTTTTACATCTGTATGGAATGATTTTCAATTATTTCTTGCAGCATTATTATTATTATTTCAAATATGCTGTGTAGTTTTCAAACGCCTGTTTAAAGAAAGAACAAACACTTGCAGTGTGTATATACCGTCCCAAATTACCGTATTATGCCTGCAGATGGCTGTAGAATCTGGATAGATTAAATAAAATGGAAATCTATATGGTCAAAGTTTCTGAGTACTGAATTGGCTCTTTTTCTTTTGTATGCAATAACCCTTATTTTTTTCTACGAGGAGGAAATTTACACACATTTCTTATGTCTCTCTTTTGGTCAGTTACCAGTATTTGTAGCTTTTCAAAGTTGCAAATCTTAATAAATAAAATGAACTTATACCTACTTGCTTCTGAGTTGGCCCCATTACAATATTCTATATTTATTTTGGTGTAAACTCATTGGGGCTTAGCTTTGCACAAAATTGTTTTGTAAAGAAACAGGTTTCCTAACTCCATTTGAACTTTTTAAATAGTAAATGTAGTTGGGATTTCCAAGCCATAGGATGCCTGTAAACACAAGGATAAGGAACAAGTGTTAAGTGCATGGAATTCCTGTCTCAAAGTGAGCAATTCCATCTCCCATGGTGAGGTTACTTGTGGCATAAAGATTGTAAGCAGAGCGATATTTCTATATTTTTTTTACTTTTTATCTGAAACGTATGTCATCAAGTTTTTTCCCCAATGTATAGTGATCCAAAGGCATGAGGTTTTCTTGGAAGGATTTAGAGTTTGTCTTTATCTTCTTCTAAGGCTGAGAAAGTGTGACTTACATGAAGTCCATGACTGAGTAATGTTCTGATATCCCAGTTTCCAAGTCCAACATTCAAGCCACTGCACAATGTTAATGCTTTGACTATAAGGTAAAGCATCCTTAATAAGTTTCTTCTCTCACTGTTGGAAATATTATAAGGAGTGAATGAGCCTTTAATATAAAATCTGGATTGAGTTACAAAGGGAGGAGTAGAGGAGGAAGAGTCATGGAAGAAAAATGATCTAAGACGGATATTCCGGAATAGCTGAGCCAAATCTCTGCGAATGTCAACATCCGAACAAAGGGGGTAGTTACAAATGAGAGGCCTTTATTTACAATTTGGATTTCTTGTTCAGTCAGGGAATAATCAGACAAATTAACAACTAAGTGGGTCTCCTGTCTTGGGCCCGCCGAAAATTTCTTAGACGGGTGGAATTGTAAACATTATGATTTCTGAGTGAATAGTTACTACTGAGAGCCGAACCTAAAGAGGAATCAGAAGAGACCCTAAGTCATTAAATGTAGTGGACATGAGGGATTTGTGAGAGAATCTCACATGTTATTAGATTTAGATTGGGCTTTGAATGACCACTTATAAACCCTGTTGTTTCTATAGTCATTCTCATCACGGCGGAATTTGTCTTTCTTAATTTTCTTAAGATCTTGGTAAAGTTTGTCACATGGTTGTTTGATACTCTCAAGATCTAATTGAGAAATCTGGCTGCCTAGAACCTCTGATCTTTAATGCTGTGACTAGCCCCTATCATATACTTCATATAACTATCATATACTTACCTTCACTACCACACGGTTCACATTTGGAGCCTCATTGGGTGTTAACCATTACATATTGTTCTAACTCTCGTAGGCTACTATACCACTCCAGATTCTGTACAGGTTGGCGCATCTATTAATGTTTGGGTATATATGTTTCTGTGTACATTATATTGGGCCTGATGGATATTATTCTAATCTGTTTATTACATCTATTCCGGTGTGCCTTTCCTACTTTATTTGACTGATATACTATACATTCAGTTTTATAAGTTTGTTATAGAGATATCTTTTGTGTATGTAATAGTGTACATCTGAAGTATTGCTTGTTATATCATATATACATATGACATTATTTGTACACTAAGGACACTTTTGTATGCGATATCTAATATCCTCGCTCGTTTCATGTGTTATATATATTATGTAGACATCGTTGTGCACACTAAATATACTGTAATTGTCCAGCACTTGTAGGACATTCCTGTTTTTTCTCCTTTTCTTTGTATACCCAGTTTTTGTCTTTCTACTTGTTAGTAAGCACATCTCCCAGTGTTTTGTTATTAAGTCTAGTCGTGTCCGACTCTGGGGGGTGGTGGTCATTTCCATGTCTAAGCTGAAGAGCCAGCGTTGTCTGTAGACACCTCCTAGGTCATGTGGCCAGCATGACAGCATGGAGCGCTGTTAACTTCCTGCAGAAGCGGTACCTATTGATCTACTCACCGGGAATAGCACCGGGAATGTGGCACAGCTGGCTAAGTGTCAGCTGCATAAGATCTCTCTGACCAGTAGGTCATGAATTCGAGGCCTGCCCGGGTCGAGGTGGGTGCTCGACCTTAAGTGTAGCCTGCTGTCAACCTTTACAGCCCAAAAGACAGTTGCATTTGTCAAGTAGGAGATAAAGGTATCACATTAAAGTGGGGAGGCAAATTTTGACTGATTTATGAGGCCATTAAAGAACCCAGGAAGTGCTGAGGAATGCAGAAGAACAACAAAGGGATGCTGGAAAACGCTGAGAGATGAGTGCGTCAGCTCCCCCTGGTGGCCAGAAAGTTTGCCTCTGTTCGTCTATATGTGTGCAATATGTCAAAAATGTATGTACTGTACTGTGATAAATGTTATATGTCTATATGTCATATGTTGAACTGCAGGGATTATCTGCAAGTATGTGTACTGTAATCCGCTCTAAGTCCCCTTTGGGGTGAGAAGAGCGGAATATAAATAAAGTAAATAATACTCACACTTCCATTTTCGAACTGCTAGGCTGGCAGAGAGGAGCCCCCGGTGGAGCAGTGGGTTAAACCGCTGAGCTGCTGAGCTGTTGACCGAAAGGTCGCAGGTTCGAATCCAGGGAGCAGTGTGAGCTTCCGCTGTCAGCCCCAGCTACTGCCAACCTAGCAGTTCGAAAACAATATTTATTTACGCCATTTATATTCCGCCCTTCTCATCCTGCAGGGGACTCAGGGCGGATCACAATGCACATATACAGGCAAACATTCAATGCCATTGACATACAACACATATAGACAGACATAGAGGCAATTTAACATTCCAGAGATCAGTTAAATTTAGCCTCCCCACAAAGTGGTACCTAGATTTCCTACTTGACAGATGCAACTGTCTTTCAGGTTGCAAAGGTCGACAACGAGCTACACAAATTGGTCAAGACCTCACCCCGACCCGGGCAGTCCTCGAACTCCTGACCTTCTGGTCAGTAGAGATCTTATGCAGCTGACACCCAGCCAGCTGCGCCACATTCCAATAGGTACCGCTCTGGCGGGAAGGTAAGGGCACACCATGCAGATATGCTGGCCACATGACCTTGGAGGTGTCTATGGACAACGCTGGCTCTTTGGCTTAGAAATTGAGGTGAGCACCAACGCCCAGAGTCGGACACGACTGGACTTAATGTCAGGTGACGACCTTTACCTTTACCTAGGTTGGCAATAGCTAGGCCTAACAAGGGGAGCTCACCCCGTTGCCTGGATACGAACCACTAACTTTTCAGTCAGCAAGTTCAGCAGCTCAGCGGTTTAACCCACTGCGCTATTAGGGGGGCAGTTTAAGAAGCCTTAACCTTGACCAGTGGTTCTCCAGGTGTTTTGGACTTTACCTCCCATAATTCCTAAGACGGCTGGGACATGTGGGAGCCGAAGTCCAAAATATATGGACGACTAAAGGTTGAGAACCTCTGATCATTCTAGACCAGGCCTGGGCAAACTTGGGCCTTTCAGGTGTTTTGGACTTCGAAGGGGCCTCAGGTCTCAGGCCCCTTCGGGCCTGAGGGTGTGAGGAATTGTGGGAGTTGAAGTCCAAAACACCTGAAA
Organism: Anolis apletophallus; assembly: GCA_030556195.1. NCBI lineage: Eukaryota > Metazoa > Chordata > Lepidosauria > Squamata > Anolidae > Anolis > Anolis apletophallus. The sequence goes on from JARBWK010000008.1 coordinate 49,798,464, forward strand.
GGCCCAAGTTGGCCTAGATTGTAGAACAGATGCATGTTGACCCCACAGTGATGTGATGGGATGACAGTGTCCTAGTTTGACAAGGCCTTCAGCTTTCTCTCTGGTGTTTTGTCAAAGGAGCGTCTCCCCAGCAGTCAATAGGATTGAGAAAGGGCAGTTAAGATGGGGTCAAACGCCCTCTACGTAGGACTGCCCTTGAAGACTGCTCGGAAGCTTCAACTGGTTCAATGGACAGCAGCCAGATTGATAACAGGAGCGGCACTGTGCCAGCTCCACTGGCTACCAGTTTGCTACCGGGCACAATTCAAAGTGCTGGCTTTGGCCTTTAAAGCCCTTAACGGTTCTGGTCCAACTTACCTGTCCGAACGCATCTCTTCCTATTGAAGCAGCAAATTTGGGGAGTTATGGAACTCCGGGTGGCAAGTTGACTTCTTACCAAAACGGCGCGTAGACGTGCGGGCGCAAGGATGAGGAATCACGCAACAACTTCACTGCTCAATGTGAAATCAAAGAGATTTATTGCTAACACCAGCTGGTGGGGTTGCCAGCAGAACAAGCTGCTATCAGGGGCAAACGGCCCCGGTCATTCTTAACACAAAGCTTTTATATCCCTCATGGCGGCATCTCCAAAAGCCCGCCCTCCTTCATGGATTTTTCACAAACATCATTGGCTGGTGTTACATAGCATTTCATTGATCCAATAAAACATTACATTTTCATTAGCATCACACTTCAAACCCCTCCTATGTGTTAGAACAATGAACATTTCTAAGTTAGTCTTTCCCACAGTACAACTATCAGTGGCTGGGACTCTCATGTTCCCAAGTAGCAACATTTCGCTTCTGCCTCTCCTTGCCAGCAACGGAGGGGGCAGAATCCCTCTGATCATGCGCAGTTCTTCTCCCTTTGGCACTGATGTCAACAAGCAGCACGCCTTGTACTGTTAGACCAATCTGAGCCTACGTGGCAAATCACAGCTTTGGCTAGAAGCACCAATCACAGTGTTACATTCACGGAGCAAGTGCCTGCCTGATTCTTGGCACAGAAACCCACTTTTCTAAGCTCTACACGTGTGCAGCATCACTCTCTGACTGTACTCCTGTTGGAAAGTCCCAACACCGCTTTATTATGAACCTTCAAGATGCTTAAGATCATCCGGAGAGGCCCTGCTCTCGGTCCCGCCTGCTTCGTTGGTGCGATTGGTGGGGACGAGAGACAGGGCCTTTTCAGTGGTGGCTCCTCAGCTTTGGAACGCCCTTCCTAATGACATCAGATCGGCCCCCTCCCTCCTGACATTTCGCAGGAAGGTTAAGACCTGGCTATTTGACCGGGCATTTGCAGATGTAGTATGATTGTCAAATTGAGACCTAAGGAACGACGACGATGCAATTGGAAATCGATTTAATTAATGAGACGCTGATATTGTGTTTTTAACGTTGAATGCTAATTTGTATATGTTGGAATTGTATTGTATTGATAATTGTTGATATGTTTGTCTTGAGCAGTTTTTGCTGTTGTACACCGCCTCGAGTCGCCTTCGGGCTGAGAGAGGCGGTCTAGAAGCAAAGTAAATAAATAAAGGAACTGCACCAATGTGACAGTGGAGACAGTAGTCCCCCTTTCCCTTGGCTGTCCTGGCACAGGCGGGTGTGCGCGTGCGGAGAAGGGCCCTGCCTTGGTAACCCTTAGCAACCGAGGCGCGCCTGGCGAAGAGAGAGGGGAAGAAGGGAAGGCCGGCCTCCTCCTCCTCCTCCTCCTCGCCGCCTGAGGAGGAAGGCCCTTTCCCCGCACCACCAGCCTTCTTCGTCCTCTTCTCCTCGGGACAGGAGCCGGCCAGCCCGGCCCATGGAGCGGTTGACACTCCAGCCAGGGGCCGCCGCCGCCATCGACGAATACCTGGAGTACAAAAGGTGAGGCCTGGCAATGGCACGGAGGCGAGCTAGGCCTCTTCCGCCTTCACGTGAATGGCGGGCTGACTCTGAGCGAGCCTTCCCTCCCTCCCTCGATTTGGAGAGGAATGAGCACTGAATTCAGCCTTGTCGGGAAAGAGAGAGCGCCTCTGAGCATGTCTAGAGGGCATTTCTCCACCACAACCTATCAACACACCAAGCTACATTTCAAAAGGAAGGGAGGCTTTTCCTTGACAGTCCTGATTTGGGTTGTATTCAGCAAGCTTGTGTATTCCAGCCATGCAGGAATACACAATCAAAACACTCCGCACAGATGGCCACCCCGGCTCCAGAGGAGGAAACTCTGAGGCTGCACTTTCCACTGGCTCTTATCACCAGGATCTCCTTTCCTATAGAATCTCCTTTCCTATAGTTTGAATCTATGGCTCCTTGTACCGCAGGCATGGGTAAACTTGGGCCCTCTGTGTGTTTTGGACTTCAACTCCCACAATTTGAATTGTGGGCGTTGGAGTCCAAAACACACAGAGGGCCCAAATTCACCCATGCCTGCGGTAGACACTATATTCCTATTGAGGCAGCCCAGAATCGCATTGGCTTTTTTAGCCGCTGCATCACATTCTTGATTCATGTTTAGCTTATGGTCCATTAAGATTCCAAGATGATAATAATAACAACTTTATCCTTATATTTATTTATTTACTATATTTCTATACCGCCCCTCTCAGCCCGAAGGCGACTCGAGGCGGTTTACACACGGCAGTCAGTGCCCATAATATAAAATACAATTAAAAACAATTATACAATAACCAGATAAAAACAGTAATAATTAGCAATTAAAATAAAAAAATACAATTCTCAGCATCTCATCGTCAAAATCATTTTCCATCGCATCGTCATATCATTCCGTGATCACAGGGGTTTTTTGGTTTTTGTTTTAATTTTTTTATTGTATTGTTATCACCTATTTGTAATACATTTACCTTTACTTTACATTGCTTTAGTTACAATTTTTTCTTCCCCCATCCACGGAGGTAGAGAAGAATGGCGTACAAAACTTCTAAATAAATAACTAGCACTTTTAATTGGGACCGGAAACTTGAGCTGCTTTAGTAGGGGCATTGTGTGCTCACTATAGCTGGCTCCAGTTAGTAGCCTGGCTGCTGGTCTTTGGACCAAGTACAGTTTCCAAGCTGTGTTAAAAGGCAGCCCCACATGGAGTGCATTACAGTAATCCAATCTTGATGTAACTAATGCATGGACCACTGTGACCAAGTCTGGCTTCTCAAGGTACGGTCACAGCTGGTGCACAAGCTTTAAGTGTGTGAAGGCCCTCCCAGCTACCGCTGACACCTGAGCTTCAAACGTCAGCACTGAATCTAAGAGGCTCCCCAGATTGCAGACCTGTGTCCTCAGGGGGAGTGTAACCATGTCAAGCACAGGTAGCTACCCTATTCTCCGATTGGCTTCATGACTGACCAAGAGGACCTCTTTTCTTGTCTGGATTAAGCTTTAGCTTGTTCACCCTCATCCAGTCCATCACAGCTGCCAGACACTGGTCCAGGATCTTGGGGTGGGGGAGGGGTGTTCCTTGGAGTTAGCTGGAAAGGAGTAATAGAGTTCTGTGTCATCTGCATACAGATCTCTTTCACTTGGACTGTTTTAGAGCCAGGTGCCACCCATTCTATATCAGTGCATTTCATTTTTTTCTGCCTAAGTATAGCATCCTACATTTCTCCCTGTTGAAATGCATTTTGTTAGTTTTGGCCCAGCTCTTGACTGTTATGGTCATTTTGGATTCTGCTCCTGTCCTATTCCTCCCAATTTGGCGTCAGCTACAAACTTGGTAAGCATGTCCTCTAAACCTTCATCTGAATCTATATAAATAAAAATGTAATGTTTGTTTGTAGGATTAACATAACTCAAAAACCACTGGGTGAATTGACACCAAATTTGGACACAACTATCACTGAAAAACACAGTGCAAGAGACTTAAAAAGCAAAAAAAAACCCCAACCCCATTACAATACATGCACAAAAACACAAATATATATATACACACACAAAACTCATATACACAGACTGGAATGTTAACATTCAGTCTTTTATAAAGAAGAGAATGCCTCTCGGCGTGTTTGGAAAGCATTTCATCACCATAACTTATGAATACCAGACTAAAGGTGAGAAGAAGGGACTGGCAAAACCACCTCTATTCCTTGCTTCATGAAATTCATAGAGGCATCATAAGTCGACATGCAACTTGAAGACACTTATAAAGTAATAATTATATAGCCTACCAGTCTAAAAGGATGATGGGAAGGACCTGCTAGTTGTATGAAGAGTACTTCCCTTTCTTTTTGGCCTTTTCTGTTTTCAGCATGGCTGGTTGAATGACAGACCCAGCGTAGGATGAATACACAGAATTAATGCACTTTGATACCAGTTTAACTGCCATGGCTCAGTGGAGTTGTAGTTTCAAAAGGTCTTAAGCCTTCTCTGTCAAGCATATTGGTGCCCCATCAAACTACAATTCTCTATAAATACATACCATTGAGCCACAGTAATTAAAATGGTGTCCGGCTGCATTAATTCTACATTGTTGATCCATCCATAACCTGGTATGAAAACGTAGCAGTGAGAAAAGTTGTGTGTATGTCTTAAAGTCTCCTTAAGTCGTATGTCAATTTAGGGCGACCCCATGGATTTCATTGGGTTTTCTCAGCTAAAGAATACACAGAGGTGGCTTTGCCATACAAGTAGTAGCCCAGAACTGATCCTGCTTAGCTTCAGAGATGAGGCAGGATCTGGCGCTTTAAGACCAAATTTCCAAATATTTCTGACCTGGCATTTTACTCCAAGATTGTCAAGTTTATTCTATTTCTTAAGTTATGGGCATTTTGGTGTTACTCACTTTTCATGTACTGATACATTCAGTGTTAGTTCTTCACTTTAATTAAAATAAAATTATATGCAGAAATGATAGACAATGTAATTAATTGTAACAGAAAGCACAGCAGACGCAAATTAGTCCATGTAATGGAAATGTGGAAATGAACACCTTTTTTCCAGAATTGTAGGTGAAGATGATGGAGGAAAACTCTTTACCCCTGAAGAATATGAACAATACAAGAAAAAAGTGTTGCCAATGCGGCTACAAAACCGATTATATGTGAGCTGGAGATCACCAACTGGCATGGACTGTAAACTTGTGGGTCCTGAAACCCTTTGTTTTTGCACTCATAGGTAAGGTTTTGTGTTCTATACCAGGGCTGTCCAACTTCTACCGGGTCCAGGGCCGGAATAGAGGTCACTGATGACCTCGGGGGGCGCTCGGCCCCGCCCCCAGGCCTGGCGTGACGCGCTGCCCTTGGCGCCGCCTACTCCTCCTTTTCGGCGCGGAGAGAGGGACGGAGGGGGCGGTGCAGGGAGGAGGAGCTAGCTCTCTTCCTCCTCCCTGCCCCGCCTCTCCCTCCCTCTCCCCCCGGCCGCCATTTTTTTAAAAAAAAATTAGAATTTTTTTTAAATTTAAAAATGGCGGCTGGGGGCATAGCTGGGGCCGTGCCCAACAGGCTGGGGGGCCAGATCCGGCCCCAGGGCCGCCAGTTGGACAGCCCTGTTCTATACAATGCTATTTGCTCTTCAACAGAAGCATTTCATATTAACAGATACTACAATTAAATTGAGAATGTACATCTTAGAAAACTTTAGAAAACAGTTCTGAGACAGTCAGGTAGTTTAATATTAAAAAATATATTTTTATCCTGCCTTTTCCCTCAGAACTCTTGTTTGTTTGAGGCAAGTATGAATATTACAGTTAGCCAGTTTGATCATCATTTAATAGCCTTGCAGCTTCAAAGTCTGACTGCTTCCTGCCCGGGGGAATTCTTTGTTGGGAGGTGTTAGCTGGCCCAGGAAACAATCAGAGCAAATCAAACTGGTGAATTGCAACATACACACTTGCCTCAAACAGTTCTTACTCCCACCTTGGACATTCCACAGGTACATAAACCCCACTTGCTTAGTTTCCAACAGACCTCACAACCTCTGAGGATTTCTGCCATATGGGCAAAACGTCAGGAGAGAATGCTTCTGGATCATGGCCTTACAACCTGGAAAACTCACAGCAACCCTGTAGATGCATGCTTGAGTTGGAATATTCTAAGGCAGTTCTAAACTGGGGCCCTTCCATGCAGCCATATAACCCAGAATATCAAGGCAGATAATACACAATATCTGCTTTGCACTGGGTTATCTGAGTCCACACTGCCATAAAATCCAGTTCTATGGATTTTATACAGTTGTGTTGAAGGGGCCTTTGCCAATCTCTTAAGGAAGTACTTTCACAGTACTGGTATTTATCCCTGGACCTTCATTATTACTTCAGGACTCTTTCTGTAGTGTTGTAGATTTTTTTTTTTAAAAAAGGTCAGTTGTATCCTTATCTGCATTTTCAAGCATTATAAATGGCCCCATATGCTGATTTCTACTATCAGACTATTTGAAACAGCTCTGTTGCACACAGCAGGTAGTGAAAATAAATATTGCTGGAGAATTGCATCCTTCTGTCATATGCAGCCTGTGCTTGCTAAAAGTTCACTTTGCTTACTCTCCCTTTGCTGGAGTACAAACTTTTACTGAGGGCTCTTCCATACAGCCCAATATCCCAGAATATCAAGGCAGAAGGAATTGTGAGGAATTGTGGGAGTTGATGTCCAAAACACCTGAAAGGCCCAAGTTTACCCAGGCACATTATCTGAGTATAGACACGGGGCCCTTCCACACAGCCATATAACCCAGAATATCAAGGCAGAAAATCCCATAATATCTGCTTTGAACTGGGTTATCTGAGTCCACACTCAGATAATGTGGGATTTTCTGCCTTGATAATTAGGGATATAGGGCTGTGTGGAAAGGCCCTGACTTGGAGGTTTCCAGTCTTACAACTTTTGCTCGGTTCCTGAAAAACATATTGATTAAATTCACATTGGACTTTCCAACACAAAATACGATTTCTGCCTTTAGCTGTTTTTCACCATGTTTTGTAATTAAAAATCTTAATAGTGGAATGTACTATTGGAATCAACCTTAAGAGGATTTTCTTCTTGGATTAAAGCCTAATTCCTTCAGAGTAACACTGAAATTTATTTTCCAGATAATTGTACCAGGGTGTTTCCTTCAAAAGTCTGTAGCTTTGGAAATGTAAGTCTTCTAGTAACTTAGTCAGCACAAAGCGAGAGATCCCTTGCCTCATTCTAAATGATAGAGGATTTAGACAGGGATTCTTGGACCCCTTCCACATAGTTGAATAAAATTCCACATTTTCTGCTTTGAACTTGAATATATGGCAGTGTGGACTCAGATAACCCAGTTTGAAGCAGATATTGTGGGATTTTCTGCTTTGATATTCTGGGTTATATGGCTGTGTGGATGGGCCCTAAGCTTCTCCACTAGAATGGCAATTCTTATTTTGAAGGCAGATTTGAAATAGCAAAAATCTTTTTCAATAGAATGAGTGCACCTTAAACGTCTGACTCTTTTTTCCTGCTCCAATTTCTTGCCTTGTAATGGAGGATACATGATGGTTGAGTTTGTTACTGGCTCTAATTCATTGCCCCCTGTCCCCTCTATAATAGATGTGAAAACATTGCTTTGAAAAATTTAAGTGTTAGTTAGGAATTTTAAGATGTCTGCAAATGTGTGTCTGTTTTTAAAAACCTTTCCCAGGTATAAACAGCACAAAACAGATTTTGATGTGATCCCAAAGGAACGCCCTATTTCTCTGCCCTGTAAGGTCAGCCGATGTCTATGCGCATCTTACAGCTTTGTTCCTCTCAATGGCACTCAGCCCATTCGCTGCAGATGTAAGCATTTTGCTGATCAGCACAGCCCAGCACCTGGATTTCCATGTAACGTGTGTAAGTATGGTTTAGCTATAAGTAAGCATGCCTTCACTGAGTATAGTGACTTTATAAATAAATAAATAAACTTTATTTGTATCCCGCCCTATCTCCCCAAGGGGACCCATTTGTTATTTAAATATTGTGCTTTAAATATTATGCTTGCAACCACAAATATTTGTAGACAAAGGAAATGACTAAAGGCTTCAAATTCTGTCATTAGAAAATTCATTCAACATTCAGTCTCAACGCTTCACATTTGGTTCATCTGCATGCTACATGCTTTCTTAATCTGTACTGCAGGCCAATCTTGAGAGTCTGATCACAGGCTTTTTCAAGGAGGCATAAGAGACATAGTTTTTACCAACTGGAGAAACAGAAGCCATCTGCAAGTTGTCAAAGGATGTTTTATGTTAATAGTACTATTCCACTATGTTTTTCAGATACAGAATTGTATTCAGGAAACGAATTACGGCCTTGTCTTTCTTACATCTTTCCATCATGTTGAGCCTAGCCTCGAGTATTATCATTATTATATTTATTTATATCCCACTTTTTCTCCCCCGAAGCGGACTCAAAGCGGCTTAACATAAAAGCATCATGTGCATTATGTTAAGAGGCTTTTTCAGTGTTTATTCAGTGAAGGCAGAGAATTCTCAAGTAGAATTACCACTGAATGCAAATTGCTAGTCTAATTAATTTAAAATATGTTTCGTGTTAGGTCCCAAATGTTCAGGGTTTCACAGTTGCTTCACATGTGGATGTGGGCAACCAACATATGCTCATGAAACAGTGGTGGAAACCAAAGAGGAACGCTTGGCCCAAGGAAAGCCAGTGGGGTGTGATGTCCCTTATGCTGCAATGGGAGGACTAACTGGCTTTAGTTCACTAGCAGACGGCTACATGAGACTAGATGACAGCGGGATAGGTAAGAACGGGGCTTGAAATATAAGATGATTTCGCTCTCCCTTTTCTTCATAGAGCAGTGGTTCCCAACCTGTGGTTCGTTGACCACAAGTGGTTTGCGATAACTAAAATATGGTCCACGGCCTCACCATTACTATACCGTTGCCTCAAAACTACGCGACAATGGGAGTGACTCGTCTTGCGATACCCTCTTATAGTGCCGAGGCAACGAGGATGTTGGGAGGGGACAGGCTGACTACCCACGAAAGATTACTACTACCACATCAGCTCTAGATTATTAAATATGGTTTTCTGTGGGCTAGCAGATGGCGACTACTGGATGGCATATGTTCTGTATCAGGAACTAGAGCTGATGTGGTCTATCCAATTCCGTTTTCTGAATCAGTGCCCCAAATAACCAAACCAAATCTAAAGTTGACCAAAAAACTGATTCATAACCCTTTTGGTGCTAATGTTGGAGAGTGGTCCCTGGTCAAAGTAAGGTTGGGAACTATTGTCACAGAGGTACATCAAAATGTTTTGGACAATTCAATAAAATTAAACTTCTGTAATTTGAAATAACAAATGACTTTTTTTCTAATACCAGTGTGATAATTCAATCTCATGTATTGCAACAAATAATAAATTTTCACTTACTAATGTCATATTGGAGATGGGTGTACAGTATCATGGATTTTGATCTCTTTGATGCTCAATGTTTTGTCTTAGTGTTGATACAATATAAAGCCACTAGGAGAAGTCCTTGATCGCTTGGGCATTGAGGGTTGCTAATATGTATCGACACATAAAGCTAGAGACATTTCATAAAGTTAAATCATGTTATGAGTTTCTGAGTTTAACAGAAATTGATTCCATAGAAAACATAGAGGATACTGAAGGGAAATTCTAATGCTGTCCTGAAATTGCTATGCCTCATTTGAGTACAGTAATATTTAATCCATAAAAGCACATTTCTGATTCTCTTCAGATTCATTTGCTCCTGGAAAAAACATAGCTCTGGCAAAGAGTGTGATTTATCAGATGCATTTATGAATATGCTGATTTTTCTTTATTAAAACTCAAAGGGATATTGCCATGTTTATTTAAATATTTATAACAGGGCTTGGGTGCTAAAGGGCAAAGTAAACTGGATTCTTTTTTTAGCTGAATTTGCAAAACTCAAATTTTAGAAGCATTTTTAAGGCTCTACAGGTAACTTCAAGCCATGCACACTCCAGAAGAAGCTTTCCTGTATTTAACTTTAAGGCTCTGGTGCCTAGCATTTTCTGATAAAACTTATAGATGGAGTATGAAGGCTGGTCTCTTCTATCTTGTGTATAATGCTAAAGAGTATTCCTTCATTAATTTCACTTTTAGGCCTTGGTAAGGGTAAAGGTTACCCCCTGACATTAAGTCTAGTTGTTTCCAACATTGGGGGGTTGGTTTACATCTCCATTTCTAAGCCGAAGAGCTAGCGTTGTCCATAGACGCCTCCAAGGTCATGTGGCCAGCATGATTGCATGAAGCGCCGTTACCTTCCCGCAGAAGTGGTATCTATTGGTCTACTCACATTTGCATGTTTTCGAACTGCTAGGTTGGCAGAAGCTGGGCCCAACAGCAGGAGCTCACCCTGCTTCCTGAATTTGAACCGCCAACCTTTCAGTCAGCAAGCTCAGCAGCTCAGTGGTTTAACCCATTGCACAACCAGGGGGCCTTCAAGTCTTGGCAGTAAACTTATAATTGCTTACAGAGGGCTTTCCTGACCTAAAATTCATTAGCAATAACAAGTTGTATATAAAAAGAAAAAAGAAGAGGCACAAGTAGTGTAACAAACCCAGAGGCCAGCTGTATTTGTTCTGACGGCACTAGTACTGTAACTAACAATGTTGTCCATAATATCAACATCTCCAACCTTTTCAATTTATGGTGTGATATATCCCACCATCTGCCAGTAAGTCCTTGTACTTACTAGTTTAATGGTCTTATTGAAGCAATGTTTTAAAATGTATGGCTAATGTTTCCTTGTGTATTTCTTTCCAGTATTTAATTACTTTTTTACACTCCCACCATTGGTGGAGGTAAGTTCCTATTTCCCTATTACACTTCCAACATCTGTCTGATGTCTTTTTGTTAAATTTAGCCAGTTTCGCTGGATAGAGATGCCACCTGAATTGCATTTTAAGCCAATTTTCCCTTATTTCACTACAACTACAGAAATAAGGGAAATTTGGCTTAAAATGCAATTCAGGTGGCATCTCTAGCCAACGAAACTGGCTAAATTTAACAAAAAAAAATCAGACAGATGTTGGAAGTGTAATAGGGAAATAGGAACTTACCTCCACCAATGGTTGGAGTGTAAAAAAGTAATTAAATACTGGAAAGAAATACACAAGGAAACACAAAAAAAAACCTAAAAGTAAAATTTAATAGAGATCCCCAATTCTATCTACTCGGCATATCGAACCCATCTCTTAATGAAAACCAAGATAAAATCTTTTTCATTTTAAGTGCCTGTGCCCGCATAACCCTTGCAAGACATTGGAAGATGAACTCGATCCCAGACCTCGAGGAATGGACATTTAAGATATTTGATATGATCCAAATGGACTCCTTAACTCAAAAATTCTACAATAAAAAGAACATGACGGACTGGTCGAGTTTAAAACCTATATATTAAATCAAAGACTAAAGTTTATAATAGATGTCAACGATATATAACAAAAACAGAAAAGAACCATTCCATTAAGGAATGATTCATATTTATTGGAAGAATATATTCTTAATTAATTAGTTGCGACCGTAAATAGATAGATAGATAGATAGACTTTAATATTTCTGAGTCGCCCTCCACGTGAAGTGCTCCGGGCGACTTACATACACCAACACAAAAATACAACAATATCCAGACAAGACAATACAACCCAAGAGGAGGGTCCTACAGCTAAGGAGGGGGGAGGGGAGCCAGGCTCAGGAGCCACAAGGTCCAAGAGCTAACCAGGTCTAGCCAGCAGTGGCCCGACCTGGAAAACAAGTCCAAGCGAAGCTGGAAAACCAAGACATTTCTCTGGGAAGTCTTTTATGTTACTTTTCTTTACCCTTCCCCCCGCCTACCTCCCCGAACTCCCCTTTGCCCCGCCCCTCAATCTTTCCCATTGGTCAATCCCACCCACTCTCCCTGTATATATTGAAAAGCACAATAAAAACTTATTAAAAAAATAAAATTTATGGCTAGTAACCCTGATCAGTGATAAACTGGGTTGTTCCTTTTGTTTTTATGTTTTATTTTAAGGAGCGCCTTCCACTCAGTTTCTTGAAGCTCCTGTAACCAACATGGATCATCCCTTTTTAAGAGCATTTCAAGGACCTTCCAGTTCTGCTCAAGCACAGTTACAATTAACAGATGGTAAGGACATTAAATAGTTTTTGAGTTATTTCAGTTCTTGAATGTATGAAGTACGAATGGTAAGATGATTAGGGTACCCAGTTAAATACGGTAAGTTGCATTGACACCAGCCATTATGCACAAACTACTATCGTATCTGGACTGTGTTAGTCCATGTTAGCCCAGTTACCATCAGTGGCCACACAACCAACCCACATAACTTTGTGAACTTGAGTTGACTTCTGTAAATCAATGTGGATGTTTTATGTTCAGATTTTATGTCATTATATAATTTTTGATTACATTCAGCTGAAAATACTATGTTGCTTTTAAGGTGGAACAAGTACAGCAATGCAAACTACCAGCTTAAGGCGACCTGAGGAAGATGACATGGCTTATTTTGAAAGACAGTATCAAGCACGGGTAAGGGTCTAATTTAATTTACCTAATTTAAAAACAAAAATATTATTAATAGATGAAAAACATGTTTAATGCACTGTTTTCTTTTTTAAATTGTTTTTTATTCATTCATAAAGACAGAAAAAACAAAACATCCAAAAACCCTACAAACATAAAAACATAACCCCCCTCCCTACCCTCCCCCCCAAGCCACCACCTCCACCTACACATATACATTCCCCCTATTGTCCTCCTGGTCCGCTTTGCAGAGGCTCGCTACTTCGTTACACCGTTTCACAGTAGGGTAGGCATTTGCTTCCCCTTCCTGTAATTGAAACGCAATTGTCCTATGCTGTCTTACCTTTACTCCTAAGTTAAATTAAATCATATTAACTTGTATTTCTTTGATTTAAGGTAGTCAATATATTTACTCCAGTCCGTTCTATTTTCAAATGCCCTGTTTGCGCTACTTCCAGTGTCAGCAGATCCATGTTCATTATATCATATACTTTTTTTAGCCAGTCCTGGTATGTTGGTACTTCTTTGAGTTTCCAAAATCTGGCCAGGCTTATCCTTGCTGCGGCGGCCAAGTAAAAGAAGATTTTGTCGTCATTTCTATCTAAATCGAAATCAAATATCCCCAGTAAGAAATACTCTGGTTTGAAATCAATTTTTTTTCCTAGGATGTCTTTTGTCCTCTTAAATATTTCCCACCAGTATTTCTTTACCACCTTACACTCCCACCACACATGGGAGTAGGTGCCTACATTTGCTCCACATTTCCAACATTTCGTGTTCACTTTCCCTTTACTAAACTTCGAGAGCTTTTCTGGTGTTAAGTACCACATGTAGAATACCTTATACCAATTTTCTTTTATCTCAACAGCGTAAGTATATTTTAATTTTTTGCACCACACTTCCTCCCATTTGCACAGGTCTATGGTGTGTCCCACCATTCTGGCCCATTTTACCATTTCCTCCTTAACCAAATTTTCCCCCGTGGCCCATCCTAATAGTAATTGGTAGGATTTCTGTATATTTTTAGTATCACTTTTTAGAATTTTTGACCAAGTGGAGTCTGTTGTTTCAAACCCTTTTTTCCGATCTTGTTTGTAATTTTCTTTGATTTGCCAGTAGTGGAACCACGTTAGGCTGGGTTCCATTCTCTGCATCTCTTCCAATGTCAACAGATCCACTTCCCGCCCTTTAATCTTTAATATATTTTTGTACGTTAGCCATATTTCCCTTGGGATTTCCCTCTTATGGTCTGCCTCGTTCGGAGAGAACCACAGGGGAGTTTTGTTGCATAGTCTTTCTTTATGTTTATCCCACACATTGATAAGGGCCGCCCTTACAAAATGATTTCTGAAGCCATTTTCTACTTTGGCCTTATCCCTCCAAAGGTAGCTATGCCATCCCCGGAAGAGGTCTTCTCCTTCCAGAGCCAAAATTTTCTTTTTTGCCAATGTTACCCACTCTTTCACCCATACCAATACCGCTGATTCGTAGTAAATTTGAAAATCCGGTAGAGCCATTCCTCCTCTTGTGATGTTGTCTTTCAGTTGTTGGTATCCTATCCTGGCCTTCTTCTTCAACCACACAAATTTTACTACGTCCTTTCTCCATCCGTCCAGCATTGTTTTTGACCTTAAAATTGGGATTGTTTGAAACAAAAATAATATTTCCGGTAACACTGACATTTTGATCAGGGCTATCCTGCCCATCATTGATAGCTGCAACTTGCTCCACTTTTCCAACTTTAGTCTTATTTCCCTCCATTTTCTTTCATAATTATTTTGGAGTAAATGGGCATTACTTCCTGTCAGAAAGACTCCCAAGTATCGGACCATTTTTTCTATCTTAATTCCTGTTACTCTTTGCAAAGTCTCTTTTTTCTTTTCCGTCATGTTCTTTACAATAAATTTGGTTTTGTCTTTGTTTATTTTTAGCCCGGCAACTTCCCCATAAGTTGTTAATTCATTCCACCACATCTCCCATTGTTTCAGGGGGTCTTCTACTACGCAGACCATATCGTCTGCGTATGCCGACACCTTTTATGTGTTGTTAGGAATTTTCAGCCCCTTAATTTCTTTATTTTGTCTTACACTTTCTAAAAGAACTTCTAACGTCATTACAAAGATCAAGGGTGACAACGGCCAGCCCTGTCTTGTGCCTTTCATTAGTTTGATTTCTTCTGTCAGTTGACCGTTTATAATAATTTTTGCCAATTGTTTATCATAAACTGTTCTAATGGCGTTCTCAAAATAAAATCCCATATCCATCTCTCTTATCAGCTCAAAAATAAAATTCCAGTTAACTTTATCAAAAGCTTTTTCGGCATCCAGAAAAAGGATGCCGACTTCTTTTTGTGTGTGCTTGTTGTAGTACTCTATTATGTTCAAAATCAACCTGGTGTTATCTTTAATTTGTCGGCCTGGAAGGAAACCAGTTTGATCCTTGTGCACTCTTTCGTTCAAGACTACTTTTAGTCTTGCCGCCAGTATTCCGGCAAATATTTTATAGTCAGTGTTTAATAGTGCAATTGGACGGAAACTTTTGGGTGTCATCATATCGGAGTCTTCTTTTGGTATCAGGGTAATATTTGATTGGGTCCAGGAGGGTGGTAATTTTTGTTCATTCAGAACTTTGTTCATCACTTTCAGCATTGATGGTATCAACACCTCTACGTGCACCTTATAGAAATATGGCGAGAAGCCGTCCGGGCCTGGAGTCTTGTTTAAGGCCAAAGTTTTAATTATTGCCCTAATCTCTTCTTCATTTATTTGTTTGTTCAGAATCTCTCGTTGGTGTTCTGATATCTTCCTTATTTTTTTATCCCCTAGGTACTCTGTTATCCTTTCTCTGGGGATATTATCCTCTGAGTAAAGTGTTTTGTAAAATTTCACAAATTGTTCCTCTATTTCTTTTTGCTGGATGTACTCTTTCCCATTTTCGGTAATTTTATTTATATATTGCTTTTGTCTCCTACTTTTGATCTTCCAAGCCAACCATCGTCCCACTTTATTTGCATTTTCAAAATGCTTCTGTTTCATTAAGTTAAGTTTTTTTGTTGTATCCTCTAGTTGGAGAGTTTCCATTTGTTTTTTGAGCAGATCCAGTTGTGTTCTGATTTTTGTGTCCCTTGGGTTGTTTTTTAGCTTTTTTTCCCATGAGGAGTTTTCTGTCTCTAATTTTTGGTAGTTGTTTCTTTTTTCCCTATTCCTTCTTGATGCTTGTTGAATATAGTATCCTCGCATAAATGCTTTGGAGGTGTCCCAAATTATTTCAACTGGGGAGTCTTCTACCTTATTAAATTTGAAGAATTCCTTCAAAATCTCTCTGCTTTTCTCCACATCATTGGGAGTTTTCAGCAGCTGATCGTTGAGTCTCCACCTGAAGATTCTCTCCTTATTTTTTAGTATTATCTATTATCAGTTCTATTGGTGCATGATCTGATGTTATTCTGGTCAGGATTTTTGTTTTTTTAATCTTCATTACTAAATCCTTTGAGTCCCATGCCATGTCGATACGCGACCATGACTGGTGCGGGTTGGAGAAGAAGGTATAGTCTCTTTCGGTTTTATGGTAATGCCTCCAGAGGTCTATCAAATTGTGATCTTCCAGGAATCTCTTAAAGCATTTTGGCATTTCCCCCTTGTTTGTTTTACCTTTCCTAGTCTTCTTCTCCTCTAGTTTCTCTCTTGATTTGTCCAGGCTCCCGTCCCACACCCCGTTAAAGTCTCCCATTATTAGGAGATAATCAAACTCTTGTTCCATAATTCTTCTGTTAAGGGATTCCACAAATTTCTCTTTTGCCCCGTTTGGTGCATATATGTTGCATAACAATATTTTTTCCCCCTCATTCTCCAAAATGATTCCCAGTTGTCTACCTTCTTGATCCTTGAATACTTGATTTGACTGGATCTTATCGTTAACAAAAGTTACCACCCCTCTCTTCTTTTCCTCACTTGATGCATAATAAACTTTTCCAAATTGTCTCTGGTTTAAGTAATTCACATGTTTCTGACAGATATGTGTTTCTTGTAAAGAAATTACATCAAATTTTCCTTTTTTAAATTGATTCCAAACTTTATTTTGTTTATTGGGGCTGTTTAAGCCATTCACATTTTGTGAATAAAATTTAAGCCGTTGCGCCATCTTCTTCTTTGCTCCCTCCCCCTGCACCTGCCTGCCCTGTTTCCATCGGGTCTGTATCATCCAACGGGGATTTCTCCCTTAGTCTCTTCCTTTGTCTTTCCGACGTATGATCTTTGTTCTCGCTCTCTCTGAACTCCTTTTCCTTGGCCTCTCCTTCTTTTGTTAAGAATCTTTCATAAAATGTTCTTGCTTTATGCTCTGATGTTAACCAATGCTTTTCCCCCTCCCATGTTGTCATCAGTCCTTCTCTTTCCCATTTAAACCTTACACTTCTGTCTCTCAATATATCTGTTATGTAGAAGTATTTTCTCCTTCTCTCTAGGATTGCCACTGGGATTTCTTTGAATATTGCTACTTTATCACCTCTGTGGAAAGTTGGGGTTTTGGCATTTGCACTTATTATCTCGTCTCTCACAGATTTTCTGCCAAAGCAGACTATCGTATCCCGTGGTGTGCCATGTCTTTTAGCATAATTTGATTGCACTCGGAACACTCTGTCCACATCTCCTTCTATTTCCTCTACCGTAGTTTGTAGTACCTCCGCAATTATCGTTGTTATTGTCTCTTTAATATTTTCCTTTTCCTGTTCCCGAACATTCCTGAACCTATTCCTTCTCCTTTGCCTCTAGTGTCTCCTGTTGCAATTTTAGAGTAGATATTGTCTTCTCCATTGTTGCCATTGTTTTTTCCATCTCTTTTTGATGACACTGGATTGCTTTATTTTCCTTTATACAGTCTTTCCTCCCTTGTTGTAGCAGATCGATGTCCTTTTGCATGTTTCTTAATTCCTCTTTAATTACTGTTTTCATTTCCTCCTTTAAGTTTTTTTTAGATCTTCCATCTCTCCCCTAATAATGTTGTATTGTGAGTCTTGCTTTTCTTGTATCTGTTTCACATCTGTCTGAATTTTCAGTATTTCTCTCATTAAGTCTTTTGATGAGAATTCCTCCGTTAGTGATTCTTTTCTCAATGGCAATTTTTTCTCAATTTTTTCCATTTTCGTTTTTGGTGTGTTCATTCTTTGGGTTTGTCCCTTAGATACAGATGGAATTAGGTAAGGTGTGTAGAGGTAAGGAGATCTTGACAGGGATGTTAGGATAGGATTAAAGGGCGGGGGGTCTAAGTTGTTGGTTGGGATTAAATCTCTGTCTTTCTCCCGATTCAAAGTAACTTTCCCTTTCCCTACCGGTATTCCTCTTTTTATAGTTTTCCCAAAAACAAATAGAGGAGGCTCAAAAGGGATATAGGAGAGGAGCGGCCAAAGGGGAACAGTCCCTTAGATATTTCTTCTTTCCTTTGCTTCAGTTCCTTAACCTCTGCAGGGGCATATAAGTAAGTATAAGCAAGCAGCTGCTGAATCCAGTGGGTCAGGATGTCTTCCCAAGACGTTTATCCTTCCTTCTTTCTGATTACCCCATTCATTAGTCCCGTTTTACGTCTTTACGTCTTGCCTACAAATAATCCTTTTGCCCTTTTTGCCCTATTTGCCCTTTTTGTCCTTTTACTCCTTAGCGTCCCAGCGTCTCCTTGGTCCCCTTCTCCTGTTTCGCTCGCCCCTCCTAACTCGCCGCTATTTTCTCTGCTGTTCTGTTGCCCCTTGTTTATCCCTTGTTTATCAGACTGTCAGTCCAACTCACGTAGGTTTGGAAGGCTTTGTATATCTTGCGTATATCTTGCGTTGATTACGTTGGTTGCGTCGTCTGCGTTTCGCCAACTCGGTTAGATTGCCTGCTCCAGTTACGTTGCCTTCTTCCGGGTCCCCAGGGCTATTAATGAGCTGGCATGCTATTGGTGCTATTGGTGCAGTGGCGTGTTGACGTACTGACGTACTGACGTACTGACGCTGACGCTGACTATTGGTGCAGTGGCGTGGGCCTCTACGTCCGCTTATCTTCTTGCTCTTGTCTCTTGCTTCTCTTAAAGGAGCCGCTGCCTTCTTTCCACTTCTGCTCCTCGCCCCGCACTGCCGACACCAGCGCTGACCCGCGCGATGAAATGGCAACGAAGGGACGACGGAGCGACAAAGCGACGACAGAGCAGGTCCGCTTTCTGTTGATTTTGTGGGGGTCTTTCCCCCGGTCTTCTAACCTTTTGCTTGCTCTCTCCGCCGCTCTTCTTCGAGATCCCCTTCACCTTCTCCTTCTTCTCCGTCTCTGCCGCCCGTCTCGTAGGAAAACAGTCTCTGCTACTCCTGATAAGTTATATCTCTTTCGGACCTTCTTTACATTCTTTCAGCTTCAGAGTTCATGAATTTGCCATCACGGCCTTAGAGAGCCTCTGCAAGACGGCTTTCTTGGCCGATTCTTCCCAATATTTCTTGGCTTTAAAATAGGGGCCGGCGTTCTGGTCCGGAGCTGCGCTCCCGACTCCCTCTTTTCCTCCTGTGCGACCCGAACCTCTTTCTGCCTGTCCGTCAGACCCCCCTCCGGGGCCCCGACCACAGACAGCCGGCTCTAAGGTTGGCACTTCGTCGACCTCAATCCGTCGTCGAAGGGGAGCAATTTCCCCACCAAGGGTGGAGAGAGGTGGTTTTGGTGAGGAGCCTCACCAAAACGTGGCGTCCGCCATGTTGCCCCTGTTTTCAATGGTCTATAACTCTATATAACTTTGTTGTATACTGGCAGATTATACCTCAGAATATACATAAATGTAGTCATTTTAATTACATGTTATTGTATTATCTTTGTTTATCTTTTATGTTTTATGTATAAATTTTATTTTATGTTTATGTTTTAATTTGGTAAGGTTAATTTATAGTTATATGTTATTGTCTTGCTATTATTTTTTGTATGTACGGCATTGAATTTTGCCTTTATAATGTTGGAAACCTCTTTGAGTTCCCTTAGGGTGACAAAAGCGGTATATAAATGTAGTAAATGAATAAGTAATCATGAAGTAATTTAGAAAAACTTGGCAGATAGGAGGACTAGGCTACATTATGAATTTTCATTCTGCATTATATAAATGAATAGGAATATTATTAAGAAACCAATGCACATATCTTTCAGCTGTAGCTTAACTGAACAAACTTCCCCAGTGCTTAATTAAAGAAAACTGATTAAAAGAAATAACTACCCAAGTGGTTCCATCTGGAGCATGTGCATATATGCCTTCAAGCCACTTGTCAACATATGGTGACCCCATGCTTTTCATAGGGCTTTCTTAGACGAGAAATACTCAAAAGATTATTTATTAAGCTTATTAGTATTCATTGCTGACCTCCTATACAAGCCCTAACTATGGCTAACCCTTCATAATTTCTATAGTTATGATAGTTGAGCATGAGAACTACTAATTTCAGTGTTATTCTCAATCTCTACCATAATCCCATGAGATTTCTAGAAGATATTAGCACCCAGAAATCCTATATGCTTGATGTTAATTCACTACAGTGCTTTTCTATAGCTGTATCCTAATATCCAGCAAGAAGTATTTTCAGCACTTTATTAGGTATTTTGTATGATAGGTCAGTGAAATCTATCACAATTGTTTGGAATAGACAAAATTGAAAAATTAAGTATTCTGGGTTTGCAGTGGAATGGATTCCCGCTGTTTTAAGAAACTTGCTATTGCAAATGTTCCTTTTCTCATTTAATTTTTTCTTTATGCTTATCAGAATAGCAATGTAACATGGCATATATTCTAGCTAAAGCCAATTGCATCTGGGAATAGAGGAAAGCAGAAGTACATGGCAGCTCAGAGGGGGCCACAATGGGAACTGACATGTGGTTGAGTGCTAATGGGAAAGATTGACTTCATTTGGGGCAGTTATAGCTAGGATCTGGTAAAATGTAATTTAACAGGAAACTAAAACACTTCGACCTGAGAAAAAGTCAGTTTTATATGGGTTTTGGTTAAATAATGTGATTTTTTTTTAAAGTTTGTGCATTTTTCTCCATTGCAGTTAAAACAACAGAAGGCTGTGACACAGAAAGGAAAAGGTCCTTTGCCATCAAAGAATTCTTGATAAGCAATAAATAAAATTCTTTTGATTCCCATTTTATTGCTGTTTTCATTTTCTTTTTCTTGATTATTAAAGTTTATTTCTATTTCTTTTAACTGTGTTGTATTGGCAACACAAACCAGTGCTTGTGTGTTTTCAGACAGTCCCTTTGACATCTGCAATGCAAAATGACAGTGACAACTCCAGAGTTGAAGATGGGAAAGCTTTTCCTGGAGTGTGCATGCCTTAAAGTTAACAGTTGCTTTATTGGTCACCTCATGCATTTCATGTTTTTTTTAAAGTGAGGAATAATCAAAGTTTGGCTTCTTCTCTATATAGCTTATGGCACTTGGTGTTTCATGGGAGCTCCCTATTCAAGTACTAATTAAGCCGACCCTGCTTAGTTTTTAAGATCAACTGAATTATATGACTTCAGGTGATTTAGGAAAATTCATTAGGATATTCTCCCAGAGCTTTCTGTTTTAGGATTGGATATTATTTAGTCCACTGCTTCCTAAACTGTGGATCCCAACCCCAAATGGGGTCTCCATAGCTTGATTTTGGGGTCACAAAATCAGTTTAAATCTAAAAGGTTTCCAAACACCACCCAGTTACACAAATCTGTTCACAACTAGGTGTAGTGTTGTTGTTATGTTTATTTATACCCCACTTTCTCTACAAGAGAGATTCAAAGCAGCTTACAAAATGAAATACAAATTAAAGCCTCACATTATACAAACATTAAATATAATTAAATTTTAGTGGTATTAAAAAGTAAACAGTTTAAATCCTTAAAAACAGATTAAAATGTATTCAAAGGTAAAACATCAGCACCCCCGGGGATGTGGTTTTCGTTTTATGTTTATAGTGGATAATCCAGTTTACAGTCCACTGTTTACAGTGGACTCTGCAGAAAATGTTTCAGCTGTACTCCACAAAAAGGAAAACCAGTCTGTATAGCAAGCCTTGCAAATCTTGATTTATAGTAAATGTTTTGTGTACCTATTTTATATACCTAAATACCTGGGTCAAGTAAAAAAATGGGGGGGGGGAGAGGTCATGAGCGGAAAAAGTATAAGAAGCCCTGATCTCTTCAACATATAGCAGATAGTAGACAGGGCTATTAATTAGAAAGTTCTCTTATTTTCCTTGAGGGAGTCAAGATAAACACATTTGTGCTTGGCAGAAATAATTGAATAGTTTTAGTTTCCCAGTAAACAGTGCCTTGTGGAAGTATTCACACACACACATCATCACTTCTCCACACTGGAAATGAAATGAATTGGCGTTCTAACCATTTGACATACAGAAGCTATTCAATACTACAGTGTATTTGTCTCCAACCATCTTGTCCAGTGTATCCCCATAACATGATGATGCCACTAACATGCTTCACTGTGGGGGTGGGCAATGAGCACTTGGGTTTGTGCCAACCATAATATTTTGCAAGAAGACCAGAAAGTTTAATGTTGATCTCAAATTTGTTGTGCATCCCCGATGCCTTTCTGCAAAGAATAAATATGTTGATTTTGACTTATAGTAACGGTATGAAGGAGACATATTTTAAGTCACCCTATCATCAACAGTATTGGTCAAGTCTTGCAGATTCAAGGCAGTGGTTTCCTTGATGGAGGCCCCATCTACATTGACCATTTAATGCAGCTTGAAACTAGATTCAAACAGTGGCAGCCATACAATAACCTTCTACAAGAGAACACAAGAGAAAACCTTTTATCTGCATCAGTGCTTTGTGGTTTGTGTCATCACCATCCGAGTCTCAAACTGGTTTTAGGATTTCTTATGTAATTATCTATACAGCGAAACCATTTTCTTCAATAAGGGTTTGAAACTGCATTAAATGCTCAGTGTAGATGGGTGCTGAATCTATCCACACATAACGTGATACTTCTGTTGGCTGCCTTTTTAGCAAGGAGTCTTTTCTAGTAAATAATTCTCATGATATGTCCAAAAATATGATACTCCATGGTTTCCATACTTACTTAGGTGATCCCTCATTGTCCGAGTAAGCTTGTCCTCCAAGTGCGGTGTCCTGGTGGGGGGTACGTAGGTGACTGTGGAGCCCTATTCCTGACCTGCATGTTCTCCCCCAGTGAGGGCATCGGTTTCTAGGTGGAAGGCGGTCCCGGTCGTGGTTGGCTTGACACTCCTTCCTCTTGGCACGTTTCTCTCATTCGCCCTCCATTCGTGCCTCTTCAAATTCTACAGCACTGCTGGTCACAGCTGACTTCCAACTGGAGCGCTCAAGGGCCAGGGCTTCCCAGTTATCAGTGTCTATGCCAGAGTTTTTAAGGTTGGCTTTGAACCCATCTTTAAATCTGTTTTCCTGTCCTCCCAACATTCCGTTTTCTGTTCTTGAGTTCGGAATAGAGCAGCTGCTTAGGGAGACGGTGGTTGGGCATCTGGAAAACGTGGCCAGTTCAGCGGAGTTGATGGTGGAGGAACATCGCTTCAGTGCTGGTGGTCTTTGTTTCTCCCAACACGCTGACATTTGTCCATCTTTTCTCCCAAGAGATTTGCAGGATTTTTCGGAGGCAACACTGATGGAATCGTTCCAGGAGTTGCATGTGACGTCTGTAGATAGTCCATGTTTCGCAGGCATATAGCAGGGTTGGGAGGACAATAGCTTTATAAACAAGCACCTTGATATCCCTACTACATTAGTTGAAATACAATGGCACGGACAATCCTAACTTCTGTAATTAATGATGGCTCATTACAATTCAGGATCTTGCCTTGTTCTTTCGCATTTGTCCTTCCATCAACAAACTCTGGGGCCTCCCAGCAAAAGGTGTACTTAATCTGAGATCATGTGGCACTTAGGTGATTTCTGAGTAGATTTTGCCAGGGCAAAGGGGATTAATAGTAATATTTATTCAAGGTGTGTATTAACAAATTGTGGAAAAATTGAAGGCACTGCAGATCCAGGTTGTATCAACCTGGGACACTTAAGACAGCATACAAAGGCTCTTTTCTATCATCACAAAACCAGTCTGAAAGTGTGAACAATCCAACATCACCTGGTGAATTTCATGCCATATCGGGAGCTACAACAGGATTTCTTGGTATTAAAATTAACCTGGCCTTCCTAAAATTCTGTGAGTTCTTTGCCTCACTTCTTGGTCCCATTGGGCTCATCCAAACAGAGTGTAAAATGCCAACATCTATTTACTTTCTTTGAAATCCTCATTCTCTTGTGTGGATTGATTTTGGCAAATTGGAGATGTTTGTGGTATAGAGGCCTGGGGTGCATCTGCACTGTAGAATAAATGCAGTTTGGTGCCACTTTTAACTGCCATGGCTCAATGCTATGAAGTCCAAGAATTTGTATTTTGGCGAGGTACCTGCCAATAGTCTTTGTAAAACTACAGCTCCCATGTTTCCAAAGCACTGAGCTAGGTAGTTTATATGAATTAATAAGACTTTATTTCTATCCCTCCTTATCTCCCCAGTGTGGACTCAGGGCAGCTTACAACATATAAGGAGGAAAACATACAATACCATGTAAAAATACAAAATAACATAAACCAAAAGATAAAACTCAATATACATTTACATAAGCAAAAAGAGAATCCGACAAAGGAACTCTGATCAACAAGTACAGTGAACTGCATTAATTCCACAGTGTAGATCAGGCCTGGGCAAACTTCGGCCTTCCAGGTGTTTTGGACTTCAGTGCCCACCAGCTGTTAGGAATTGTGGGAGTTGAAGTTCAAAACACCTGGAGGGCCAAATTTGTCCATGCCTGATCTACACTGCAAAATTAATGCAATTTGACACAACTGCTATGGCTCTGAGGTATGGAATAATGAGAGTTTTGGTTTCATAAGGCCTTTATCCTTCTCTGCCAAAGACCAACTACCAAACTACGGCTCCCATGATTCACAGCATGGAGCCATGGCAGTTAAAGTGGTGTCAAATCTGCATCAATTATCCAGTGTAGCTTCACCCTTTGCCAAGATAGGATTCACTTCAGCTCTGCCAGGGTTTCCATAGCATTTATTTATGTCCCATTTTATCTTTCCATATGGAGACTCAAAATCAAAAACATTAACTTAAAATACACAAATATACAATAATAAAATAGTATATAGCAGTTTAATTTTATTTCAGCACTAGCCGTCCCCTGCCACGCGTTGCTGTGGCCCAGTCTGTGTATATGTGTGTATATTTGTGCTCGGAGCGGTTTACAATAACCGACATATACATGACAATACAGTTAAAATAATCAAAACAAAGTCGCAATATCTTAATCAGCCGAGACCGAATGCTTGCCGAAAGAGAAATGTCTTGCACACCCTCTGAAAGGAGGATAGATCTCTAATAGCTCATACATCTTCTGGCAAGGCATTCCACAACTTTGGTGCCACCGAAAAGGCTCTGTGCCTAGTAGATGACAGATGGTAGGTCCGGATATTAGGGACTTCTAGTAGCTTTGGTCCTCCAACCATAGGGATCTCTGGGGTATATAAGGGGTAAGGCAGGCCCTCAAGTACACCGGCCCTAGACCATACAAGGCCTTAAAGTTTAGAACCAGTACTTTGAACATGATCTGGTGCTCAATTGGAAGCCAGTGCAATTGCTGCAGGATTGGAGTAATGTGACATCTCGCCGGGGTCGAGCAGCAGCATTTTGCACCAGCTTGAACTTCCGGATCAGACAAAGGAAGGTCAATAGGTGGTTTTGTGCATGCGTTGTAATGCATTTTTAATTTTTTGGGGTTTTTTAAAGTATCTTTCACTGTGTTTTTCAGTGTTTTTATGAGTCATGGTCACTTGTTGGCCTGATTGGTGTATTGTGTCCAAATTTGGTGTCAATTTGCCCAGTGGTTTTTGACTTACGTTAATCCCACAAATGAACATTACATTTTTATTTCTATAGATATGACATGTAATATATAATATACAATTATCATATTATATATTATATTCTACTATATTATTATACCACAATACTGCATATATAATACACTATGCAGCAGATTAAACTGCCGAGCTGCCGAACTTCAAATCCAGGGAGCAGGGTGAGCTCCTGCTGTTAGCTCCAGCTTCTGTCAACCTAGCAGTTTGAAAAACATGCAAATATGAGTAGATCCATAGGTATTGCTTCTTTGGGAAGGTAACGGTGCTCCATGCAGTCATGCTGGTCACATGACCTTGGAGGCAACTACGGACAACGCCGGCTCTTCGGCTTAGAAGTGGAAATGAACACCAACCCCCAGAGTTGACACTTTACCTTACCAGTATATTATATTATTAGTATTATATAATAGAGTGTACTATATCATAAGTTGCAGTGTCATGCTCACTTTAGGAGCCCGAAATAACTCACAGGACGTCTCCCGGATTTTACTCAGAACTTTTACTAAAGAAAATCAAAACATTGCTAAAGTCAATAATGGCTGGTTACAGTCATGCACATCCTTATATACACTCTACACATTCCCACATTCCAACAGAGTGGTTCCCACCAAGGCTTGGAGCTTTCGTTTCCCTGGGCCAGTCTGCAGGTGCGTTATTAGTGTTTACAGTTTATAATGTCAGATCTCGGATTCAGAGCCTCTATTCCCAGGCACTGAAACTGGGATATGACATTGTAGTATATATATCAAGGGGCAAACTTTATCGTTACCTTACCAGTATAGTATACAATTAGTATTATATAATATAGTGTACTATATCATAAGTTATAGCATATATAATATACCAAGGGGCAAACTTTACCTTTACATTACCAGTATATTAAACTATTAGTATTATATAATATAGTGTACTATATCATAAGTTGTATATATAATATACCAAGGGGTAAACTTTACCCTTACCAGTATATTATACTATTAATATTATATAATATAGTGTACTATATCTGTCAACAGTGTAAGCATCTAGTGGGCAAACCCAGGGGCTTGTTGTCTCCTTTACCGGTACCTGATAGGCCATGGCGATATCATAAGTTGTAGCATATATCAGTGTTTTTCAACCTTTTTTGAGGCGCGGCACATTTTTTACATTTACAAAATCCTGGGGCACACCACCAACCAAAATGACACAAAATGACACTCTAACACAGTAATGCATATAGTTAATATGTTTTTAAATGTATTTATACACTCAGTGTGAAACCTGGGCCTGTTTCAATGAACAACACATATATATATATATGACTTCCTCTCACATACTTATACATGGCTATCATGTCTTCTCTCAGCCTTCTCTTCTTCAGGCTAAACATGCCCAGCTCTTCAAACCGCTCCTCATAGGGCTTGTTCTCCAGACCCTTGTGAAATTTCACCCTGAGTGAAACTTGCTTCCAGATAACTATGGATGTCGTGAAACTGTTATAAACAGTTCCTTGGGGGGGGGGAGGCAACTCTCAAAAAATCCAGTAAAATGGTAAAAAAATAAACATTTTCAAGCGGAGAGGCTCAATTTGTTTCTTGGAAACCTGTGAATGCATCAGCCTCCCGATGCTCCCAGGTTCGCTCACTGCCCAATTCACCGATGTGGAGCTTCCGGAATTCGGCGGAGCCCATCCTTCCATTCCTCGAGGAGGATCTTTGGGGAGGGAAAGAGGGAGAAAGAGCTGCTAAGAGGGGGATATGTGCCAATTTCCCACGGCACACCTGCTGATTGCTCATGGCACACTAGTGTGCTGCAGCACACTAGTTGGGAAACACTGTATTAAAAGTGTACTATATCAATTCCATCCCTCCTGACATTCAGGAAAAAAAGTACCGGTAAAAGCCTGGCTATGGGACCAGGCGTTTGCACACTAGCACAAGGCAGCACATTTTTTAAAACTTAAATGAATGTGTATGATATGTTGATGTAATTGTATTTTAATGTGTAATGTTTTGGGGGTTTATACTGTGTTTTATGTGTTTTACTGTGTTGGCATCGAATTGTGCCTTTTTGGAAGCCGCTCTGAGTCCCCTCGGGGTTGAGAAGAGCGGGGGTAAAATGCCGGAAATAAAATAAATACATAAATATCATAATGTGCAGTATATATATAATATACCAAGGGACAAACTTTACCTTTACCTTACCAGTATACTATTAGTATTATATAATATAGTGTACTATATCATAAGTTGTAGCATATATAATATACGAAGGGGAAAACTTTACCTTAGCAGTATATTATACTATTAGTATATAATATAGTATACTATATCATAAGTAACTTATATAACTTATTATATAGTATACTATATTATATATTATATAATATACCAAGGGGCAAACTTTACCTTACCTTAGTATTATACTTTACATTAGTATTATATAATATATAATATAGTGTACTATTTCATAAGTTGTAGTATATATACTATACCAAGGGGCAAACTTTACCTTACCAGTAAACTTTACCTTACCAGTATATTATACTATTAGTATTATATAATATAGTGTACTATATCATACGTTGTAGCATATATAATATACCAAGGGGCAGACTTTACCTTAGCAGTATATTAAACTATTAGTATTATATAATATAGTCTACCATATCATAAGTTGTAGTAAATATAATATATGAAGGGGAAAACTTTACCTTACCTTTATTATACTATTAGTATTATATAATATAGTGTACTATATTATAAGTTGTAGTATATATACTATACCAAGGGGCAAACTTTACTTTACCAGTATACTATTAGTATTATATAATATAGTGTACTATATCATAATGTGCAGTATATATAATATACGAAGGGACAAAATTTACCTTTACCAGTATACTATTAGTATTATATAATATAGTGTACCATATCATAAGTTGTAGCATATATAATATACGAAGGGGCAAACTTTACCTTACCAGTATATTATACTATTAGTATTATATAATATAGTGTAATATATCATAAGTTGTAGTATATATACCAAGGGGCAAACTTTCCTTTTACCTTACCAGTATAAACTATTAGCATTATATAATATATTGTAATATATCATAAGTTGTAGTATATATAATATGCAAGGGGCAAACTTTCCCTTTACCTTAGCAGTATATTAAACTATTAGTCTTATATAATATAATGTACTATATTATAAGTTGTAGTATATATACCAAGGGGCAAACTTTCCCTTTACCTTAGCAGTATATTATACTATTAGTATTATATAATATAGTGTAATATATCATAAGTTGTAGTATATATACCAAGGGGCAAACTTTCCTTTTACCTTACCAGTATAAACTATTAGCATTATATAATATATTGTAATATATCATAAGTTGTAGTATATATAATATGCAAGGCAAACTTTCCCTTTACCTTAGCAGTATATTAAACTATTAGTCTTATATAATATAATGTACTATATTATAAGTTGTAGTATATATACCAAGGGGCAAACTTTCCTTTACCTTAGCAGTATATTATACTATTAGTATTATATAATATAGTGTAATATATCATAAGTTGTAGTATATATACCAAGGGGCAAACTTTCCTTTTACCTTACCAGTATAAACTATTAGCATTATATAATATAATGTACTATATCATAAGTTGTAGCATATACAATATACCAAGGGGCAAACTTTACATTTACCTTAGCAGTATATTAAACTATTAGTATTATATAATATAGTGTAATATATCATAAGTTGTAGTATGTATAATATATAATGTATTACATTACAACATGATTAATATGATATATAATATATTAGCATTGGGCCATGGCAGCTAAAAGTGGCTTCCAACTGCATTCCTTCTGCAATGTGCCAGCAGACAGCAAAAGGAGGAAGCAGCCAAGGAGGGAGTGCCTCCCAGGGTCCGGGGGAGCAGTGGGAGATTTCGCGCATGCGCAGATTCCTCCCCGTCGTCCGCTTTTCCGCCATTTTGCCCTCCTGAGCGCGCGGCGGGCTCCACGCGGTGGGCGTGGCCTCCCTCGCCCCCAACGCTCTCTCTTCTTCTACAGTTGGGCTGGTCTCGGGCTCTTCCGGTCGAGCCGCTGTTGGGCTTCGCTCGAGGCCTGTGCCCGCTCCCTGGGATGTGGTTTTGAGCAGCAGAAGGAGAGGAGGAGGAGGAGGCCCTGGAGCAAGGCACCTCGCCAGGCGGTGAGGGACCAAAGCAAGTGGGCGATTCCCAAACTTGAGGGAGGCCTGCAGGTGAGGATTGAGACTTCCAAGTTCAAAGCCTTGGCCAGGGATTCCGGCAGTTGAAGCCCAAAAAACACATTGAGGACCAAAGTTTGGGTGGGTGGGTGGGTGGGTGGGAGGAATCACAAATGCCACGATGCAGAATTAAGGGAGTTGTAGTTTGGGGAGGCACCAGCATTCTTTGGCAGAGGAGGAGATGCTCAGGTCACTTTCCTTAGGCTTCAGTTGCATTAGGACAGGGGTGCTCACACTTTCTCAGCATGGGAGCTTCTGATTAAAAAACCAAGTCCCAAAGATCACCTACCCAGAAATGTAAAACGTATAACTATTTTCTTATTTATTTATTTATATTTATTTATTATTCATTTTTATGTACCGCTCCTTCCAGCAGGCTCGGGGCAGTTTACATAAAATAAAGTTATAAAACATCAACATTTCAATTTAATAACAACAATATAAAACAGAGCATAAAAATACATCCAACCACCCCATTTCTCCCACACTGCCATATTACCACACATATTGTCAGCCAGAAAGTAAGAAGAGAGGCTTTTGAACTGCAAGGCCATTTAATACTCAGCAAGGTAAACAAAGGGGCATGCAAAAATACATCCAACTACCCCATTTCTCCCACATTTCCATATTCCCCGACATATATTTCTCAAGGAACAAAGCAAGCAGAGGCTTTGGAGCTAAAGGCCATTTTAAACATTAAAAATAAACAAAGAGACATGCCACAGAACAATCACGCACCCACCCCAAAGTAAAAAGACCGACCTTTGAGATGCGGTAAGGAAATGACCCCAAAGCGTCCTTCTTCTTCTCCTCCGTTGTTGCCCCTATTTCCACGCCGCCAGCATGCGTGCCGCCTCCAAGAGCTCACGAGAAGTCAGAGAGGCAGAATGGGTGCTTCTGTGCATGCACGCAGGGCCAGCCATGCATTGCGTCATCCAGGCCCGCCCCCTTTGGTCTCCTATGACTCTGAGTGGCTGGAGAAGGACGGAGGGAGGAGGAGGAATCCCAAGAGGGGGCCCATTCTGCCTCTTGGACTCTGGAGCTTTTGGAGCGCGGCGCGAGCAGGGAGCAGGGAGGAGCAACCACGGAGGACTTCTTTGCAGCGTGCAGGGGTGCTTGAAGAGGACCAACAGCAAAAAACCTGGTCAGGGGCCTAAAGATCACCAGGATGAGGCCCGAAGATCACCCTGGTGATCGAGATCACCATTCTGAGCACCCCTGCATTAGGAGAACTGAGGGTGCATCTACTCCAGGCATGGGTCAACTTGGGCCCTCCAGGTGTTTTGGACTCCAACTCCCACAATTCCTGACAGCCTCCCACAATTCCCCCTCAGCCGCTTAAGCGTAGAGGAGGCATGGGCCAACTTGGGCCCTCCAGGTGTTTTGGACTCCAACTCCCACAATTCCTGACAGCCTGAGGCCCCTTCCTTTTCCCCCTCAGCCGCTTAAGCGTAGAGGAGGCATGGGCCAACTTGGGCCCTCCAGGTGTTTTGGACTCCAACTCCCACAATTCCTGACAGCCTGAGGCCCCTTCCTTTTCCCCTCAGCCGCTTAAGCGTAGAGGAGGCATGGGCCAACTTGGGCCCTCCAGGTGTATTGCACTCCAACTCCCACAATTCCTGACAGCCTGAGGCCCCTTCCATTTCCCCCCTCAGCCGCTTAAGCGTAGAGGAGGCATGGGCCAACTTGGGCCCTCCAGGTGTTTTGGACTCCAACTCCCACAATTCCTGACAGCCTGAGGCCCCTTCCTTTTCCTCCTCAGCCGCTTAAGCCCATGCCTCCTCTACGCTGTTGAGCTAATGCAGTTTGGAAACACTTTAATGGCCATGCGTCAATGCTATAGAAGCATGGGAGTTGTAGTTTGGTACTTTTTTGGCAGAGAAAGCCGAGGACCTTGTCAAACTACAACCCCCCACACCATTCTCTCTCTCTCTCTTTCGGCATTACTTCGCGAACGAAGATTCTTAGGAAGGACTCATCCCACGCTTTTTACAAGCACGTTGATGACTAAAAAAGGCCAATCTGAGATAGGCAAGTCCGGTTGCAGAAAGCACAGTAGAAAATCTCCTTGGTTGATGATGTTTCCAAGTTGCGTTTTTTCCTGCGTTGTCGTTTCTCTTCAAGACCCATTCGGCTTGTCTTATTTATTTATTATTTATTATTTGGATTTGTACGCCGCCACTCCCCGAGGGCTCGGAGTGGCTTACGATCAGGTAAAACACACAGAGGTAAAAGCGTTGATGACTAAAAAAGGCCAATCTGAGATAGGCAAGTCCGGTTGCAGAAAGCACAGTAGAAAATCTCCTTGGTTGATGATGTTTCCAAGTTGCGTTTTTTTCTGCGTTGTCGTTTCTCTTCGAGACCCGTTCGGCATGTCTTATTTATTTATTATTTATTATTTGGACTTGTACGCTGCCACTCCCCGAGGGCTCGGAGCGGCTTACGATCAGGTAAAACACACAGAGGTAAAAGCATACATATTAAACTAGCTTAAAAAAGATTTCTAGCCTAGCAATCAAAGGCTAGCTGGAAGAGATGAGTCTTGCAGGCCTTGCGGAAGGAGAGAAGGTCCTGCATGGCCCGTACATCGCTGGGAAGAGTGTTCCATATTGACGGCGCCACTACAGAAAAGGCTCTGCGCCGGGTCGATGTAAGACGGATTGCTTTGAAGGTCGATACTTCAAGGAGGTTTATTTGGTCGGAATGAAGTGACCTCTGGGGTTGGTAGGGGAAAAGACGGTCCCTCAGATACAGCGGCCCCAGACCATGCAAGGCCTTGAAAGTTAACACCATCACCTTGAAGGTGATCCGGTGCTTGACCGGAAGCCAATGAATGCTGCTTCTCGAAAGATGTGGGGCCAGGGTGGACCATTTTTGGTGATCAATCTGGCCGAGCCTAATATTTATTTATTAATTATTCGGTCTTATATGCCGCCACTCCCTGAGGGCTCGGAGCGGCTTACAACACAATAATATAACAACATAGTCATATAACTCCCGAATACAATTAAACAATCAAACAATTTAAAGGAGTTAAAATCCACATTCAAATGCCAGCTGGAATAAGTGGATTTTGCAGGCCCTGCGGAAGGACAAAGGATCCTGCAGGGCGCAAACTTCGACTGGCAAGGTGTTCCATTATTTATTTATTTATTTATTTATTTATTGTTTCGATTTGTATACCGTCCTCCCGATTTGGCTCAGGATGGTTTACAGTGCATCGACCAAGCATTAAAACATGAACGATAAAAACAAGAATAACACTTGAACCAGATTAGACAAAGTTAACTCATGACCAGGAATAACTAGACATTAGCCTGACGAAAGAGAACTGTTTTGCAGGCTTTCCGAAATGCTGGCAGTTCCGTGATTGCTTGAACTTCAGGTGGCAGAGTGCTCCATAAGCTCGGAGCAGTAACAGAGAAGGCCCTCTGCCTAGTTGAGGACAGATTGATAATGATGGGGCCACAGCAGAGAAAGCTCTGCGTCTAGTCGATGCTAAACGAATGGTTTTGAGACTGGGAACTTCCAGGAGATGTTGTTTCAGGGAGTCCTTATATCTCTTTTTGGGGGCGCCTCTCTTGCGCTGACCTGTGGCGAGTTCATCATAGAGTAGTATCTTTGGGAGGCGGTGGTCCTCCATCCTAGAGACGTGCCCTGCCCAGCGCAGCTGTGTTCTCAATAGCATGGCCTCAATGCTGGTGATCCCTGCTTGCTCAAGGACAGCAACATTAGTCACATAGTCGGTCCAGTGTATATTTAGGATTGTGCGAAGACAGCGCTGATGAAAGCGTTCGAGGAGTCGTAGGTGTTGGCGATAGGTGACCCATGTGTCAGACACATAAAGTAGAATAGACAGTATGATAGCTCTGTACACAGTGATTTTGGTGCTTTGCCTCAGGTGCTTGTTGCTCCAGACTCCTCATGAAGCCATAACAGTTAAAGCGCTGTCAAGCTGCATTCATTCTACAGTTTAGATCAGTGTTTCTCAAACTCTCCTCTACAGGTATTTTGGACTTCAGTTCCCAGAAATCCCAGCCAGTTTACCAGCTGTTAGGAATTGTGGGAGTTGAAGTCCAAAACAAATGGGGGGGCCCAAGTTTGAGAAACTCTGGTTTAGATGCACCCTTAGTATGTACCGTGCCTTGCTAAGCAAATGTCTACTACTGATTGTTGGCTGAGTGGAACAATGCCTCGAGGAAAGTGAAGATAAACCCCTTTAGATTACTCCGGAGGTGTATTTTCATATTATTTGTATTCTAGGGGCCCTTCCACACAGCCCTATATCCCAGAATATCAAGGCCGAAAATCCAACAATATCTGCTTTGAACTGGATTATCTGAGTCCACACTCAGATTATGTGGGATTTCCTGCCTTGATATTCTGGGATATAGAGCTGTGTGGAAGGGCCCCCAGAATATCAAGGCAGAAAATCCCGCGTTACCTGAGTGTGGGTTCAGATAACCCAGTGCCTTTCCACACAGCACTATATCCCAGAATATCAAGACAGAAAATCCCACTATCTACTTTGAACTGGGTTATCTTGAGTCCACACTCAGATAATATGGGATTTTCTGCCTTAATATTCTTAGATATAGGGCTGTTTGATCTAATTAATGTTTGATCTAATTAATCTGTAGAATCATACAATTGGAAGAGACCCCAAGGGCCATCCAGTCCAACCCGCTGTCATGCAGGAACACACTTTCGAAGCACTCCCAACAGATGGCCATACAATCTCTGTTTAAAAAACCTCCAGAGAAGGAGATCCACTACACCAGTGCTTCTCAACCTCTGGGTCCCTAGATGTTTTGGGGCCCTTCCACACAGCTATATAACTCAGAATATCAAGGCAGGTAATCCCACAATATCTGCTTTGAACTGTGTTATCTGAGTCCACAACACAATATATATTCAAGTTCAAAGCAGATAATGTGGAATTTTATTCAGCTGTGTGGAAGGGGCCATGGCCTTCAACTCTCAGAAATCCTAACAGTTGGTTAACTGGCTGGGATGTGGCATGCAGAAAGGGACATGTTTTCATATATGGTGAGAATTTCCCCAGCTGAAGAGTTTTTGAAACAATACATTTATGGAAATAGGTAACGTTATAGGACTAAACATCACCCCAGATGCTAGGTTATAATTACTAACAGATGCCACAAAGTTCAATTTAGAAATAGAAAAGAAAGAATTGGTGATTATTTTACTCACAGTGGCAAGACTTATAATTGCAAGGAACTGGAAGATAGTAACCAGTATCACATTGGAAGCATGGTATGGGGAAGTATGGAATGTAGCCTTAAATGACAAACTATTAATGGAATAGAGGGTGTTCGGGGGGGAATTAAGGGATCAGAATTTGATTCATATTGGTTGGTTTTTATTAAATACTAGCTTGGGGACCCGGCGGTGCCCGGGTGATTTGAGAAGTGCAGCAGGATGTAGAGTGGGTCATGGGGGCTCTGTGTGCCAAGTTTGGTCTTGATCCATCATTATTGGGAGTTGCAGTGGTATCATGAAATTACTGAAGGTAGTGCAAGTCCCATCATCTCTGGTCCACCCTCCCCCAAAGTGTAGTAGGATGTAGATTGGGTCATGTGGGCTCTGTGTGCTAAGTTTGGTCTGTATTGGTGAATGGATGAGGGTTGCATTGTTTTTAGGAAGTGAGTGAAGGTACTTCAAGTCCCATCATCTGTGGTCCGTCTCACACAAAACTGCACCAGGACGTAGGGTGGGTCATGAGGGCTCTGTGTGCCAGATTTGGTGTTGATCAGTCATAGGATTAGGTTTGTAGCAGTTTTGGAAAGTGAGGGAAGGTACTGCAAGTCCCATCATCCATGTTCCGCCCCCCTCCAAACTTCAGTAGGATGTAGAGTGGGTCACTGGGGCTCTGTGTGCCAAGTGTGGTCTTTTTCAGTGTTTGTTGGGGGCCGCAGTGGTCTGTGGGAACAGAGGGATGTGAAAGTACTACAAATCCCATCATCCATTGTCAGTCCTCCCCCAAACCTCACCAGGACGTGAAGGCAGTCATGGGGGTTATGTATGCCAAGTTTAGTCTCAATCAGTGATTGGATGAGGGTTGCAGCGGACTTGGGAAGTGAGTAGAGGTACTTCAAGTCCCATCATCCATGGTCCACCCTCCTCCGAACTGCACCAGGACGTAGAGTGGGTCATGGGGGCTGTGTGTGCTAAGTGTGGTCTGTATTGGTCCTTTTTGGTGGCCTCAGTGGTCTGTGGGAACCAAAGTGTTTGAAAGTACTCCAAATCCCATAATTCGTGGGTCATGTCCCCCGAACCACACCAGGACGTAAAGGGGGTTAGGGGGGTTATGTGTACCAAGTTTGGTGCAGGTCCATCACCCGCGCTGGTCGCTGTGGCCTGTGGAAGTGGCTGCCAATCAGAACGCTGCCACATATCTGCCCTTCCGCCCTCCGCACACATACATACATACATACAAACATTCCGCTTTATTAAGGTATACAGATATACAGATTTTTAGAGAGTGAGAAGGAAAAACAATACAACCTTGTTGGTCAGGAATGTTTGATATGACATTTGTTTACTACCGTGTTTCCCCGATAGTAAGACACCCCCGATTGTAAGACATATCGGGGGTGTCAGAGGGGTCGGCTAATATAAGCCGTACCCCGAAAGTAAGCCGTACCCCCGGCCGCCGCGTCACTCGGTCCCGCCGCCGCCGCACAGCCGGCCCCGTGGGCCGGCCGCAGCATGCCTCCCACAGAACAGCCGTTTCTGCGCCTACGCCAGGCGTGCTCGGGACCTAGTGCCCATGTGCGGACATTCGCGCATGTGCAGAAACGTCCGTGCTTGGGACCTGAGCCTGGCGCAGGCGCAGAAACGGCTGTTCTTTGGGAGGCGTGCCGCGGCCGGCCCGTGGGACCGAGTGACGCGGCGGCCAGGGGTACGGCTTACTTTCGGGGTACGGCTTACCGTCGTCCAATGTAAGACATACCGCGAAAGTAAGACGTAGTGGGGCTTTTGGGGGTAAAAAGAAAGTAAGACACTGTAAATGACTCATAAATGTATGGCAAAGGAAATGATACTTGTTGGGCCATGGTGGTGGGGTTATGTATTTTTAAAAAGGTTCATTGTTTTGTTTTCTGTTTACATTGTAATTTGCTAATGTATGTAAATAATATATATATTAAAAACTGGCTGGGATTTCTTGGATTTGTAGGCTAAAACATTTGAGGACCCACAGGTTAAGAATCACTGCACTACACTCCAAGGCAATTCATTCCACTATCAAAAAGCAAATACCATCACCCACCGTAAGCTGGAAGGAAATATTTATTCATTTATGAAATTTGTACCCCGCCTTTCCCTTAGCAAGGGCCCAAGGTGGCTTAAAGTACATAACAAAATCTGCATCTGTATACCTTTATAAAACGGAATGTTTGTATGTATGTATGTATGTATGTATGTATGTGTGTGTGTGTGTGTGTATGCGGAGGGCGGAAGGGCGGATATGTGGCAGCCACTTTCACAGGCCAGGGCGGATATGTGGCAACCACTTTCACAGGCCACAGCGACCAGCGCGGGTGATGGACCTGCACCAAACTTGGTACACATAACCCCCCTAACCCCCTTTACGTCCTGGCGCGGGTCGGGGGACATGACCCACGGATTATGGGATTTGTAGTACTTTCCAACACTTTGGTTCCCACAGACCACTGAGCCCACCAAAAAGGACCAATACAGACCACACTCAGCACACACAGCCCCCATGACCCACTGCTACAAACCTAATCCTATGACTGATCAACACCAAACTTGCCACACAGAGCCCTCATGACCCACTCTACATCCTGGTGAAGTTTGGAGGAGGGTGGACCATGCATGATGGGACTTGAAGTACCTCTACTCACTTCCCAAGTCTGCTGCGACCCTCTTCCAATTACCGATTGAGACCAAACTTGGCACACATAACCCCCATGACTGCCTTCACGTCCTGGTGAGGTTCGGGGGAGGACTGACAATGGATGATGGAATTCGTAGTATTTTCACACCCCTCTGTTCCCACAGACCTCTGCGGCCCCCAACAAACACCGATAAAGACCACACTTGGCACACAGAGCCCCAGTGACCCACTCTACATCCTACTGAAGTTTGGAGGGGGGCAGAACATGGATGATGGGACTTGCAGTACCTTCCCTCACTTTCCAAGACTGCTACAAACCTAATCCAATGACTGATCAACACCAAATCTGGCACACAGAGCCCTCATGACCCACTCTACAGCCTGGTGCAGTTTTCTGTGAG
Organism: Anolis apletophallus; assembly: GCA_030556195.1. Classification (NCBI taxonomy): domain Eukaryota; kingdom Metazoa; phylum Chordata; class Lepidosauria; order Squamata; family Anolidae; genus Anolis; species Anolis apletophallus. The sequence continues at coordinate 49,836,495 of JARBWK010000008.1, forward strand.
ATGGACCATGGATGATGGGACTTGAAGTACCTTCACTCACTTCCGAAAAACAATGCATCCCTCATCCATTCACCAATACAGACCAAACTTAGCACACAGAGCCCCCATGACCCAATCTACATCCTACTACACTTTTGGGGGGGGGGACCAGAGATGATGGGACTTGCACTACCTTCAGTAATTTCATGATACCACTGCAACTCCCAATAATGATGGATCAAGACCAGACTTGGCACACAGAGCCCCCATGACCCACTCTACATCCTGCTGCACTTCTCAAATAACCCGGGCAGGGCCGGGTCCCCAAGCTAGTACAATATAAAAATGAAGAACAAGATAAAACCCTAAACCTTAGCAAGTGCTGTTAAACCCTGATTAAAACCCCAAAATAGATAAAACCACCGTGATACAATATAACAGATTTGAATGTCATTCTTAACCTTTGGATATCATTATGATATTAGGTTGACCTTTAGATTCTATTTGAAGCCTTTAGCTACGTTCATCCCTTTATCTCATGCTTTCCTAAAGTTCTACAATGGTTGACGACCGCACTTTGGGTTCCATGCTGGGAGAAATGCAGGGCATAAAATAAATAAACCCTTTTTATTCAGGCAGGCGTTTAAAAATAAAGGTTTTTAAGATCAAGTCAAGGGGTGCTGTGGTTTTAGCTCTGAATATGTTTTTACGCCATTTTATGGATTTTTACTTTTAATTTCCTAAGACAATTGAATTCTGTTTTATTGTTTATATATTTGTGGATTTTAAATTGTATTGAAATGCTTTCAGTGTAAACTGCTTTGAGTTTCCTTTGTGGGGAGAATAAGTGGGGTATAAATAAACGTAATAATAAACATGTTGATAATAATAATCACAAGCCTGAAAAAGTTACAGAAACGAATATGTCAAACTACTTTGGGACTTCCAAATTTAGACTGACAGAGTTTTGAAGCCCAATCCTGCTGGCCTCACAATCATGGGAATAAATAAAGTATGGATCATCGACGTTGCAATCCCAAGTGATCAAAGAATTCACAAGAAGCAACTGGAAAAGCTTACACGATATGAGGATTTAAAGACAGAACTGCAAAAACTCTGGCACAAGCCAGTAAAGGTGGTCCCAGTGGTGATCAGCACACTGGGTGCAGTGCCTAAAACCTTGGCCTGCACTTAAAAACAATCGGCACTGACAAAATTACCATCTGTCAGGTACAAAAGGCCCCTACTCGGATCTGCACGCATTATTCACCAATACAACACACAGTCCTAGACACTTGGGAAGTGTGATCCAATACAAAAGCCATCATAGTGATCTTGTTTGCAGTATACTAATCTTGTTGTGTATCTAATACTGTAATAATAATACTAATCCCCCACGTCAATTCAAAAACCATTCTGCTTAATATATAACACCAGGTAGTACTGGAGGTTTTTGTCCCAGATGTACAGCTTTGGTTTACCCTAGGAACAAAACAATCTTGACTCAGGTGTTCCGGCCTCAACTTTGATTTGATCACATCGGGTGTTGTGGAAAGAAGTGGGTGCTGATGCACTCCAACATCCTGGCACTTAACCTGAACTCCTGGCTTTCTAAACTCTTTATTCTGCATTTTAGGTTCTGCCAGAATGGAGGGGGACTCGGATTGCAACAGTAAAGGTATATTTGTACAGAGAGAATTGTGTTTTATTTTCTGAATATTGAAATACATAAATTGACTCCAATTCTTTTTTGCCCACAGTTGAATGCGTAGTATGCTGTCATGTGGATGATGCCATAACATTTTGGGCACAGGTAAGCTCAGAATCGTGGGTTTGTGAATAAAAGTGGGGTAACTGAAACCCTGGGCGTTTGATCCAACATAGTACTTGGTAAAAGCACATCTTTAGCCATAGTTTTAATTTTTGTATTGCTAGTGCATCCTTCAAGTAATTCGCGTAAAAGCCTTTTCCTCAGAGCATTGGCTTTTGATTTTAACTTGTGCTGTTTCAGAATGTTAATATGCAGAAGGAAATGGTGAAGATCAGCTGCGCCCTAGCCAGCATCTGTCCTCAAGCCAATCCGGTTTTTGGCAGCCCTGATCTTGGAAAGGTAGGTTTGTGTTTCTGTGTGTATGCAAATAAATAGCTATTTTCATTTTAAAGTGCATTTTTATCCTACCGACACACTAGTGTGTGCATGTAGCTTTCTTCTTCCTCACATTATTCTCTCAACAGCTCTGTGAGGCAGGACATGTTGATAGTTTCATAGCTTACTGGAGACTTGGACCAGAATCTCCCAAGTTGTCATCCTAGTTTTTCAGCAAGGGTCCCCTAGGTTTACATGAGAGGTCACTAGGGGTTCTGTGTGAGATTGTGATTTAAAAATAATGACTTTTAGGGGTTCTTTGAGACCTTAAAATTCCTCCAGGGTAAAAAAGTGGAGAAAACCTATTCTAATATTACATCTAACATGTGCCATTTTAAAATATACACTACTTAGAATATGAATTTTGAAAGTTCATTTGGATTAAATTGTGTGTGTCTTTGATTTCTTTTCATATGACAGCCCTGTCTGGCACTTCAGCATTCAGAGCAGGACAGTATGCTGCCTGAGATAAATGGAATATTCCATTGAGTTTGGGTACAACTCACAAGATGTTAACAGCACTGTATTTCTTTCTGTGCTCTCTTTTCTCTGAAAACTTTGTGATGTTCAGGGATGCTTGCTGAGCAGAAGGATGAAAATACCAATTACAACTTCTGCTACTACTGTATCTGAGAGACAGAGACGGCTCTTTTCCTGAGAGCATGGGAACAGAAGAGATAGGATCATGTATACACATCTGGTTCTTGTCTTGTATCTTTTGAAGATCAGATAATCTCAGCAGGGGAGAGATGAATTCACATTGCAAGACAAGTGAGGGGTGAAATACTCTTTGAGGAACAGGCACAAGAATTCATGCTGAGCCTTTGAAATCACTGATTTTTTGAGAGATATATTCTGGGGTAGATGTTTTGGCCATGCTGCAAAATACATCAATATTCAAAACCCACAAAAGAGTGGCAACCAAATGTACAAAATACATCATGCAAGCTTTCAGAGCTTCACACTGGTATCTGCATTGGACAAACAACAGCAACAATAAATTTCCGAAGGCTTTCATGGCCAGAATCACTAGGTTCCTGTGAGTTTTCCGGGCTGTATGGCCATGTTCCAGAAGCATACTGTCATGACATTTCACCCACATCTATGGCAGGCATCCTCAGAGGTTGAGGGATCTGTTGGAAACTAGGCAAGTGAGGTTTATTTATCCGTGGAATAATGTCCAGGGCGGGAGAAAGAACTCTTGTCTGCTTGAGGCAAGTGTGAATGTTGCAATTGGCCTTTAATTTAATGCCTTACTGCTTCAAAGCCTGGCTGCTTCCTGCCTGGGGGAATCCTTTATTGGAGGTGTCAGTTGGCCCTGACTGATTCTTGTCTGGAATTCCCCTCCTTTTTGAGTGTTGCTCTGTATTTACTGTCCTGATTTTAGAGGTTTTTTTTAAAACAAACAAACAAACAAACAAACCGGTAGCAGGATTTTGTTCATTTTCATGGCTTCCTCCTTTCTATTGAAATTGTCCACATGCTTGTGAATTTCAGTAGCTTCTCTGTGTAGATAGTAGTTGTTAGAGGGGCACAACATTTGTGTGTTCTCAAATAATATGCCATGTCCAGGACAGTAAATAAAGAGCAACACTCAAGCAACAATCAGCCAGATGCTAGACTACTACAGGAGTAGTTCAGCATCTGGAGGGCCACTTAAAATTACAGGACTGGTCGGATTTGGCCCACAGGCCATGAGTTTGACACATGTGAGATACATTGATTGGCAGCTGTATTCTGTTGTGTAAATCACTCAAATATTTATGAAATGGCCTGAATTTGTTCTGATCTGCAGATCTATGGAGGATGCTTTTCCGAAGATAAGTGCTGGTACAGATGTAAAATACTACAGGTTGTCAATGATGAAAAGGCAAGATACACTTTCTGAATGAATAGCTATGCTGTTTTCTTCTCTTTATAACTTTGAAAATGCAGTTTGTACAATTGGTGCAACTACTTAAAAAAAACTTTTTGGCTATTGAATTCAAATCATAGTTGATAATGTCAAACATTGTGTATGAAACTACCTTCAGGCTGCATGTATACAGTATATAAAAAACAAATGAATGTTGTGTTTTGACTTTAGTCATATCTTCAAGATATTTCATTAATGTATGCAGATATAGATCCAAATTCCAGAATGCCTCTAACCCCAAGTATTTCAGATTGGGGATAGTCAACCTGCACTAGCTTATGCAGTTTTGAAATTAAACCTGAGATTCCGGGAGAAGAGGTAATTTAATGTGGCATTAATGCAGTTTGACACCATTTTAACTGCCATTGCTCAAATCCTGGGATATGTAGTTTGGTATTTATTATGTCAGAAGCAAAATGAAGGTACAGTGATAATGTATTTAAAAAGAACACAAAGTTTAAAAACTTGGCATTATACTAAATGCCCTTTGACCAGAAGCTGGCCACTTGGAGTGCCTCTGGTGTCACTGTGAGAAGGTCATCCATTGTGAATGTGGTAGGGCTCAGAGTGCATTGTAGTAAGTGGTCTGTGATTTGTTCTTCTCCATACTCACATGTCATGGACTCCACTTTGTAGCCCCGTTTCTTAAGATTGGCTCTGCATCTCATATCAGAGCGCAGTCTATTCAGCACCTTCCAAGTTGCCCAGTCTTCTGTGTGCCCAGGATGGCGTTTCTCATCTGGCCTCAGCCACAGATTGAGGTTCCGGGTTTTAGTCTGCCACTTTTGAACTCTCGTTTTCTGAGGTGTTCCTGCAAGTACCTCTGTAATTTTAAAAAGCTATTTCTTGATTTAAGACGTTGACATGCTGGCTAATATCCAAACAAAGTATGGGCCAGAGATGCCACTGCTTTGTTGCTTTCATTATTGGCTACTACTTCCCAGCGGATGTCAGGTGGTGCAATACCAGCTATACTGTATGATTTCTCCAGTGGTGTAGGGCGTACTTACTTACGTAGGTGATCCCTCATTGTCCAAGGATAATGGCCCTCCAAGGTCGGTGTACTGGCGGTGAGTCTGTAGGTGACTGTGGAGCCCTATTCTTGATCTGTATGTTCTCCCGCAGTGAGGGCATCGGTTTCCAGGTAGAAGGTGGACCCGGTCGTGGTTGGCTTGATATGCCTTCCTCTTGGCACGTTTCTCTCTTTTGTCCTCCATTCATGCCCCTTCAAATTCTACAGCACTGCTGGTCACAGCTGACCTCCAACTGAAGCGCTCAAGGGTCAGGGCTTCCCAGTTCTCAGTGTCTATGCCAGAGATTTTAAGGTTGTGTTTGTGCCCATCTTTAAATCTGTTTTCCTGTCCTCCAACATTCCGTTTTCTGTTTTCGGGAATAGAGCAGCTGCTTTGGGAGACGGTGGTCGGGCATGTGGACAACGTAGCCAGTCCAGCGGAGTTGATGGCGGAGGAGCATTGTTTCAATGCTGGTGATCTTTGCTTCTTGCAGCATGCTGACATTTGTCCGCTTGTCTTCCCAAGAGATTTGTAGGATTTTTTGGAGGCAGCACTGATGGAATCGTTCCAGGAGTTACATGTGACGTCTGTAGACTGTCCACATCTTGCAAGCGAATAGCAGGGTTGGGGGGGGGGGGGACAATAGCTTTATAAACAAGCACCTTGGTATCCCTACAGATGTCCCGATCCTCAAATACTCCCTGCTTCATTCGTAAAAATGCTGCACTCGCAGAGCTCAGGCGGTGTTGAATTTCAGTTTCAATGCTGACTTTTGTGGAGAGGTGGCTGCCAAGATAGCGGAAATGATCAACATTTTCTAATGTTACACCATTAAGCTGTATTTCTGGCATTGTAGAGGGATTGGCTGGTGACTGCTGGAAGAGCACTTTGGTTTTCTCGATGTTCAATGACAAGCCGAGCTTCTCGTATGCTTCTGCGAAGGTGTTTAGAGTGGCTTGTAGGTTATCTGAATGCGCACAGACTACGTCATCAGCATACTGGAGTTCTATAATAGATGTTGTTGTAACCTTGGTTTTGGCTTTCAGTCTGCTGAGTTTAAATAGCTTGCCATCTGTCCAATCTATGATTTTCACTCCGGCGGGAAGCTTCCCATCAACAAGGTGAAGTATCATAGCGATGAAGATGGAACATAAAGTTGGGGCAATAACACATCCCTGTTTGACACCTAATTCCACCTTAAATGGGTCACTTTGAGAGCCATTGCTGTCCAAGACTATTGTCATCATGGAGGAGCCGCAGGATGTTTGATAGGGCACTCGATTTTTTGGAGGATGGTCCAGAGAGCACTGCGATTCACTGTGTTGAATGTCTTTGCAAGGTCAATGAATGCCATGTACAGTGGTTGATTTTGTTCCCTGCATTTTTCTTGGAGCTGTTGTGCAGTGAAGATCATATCGACTGTTCCTCTGGAGGGGCGGAAGCCATTCTGGGATTCAGGGAGGGTGTCTTCTGAGAGGGGTAGAAGGTGGTTAGCAAGGATTCTTGCGAGGATTTTCCCAGCGGAGGTTAGCAGGGAGATACCTTGATAGTTTCCGCAGTCTGTTCTTTCCCCCCTTTTTTTTTTGAAGAGGGTGATGATGGTGCCATCCTTGAAATCTGCTGGGATTTTCTCGGTCACCCAAACTTTTTCAATGAGCTGGTGGAGTTGTTGTGTTAGCGCAGGTCCTCCCTCTTTAAAGATTTCAGCTGGGATCCCATCAGGTCTGCTGGCTTTGATATTTTTTGTGGCATTGCTGAGCAGGAGAGGGAGAGCTGAAGGAAGAAAAAGGAGGCTACATCTGCTTCTGGAAGGAACTGCCTGAAGAAGACCAAAGAATGCTTGGAGTTGGCTTTGCTATCAGAAATGATCTGGTGAAGCATCTGACCGAAGCAGCTACTGGCATCAATGAATGACTCTCAACCCTCTGAATTGAACTTGCCAAAAACCAACAAGCAACCATCATAAGTGCCTATGCAGCAATACTAGATACTGATGAAGACACCAAGGAAATTTTTTATTGTCAGTTGGACACCGTCCTATCGTAGATACCTAAGGAGGACAAAATCATCCTCTTGGGGGACTTTAATGCAAGAGTCGGACAAGACTTTGACCTGTGGCCAGGGACCAAGCATCCTGCTTCTCACCAAATGTGCGGAACTGTCATATCTCAGTTTCAGTGCCTGGGAATGGAGGCTCTGAATCCCGAGATCTGACATTATAAACTGTAAACACTGATAACGCACCTCCAGATTGGCCCTGGGAAATGAAAGCTCCAAGCCTTGGTGGGAATCACTCTGTTGGAATGTGGGAATGTGTAGAGTTTATATAGGGATGTGCATGACTGTAACCAGCCATTATTGGCTTTAACTATGTTTTGATTTCCTTTGGTAAAAGTTCTGAGTAAAATCCGAGACGCGTCTTGTGAGTTATTTCGAGCTAATAAAGTGAGCATGACACAGAACACAACCTTGTCATCACCAACGCGATCTTCTGCCAGAAAAACAAGTTCAAGACATCATGGAAGCACCCCCGTTCAAAGCATTGGCACCTCTTAGACTATGTAATCACACGTGCCAAAGACTGCTGTGACGTGCTTCTATGATAGGTGCTGACTGCTGGACAGACCACAGGCTAATCCGATCCACGATGGCTATCAAGATCGCCCCCAAGCGCAGACTCCAAGGAAGGAAGACAAGGTGGAAAATGAACACCCAAGCCCTTCAGGAGCCCTCCAAACGAGCCCATCTTTAAACAGCACTCAAGGACCATCTCCCCGTAGAACACCCCAAAAATGTTGAGGAACTTTGGAACAAACCATTATAACAGCCTGCAAAGAAACGATTGGATATCAAACCAAGAATATCAAGATCGGTTTGACGAAAATTACAACGAAATCCAACAGCTAATTGATAAGAAAAGGAAAGCCTCCCAAACATGGCAGAGAGATATCAACTGTGCTGCTAAGAAAAAGACCTATGCCAGTGCAAAAGCTTGAAGTCCAAAGAAGGACAAGAGAACTCAAGAACATCTGGTGGACAAAGAAGGCTGAAGAAATCCATCATCTGACAGATATCCATGACACTCAAATATTTTTTAAAGCCACAAAGGTCATCTATGGACCAAGAAACCATAGCATACAACCTCTATGCTCATCAAACTTCTGAAAGACAAAAAATCAATTACACTACGTCGGAAAGAACACTACCAAAGCCTCCTGAATCGCAGCTCCAATGTGGCCAAAGAGGTTCTCTCACCAATCCCATAACAACAAACCAGGGACGAGCTTGCAGCATTGCCTAGTTTGGAAGAAGTCAGCAATGTAGGGTGTAGACATCCTGTGAAAATGTGGCATAGCTCATTAAGAGCCATTTCCACTGTTTTAACGTGGTGAGATGTATTCCATGCTGGGCATGTGTATTAAGCAGCAGAGTAGCAAAGCGCTAGGGCAGATGTTTTCACTGTCTCTGATTGTGATCTCCAGGTTGTGATCCACCAGAAGCGACTTGCAGCGTGTTGTTTGGTGAGGTACCAATACTCTGGCAGAGAAGGCTAAAGACTGTAAAACCACAACTCCCATGATTCTATAGCATTGAGCCATGGCAGTCAATGTGATGTAAAACTGCATTAATTTTATAGTGTAGATGCACCCAAAGAAGCAGTGGCTAACCCCATTCCGGAAAACATCAAAGTTTGCTGTTATTAATTTTTCTCTTTTTCCTTTGGGGGACAAAGACAAATTAGAGAGCAGAAGTATGTTCACACAGATACAGTTGGCCCTACATATCTATGAATTCTGCATGAAAGGATCAACTAACCATAACTCTAAAATATTTGGGATCATCTGTAGCCTTCCACCATTTCACAGATCCTTCCTTGTTTGAGTTATTTGGCATTTTTCATAAGCAACACCATTGTATTGTGTCATTATATACAGTATATAATGGGACTTGAGCTGAATTTTTGTATTAGTAGAGAGTCCTGGAACTAAGCCTCATTGGATACTGAGGACCAGCTGCATATATGAATAGTCTCATTTATATCTTGTCCTATATCACAAGATATCAATTTAGTGTTTTTGTAACTGATTCTTCGTGATAGAGGGTATACTTTGCTAATCCTTGTTATATAGTTCTTTCTCATTGCGTTCAACTGAATGCATTATAAATTAATTTTGAGTAAACATTAGATGTAACTGCGTTGCTGTGAGTTCTCCAGGCTGTATGGCCAAGTTCCAGAAGCATTCTGTCCTGACGTTTCGCCCACATCTATTACAGGTATCCTTAGAGGTTGAGACCCCTCAACCTCTGAGGATGCCTGCCATAGATGTGGGCAAAATGTCAGGAGAGAATGGTTCTGGAACTTGGCCATACAGCCCGGAAAACTCAAAGCAACCCAGTGATTCGGGCTATGTAAGCCTTCAACAACACATTGGATGTAACTATTACAACTGTATTATATAATTTTCTTTTTATTTTCATTGTTTCAGTGTCAGGTGTTATATATTGACTATGGGAACTCTGAAAATCTAATTCGATCAGAAATAGTAGACCTTCCAGAAAACTTGCAGTTTCCTAGTGTGGCAAAGAAATATAGATTGTGGGGATTACAGATGCTTGTGAATCACGATGTAAATCAGTTTGACCAGGTGAGTAAGTTATCTTGCCTACCATATATACTTACTTTAATCCGCATTTTAACTCTGTGTATTTTGTGTTTCGGTATTGTTTTATCTATTTGTTTAAACAAAGTTGTACCCCTCCTTGAGTTGTAAGGAGTGGTGGGTAATAAATGTATTGTTATTACTACTGCTGCTACACGTATTAGAGGGGAGCGGAAGAGAGAATACTTGCATTTTCCAACAATTTCCGTTTCAGCTTTTAACAATATTGGGTAAAACCAGTGCAGTTTTTCAGGATTTTCTTTTTGTTATCTGTTTTTATTTTTATTGCAAGATTTTAAAAGCTACATTACAAGTTTAAAAAGAGAATAAAGATAAGAATACAGTAGAAACACACAAGTGCCAAGGAAAAGAAAGAAAAGAGAAAGGAACATAAAAAAGAAGAAAGAATGGAAAAAGAAAAGTAGTTGCCATCCAATCTGTCTTCAGCTACTTGACTCTTTTCTCCTCAGTCTTCCCTCCCTCCAGCCTTGAAGGGCCTTTCCTTCACTTTATTTTAAGTTTATAAAGACTTAGACTAGTGTATAACTACTAAAATAATGTGTGTGTGTATATATATATATCTATTATATAAAGGAGGTCCCGTCATCGAACGACTGACAGAGACAGAGAAACCTTCCAAGGCAGAGACACCAAACTTGCCAACAAAAATAGGCCTCAAGCAAGGAAGGTTTTTAGCAAAGAAGCTTCCCCCCCCCCCAAAACCTAGAAGGTCCCCAAAACAACGATACAAAAAAACCCTACATTTCCCAGCATCCTCTGCGGCAGCCAGTAAAACCCATTGGCCAACATCGGCCCACACAAAATGCAGGGAGGCTGAGTAACCATAGTAACGCTGGGCACAGCCAGCCAAGGCTAGGATAGAATGCTGAGTGATTTGATTTCAGTCAGTTGGTGTTTGAGGGTTAAACTGCCAAGGCCAAGCTCTAGGAGGGAGCAGGTTCCACACTCGAGAAACACAATCCAAAAGATCAAGCCAGCAAAAAATACCACACAACGCCAATATGCAGAAGATACACAACTATGTGCACAGAGCACATACATACCACTCACAGGACAAAAGACACCCACAACAAAAAAAAACCCTAACAAACACCACACCCACAACATGACAGTCACACAACTCGCGATGCCTAACCCTACAGACCCACAACACAACAGACACACAACACATACAACACATACATACCACTGCTACACAGAAACCTACACAGTACAACCAACTAACACAGGAGGACATAACAACTACCAGGAGGACATAACACTAACACAAATAGGCCACCAGGGACACAGGCACCACTGACAAACACATACCGCCAGAATAACACAAACTTGCAAAACCCACAAAAAAAACCAACAATCCTGCAGCACAAAAACCCACCCCAACCAAAATTCACAACAAACACCACTGGCAAAAGCAACACCCCCTCCACATCACAACTAGCACACAGCCAGACTGAGACAACTATGTCACCACAACACACACAAAATACACCCCACAAATACCTGACAACTTCCCCAACACAAAACCCAGGACTGCACTCACTACTCACCTCCACACACACCTCCAAATACACACACGTCCCAGGCACAATACTCCAGCAATTCCTACCCACACAGCACAACTTCCTATCACAACCCATCCCCCCCAACCTTCCGGGACCCCGCACACACAACACCTACCACCACCACAAACAGAAACCAACTCCACCTATACTCCAACCACAACACAACACTGTACTGATACTCTACAAACACACACGAACACCCAAAATACCCCACCCACACAAGCATCAACCTCTACATCAACACAGCAGACGGAAAGACAAAAAACATTGTATATCCACAAGCTCTGCAGAATGCCAGCAACACCACACACCGACAACTCCCCAGGACTTCAACATCCCACCCACCAGAACAACCCACAACGACACAGCCATGACCCCACCAAGACTATAAGTAACATCAATTCCAACCCTTACATACTCAGACTTTCTCGCATCTCCTAAATAGGGCACAGCAATGCGTGCTGGGTACAGCTAGTATATATATAAATAGAGTATCCCTACATTGCGGTTTTTCACGTATTGCGGGAGGTTCTGGAACCTAACCCCAGTAATAAGTGAAGGAACACTGTAGTAAATAAGCACATGTCCCAATTTATCCTATGGTTGTATTTACTGATATGCAGTTATTTGATTTTTCAGTTTTGAATCAATTTCATTCTCATACTTTTGCACTTTTGTTTTATAGGGCCGGAAGTTTCTGACTAGCTTGATTATATCCAAAGAAATGAAAACAAGATACAAAGCCACTGCTCAAGATGGTGCCATTTTGGTCCATGCAGAGTGTGGCCCACTGGACGTGGGAGAAGAAATAGCCAAAAAAGGGTTTGCCAAAAGATATATGTCTTCCACAAACATGGATGTGGAAAAGGATTTTTCATCATATAAGTTCAGGATGAATGCCAGCACTCCAGCTTTAAACACTCAGCTGAAAGGCAGAGCCTCAGCCAACAACCCAATAATAAGGGGCTTTGGAGACTATGCTGCATCTCAGAATGGGGGCAATGAGAACAGTAATGGAAACCGTGCTCCATTAACAAAGTAAGTGGGAAAGGGGCAGATAGCGTTTTTGAAGAATGAGTAAAAATTCTATATGTTGGATGCCTTTAAGGAGTGGTGAGATTGGACCATTGTCAAATCATGACTTTTTCTTGGATTGATCAGTTTAGACTGCGGATGATGCAGCTATATTCCTGAAGATTCACATAAATTTAACACAATGGCACATGGGAAAATAGACTCAAGCCATTTTGATATGCTTATGCTTTCCAAATCCTTAGGTTACACTTGTACTGTGTAGGACGGTCTTTATTGCTACTGTTTACTTAATATCCACTTTCATATCAGTTCAGAGAATTGTTTTAAAGCCTACTGTTGACATTTATTTATTCGCATTTATCCGTCGCCACTCCCATCCGGCTCGGGGCGACTTACAGAGCACAAAATAGCATTTACAACAAATATATAAAACATTTGCATTAAAATTCATAGGGTTAAAAGAGCAGCTCTAAAACAGGTGCAATATCAGGAGAGGCCCGTAGATGTCAAGAGGGCCATCTACATTTGTTGGTGAATCTGGCCTAGCCCACTGTGTTCAATTCTTTTATCATTTTATATTTTGTGTTTATTCTACTGTATTCTTTTGTTATTGTTTGCACTTTATTTGATGTTATTATTTGTTGTTATGTATTTTATTTTATTTTGCTTTATTGTAATTTTTGGGTTTGGCCTAAGGTTAGCTGCCCCGAGTCTTCTTTGGGGAGATGGTGGTGGGGTATAAATAAAGATAATGATGATGATTTGTTTTTCAGCTGGCAGAAAACAACACATCCTGGCGTAAGAAGATTGCCAAACACTAGCCTAGACGAAATGAAACAAAATCAGAAACTAATAGAGGAGATTGAGAAGCTAAATGAGGAGAAACAGGCCATCAGAGAGGAAAACCTGAAACTGGAATCAAAAATTCAGAAGCTTTCTAACGATTTAGAGGTATGTTGTTGCACCTCAAAAACTATTTAACCAGTAGGCTAAGTGAACCTGTGTAAAGACCCTAAAGACACCAGATTCTGTCTGATCCTGAAAGCTAAGCAGGATCATTCTTAGTTAGTGCTTGGATGGGAGACAGTCAAAAACACCTTGTCTACACTGATAAACATATCATACACATCTTGTAGTTGCCTTGATCTTTACACACAATATATGACCCCTTTGAGAATGAAAACGGGCTTGTTAGGCTGTATTGGGATATACCAAAACTCACTGCTTGCTCCATGGTTTCCAGAACGATCTGATCTGTTGCTGTGTTTTGCTACATATGTACAGTCTAGCTCAGCCTGACTTTGGGAGAAAAGGGTGGGATAGGTTGCAGGGTGGCCAACATCACCATTTTGTTTAAATGTCCACTGCTCCTTGCAAGGGCATAGACTTTGTAATATTACATGTATCTTTAAGTTTTTGTGAATACAACAATATCTGTGCAGAAGGGAGAGAGATACTCTATCCCTTTGCTGTCTCTCCCAACTGCATGGGAGTCAGAAGAGAGGAGATTGAATAACTTCCTCCTCGGTAAACTGTTGAAATTCAAATTAGGGGTGTGGACAGCAATACAATTTCAGTGCAGTTTATTACAGGTAGATGTGGCACTAATGAGGTGGATTAGAATAGGGCTGAATAATCTGAATTAAAGCTGAGTTATTTTGGTGAAAAGCCTACACAAACACTTTCAATAGTGACTTGGCATCTACAAGAATGATTTGTAGTAGTCTTGTGCATTTGTATAGGATGGCTATCCATTTCTGTTTGTTTCATTCATATAATGCCCTGTTTTTGTTTTTGAACGCATCTCCCAAAAATGGGCGCTTTTCTGAAAGAGCTTTTTTTGTCCTAGGTCTGAAAAAAATGAATATTTTTGTCTCATTGCTGGCTTTTCACGCTCCCCTTTCCCTTACTTTTAGGGCTAGAGAGGTAAAACTAGCCAGCTCCACTGCTATTTCTCCCTGCCGTTTCTCCCTTCAATCGGGAAACATACCTTACACCACTGCTGAGTTATCTTCATCGGAGCTAGGGGAAGACCCATGGTGGGATCCTTGGCGTGGGGTTGGAATGCGCCGTGTTAGCTGGTAACTTACTGGGGCTTGACCTTCATCGTGTTTGTCGGTGGCCTTGTTCCGCGACTGTCCAGGCCCAGAAAGGCACTGGCAGGTGTGGGTGGTTTCTGGGCCTGCACGCCACACACACACTCTCTTTCCAAGGAGTGTGTGTATGTGGCTTGCAGACCCAAAGTACCCATGCCTGCCAGAGCCTGCAGTCAAGCGCCAAGCTGAAGAACATATCTGAAGAGCAGCTGTTTAGTAGGCCTGGTTAGGTTTGTCGTATCAAAACGAAATTTCGTTTTAAACTTACTTTAGAAATGTTTTTGACGTGCTGCAAGCATCCAGGAAGCGACTTTTCAGTTTAGAAGCCGAGGGTGCCATATTTGTTTTGACATCGTTTTGGCGTCGTAATGAGTTTTGCCCTTCTCTCTCAGGCTTCCCCTCATTGGCTGGAGAATATCAGGTGGCTGCATGCAATCAGCTGCTCGCTTGCAGCCAATGAGGAGAAACCACCTTGGGAGGGGCTTGGCTAGATTTCTGTTTCAAAGACTTTTAATTTTATGTTTTTATTTACTTTGTTTTATACCCTACCCTTAAAGAAAGAGACAGATCATACAGTGATTCCCAAACACTTCTCCTCAAGGGGTTTTGGACTTCAACTCCCAGAAGCCTCAGCTGACTTGGTCAATCATCAGGGATTCTGGGAGATGAAATCCAAAAAACATGGAGGAGGAGAGTTTGGGAATCACTGCCGAGTGACTAAACACTCTTTTATAATTTAAATTACAAGACCTGGAAAGTTACTTAAGAAGAATTAATATTATATCATTAAATCATATATTATATTATGCTAATTAATATTATATCATGCTAATTCCATGCTGCTGGGGAAGTGTGGGGTTCAAAGTTGTACTTTGGCATACTGTAAATCACCAGATAATCCAACACAAAATGCTTTGAAAAACTCCTTTCCTCTCTTTGGGGTACTGTAAATCAGATAATCCAACACACAATCAGGGCCAGCTAACACATTCCAACAAAGGAATCACCCAGAAGAATCAATCAGGGCCAGCTAACACCTCCCAACAAAGGATTCACCCAGGCAGGAAGAAGCCAGGCATTTAAGCTCCAAGTCCAGTGCTAATCATTGGTGGCCGGCCAGTTGCAACATTCACACCCGTCTCAAATGGACAAGAATCCTTTCTCCCACTTAGGACATTCCACAGATACATCCCATTTGCCTAGTTTCCACAAGACCACAAAACACTTTGAAAACCCTCTTTCCTCTCTTTGGGGTACCCAAGTTGTACTTTGGCATACTGTAAATCAGATACATCCAAAGGGTTCCTGAGCATGAGCAGAGTGCCTTTCTCCAGGTCAAGGCTTTTGAGGAGGCTAAAGGTGCAGAAACCAATCAAAGGGGCTCCTGAGCATGGGAGGAGTGCCACTGTCCAGGTCAAGGCTTTTGAGGGGTCCCCAGAAGGAGGAAAGGGCCTCAGAGAAGGTGCAGGGGGCAGGTTTGCACCAAAGGGCTCTTGAGCATCAGCAGAGTGCCTTTCCCCAGTTCAAGGCTTTGGGATGGGGAAGAAAGGTCCTCAGAGAACGTGCAGAGAGCAGGAGGCTTGCACCCAAAGGGGTCCTGATCATCAGAGAGTGCCAGTAAAGTTTCTGGAGTAGAACAAATACCGTATTTTTGCACCATAAGACGCAGGTTTTTTCCTCCCAAAGTGGGATGAAAAATCAGCTGCGTCTTATGGAGCCAAGACGCAGGCCGGGGGAGGCGCTGGAGCAGAGGGAGGGAGGCGATATACTTATCCTGTCGCTGCCTCTCCTCTTCTGTGGTCCGTTGCGGCGGCGGAGGGATGCCGGTTCGCTCCGCCCCTGCCTCCTTTTCCTTGGAAGGAAAAGGAGGCGGAGGTGGAGGAACCGCGTCGCGTCACAGCTGACGCGACACGTTCGCTCGCCCTCTGCCTCTTTTTCCTTCCCCCCGCCCTCACGGAAAGGGCGGAGGGAAGGAAAAGGAGGCAGAGGGCGAGCGAACCGCGTCGCGTCAGAGCTGACGCGACGCGGTTCGCTCTGCCCTCTGCCTCCTTTTCCTTCCCCCTACCTTTTCTTCCCTCACGGAAAGGGTGGGGGAAGGAAAGGAGGCAGAGGGCGAGCGAACCAGCGAGCCCTCTGAGAAGACGCACCTGCTGATAAGACTTACCTAGATTTTAGAGGGGAGCGAAAATATTTTTTTCCTATTTTCCTCCTCTAAAATCTAGGTGCGTCTTATCAGCAGGTGCATCTTATGGAGCGAAAAATACGGTACTTTCAAAGTAAAAGACCACACAAAGAAACAGGAAAAACACTATCAAAATTCAAACCAGGAACATATTTCTTTTATTATTTAAAAAAATACTAAAAAAAACATTTTAATTTTTTTCCTGGCAGGGGAAATTGAACTCACGACCTTCTGCTTGTGGGGGAGGTGCACTCTCCCAGAGCCACAGCTGCCTAATAGTAAATTTTGATTCAGAACTTGTACTGCACTTACCAATGGGAAGCTGGGTCAGTCTATAAAACTTTTTATAAAAGCTTTGAAAATTCACCAAAAATCCATAGATAAGTCAAAAGTTATGAAATTTGGTGAGCTAACGGTGGTCCATGTGTTCTACCACTGTAGCAAGTTTCATCACGATTGGTCTAAAAATGAGGGAGGGACAATCCCCTGAAGTCTCCCCCCAGTGCCAGTGCTGTTTCTTTCCTTCCTACTGCGTATGCGCGTCCACCATTAACAAATTACTAATGAATTTCATTAGTTTTTACGAAATAATTGTGAAATTTCAACGGAGGATTTTGGAACTCCACCAGATACGAAATGCCAGTGCCCTCTACATCCGAAATGAGATTTGAACCATTTTTATGGATCAACCAGGCCTACTGTTTAGAGTAGGCTGCTTAAATAGGAGCAAAACTGCCTTGCAGACCTGTGGATTGACATGGTTGAAAAAGCAGGGGGCTACACCTTAAAGTATGCAAGAGCAAATCAGGTGGATATAGTGTCTGATATAAATGACAAGTTATACAAAAGTATCAAAATATTGTATTCACTAGTATACAGCTATGGTATAAAAATCACAGTGGAATGAACATAGCATGTATAGGTACAGCGATAACAACAACAGTGGTTGAATTCACATTGAGAAGTTCTACACAATTAAATCAATTTAATAAGGTACAGTAGTCAGTGCATGTCTCACAAATCATAATAAGTAACAATGAGGTGAGAGAAAGCGTCAATCCTCTCACAGTCTTGTGCCTGCTAAGAAGGAAGTAACTCAGTCAATGCTAATTACGGCAGGGACAAGATAAGAGTCCGTGGCGAGTGGAAAACCAGAAGACCGCTAGTAAGCCCTTGTGCATGCCGTGCGCATGCGTCAGTTCGTCCGAACCGCAAGGTATGCTGGTCTTCGTAGATCCTTTTCATGTTCACTGTGAATCGTACCAGTGATATTTAAGCGCCAGCGCAAGCAATTTCGGAACCTTTAAAATACAAATGTCAATCATTAATAAGGCCCGCCCCCCTACCCTATAAGTAGCCCGACACAGGCTGACCACTCAGTTCTCTTTTTCCGCCCGAGCAAGAAGGAACCAACAGATAAGCTCAGAACTCCTATAGAAAGAATGGCATCGAATTCATTTAAGAAGTGTAAACAATGTCCAAATGTTTACTCAGAGAATGATGGCCATGACTTATGTCTGATGTGCTTAGGTGAAGGGCACATTATCCAAAAATGCAAGATTTGTATGGCTTTTACGCCTCAGACTAGAAAAAATAGAGAAAATAGATTGAAGGCTGCTTTATATGAAAGTATGCGTAGCCCACAGACTCTTCAACAGCAAAAAGAGGTAAAGAAAGTTACCAATTTGCCAAAAAAGAAGAAAAAAGGTAAAAAGGTGAGCCCAATGGACTTAATAATAGGGGGCTTAACCCAAGGAGAGCTGCGACCGTTAAATCAGTTGGAGCCTCAGTCGCGTGGCCCAACTGTCAATCTAACAGCTGATAGAATTGAGTCAGCGCGAGAGCCTATAAGACCGTTAAGGCATGGACATGGAGTGAGCCCGGTACGGGCAGCAGAGGAGGAGGCTGAGAAAGGCACGGCCGATATTGAAGTGCCTATGGTCATGCAACAGGCAGACCAGGGAGCGCAAACTCCTGTGTTGGGGGCGGAGCAAGATGCTCAAACGCCCGGCCCTCCTCCTCCGTCGGGACCTTATTCCATTCAGGATCAGTCCCCATCAGGAGAGAATACAGCGATACGCTCTCTCTCCAAAGAAAACTCTCCTGTCAGATCGGGAAGAGGCAGAGGCCCCCACAGACGCACATTGCGGGACCGCAACAGAACTCGCAAAGGAGTCTCCATATGGGAGAGCGTTCACCGCGCTCGGAGCGCAGCCGCCGGGAGCGCGCTCCCACAAAATGAAATGAGGCAGAGAAATACTCGCCGCTGGGATGTCCGCTCTCCAAGGAGAGAATCTCGGAGGATCCGTACCGAGAGGCGCCGTACCGTGAGGCCCGATCGGAAGGCCCGACCGGGAGGCTCCGTACGGAGAGGCCCGTACCGACGGTCGCCCAGACGAGATGAAGATCAATACGAGACGGCCCCGAGCCGGCAGGTTATGCACAGTGATGTCCCGGGCAGTGAGGCCCCTTGCCACGATCCTCGATCTCCGCAAAGGGATGCAAGACGCAAGGAAAGGGCACGTCCTCCCTCGAGAGATTCAGCCCAGGATAGAGAGAGGAAGAGAAAGAGGTCCCCAAGTACTGCTTCCTCATCTTCATCTTCATCCTCCTCTTCGAGAACAGCCCACAAAAGAAGGGAAAGAGGAAGGAGAAGCAGAAGGAATATCCTGCCTAAGGAATGGTCCGTCCTCCATGCCATTGTGAAAGCCTACTAAGATACTAAGAATTCTATTGAGGACGCCCATCAAAAGCCTCTGAAGAAGTCCATTGGACGAAACGGCCCCCCGCCGGCTTGGGGGTGAGCTCTTGCCGTTAGGCACACCCCCCCTTGCGCCTCTCTCACTACGGTGAGACTTGCAAGGGGCCGCTTGTTCCCCCCGCTGCACTGCCAGCCGTTGTTTATATTTAGACGCTGACTTACCCAAACTACCAGGACCACAAGTCCCTGCGGCCCAGCATCATTGTGACGCCGCTCCATACAACGACCAGCCTAGCGTCTTCACAAAACTACGAAGACCAGCATACCTTGCGGTTCGGACGAACTGACGCATGCGCACGGCATGCACAAGGGCTTACTAGCGGTCTTCTGGTTTTCCACTCGCCACGGACTCTTATCTTGTCCCTGCCGTAATTAGCATTGACTGAGTTACTTCCTTCTTAGCAGGCACAAGACTGTGAGAGGATTGACGCTTTCTCTCACCTCATTGTTACTTATTATGATTTGTGAGACATGCACTGACTACTGTACCTTATTAATGATTTAATTGTGTAGAACTTCTCAATGTGAATTCAACCAGTGTTGTTGTTATCGCTGTACCTATACATGCTATGTTCATTCCACTGTGATTTTTATACCATAGCTGTATACTAGTGAATACAATATTTTGATACTTTTGTATAACTTGTCATTTATATCAGACACTATATCCACCTGATTTGCTCTTGCACGATTGACATGGTTGACCCCATGATGGGAATTCTGTCCCTAACTTAGTTTGTAAAACACGCTCAAAGCTAACTTACCTTATCTTAGTCTCTTAGTGAAGCCTTGCTGGCTGTTGTACACTAATTTGGGTGTTTTGTTTAGATTTATGTTGCTATTAGCTGTACCCGGCCCGCGTTGCTGTGCCCTATTTAGGAGATGCGAGAAAGTCTGAGTATATAAGGGTTGGAATTGATGTTACTTATGGTCTTGGTGGGGTCATGTGCGTATTGTGTTGTGTGTAGGTATTACTTTTTTGGTGAGTTAGTAGGTGTGTGGTGGCATTGTGGGTGGTAGTATGTTGTGGAATGCTTGAGTGGGTGGGATGTTTTGGGTGTTTGTGTGTGTTTGTAGAGTATCAGTGTAGTGTTGTGTTGTGGTTGGAGTATAGGTGGAGTTGGTTTTTGTTTGTGGTGATGGTAGGTGTTGTGTGTGCGGGGTCCCGTAAGGTTGGGGGGATGGGTTGTGATAGGAAGTTGTGTTGTGTGGGTAGGAATTGCTGGAGTATTGTGCCTGGGACGTGTGTGTATTTGGAGGTGTGCGTGGTGGTGAGTAGTGAGTGCAGTCCTGGGTTTTGTGTTGGGGAAGTTGTCAGGTATTTGTGGGGTTTATTTTGTGTGTGTTGTGGTGACATAGTTGTCTCAGTCTGGCTGTGTGCTGGTTGTGATGTGGAGGGGGTGTGGCTTTTGCCAGTGGTGTTTGTTGTGAATTTTGGTTGGGTTGGGTTTGTGTGTTGCAGGATTGTTTTTATTTTTTGTGGGTTTTGCAAGTTTGTGTTATTCCGGCGGTATGTGTTGGTCAGTGGTGCCTGTGTCCCTGGTGCCCTATTTGTGTTAGTGTTATGTCCTCCTGGTAGTTGTTATGTCCTCCTGTGTTAGTTGGTTGTACTGTGTAGGTTTCTGTTTAGCAGAGGTATGTTTAACCCACAAACACCAACTGACTAAATTCAAATCACTCAGCATTCTAACCTAGCCTTGGCTGGCTCAGCCCACCGTTACTATGGGAACTCAGCCTCCCTGCATTTTGTGTGGGAAGATGTCGGCCAATGGGATTCGCTGGCGGCCGCAAAGGACGCTGGGAAATGTAGTTTTTTTGTATTGTTGTTTTGGGGGCCTTCTAGGTTTTGGGGGGGAAAGTTTCTTTGCTTAAAACCTACCTTGCCTGAGGCCTATTTTTGTTGCCAAATTTGGTGTTTCTGTCTTGGATGGTTTTTCTGTCTATGGCAGTCGTTCCATGACGGGACCTCCTTTATATAATAGAATAGAATTTGGTCTGATTACATATAGTTTAATTTATTGATGTCAGGTTTAATTTCTGATGTTAGGTCTTAATTTGATGTTAGACTTTAATGTTACTTTTTATGTGGGGTTTTTCTGGGATTTTATGTTACTATTGTGTGTTTTATGTAGGCATTGAATGTTTGCCATTGTTATGCTGCAATCCACTCAGAATCCCCTCGAGGAGATAGGGTGGATTACAAATGAAGGCTTATTAAATTATTATTATTATTAATAGGTCTAAATGTGTGTATTGGTATTTTCAAGATGACATTTGTCTGTTCTTTGGTGATTGAGATAAACTGTCTAATAACAGCAGACTTAGACTTTCATTCTTACCCATTGCAGGAAGAGAAGAAAGCTTACAAGGATTATGTAGCAGAAGTTCTGCCTACATATGTAGGAACTACAGTGAGAAATCTGGCTGGCAAATTTGAGAAATTGAAAGAAGCAAGGTATATTGTGAATTCTATTGAACAGAACTCCTTTTCCAGTATAGAGTTTCTAGTGTTGGCAATTCACATCAGCTTGCTTTTCGCCAAACTATTAAACCTGGATCTAATTTTTTTTGTTGAAAAGTCTTTATTTTGTCCTTTAAAAGAGTTTTTAAAATTGGTTACTGTTTAATCTTCTTTCGGTGGATAAAACGGCATTACTTGCTCCTAATGGTTGGAAAACAAGGATTTTTTGTTGGACCAAATTTGCCCACAAGCCATGGCCATTCATATTAAGCGAACAGTACGGAATTGCAGAAGCATCTGACTCTTCCTCTAGCCCAGTGTTTCTCAACCTGAGGGTCGGGACTCCTGGAGAGGTCATGAGGGTTTTTTAGAAGGCTCGGCAAAGACCACCAGAAAACATTTTATTTCTGATGGTCTTAGGAACCCCTTTGGCAGAGAAGGCTAAAGATCTCTCCACCTGTCCTTCACTTCCTTTTTTTGGAAATAGACGGCTAATTCCCCCACCATTCCTACCAGCCATTCTGAGATTAAATTCAGTGCATGTGAAGAATGTAGAATTATGATAGTGACACCACCAGTCATAAATCTAGTAGTCTTGCCTTCAAAATATTTCTCACGATTAGGTAATAATAGTAGTACAGTATCTCTTTCTAATAACTAATGGAGTGAAACAAGGTTGTGTTCTTGCACCAGCCCTATTTACAATCTTCTTCAGCATGATTCTCCAAAGGGCTACGGCAGACCTCGAAGAAGAAGACGGCATATATATATGTTATCGTACTGATGGTAGCTTGTTCAACTTAAGCCGTCTGAGGGCTCGCACTAAGACTCTAAACTATCTAGTCCGTGAGCTGCTTTTTGTTGACGATGCTGCCCTTGTTGCCCATTCAGAAGCAGCCCTGCAGTGCCTAACATCCTGCTTTGCAACAGCTGCAGAGTTGTTTGGGCTGGAAGTCAGCCTGAAGAAAATGGAAGTTCTCTACCAGCCCACACCACAGGAAGAACACCATCATCCCCACGTCAGCATAGGCAAATCTGTGCTTAAGTCCGTCCAGCAGTTCACCTACCTGGGAAGCATCATCTCTTCAGACGCCAAGATTGATAAAGAGATAGATCACAGATTAGCAAAGGCATATAGTGCATTTGGAAGGCTTCACAAAAGAGTCTGGAGCAACAAGCACCTGAGACAAAGCAACAAAATCAGTGTGTACAGAGCTATCGTACTGTCTATTCTCCTATATGGGTCTGAAACATGGGTCACCTATCGCCAACACCTACGACTCCTCAAACGCTTTCATCAGCACTGTCTTCGCACAATCCTAAATATACACTGGACCAACTATGTGACGAATGTTGCTGTCCTTGAGCAAGCAGGGATCACCAGCATTGAGGCCATGCTATTGAAAACACAGCTGCGCTGGGCAGGGCACATCTGTAGGATGGAAGACCACCGCCTCCCAAATATACTACTCTATCGTGAACTCGCCACGGGGCAGTGAAAGAGGCGCCCCAAAAAAGAGATATAAGGACTCCCTGAAACAACATCTCAGGCTCGGCCAGATTGATCACCAACAATGGTCCATCCTGGCCTCACATCGGGGGGCATGGGGACGCACTATCCACAATGCTGCGGCCTCTTTTGAGAAGACACGCCGAATGGGTCTCGAAGAGAAACGACAACGCAGAAAGAACTGCAACTTGGAAACAACATCACCCAAGGAGACTTTCTGCTGTGCTTTCTGCAACCGAACTTGCCTGTCTCAGATTGGCCTTCTTAGTCATCAATGTGCTTGTAGAAAGCGTGGGATGAGTCCTTCCTAAGAATCTTCGTTCGCGAAGTAATGCTGAGATTGTATCTAATTCATACCAGAGCGCATTTGGGGAAACTTAAAAGAATCATGGGCTCACTTGTGTTGATGTCATCTGTGTTGGCATTAGAACCACAAAGAGTGGGAAGTTAAGAGACCACATCATTTATTCAATAGCTTTTAATTAAAGCAATGCATTGTGTTTTCGTTTGCTTCCATGTCACTGATTTTCAGATGGATTATACTTAATGAGAGTATTTAAGCATCACAGCCTCCAGTCTATCAGGTTTTTGTAATCTGTACCAGATTCAAAGGTGTTAAATCTAAATATTACAAAGGAAGTTAATGGAAATAATTTGCATTTTAATTTGTGACAAAGATGTATCAATCTTTTTTATTGGCCATGCATTAAAAAAAGGAAAAAATGTATATCATTTAACACTCTTTCCTTTGTTTTAAAACATGTTTAAACAAAGGCAAGGAAATGCGGGTATTCGTTTTGGAGACAACCTTTCAGAAGCGGTAAAGGTGGTGAGAGAAGGATGTCTTGAGGCTCCCCTGTCGTTGGAAAAACTGGAAAAAAATTGGATAGACTATAACTTTGCCCAGGAGGAAATTCGTCTTTGCAAAGATATGGTGTGTAGATTGTATTGCTATTTTTGTTTGCTTGTTTTTATAGTTTGAAAAAATTCAGCGTTCTTCAGCGTGGTCACTGTGAAATCCACACCTGTGGTATTTCCTGCATCCACGCAGCTGATTCGGGTCCTTATTGAAAAGCTTTTGCCAAATCAGGTACTCCAGCCTCGTCCATCCACTTCAGTAATAAAGTCAGGCAGCGGGGCTTGAGGCCTTAGTTCCTTTTGTCCGCGAAAGCAGCAACAACTCGGTGTTCTCTACTCTTCTAAAACAACTATTCGTTTGACTCAAGGACTCCCATTTGACTACTCTAACAGACTGCAATTCCAACTTGTGTTCTGGGACCTTTGTTTATCCTACTCAGACCAGTATGGCATTTTCTTCAACTTTGAAATGTATGGCCTATGGGGGGAAGTTGCTCCAGGGTGATTCCCACCCTCTTTGTGTCTCTTGCCAGTGGGAGGAAAAACCCACTCCCTCCCTCCAAGGTGCTGCGTCCTCTGAAGCGCAGGCTTCTTTGCCCTTGGCAATGGGCAGTAATTTACCTTCTTTTTCTTCTGTTCCCCTCGCTCAGAAAGCGGGAGGGAAGATGACTTTTAAACAGCCTACCACCCCTTTGCAGAACCAGGAAGTGGCAGAGCTTGTGCCAATCAAATGCCACTGTAGTGAGATGCCACTGCAGCAAAATGCCACTGTGGCTTAGAGCCAGTAGCCCTGTTTAGGTTGCAGCCTAGTCTCTCAGCTGTTTCTATCTTTGGAGGATGGCTTGCTCACACTGCACATACTTTCCCTGCCCCATTTACCCCAGTAGACAGTGGACGCTGCAGAGATCCTTGCCATGCTTTTGACTCCCTCAGGAGAGGGGAGGCTCAAGGCAGCCACGCTGCCTGTGCGAGTGATGGCTAGCAAAGGCTTTGGGAATCAGCCCATGGAGTATAAATCCTTGGAGGGGCCTTTGAGTTACCATCCTCCCTCTGCATCTTGCCGCCTGGGAGCTTCAGTGACACTCAGAATGTAAGTACTGTGTCTTTTGGTCCCCATCTGCCACTTGGGCCATGCCTCAACAGGTAGGTTGGTACTATTTTGAATAGGCACCATCTGTTCCCTCCTTTCCTTCTCAAGGATTTGGAGTCCCTTCTTTTGGTTTTCAGGGGTTTAATAAGATTTTTCCCCAAGCTCATTCTGGGGCTTTCTCTCAGTTGCAACCAGTGAATGGGTCTGATGTAGATTCGGACTCCTATGAGGAGCAGATTTCTCCTACTCTCAAGGAGGACTTTTCCATCCCAGCTTTCATAGAGGATGAGTCACCTTATTTTTCCTTATTTATTGCTCATCTGGCACATTCCCTTCAGTTGCCTTCCATATCTTCTTTTGATACACCAGTAGAGCATCTGCTTTTCTCGGTTGAACAACTGCAGAAACAAGCTCCAAGAACAGTTCTCTCAGCACTTCCATACTTGCTTACGCTTGCAAAAACCCCCCCCAACAACAATAAAAAACAAACAAAACCCAAAAAAGCAGCTTCTGTGGCAGGGATTTCTAAGTTTGTAAATGCATGTTACTGCATAGGCACCTCTTCAGCAGAGTGGTTAGTTAGTTAAGCCTACTAAACTAAACTTTATTGTGGTCAAAGTTGTTCAATGCAAGAAAGCTAAGAAACTTCACGCCAGTCCACAGTGGTAAGAAGATCCACAGCACTGTTGGCCTGCTCACTTGCATGATTCATTACCATGCTTGTATGGCAACCTATCAGGTTCTCTTATGGGATAACTTAACACTTTATTTGGATCTCTTTCCCCTACAACATCAACAGATTCCAAGGGCTTTCTGTCAGGAAGCTCTCTCCTTAGCTTCTCACCAGAAAGATAAGTCTAAGCACAGCACTGATGCAGCACACGATGTTTGCTGCCGCAATGGCCATTTGCCACCATGCTTGGCTGAGATCCTCTACCCTCTGCAAAGAAGGCAGAGCAATGGTAGAGGAACTGCCCATGGCAGAACATAGTCTGTTTCACCACAATATTCGTGCAATATTCGTGCCAGGGATGCCCAGTGCCTCTTGGGACATATAGCATTCACCACAGCCGCCACTCCTTTTTCCTGTTTGCACCTTTGGCCCCTTCAGAATTGGTTTCTTTGTACATTCCATCTCATGCAGGATGACCCCAACAAACGTCTCATTGTCCCTTTATCCATCCGCAACTGGTGGACTCATGACTCCAATCTGAGTGTGAGTGTATTTTTTCATCCTCTGAGACCCTCAATAATGTTCGCAACAGACACTTTCCTCTCAGGATGTTGAGCTCACCTCAAGGGTCACACCACCCATTGTGCGGCCATAGAGGGCACACAGCACATCAACTATTTGGAGTTACTCGCAGTAGAAAGGGCACTGCATTTTTTCTGTCATGTGCTCATGGACAGTATTGTCCAGCATACCACCACCAACGTGATTGTAATATTCTATAACAACAAATAGGGTGGGATGCACTTTCGCACTTTGCTTGTCCTCATCAGAATCTGGGACTGGTATATAGCCAAAACCATAACCATTGATGAACTCTCTTGCCGACTCCCTCAGTCGGACAGTTTATACTGACCACAAATGTTCCCTTCATCCTTCCCAGGCCCGGGAACTCTTTGTCAGATGGCAAACTCCCCTTGTGGACTTGTTTGACTCACCTGCCAACACGAAGTGCCAGTTCTTTGGAGCACGTCTTCCTCACCACCACCAGACAGGCTGTTTGGGAGATGCCTTCCTCCTGGATTGGCCATCCGCCCTCCTGTACATTTTTCCACGACTGCCACTGCTCTGCAGAGTGGTCTCTCATCTTCAAGCAGAGCAGATCGATTGCATTCTCATCACACCATGGTGGCCCCCATGGTTTGCCACTCTTCTTTAACTCGCAGGCAGCGATTACATTCAGTTGCTACTCAGACTGGACTTGCTGACTGTGAGCAACAGCCCAGTCCCGTACTCCCAGATCACTCAGTTCGGTTGACGGTGTGGCGGATCCGGCCTCAGCCCTCTCTCAACCAGTAAAGGACATTTTGGACCTTGCCCTGAGACTTGCCACCAAACGTTCTTACATTTGTAAATGGTGTCGTTTTTGCATTTTTTCACAAAAGCATGGGGTTGAGCTTCTGTCTGCTCCCACTTCCCTCCTTGATTTTTTGATTTCTCTGTCAGATTCAGGACTCTCATTATCATCCTTGAAGGTCTATCTGGCAGCCATAGCTTCATTTAGAAGAGTGCATTCTCTTCCTCTCCTTTTGCCGATCCTCTTGTGAAGAACTTTCTGCAAAGCTTTAGAAATTTCCGGCCACAAGTACGGCCTGTGCCCCCCTCTTGGAGGGTGGAGGTTGTTCTTTCCACCCTTACATAACCACCATTCGAGCCAATGGCCACTTCCAACATGTCCCATCTATCATGGAAAACAGCATATTCAGTGGCTATTACTTCTGCTCGTCGTGCTAGTGAGTTTACGGCTCTTTTAGTCAATTTCATAAGGATAAGGTCATGCTCTGCACAGACATTTCCTTCTTACCTAAGGCAGCATCACAGTTTCATATGTCTCAGGACATTGTCCTTCCAACCTTATTTCCAAACCCCTGTACTCCTCTGGAGCACTCTTTACACCTTCTTGATGTGCGGAGAGCCCTTGCCTTCTATGTCCACCGCACAGCTCTATTATGGAAGTTACTAAGATTTTTTGTCAAGTACCATAAGGACTCTGTAGGCCTTCCGGTTTCTACCCAGAGATTGGCAGCCTGGATAGTTGCAGCTATATGGCTAGCATATCAGATGGCAGGACTGGACTTACCTGTTCAGATCCATGTTCATTCCACTCGAGCAGTGGCAGCCTCTACGGCAGTGTTTCCCAACCTTTTTTGAGCCGCAGCACATTTTTTACATTTACAAAATCCTGGGGCACACCACCAACCAAAATAACACAAAATGACACTCTAACACAGTAATACATATAGTTAATATGTTTTTAAATGTATTTATACACTCAGTGTGAAACCTGGGCCTGTTTTGAGGAACACAACATAGATATCCTGGCAGGAATGGCAGAAAGACACACACGAAGGTCTTGCTCAACAGCTGGGAGTTATAGTTCACCTGTAATCAAAGAGCATTCTGAACTCCACCAATGATGGAATGGAATCAAACTTCCCACACAGAACTACTATAACCAAGAGAAAATACTATAAGAATTTAGTGGGCATTGACCTTGAGTTTTGGAGTTGTAGTTCACCTACTGTATATCCAGAGTGCACTGTGGAGGGGAGGGAGGAAGACGTGGGATGAGTCTGCGCAGTAGCGCCCGCACGGGACACGTCTTCCTCCCTCCCCCCTCCTGCAGAAGCAGCAGCGTGAGCACAGCGAGGCTGGGAAGAAAGGATCCCGAGTGGAGAAGAAAAAGTGTTTGGCAGGAGGGGGAAGAAAGGGTATTGGAGGTTCCAATTTTCCACGGCACACCTGATGATCGCTCACGGCACACTGGTTGGGAAACACTGCTCTACGGCATTTTTGCAAAGTGTGCCACTGGATGACATTTGTCAGGTGGCCATTTGGTTGACACCGCACACATTACAAACTGGACTTGGTCGTCAAAAAACATGCGGCTTTTGGAAGAACAATTCTTTTTTCTGCACTAGCATGACGCCCACCATCCATGGGACTGCTCGCTACTCTAGCACAGGTGTGGATTTCACAGTGACCACGTTGAAGAAAGTAAGGTTGCTTACCTGTAACCATGTTTCTTCGAGTGGTCAACTGAGAAATTCACACAACCCGCCCATCGTCCCCGCACTCTGTCAGGCCTTCTATCTCCGACTGTCTTTCGCAGTACGGAACTAAGGCCTCAAGTCCCGCTGCCTGGCTTTATTATTGAAGTCGATGGGCAGGGCTGGAGTCCCTGATTTGACAAAAGCTTTTCAATAAGGATCCGAATCAGCTGCATGGACGCAGGAAATACCACAAGTATGAATTTCACAGTTGACCACTCGAAGAAATATGGTTACAGGTAAGCAACCTTACTTTTTGGGCATTACTGTGCAATGCACCTAATAATGTGTGATAAAATTAAGCTGAGTTTGCAGTCTCATAAAGCGGGAAGTCCTGGAAGAAGAAAAGAAACTTGTGGATGTTCTTGGGAAAAGGTCTTTGGGCCAAAGACAGTGAAGCAACAGTTTATAAGTGATAGCTATCTGGAAAAAGTTCTTCTGGAATAAGGGCAGAGAGCTTTTTTCATACCAAAGCCTGAATTCAATTCCAGAGGAACTCAGAATGGAGGTGTATGCCATTGATTGGCATGATCAAAGCAACAAAAAAGGAACCAGAAATTAAAGCATTTGGGTTTTAGAACAAAACCAGTAGAAATGCCTGGTGCTCTCCCCGTGTGGATTATACTATAGAAGTTGAATGGTTCTTTCTTACTTTGTTTTGCAGAGTCACTTGTCTTCAGGTGCAAACTAGAAAGTTTCAGATATAAAGTCCTGATTTCTTTCTCTTTTGTGTACAGGACAATATTCAGTGCTTAATTCTTCGTAGAAATGAAATGCAACAGATGTTGTATTGTGCCATAGGAGAATTCATCAATGAAGTGAATGACTTGCCCCTTTTGCAACGCTTAGAAGTATTGAAGGTTGGTAACAGTGTTATGCACTATTGTACCATCAGGGTATAGAGCAGGCATCCTCAAACTGCAGCCCTCCAGCTGTTTGGGCCTTCAGAATTCCTGAACAAGTTTGTTAGGGCTTCTGGGAGTTGGAGGCCCAAAAAGCTGGAGGGCCGCAGTTTGAGGATGTCTGGTATAGAGGTACTGTCACACTACATAGTTACAGTACGATCCCCATATCTGCAGGTGATGCATTTCTGGACTTCATGTAAATATGTGAAACTGCAGATAACAGCGAACCCTATTGAAATTAAGCATTTCTGACCCAAAATGTGGAACCTAAAAATGCCTAGAAATGATATAGTTTGTCAGATATGGTTAAATGAAACTGTGGATCCCATCCTGTGGATATGCAGATTGTATTATGGGTTGCAGTGAGTTTTCTGGGCTATATGGCCGTGTTTCAGAAGCATTCTCTCCTGATGTTTCGCCCAGATCTATGGCAGGCATCCTCGGAGGTTGTGAGATCTGTTGAAAACAAGGCGAGTGGGGTTTACATATCTGTGAAATGACCAGTGTGGGAGAAAGAACTCTTGTCTGTTTGAGGCAACTCTGAATACTGCAATTGATCACCTTGATTAGCATTAAATAGCCTTTCAGCTTCAAGGTGTGGCTGCTCCTGCCTGGGGGAATCCTTTGTTGAGAGATGATTAGCTGGCCCTGATTGTTTCTTGTCTGGATTTCCCCCGTTTTTTAGTGTTCTTTCTTTACTGTCCTGATTTTAGAGTTTTTTAAATTAAAAAACTGGTAGCCAGATTTTGTTCATTTTCATGGTTTCCTCCTTTCTGTTGAAATCATCCACATGCTTGTGGATTTCACTGGCTTCTCTGTGTGGTCTGACATGGTGGTTAAGAGTGGTATAGCATTTCTGTGTTCTCAAATAATATGCTGTGCCCAGATTGGTTCATCAAGTGTTCTGCTACGGCTGACTTCTCAGGTTGAATTAGTCTGCAGTGCCTTTCATATTCCTTGATTTGTGTTTGGGTGCTACTTTTGGTGGTTGCTATGTAGAGTTGTCCACAGCTCCATAGTATACAGTAGACTCCTGCAGGGATAAGAGGATCCAAACAGACAAGAGTTCTTTCTCCCACCCTGGACAGTCCACAGATATATAAACTCCACTTGCTTTGTTTCCAACATACCTCTGAGAATGCCTGCCATAGATGTGGGCAAAACAATAAAGTTTCTGGAATATGGCCATACAGCCCGGAAAACCCGCAGCAACCCAGTGATTCCGGTCATGAAAGCCTTCAACAACAGATTGTATTCTATTGTGCTGTAATCTTGTTTTAACTGGCATGGAATTTCAGGTTAACAGTTTAGGGAGGAGCATTTACACATCTCAGTCACAGAGCAATAGGCTCTTATCCTCAGAATTTTATAGGATGTTGCCATAGTAGTTAAAGTGCATTGGCAATGGTTTAGTTCTACAACATGAAAGTATCAGCTTCCAGAGATGACCTACTGGCATACATGATCAAGCAGGTCTGTAATATCCCCCTCTTCATGTTGTGGGCTACATTTCAGAAGAAGGAACTGGCGAAACCACCCCTGAGAATTCCTTGACTAAGGAAACCCTATGAGATTCATGAGGTCACCATAAGTTGACATGACAAGCAACTTGAAGGCACAAGAAAAGCAAAAGTAATATGTACTTATGTCCACGAGATGGCATCCTCTGAGCGTTTTGGTCATACTTCTGAATGGTGATGCAATTGGCATAGGCAATTACAGGCTTTTTTTGCAAGCCATTACAACCGTTTCTTGAAAGAAAATACTACTGATTTGCAGTGTCTTGATATTGTCAACCCATAGATTTAGCGTGTTGTTATTAACTATTGAAAATAGGTGTTTGAACTCTGAATTTTTATTAAAACTTTTCAAGATTTTCTCTCGGGATGTATATAGCATGACTAAAGATGACAGTTCTGACATTTTAGTCCTCAGGGAAAGCACCCACGTCCCTATCATTTCCTTTCTCAGAAATATTTACAATGCTGAGATTTATCTTGTTGCTTCTTCCTCTCTTCATCCATTTGTTTATATAGCACGTTCCCACCAATAATTAGATTCAAGGTGACTGATACCATATTTAAAACAGCCCAGATTAAAAACTATCCAAAACTTCAACAAGTATACAAGTATAAAAGTTATTTTAAAAGCAAGTAAACTATTTATAAAAAGTCTGTACAAAACATAAAACAACGCAGTATGACTGGAGGAAATTGACCACAGAAACACAGAAAGGGAACATTTTAAATAAAATCTATGAATATTCATCCACAAAAGTTTAAAAATGCAAATGTGGCAAGATGACTGAACCTTAATTTTGCCATTTTATATAGAGATGACCATTTTACTATACCATTGCACATACTGGGACAAGAATCCATAAATTTTGATATCCATGGGAAGTTCTGGAACCAAAACCTTTTTCCAGGTTCTTCCAGATTTTTGGAAATTCATTCTGGGTCCTTGCTATATGGATCCCGATACTAATTGTATCACTAATTGTTTTTCTATTTTGTATTTGGAGAGATGGTTACCTAAATTATGCTAGAGAATGGATAGAAGTTTTCCATGGGCTAATTTTTGCTTCATTTTATAATGTAATATTTCTTTTGTGTGTGTGTACTTTCCTCTTCATTTATGTCTGTTTTTCTCTCCCAATCCTGATGGTGTTTCCTTCCTGATTCTGTAGACATTGCAGGGGTCTTTGGAGTCTTCATATGGTTATGCTCATCATGAAGCAGAAAGTTCTGAGGATACATTTCAGAAGTTCTTTGAGTGGAAGAATGGAAAGCTGGAGGAATTCAACCGGGTCAGAAATGCCACAGAAGCTTCCTTGCAAAATCTTGTGATGGGTTTCAAGAAAATATTTCAGGTAGAGGTGACTCTGTTATCTCAAACAAGAAAGAAAACCTCAGCTTTCAGTGACATGATCTGTGGGGTCAAGCTGCTGGTTATTTTGGAGTTCAATGTCTAAAAGTCTCTGTGAAGTCTCTTTAATAGAAAAAAGTGATATATAAATAAATGTAGTGATGATGATGATTATGGTACTTTGCTTCTTTCAGAAGCACTTGTGGGGGAGAAGAAGTGAAATTTGTGATCTGTAGACATTTCCTTCTGCTATGACCAAAGTAGTAGTAGGTGAAACTCTCACTTCAGAATTCAGTTTCTGTGGTCTTAATCTGCATTTTATCAGTGGATTGTAACTTGTATTTTAACTGAGTATCTTGTTGTATGTCTTGTAATAGAGTTCTATCTCTTGTTGATGTTGTATCTTGCCTCGAGCCGTGGGAAGAGAGTGGTAATAAATTCATTATTAATATTAATATTAGAGTCAAAGATTAGGACAGAAATGGGGAAAACAGCAAAAATGGTGATGTAGAGAAGGGGGGATGTGCTTCTAGAATCTGAATATTAAATCTCCCCAATTTTGCCTGGAATTTTACACTGACAATTTTTTAAACCTAATGCAAGTTCCATAATTCTACCATTTTTCTTTATTTTTTTTACAGACATCTTCTTGAAAGTGGACAAATAGGTTGGATAATTGCATTAGATATATAGTAATGCATATGCATATATGCATATAACCTACTTTAGTCTGTTCACCAGTGAAGGCCACGTACGTGGTTTTGCAAGTGTTCTTCCTTAGCAAAACACACATGGGAATGGGAGTCTCAACATTTTTCTGAAGCCACACTTTCAAACTGCCTATTTGTGGGAAGCTTTCTAGGAACTTAACACATGGAGTGAGAACATATCATTCCTATGATATAACTTCACAGAGTGGGGCAGCTGATTGGAACACTCTTTCATCACCTTCAGCCTGATGACCTAGGAAGCTTTTATTAGTCTGTGCTTCGCAGCATTTGATCTGTAGCAGAATATCTAGATGCTCCACTTTCTACATATACTGGTATATAACACTGGCGAAGACACATTTTTAGTGTCTCAAATGATAGACCTGTTCTGGGGTATATTTGATCATCTGATTCCAAATATGACACCAGTTTGCCTCATCAGTTCCAGTTTTTGAGATAGAGAACATATGATGTATACCAGTCTTTATCTGCTCACTCATAGAAAATCATAACCATATCTAAGAAACTAGCGGTGATATCTGTTACATTATTTTACTCTTAATATTTCCTCCTCCTCCTAAAAGAGGTCTGTGGACCCACAATCTAGTAGACACAGTACAAATGTTGTGGTATGGTGGGAAGAAAGCAAATGTAGAACCAGCCAGACTTCCAGTACTATAGATCAGGAGCGAATTGTGTCATCTCTGAATCACTTGCCATGGTGTCCTTCCTGGGAGGCAGGGATGATAATGATGTGTTTGGATCCTCTGACTGATGTTAGAAGCTAGAGTGTGCTCTGGAGTTCCTTGACAGCAGAACAACTACATTAAGAAAGACCGTATAAGAAGTGCACCTTCTCCAGTCTCTGGCGCTTCAGCTACAATGCACAATGTCTTCCAATGCAGCTGTAACACACATTGTCATTAAAATTGGCAAATAAAAGTACAGCATTGTGCCAGTAGGTCTCAAGTGATTTGTCTTTTAGAATAATTGTTTAGTAAGGGGAAGGAACGTGTACCAGGTTAGCGCACTGGGCTTTTGAAGTTGCATATGTATCTCAGAATGCCAGATGAACTCGGTTGAAATAATGATTTTGTACTGAAAAATAGGCCCCCTGGTGGCGCAGCAGGATAAATTGCTTAGCTGCTGAACTTGCTGACCGAAAGGTCAGTTTGAATCCGGGGAGTGGAGTGAGCTCCTGTTGTTAGACCCAGCCTCTGCCAACCTAGCAGTTCAAAAACATGCAAATGTTAGTAGATCAATAGATACCACTTTTGTGGGAAGGTAACGGTGCTCCTTGCAGTCATGCCGGCCACATGACCTTGGAGGTGACTACGGACGATACCGGCTCTTTGACTTAGAAATTGAGATGAGCACCACCCCCCAGAGTTGGACATGACTAGACTTAATGTCAAAGGGAAACCTTTACCTTATTGAAAAATACAATTGCTGCAGATTTAAGCAAGAAACGCCTGTGTTGGCGCCATCATTGACCAGGTTCTTTATTATCAGAATTGTATGCAAGGAATATACTATTGGGACATTGCCCATTGCTCTTAAGCCTACAGAAATGAGCAAAGCTAGCCAGATCGCTCTAATATTTTTAAAGAAACCCTCCTTTTCCTATTGCCTCTAAATAAAATTATTATTACTATATACATTGTTATAATTATCTTTGCTTTTACAGTTCTTTGATATGAACGGGGAAACCATTTCGAAATATGAGGATGTCGGTATGGATGTGGATGAAGTTCTCAAGAAGGCTGAGATGGATATTTCTCAGGAGCTGGACCTTTTCCGCACTGTAAGTTTGTTTGTTTTGCAACAAGCCTTTGGCTATATTTAGATTCCTTTAATGAATACAAATGAGGACCCTAGATTTCACCAAACACTTTACATGGCAGATTGATTATTGTTGTTTTATATCTGCAGCTATTGCTGTATTTTACTGATTTTAACCAGGGGTTTTTGTGAAGTGAGATATTTATGTTGGCTGTTATTGTTTTATGTTATCGTTTCTGCAATTTTTGTACTTTATGTGTTTGCAGTGCAGCTTTGAGTGTTTTGTAAGCTGCCCTGAGTCCCTCTGGGAGATGATGGTGGGGTATAAATAAAGTTTATTGTTGTCATTGTTTTTTTTAATTTTAAAAGGAAAACTCCTAGGCTTCATTTCTTTTGGACAGAATACATGTTAGTGTTGGAAAGTTTCAGTGTCATGTAAGAAGCAGTTTTGTCCAAAACTTGCTGTAGCAAATTTCCCAAGCAATCGAGTATTATATGGTCAGGACAAGCTTAAGTGATTACAAGTATGCATTTTGAATTAATGTAGGGCAGAAAAAGGATAACTGCAGAAGCTCTGGGGGCTTTGTATTTCCCCCATGTTTTGTGGGCTTCACCATTATTAATAAAACAGAAGATACTGAAAGATTGTTTCCATGTTTTTTGAAAAATGTGTGGGATACTGAATAGTAATGGTGGGGCTTTATGGCAGGGGTGGGCAACTATTTTTTCCAAGGGGCCACATGAGAGCAAAAAAATATTATGCAGGGCCGCACCTAAAGGCGGAACTACATGCTAATCTACATAATTTATTTATTTCACTTACTATATTTACCATATATTACACATCATTAATATTAACATATTAATATATCAAGAAATATTCATATATTATTAGTATTATTATCATAATTATTATATTATAGTACAGGGGTGGGCAATAATATCCATGAAGCAATTAAATTTATATTATATCTCCCAGAACACAATTATATCAATGAAGCAATCAATTTAATATTATATCTCCCACAACAAAATTACATCAATGAAGCAATCAATTTAATCTTATATCTCCCAGAACACAATAACATACCTCTTCTTTCCTCCTTTGGAAGAGGAGGTCCGGGCAGCGCGCCTTCCCTGGCGATGCCAGGTAGCGGTGGCAGCGCTGCTTACCGGCGAAAAAGGGAGGCCCGGGCAGGTAGAAAGCCATGCGTGGCTTTGTTTACGGCAAAAGCAAGCAAGGGAGGCGAACGCGGGGTCCCCTTCCTCTCGCACACGCTTGAAAACAAACTCTGAAGGACGCCCCGCCCCCTGAACGTCTCCCGCCGAACATGCTCAGGGGGCGGCGCCTCCTCTGCAGTTTGTTTGGCAACGTGAACGAGAGGAAGGGGACCTCGCGTTCGCCTCCTATGATTGCTTTTGCTTTGTATCTGGCAAAAAACAAGCATAGGAGGCGAACGGGGTCCCCTTCCTCTCGTTCACATTGCCAAACAAACTGCGGAGGAGCGCCGCCCCTGAGCGTGTTCGGCGATGCCGGCTGCGACGTCATCGCGGGAGACGCTCAGGGGCGGGGCGTCCTCTGGAGTTTGTTTTCAGCGTGCGTGAGAGGAAGGGGACCCCGCGTTCGCCTCCCTTGCTTGCTTTTGCCATAAACAAAGCCATGCATGGCTTTCTACCTGCCCGGGCCTCCCATTTTCGCCCGGTAAGCAGCGCTGCAACCGGCTCCCTCTCTCCCCCGGTAAGCAGCGCTGCCCAAGGCCCCTCGGGCCGGATGGGAGCGCCCAAGGGGTCACATCCGGCCCCCGGGCCGCCAAATGCCCATCCCTGCTTTATGGGGTGAATTATGTCCCCTGGAGTCTTTAAAAGAAGCAACATTTCAATTTCTTGCAAAAAAAATGCTGGTGGGATGGGGATGGTTCTCAGTATTACAGGAACTACCCTCCTTGGAGACTATAAGAACTGAATGCTTTCTATTGTCTATTCTTTGCAAAAAAAGAAAGGGAAAAATAAGTTCTCACAAATATTGTCTTAAAATGACATTCATAGTGTTAGATGTTTAAATCAACACACTTTATGCACCAATAGATAATATTGCCTGTCCCTCTGTGTACAATTCTGTTTAGGAACCAGATGAAAAGGATAAAAAAATAATCCTAAATGTTTACGTAGAGGTTAAACGTATGGCCCACCAAGAGCAGCAGCTGTTATATACTGTCCATACCAAGCATCTTGAAAGTATTGAGGTCAGTTTGTCTATTTTATTTCTTGTTTGCTCAGAAATGATAGCCAAAATGGAATTGTAGAGCTATAATGTATAGTAAAAAATGCACAACTTTTTTCCAGAGTAAACGATAATCAAAAGTGAGAAGGAAGTCAACAAACCTTTTTTCTTGTTTTTTCCACTTTTTTCTTTTTCTCTTTCATTTTCCTACTTTCTGTTCACGACATTGTTCTCCCACCTTCATTGTAAATGATACAATGTTGTTGGTTATTTTCTCTCTCTCTCTCCAACTCTTCTTTCTTGATAAAACTTCAATAAAAATATGTTTAAAAAAGGGGACCTAAAAGACTAGGGCAATATCCAATTCAGCCTTCGCTAGAATAGACCCATTGAAATCAAGGAGACTTAAATGGTAACTAACAAGTCCCATTCATTTTGATGGGTCTGCTTTATTAGGGACTAAATTTGATCTAAGGCAGACCTGGGCAATTGCCGGCCCTCCAGGTGTTCTGGACTTCAAATCCCAGAAATCCTAACAGCTGGTAAACTGGCTAGGATTTCTGGGAGTTGAAGTCCAAAACACCTGGAGGGCCGGCAATTGCCCAAGTCTTCCTTAGATCAAATTTAGTCCCTAATAAAGCAGACCCATCAAAATGAATGGGACTTGTTAGTTACCATTTAAGTCTCCTTGATTTCAATGGGTCTATTCTAGCTAAGGCTGAATTGGATTTTGCCTTAGGTAAAGATTTCCTTTGACATTAAGTCTAGTCGTGTCTCCATTTCTAACCCGGAGAGCCGCCTTTGTCCATAGACACCTCCAAGGTCATTTGGCATGACTGCATGGAGTGTCCTTACTTCCCACAGAAGTGTTACCTGTTGATCTACTCACATTTGCATGTTTTTGAACCGCTAGGTTGGCAGAAGCTGGGGCTAATAGTGGGAGCTCATCGTGCTCCCTAGATTTGAACCACCAACCTCTTGGTCAGCAAGTTCAGTAGCAAAGCGATTTAACTCACTGTGCCTCCAGGAGGCCCAAATTTGCCTTAACATGGGTTTTTATACTCCAGTGCTAGGAATAGATACACACATAATTTTCTCTGTAACTGAAATAATGGAACAGCTTCCCCCCTCCGGGGTGGTGGTGGTTAATTTATTTGCTCTGGGCTCTCTAAATCTGTTTCTTAGTTATTACTTTTTATTTTCAGTTCAAAAAACAGCTTGCGGAATGGCTGGATACAAGTCCTAATATTGACAATTTGTTACTGATTAAGAAGAGAATTAAAAGCCTAAAGAGTCAGCTGAGATGGAAGATGGCAGAAAAAATCTACTTGGAAGAAGTATGGGGAAAGTGTTTTGATTCCTTCACAGACCTCACTGTTTAAGAGTACCTTTTCTTACTGTTTAAGGAATGGATTCATGCCCATGTCTAAAAAGCAGTTGTTGTCTGGCACTTTAGAAATCTCTCTTTTGAGAAAAACATACTTCCTAAGCAGTCAACGCAGAAAACCTGATTAAACAAATAAAAGTATGAAACACACACACACACACACACTCAAGAGTAAAAATGCAAGCGAGCAGATGCTTAGAAAATATTAGAGTTGGGCACATTGTTTTTCAATAGAAGAGGCGAAGAAGGGATAGCGAGTAGAATATCAACAGTCAGAAACAAATATTCTTTACATTTTGTGAATAATAGACCTACAAGCAATTTTCTGTGTGTTTTGCTGTCAAGATTCCACATGGGGCTATTAAGATGTAGTGAATAAGAGTTGTCGTGAATATCTCCAATGCTGTTGGCACAGTTACTGCAGATGAAATGGTGGAGGAACGCATGAGAAATTATGTGGCATGAACAGAAGGGGTATAGTTGCTGGGTGAATTGGGAAGAAGTACTGTATAAGGGCTATGTAAGTATCCAGCAAGGAATCCAATTGGATTTCTGGATCAAAGGCTTTCCTAGTCAAGCTTCCTGCTTTTTTAAATGGTTTCCCAGGTACTTCCCAGGACATGGGAACAGTCGTGTCCTACTATTGTCCTCCAGCAGCTAATATTTAGAAGCATCCTTGAGACACCATCATGACTAGTAATCTTGTCCTCTGCGATTTTGTGTCATTCTTTTTAAAGTCCAACCATACATCTAGTATGTTTAGTAAGGGGAATAATTATGTCAAGTATGGGGGAAAACAAGCACAGATCGGTAAAAGTACACATCAGTGTTAATTCTTTAAAAACCTTACATTAAAAAGTTGTCATTTCAGTTGTAGTAGTACATTGAATAATTTTATGTGTCATTATAGTCTTGTATTGACTTACTTATTTCCTTCACTTGTATACTGCTTTTCTTACCCCAAGGGGAACTCAAAGCGGTTTCCAACATATTTATGGCAAAATTTAATGCCTCATACATATGAAACCTAACATAAAACAACAATAACATATAACTGTCAATTATTAGATCGTAAAAACATAACATTAAAACATGGAGTTAAAACATTAATATAAACATTAAAATTACATAATCCAAAATCATGGTCTAAGGCCATTCCAAATATCAATTGCACATAATCCCTGATCATTCCTTGTATTGCTTACTACCCAAAGGCTTGGTCCCATAGCCAAGTTTTTACTTTTTTATCTGAAGGCTAGAAGGGAAGGCGCTGATCTAATTTAATTGGGGAGGGAGTTCCAGAGTCGGGAAACCACCACTGAGAAGGTCCGTTTCTCGTCCCCACCTGTGAGGGGGGTGGGACTGAGAGCAGGGCCTCCCTGGATGATCTTAACCTCTGAGATGGTTCATAGAGAGAGATACGTTTGGACAGGTTAGCACAACATTAACTTAGCAATATTGCATAGTAAAATGTCATTTCTGAATTGTTTTTATTCTGGATAGACAACTTGGAAGCAAAGCTTGGAAAGTTACCTATAAAAAGGATGAATATAATAACATATTTAAGCACACCATCACTCAGAAGTGTAAAATGACATTTTGGATCCCAGCCTGTCATATCAATTCTGTTATCAAATTGTTTTTTTGTATTCTGGTTTCTGAAATTGCCAGACAATGCTGCCTGGGGGATTATAGTAGTTGTTGTCCTAGAAATTAAATTTACCTGACTGTGATGATTCATCAGGTACAAGAATCCTTCAGTTAAATCAGAACTGAACTTCACAGAATGGTCTGGATTGTGTGGGCAAGTTAAGACCATGGGTAGCATGCAGTGCTCCAGAGTCGGTTTTTTGTTTTGTTTTTGCAAATAGCGTTTCAAATACCCTTTTGTCTGTGTGAGGATCATTTCCCTTCATCACCCCCCCCCCCCCAGGATCAATTGAAGCCCACAAAAGGCTGTGCTGCTGTTAAAAATAACTGCTTCTAAAATATCCTAGGGCAACCTAAAATATAGGAGAAATGCCCCTTAGTTTGGGGCAATTTCAATTT
Source organism: Anolis apletophallus (assembly GCA_030556195.1). Classification (NCBI taxonomy): domain Eukaryota; kingdom Metazoa; phylum Chordata; class Lepidosauria; order Squamata; family Anolidae; genus Anolis; species Anolis apletophallus. Next base: position 49,877,490 of record JARBWK010000008.1, read on the forward strand.
TTCTTTGGTGAGGTGCACCCCAAAGTCCCATGGGGGTTTACATCAACTCTCTAGCCTTTGACATTTGCCCATCCTTGATAAAGAGCATTGCTTCTGAAACTCTGGATCCCAACCCCAAAAGGAGTCTTCTGAACTCAGTGTGGGGGTCCCGAAAAAATTGGGAATAGTAAAAGGTTTCTGAACATCACCTAGTGCCTATTTTCAAAATTTACACAAAACTATTGTGTGGCGTACAGTAGACACTGCAGAAAATGCTTCAGCTGTATTTCATAAAAGGAAGATTAGCCTATTTAGTAAGCCTTGCAAATGCTGGTTTGTTATCATTAAATATTTGATTCTCATACCTATTTTATGTACCAAGATACCTAGGGTCACATAAAAATCTCTCTGACCGAAAGGGGTTGTGAGTATAAAGGCTTAAGAAGCCCTAATCTAGACCAGTGTTTCCTAACCCATTTAATTTGACAGTCCCCCCTCCCCCCGCCTCTCATTGAGTACCAGCACTGTATTTGTGCCATTGGCAATTGTTTCTTGTAAACGAATCCTGACACAAGAAAATTGATTGTTTTCAGTCAGTTCTTCTGTCTTCGAGGAAGATGTATTGTGAGTAATTTGGCCACACAGTTGAATCCCCAAACTCCTTCCCAGTACTTAAATTGTCCTTTTCAACAAGCAAACCAAAGAAAATAAAATTAGTATTAATTTCAGCAGATGAACAATTGGAAAATAGATTTGAAATGCAGAACTCCTTATGAAATGAAGCTGCATTGATGTTCAGCCATAGTATACATTATATTCTCTGATATTGAAGACATAAAAATTCTTTGAGATAATAACATTTGAAATATCTACCTTTAGTCTGATGACTACAGTGAGTTCACAGTGAGAAAAATAAAAGAAGAAATCACTGCACTACGAAACAATATCTTTCAGGAAATATCCAAGGAACAACAAGAATATGTGAGTATTCAATCCTGGATATTCTTTCTTTGAATCAGTGGAATGGCTTGTGTAAAGGTAGATATAATTTGGAAGAGGGTTAAGTTTGACCCATGGATATTTATTTATTTCATTTATATCTACCCCGACCTTCTCTCCACTAAGAGTGCTTTCCATATTGTTTGCAGACAAGCCCTGCATTCCACCCCCATAAGCCTGGTTCAGAGGTATCTTTGACCTCAACCTCTGAAATAATAACAACAACAACAGTTTTATTTCTTGCCCACCTCTCCTCACAACTCGAGGTGGGTTACAGCATAAACACATAATCATTTTAAAACACTCTATAAAATATATAATTTTTCTTCATGGTGTCTGTGAATACACACATGTGGAGTGACTGCGCCTGCATGGGCACCAACGCAAACTTCCCAGTTTAAACTTTTCAAGTTTTGGCGGTAACCCCACCCAGTCCTCAGGAGGGCATATAAGGCGCCCCGCGTGGACAATCCCCAATTCCTTTGTTTCCGCCGCAAGGCTTGCATCGGAACTTCTCGCTATGTCCACGACTCAATGGTGACGGTATCGTCCATCCTCCCTCTCTTTCGGCTGGGGGATTACTTCGCGTCAGTCGACCTTCGAAATGCTTACTTTCACCTCTCTGTCCGTCGGGGTCACAGACTCTTCCTCTCCTTTCGACTAAATGACCAGACCTACCAATTCAATGTTCTGCCCTTTGGCCTTGTAACCGCACCAAGGACTTTTACAAAATGCATGGCGTGGTTGCGGCCTACCTTCAAAGGCAGAAAATCCGGGTGTTCCCGTACCTGGATGACTGGCTGCTTGCACCTCAGTCCCCCACGGTCCTGAGGTTGCAGTTGCGCACCACGCTGGCCCTCCTTGACAACCTTGTCCTGCAGTTGAATGCCAAGAAATTTCACTTAACCCTAATGACCACCATAAAGTTTATCGGCGCCATGTTCGATCTGAAGACTCAAACCGTTTCCCTCCCCGAAGCCAGGTTTCAAGTCCTTCTGCGCGAGGTGCGATGGTTCAGACTGGCCCGAACTGTAATGGCCAAGCGCATTCAGGTGCTCCTCAGCCAAATGGCGTCCATGGTCATGGTGACCCTGCTAGTCAGGCTTCAGTTCCGGCCTCTGCAGAGATGGTTTCTTGACCACTTCAACCCGGCTCGAGACCACAACTCCAAAGTCCTGTCAGTACCGAGGTCGGTACAGAAGTCCCTGCGATGGTGGATGTCTCAACACCATATCTGCATAGGAATCCCCTTTCACCCTGCGCACCCATCAATCACCCTGACGACAGATGCGTCGATGTTCGCCTGTGGGTGCCACACAGAAGAACTCTCTGTCCAGGATCAGTGGTCGCCACAAGAGAGGTTTCACCACATCAACTACTTGGAACTGCTGGCCATCTTCAAGGCCTTGAAGGTGTTTGCTCCCTTGGTCGCCAACAGATCAGTACAGATCCTGATGGACAACATGGTGGCCATGTACTATGTAAACAAACAGGGCGGCACAGGCTCCAGAAAGCTGCTGGCACTCTCCCTAGCCCTCTGGGATTGTTGCGTAGCTCATTCGACGTAGATCTCGGCGCTGCACCTGCTGGGCTCCCTGAACGTCGAGGCCGACTCTCTCAGCTGGACCCGATCATCCTCCCACAAGTGGATGATCCAGCCGGATGAACTTGCAAAACTATTCAATGACTGGGGGCGACTGGATGTTGACCTCTTTGCTTCGCCGCTGAACAACCAGCTTCCTCGGTATGGGGCTCGTCTTCCCCCGGGCACAATGCCGGGCTGCCTCGGAGATGCCCTTCTTCTAGACTGGTACGAGGGCTTCCTCTACCTTTTTCCTCTCCGCTCATCCTCAGGGTGGTCGAGAGGATTCAAATGCCAATTGCATATTGATGGCCCCTGCATGGTATCCTGTCTTCCTACAGGTCTCCAATTTTTTCCGTCATCCTCTCCCTCTCCGCCCTGATCTTCTCACAAGGGAACAAGGCCTTCTTCTCCATCCTGACCTTCCCTCTCTCCACCTAACAGCCTGGAGAATCCAGTTCTGACGTCGCTGCAGCCAGCTGTGCGGTCCATCCTTTTGGCTGCTCATAAGCCAGCGACGGTAAAGGCCTATACCGTGTGCTTCATGCGGTTCCGGAAATTTCTCAGTGACTTAGGTGACCAAATGTTCCCGCCTTCGATAGCGGCAGTCCTCAATTTCCTGCTTTAACTGGCTGAATGCAACCTGTCCCTGTTGTTGCTGAAGTCCCACTTAGCGGCCATATGATGGCACATCCAACAGTGTGGAGGGATATCCCTGTTCCACAACGCCGTGGTGAAGATGCTCCTGAAGGGGTACACCAATCTACATCCTCCAATTCACCCTCCGACTCCAGGCTGGAGTCTTGACTTCGTCCTCTACTGGTTGGTGGCACCGCCCTTCGAACCATTGGCGACGATCAACCTTTGCCTTCTTTTGTGGAAGGTGGTCTTCTTGGTCGGCCTTCTGAGCTCGCAGCATTGCTGGTCGACGAGCCATACCTGCTGTTCCATGCAGACAGAGCAGTGCTCCGCATGGACGTTTCTTTTCTTTTTACCAAAGGTGGTTTTTCCTTTTCATCTCAATGAGGACGTTGTCCTTCCACTTTCTTTCAGGCCCTGGCCACTCGGACGGAAAGGAGGCTGCACCTTCTCGAAGTCCGCAGAGCCCTGTTATTTTATCGAGACAGAACCTCTCAGTCCCGTAGGACTCCCAAGACTATTTGTAACTTACGCTCCGGATAAACTGGGCCTGCCAGTTTCCTCCCAACACTGTCCAATTGTATTGCCTCGACTATTAAACTTTGTTACGAACTGGCCCACCACCCATCCCCGCCGGTGGTGCGGCCCCGACGACGGGGGCCATGGCAGCCTCAACTGCCTTCCTTAAGGGCATTTCCTTGGACGCTATCTATAAAGCAGCTATTTGGTCCAATCCTTTGGCTTTTGTCTCTCACTATAGGTTGGATACCAGGAACAGGAAAGACATGGCGTTCGGCCATTCAGTTCTTTCCTCTTGCCCCCCGTAAATGGTACTCCCTAGGGGGTTTGTCTCTCGGTGTAATTTGTACGTACCGGACTCGTTGTATCTTCGATACCTCTATCCGTTCACACGCATTGTTGATTCAGTGTTTACTCTCGGTACCATCTTTGTGTCGGTACCGTGTGTATCTTTCCTCTTGCTGTAACTGCCTAATGTTTACCTCTTAGATGGCATTATGCTTTCATTGCCATTTCATGACCCCTGAAGTACATGCTTATTGATTCCATACCCAATCCATGGGCACTGCTGTGTTTCTCACTATGTTTATACAAGTTGCTACCTCTATGTTCTGTGGGTATGCTTTGTTCATGTTGAACTTACTGCCCCTTGGGCGTACGGGTGTTTTCACCCCCTTTGGCACTTGGACTGTGTGTCCTGTTCCTTATTGTTGCCTTCTTGCAATAAATCATGTTTGGGTCCTTGAGAATTGGTCGGTTTGTTCTTCCCACCTCCGGGACCTTACCTTGCTAGTCTCCACATGTGTGTATTCACAGACACGATGAAGAAAGATGGTAGGTTACTTACCTGTGATCATCTTTCTTCGAGTGGTGCTCTGTAAATTCACACAAACCCGCCCAGCCTTCCCTCTTTCAAACCTCCCCCTTTCTCGCTGCCTTGCGGCATAGGAATTGGGGCGTGCGCGTGCAGGGCGCTTTATATGCCCTGCCAGGGACTGGGCACGGTTAATGCCAAAACTTGAAAAGTTTAAACTGGGAAGTTTCTGTTGGTGCCCGCGCAGGCGCAGTCACTACACATATGGGAATTCACAGAGCACTACTCGAAAAAAGATGGTCACAGGTATGTAACCTATTAATGTTTGGTGTTGGGGAATGAGAAATCAGCAATACAACGTGGTAACTGATTATCCACTTGTTCTCAGTCTTCATCATAAATTTAACACTTGGAAGTGCCGCAGGCTGTTGTATTGCTCTGTGTCGCTTTTATGCTGAGTGGCTACTGCAGGATTCCTCTCTCATTTAGGAGACGCTGACTCATCTGGTGCAGACATGCTTCCCTGAGCTGCCAGTCCTTCATCCTGAAGCTGGAATTCTGAAATATATGGTAAGTTCTGTTTCCAGGAGGGAAGAACTGAGGAAATGCCTAGCTTTTCTGTTGTCAAAAGATAAAATAAAGCAGGACTATGATAACCAGTGTTCCATAGGTGGTGGGCCACAGCTGAGGAGGCCCTGTCTCTTGTCCCCACCAGGCGCATTTGTGCTGTTGACAGGAGCGAGAGCAGGCCTTCCTGGATGATCTTAGATTACGAGGTGGGACGTAGGGGTGGATGCGTTCGTACAAGTAAGCTGGACCAGAACCGTATAGAGCTTTATAGGTCAAAACCAGCACTTTGAATTTGGCTCGGAATTGAACAGGCAGTAGAGCTGGCATAGTAGGGGGTGGTATGCTCCCTGTATGTGGTCCCGGTTAGTAATCTGGCTGCCGCCCGTTGGACTAGCTGAAGTTCCCGAACTGTCTTCAAAGGCAGCCCCATGTAGAGCGCGCCGCAGTAATCTATTTGGGATGTAACCGGAGCATGGACCACCGTGACCAGATCAGACTTCCCAAGGTACGGGCGCAACTGGTGCATGAGTTTTAACTGTGCAGAAGCTCCCCTGGCCACTGCTGAAACCTGTGTCTTCAAGGGGAGTGTAACCCCATCCAACACAGGCTGTAACTCTATGCCCTGTTCGGCCTTTCGACTGACCAGGAGAACCTCTGTCTTGTCTGGATTCAATTTCAATTTGTTAGCCCTCATCCAGTCCAACACAGCAGCCAAGCACCGGTTCAAGGTCTGAACAGCCTCTTTAGTAACAGGTGGGAAGGAGTGACAGATTTGGACGTCATCTGCGTACAGATAACACCTTACTCTGAAACTCCGGATGATCTCCCCCAGCGGCTTCATGTAGATGTTAAATAACATCGGGGACAGTACTGAACCCTGAGGGACTCCACAAGACAATGGTTGTGGGGTTGAACAGGAGTCATCCAGTAACACCTTCTGAAACCGAACCTCCAGGAAGGACTGGAGCCACTGCAGAGCAGTACCTCCAAGTCTCATTTCTGCGAGGTGTCCCAGAAGAATACCATGGTCAACTGTATTGAAGGCCGCTGAGAGGTGCAGCAGAACCAATAGGACACACTCTTCCTGTCTAGCTCCCAGCGTAGATCATCTACTAAGGCGACCAAGGCTGTTTCAGTGCCATGTACCGGCCTAAAGCCAGACTGTGCTAGATAATCAGATCTAGATAATCAGTGCCTACCAACAACATCTGGAGTTGCCAGGCCACCACACATTCCATGACTTTGCCCAAGTAGGGAAGATTGGAAACTGGCTGAAAATTGACTAATTGAGTGGGGTCCAGTGTTGGTTTTTTCAACAGCGGTTTTATAACAGCCTGCTTTAGGGTGGCTGGAATCTTGCCCTCCTGTAAGGAGGCATTAACCACCACCTTAACCCACTCTGCTAAACCCCCTCTGGCTTCTTTTATCAGCCAGGATGGGCAGGGGTCTAGGATGCATGTGGTAGGCCTCGCCTCTCCAAGGATCTTGTCCACATCCTCAAGCTGAACCAATTGAAATGAATCCATTAAAACTGGACAAGCAGATGTTCCTGTTACATCCTCAGCTGGAAATTAGGGAGCTATAACTTGGCACTAAAATACACCATTCCAAATTAAATCAGCAGTTTTTCTCCCCATATTAAGCAGAATAATATACCTGGTTGCATGTTTTGCAAATGGTCTCCAGGCAGCTTGCAATGCTTTGGGTAAAAAGCTAGCTGAAACATATTGCTGTTCTTTTTATGGCATGGGTATCTATTCCTATTTTTCCATGGTCTACCTCTGGTACTAGATTTTCTGATAAAGAAGTAAAAGTTTGGGAACACATCTACTTTGTTTACTGAGATATACCTGTATACAGCACCACCAGCAGCAACAACTCTAATAACCATAAAGAATTTATAAAGGAATCTCTGCTTCTGTACCTTCCAAGTTATGTCAGTTCAGAGTTTTTGAGAAGTGCAAATTTCCAGGTTCTGTTTAATGATTTGCTAGATGTGGTTCTCACAGGGTTTTTCAGGTGGAGCATTCCTCCTTGTGCTTAGCCACTTTGGAGAGAAAATGCAGGGTATAAATAAATATAATAATAAACACAATAATAATAATATCCTGCAGCCTTTTGTTTTTGGCCTGTGCTTGGTTTATTCATTCTGTATAGTCAGTGTGTTTATGTTCTGAGATCTGTACAAGTTCATGCCTGTGCAATTGTGAGATTCATAAAGCAATTGGTATGTTCTCTGTGTTCTTCAGAATTCAGGAGGGCTTCTTACATTCAGTTTGGAACGTGATCTTTTAGATGCTGAACCAATGAAGGAACTGAGCACAAAGCGCCCTCTGGTTTGCTCAGAAGTTCAAGGGAAACAAGTTATCCTAAAGGTATACTTCTAATTTGTTTTTAGGCTGTTAGCATAAAAAGGAGAGAAGGATAGTAGAGGCAAAGATGAAGTACTTTGGCCACATAATGAGAAGTCAGGAAAGCTTGGAGAAGACAGTGATGCTGGGGGAAATGGAAGGAAAAGGGAAGAAGGGCAGATCAAGTGCAAGATGGATGGATGGTATCCTTGTCCTGACTGGCTTGACCTTGAAGGAGCTGTGGGTGGCCATAGCTGACAGGGAGCTCTAGTGTGGGCTGGTCCATGAGGTCACGAAGGGTTGGAAGTGACCAAACCAATAAACAACAAGCATAAAAAAGCCATCTGTTAACTGACCAGAAAGCTTCCCACTTCTCAGATGCCAGTGTTTTATCATTAGTATGTTCATATTTCAGGTTCCTAAATGCTAGGATCAGATACTTGGATGCCTGATTGCCCAACCACCTAAGAATTTTGAAGAAACATTTTAAAGTCTGGTTTTTAGAGATTAAAGCATGGTAGCTGGTGGCTTCTGATGACCGTTTACTTTAAAAGCTCATTGTTGTATCATCTAAGAGCAGGAATGGAGTATTTGTGAGCCATAATTTCTGTCAGGGCTTGTTAGAAGTAAGAATTCAGAATACATGGAGAGCAAAAAATGGCCAGATCTTTGGTTTAGAACCTTTTTTAGAGATGGAAAAGAACTCTCAGTTCTTAGCTGAATACCTCAAAACTATTTTCATAGTGGTTCTTAACTTGTACACCATGGATCCTTAGAGGGTCAATAAACTGGCTTCAGGGGGGACAGTAAACTAAGAGTGAAACAGGAAAATCATATTCTGTTTTGATCTTGTTACTTTGGAAAGGATGCTTAGGTACATTTTGGGGGAAGAAGGTCAATACCCTTCATCATTTTTAAAAGCCAATCTGAATATAAGCTGAGGCAACCAATTTTACCACAAAAGACTGATAAGATGTATTAATTCGAGTATAAGCTGAGGGTGGGAAATGCAGTAGGTTAAAAATAATAATAAGAGTAAAATCATGTAAATGTAATAATAACAATAAAATGATAAATATAATAAATTGAGTAAAATTATATATGTAATAATAACAATAATAAATAGATAAAAATAATTGTAATAATAGAGTAAAATAATAAAACAAATAAAATAATAGATTAAAATAATGCATATATAATAATAATAATAAAATAGCGTAAAATAAATATAATAAGAATAACAGAGTAAAATAATAAATAACTTTGAGTTGAGTATAAGCCGAGGGGGGCTTTTTAAATCTAAAAAAGGGCTGAAAACCCCAGCTTATACTTGAGTATATACGGTATATAGTAAATGGATTGGAATCTTCATTTTCTGGATGGATAGTTTCCCCAGTACTTTTATTTCCATTGTATGGAAAGGAAGGAGCACAACACGATTGGAGTGCAGTAGCTGCTAAATGAAAATTACAGCTATATTGATAACAAGCTTTTAGTGTTCACAAGAATTGTAGATAATTTGTATATTTACATTCTTAATGAAATCTTATGAAATGGTAAATGTTTCCTATCATTCAATTATTTACTGGGGAAAAGTATTTCAAAATGTGCACTTGTGTTTCAAGTCCAAAAATACCTTTTTTAGGGTTACGCTGTGGATATAAGTACTGAAACAGAAATAATAGAAACAGCAGCAAAGTATCACAGAGTCTGGAGAGAAATGAAAGAGGAATCTGGTCTAATGCAGTTGATGTTCTTGTTTCTATGCAAGGTAAGTTATAAGCATCATACCCCTTTTCTTTTGTAGATGTAGTTTTTGTGTACAATGGACAGATGTTGGTTTAATATATCAAAGTAGGTGAGGTTTTTTGTGTGTGCAAAAAATCTATTTCACCATGAATAAGCAGATTTGGTTGCTTTAACTTGGCTCTTCTTACCAATCGGAGTTTCTCTTGCTGCACTATTCAGCCAACTTCATTTTATTCTTGCTATACTGGAAGAGTGAGGGGTGAGCAAAACTGCACTCCATGAGACAGTTCTTCAAGAACTCTCTGAATGCATTGAGTTGTTTTCCTCTTTTTTTCTTGCTGGAATAAAGGAAGAAAAAAGTGAAGCTGGATAGTCTGGTTTAAGGTAAAATGTAAGCCAGGCTAGTGGTAGAGTTTCCGTAGATAATCCTTGAGATTGTGGTATAGTGGTTTGAGTATTGAACAATGGTTCCAGGAGTTCAAATCCTCACTCAGTAGTGGAAACCCATCGGAAGACTCAGGCTGCTTTAGAAGAAGGCAATGGGAAATCTTCTATTAATAAATCTTGCTGAGAGAACCCAAGGAAGAGGTTACAGTTAGGTGGAGTTGACATAACATTGAAGGCACATGAGTCATCTTAAAGGCACATAACAGGCAACCTGACTTTACAGCATAATTATATCATACATACTTATTTATGGATGTTTCCTATTTTTGTAAACACGGCTACTAATGAATGTGGAAATGTTGAGAACCTTGATATCTTACTGATTCCTTTTCATGCCTGAGCATACCATTTTTGTTTCTGTTTCTAAAGTCCGATCCTGTTGCATATCTGATGGTCCCTTATTATGGTGGAGCAAGCCTGGGCATAGTACAGACTACTGCTCCTTTAACTCCAGATGTAAGTAATATGTCATTTATGTGTAGCCGCTTGTATAGGGGTGGGAATTGTGCAGACTTCTTGATTTGGGTGGATTTCAAATTCCAGCAGCCCCAACCAGCATAGCCAATGGTAAGAGTTGCTATGTGTTGCACTGGAGTTCAGAATCTGGATGATACTGAACTCTAAGGTTGCAGGAACATTCTTAGGATTCAACTCTTACAGATTTCCCCCCTTCATTTCAACCAGGAGAGCTTGAAAGTAATGAAAGGAGTAGCCCGTGGTCTGCACGCACTACACAGCGCTGATATAGTTCATGGGTCACTGCATAAAAACAATATATTTGCTGTAAATCGAACACAAGGAATTGTTGGAGATTTTGACTTCTCTAAATCAAAGGTGAGCTAAACTAGTTTCTTCAGTACAAATAGATGGCCAGTATCAGTGCTTTTGATTCATGTGACCATGAAGTCCTCTGTTTTTTGAGACTGCAAAATCCAAGGGATTTTGGACTGGTTTGCTGTTTTGATTTCATTGCTCTGTCACTCAGTCCTTTATGAAGAGGAGCGTAGAAATTTTCCTTCAGATTCCTGAGTGAGATTTTGAAAATCACTCACAACTTGAACTGTTCTATTACTTTGTTCAGACTCCCTTTGAAAATTTTCTGTCTCTTTTATTTGGATGCTGAGTTGTATTTCTAAAGTCTCAATTGTTTCTTTAGTGGTAGACATTTGAAGGAAATGTTTACTTCAGGGGTGCAGAATTTCCTCATTTTCCTCATTTTGCCCTGTTCTGTAGTGACACCCCCAATTTTTTGTGGGATCTTCTAGTTTAAGGCTTTAATCAAATCTTTGAAAAACGATTATTTTGGACGGTGCCTCCCAGGCAGGCAGAGCAATTATAGAAGCTGTGATCCAACATAGTAATGTTTGGTTTTAAAGCTCGAAGAATTACATGTGCAGCTCATGGGACATGGCTTTGTGCTGAGTTGGAGCTGGGTCATAGAAGGCACACCAACAAATGTCACATTCAAGATCTAATAGACCTTTCACTCAAGAGCTAATAGATTTAGATAAGAAGGGCAGAGGGTATGTTAGAAAGCAGAACCTCGCCATGGAATGTGTATATCACACAGCACAACAACAAACCTTGGAGTCTTGGTTTTTAGGCCCATTCCTGGGGTTATATGGAGTCCTGATTCATAAGCTTGCATCGGATAGACTGTGTCAGATCTAGTTTCTTAAGTACTGTTATGATTGTCAGTGGGTGAGGAGATGGCAACTGGTAGGTGTCATATGTTCTGCATCCCAAAAACTAGAGCTGATGGGAAAACTGGTGCCATTGTTGGAATCAGCAGGTCAAATATATCCAGAAACAGGACTAACATTTGAGGCACCAAAATGTATGTTGGCCAGAGTTATATGTGTATATTAGAAGGCGAAACTACATGTTGAAATAATCATGTGGTTGCCCTTCAGTTTCAAAAATCGTGATGATGGGGAGCTCTAGTTCAGACTGGGGCCCTGGTCCAGCTCAAGGAACCCGCACTGTCCATTTTTAAAATCAGAATAATGTGCAGAAGAGCCAACTACATGACTAACAAATCAAACCAAGAATGATTACCTTGTTGATGGTCAAAATGAAGAGAGCAAATGTCCGAGATGTCTTCAGTTATCCCTTCAAATCTCAATTTATTAATTTTGGTTTTGTTGTTGTATCTGTATGTGAAAAGAGAAAAAAAGTAAAAGTTAGGTTGTTGAGAAAAATTGCACCACAAGTCCAATTACAGCTAACTTGACAAGTTACACTTCATCATTATAATAGTACTCTGTTGGTGGGTAGTTATGAGAGTAAATCATCCTGAAAATTAGTGTTCAGTCCACCCAGAACAGTCGTAGCTATGCCCAGTGTCAACTAGATTGCATTGATTGCTTTTATGATCACATTGGGAGGAATGATGTGTTTCTGACCTGCTGTTGAATCAAGCACAGGTATTGGCTTTTTGTAGATGTCAGGTAATTCTGTCATATAATTCCAACCTGTAATTATTAACTGGTTCCAGGATCAGCGTGCTGTGATGAATTATGTGGCACTGAATGGTTTCAACTTAATTTCTCCTGAAGTAAAAAATGGACAACCGCCATCTCCAGCTTCAGATATGTTTACTTTTGGTTGCCTCTTTTGCTGGGTATGTAAATTTACATTTTTTAATGTGTTTAAAAATGAATCCGATTTCTGTTTTTTGAAGTATGATGAAAATGCTGAGCAGAACTCCTGTTATCTAAACATTAAAAAAAACCTGACTGCTGCTTCACTGTGTGGAACTACATTTATGACTGCTCCTAAGTTTTGCCTTTTTTCAGAAAAATATTTGAGCTTAAGATTATTATGTTTGTCCATTCTATGAACTGCATGAGGCCACTTCTGATCGTATCGTAATAAACTTGCAGGCACTTTTCTGGAAATAATTCCTGTACTAGTCCTGTATCCTACTAATTCTTAGTAAATAAACCTAAATGTAATTATAGCACTCCATTCAACAAATAAAGGATATTCTTTTATACATTTTGCTTTAAAAATAACTTTACTATTTTACCCAGTTTTAAGTGTGTACTTTAAATCGCATTTATGTTTTCTGTAAGTAACTTTGTACTCTTTAAAAACTTGCAGCTATTTATTGGAAACCAAGAGTTTAAAATAAACAGTAATGGGATTCCTGAATTGGATGGCCTTATAATGGTAGGTTTGTTTTCTTATCCTCTTCAAATATTTCAGGTAATACTTTAGAATTGGCGAATGGACTTAAAAATAAATCTTTAGATATTTAAACTGAGCAGGTGCAACAGCTATTAGTATAGAGAACATATCCGGTTCCTATGTCACAAAAAACCCCAACAAAATAATAGTTCAAAGTGCTTGAGGAAACTTTTTATTAAAAACTAGGCAATATGCCCCCAGGTGGTGCAGTGGGTTAAACTGCTGAACTCCTGAACTTGTTGACTGAAAGGTTGGCGGTTTGAATCCTGGGAGCGGGGTGAGCCCCTGCAGTTTGGCCTAGCTTCTGCCAACCTTGCAGTTCGAAAACATGCAAATGTGAGCAGATCAATAGGTACCGCTTCTGCGGGAAGGAAACGGTGCTCCATGGAGTCATGCTGGCCACTTGACCTTGGAGGTGTCTACGGACAACGGTGGTTCTTCAGCTTAGAAATTGAGATGAGCACCATTCCCCAGAGTCTGACACGACTAGACTTAATGTCAGGGGGAACCTTTACCTTTATTTAGATAAGATGCTTAAGATCATCCGGAGAGGCCCTGCTCTCGGTCCCGCCTGCTTTGCAGGCGCGATTGGTGGGGACGAGAGACAGGGCCTTTTCAGTGGTGGCTCCTCGGCTTTGGATTCTCTTCCTAATGACATCAGATCAGCCCCCTCCCTCTTGACATTTCGCAGGAAGGTCAAGACCTGGCTATTTGACCGAGCATTCGCAGATGTAGTATGAGTAACAAATAGAGACCAAAGGAACGACGACGATGCAACTGAAAATCGACTTAATAATGAGATGCTGATATTGTGTTTTTAACATTAAATGTTAATTTGTATACAGTATGTTGAAATTGTATTGATAATTGTTGATTTGTTTGTCTTGAGCAGTTCCTGCTATTTGTACACCGCCTCGAGTTGCCTTCAGGCTGAGAGAGGCGGTCTAGAAGCAAAATAAATAAATAAATAAATAAATAAATAAATAAATAATGTGAAATGAAACACCCCAGTAAGGTAAGCCTTTAATAGGTAACTGATACTTGAACTTTGTAATTGAAGGCATCCTCCAAAATGGGATAATTTTAACTTCTCCACTTTTAAAAATAATTTTCATTTTTGTTGCCAGACTTCTGGATCTAGCCTTTTTAAACTTCCCAGATAGCTGGAAAGGGAAGATTATCTTCCCTGCCATTTTGTTTCTGGTTTGCTGTTCTCACATAAAGGGTTCCGAAGGTTGCTGTTGTTTTCATTACCTGTGGTAGGCAAGCATGCCCTCCTACAGTAGGATTGCCTAGAGCAGATTCCATATTTCCAGGTTTCAGTTTTATTGCATTAATTACTGCAGATACGTTGGTGTGACACAGCAGAGAATGTCTGTATTTCTTCAGCCCTATTTAATCAGTGTCAATGTTGCTAAAAATCCTTCCAGCTAGACTGAAGATTGGGTGTGGGTGTGTGTGGGGGGGGGGGGGGTGGAGATAGGGAGCTGGACAAGTATAAAATAACTTTGGCAAAAAGAGCTTTTCGTCAGAGACTTTGTTTATACATACAGTATTTGTAATAACACTTTACCAGAGATGAAACTGAGCTAAAATCAGGCCGGAGTGTGGAAGGTGTGGAGGAGCAGCAAACAAATTGGAACTTAATCCAGACAAGAGAGAGATATTTCTGGTCAGTTGGAAGGCAGATCAGGGAATAGGGATCCAGCGTGTGCTGGATGGGGTTACACTCCCCATGAAGACACAGCTCCGCAATTTGGGGGTCGTCTTGGACTCGATGCTGAACTTGGAGGTCCAGGTATCTGCAGTGGCCAGGAGGGCATTTGCACAATTATAACTGAGAAGCCAAATTTGGCCTTTGTGGTGCATGCCTTATTTACATCCTGTTTGAATTACTGCAACGTGCTCTACATGGTTGTTCATAACTGTTTTTTGTTTTGTTTTTGATTTTGTCATGATGGAGTAGTTATTTATTTACAACATTTATATGCCGCCCTTCTCACCCCGAAGGGGACTCAAAGCGGCTTACAAGATATATATACATACAATATTTTATTTTCTTAGCATAGCATAATATCAATATTATATATTACTATATTGTACTATACCATTATTTGTATTATATTGTATTGCATTATAATATTATACATATTACATTATATATTATATTATTAGCATAGCACAGGAACTGTCTTCCTGGCCCCCCTCTCCTCTCTTCACTCTGGCCCAGAGCAGCAGTTGATGCTGGGGAGAGGAGCTCCCAACTGATGACATAGGCAGGAGACAAGCTGGAACTGTATTATTATGTATTATGTATTATTTATTCTTGCTTGGTTTTATATTTATTTGTTGTAAGCCGCCCTAAGTCCTTTTGGAGAGGGAGTGGAATATAAATATTATTATTATTCAGTTTTCTCTTGTCTTGTATGATCTCATTTTACAGTTCTGCCCTTGGCCTTTTTTCTTTCTTTTTAAGGATGATAAAGTTAAATCTCTGCTCTCAAACCTCCTCTGTTCTAATAATCGAATGACTGCGGAGCAGGTGCTGAATGATGACTGTTTCCTGTTGCCTGAGATGATCTCACTACCGCAGGAACATGGACAAGCTGAATGTGGAAATGAAAATGCAAAAACAGAAGATACAGAAATTGCAGTTCCTTTGGAACATGAAGAAGCCGAATGTGAAAATGAAGGTGCAATAACAGAAGATACCGAAATTGTGTCCGAGGACAAGCAGGATAGAGAAATTGTAGCTTTAGAGACTATAGATCTCAAGACGGTAAATTCAGATTAAACATAATTTAATTTTGTTAACATAATTTGAGAACCCCAAAGGCAACTTTTCTAAACTTCTAACTTTATCTAGAAAGTTTATATGTACTTGTTTCATGCTATGGTCTTGCATATTTTTGGTGTGAACTGAGATGCATCTTGGACAGCTAATATTCACATTGGAGTTGTGATTTCAGTTTCATTAATGTTTAATTCTTCTGCAGTCAGCATTCCTTTTACTTGTGTTTCAAAAATGGCAGTCTTCCTTTTCCTAGTTAGTGAATTTACCAGTTTGCCTTAAAATATAGTTTCTTTTTAGGTCCAACTGGATAACATTTGAAAGACAAATATAGTAGTTGTTCCTCTCCCATCTTTCCTGTAGGGTTGGGCTTGGTAACTTCTGACTTTTCAGAAGAACCTGTAGTACCACCCATATCATCCCTCACCATTTGCTATGCTTACTAGAGCTAACAATAACTCAGTAGGTGGAGGCTCATAAGATGTTTCTCAATCGATTCAGATTGGGGGAACAGCAAATGACAAAGGATTCGAAGCACTCTTAATAATACAGCTTTTTATGTGGCATAAATGTTGCTGAAAGTAGATGTGAACTTAACTTTCTCTTTTACTCTGTACACTTCCAAGATAACAACTCCCTCCCCACCGAAGTCAGTTTGTTTCTGGAAAGTCAACATTTATGTAATTAGACTTATTTGAATAAAGTTTTGAGCAAGCCAATCATTTTATGTTTTTGAAGTTTGAAATTCATCTCTTAGAAAGTTTAAGCAGCTAGGTGTGGAGGTTTCACTCCTGTTTCTAAAGTTGTGTGCCTTCAAGTCATTTCTTAATTATAGCAATCCTAAGGCATACCTATCACAATATTTTCTGGGGTTGAGAATGGGGTACCTGCCTAAGTCAAACCAATGGATTTCCATGGCCAAGCAGGGCATTGAATCCTGGTCTCCAGAGTCATATTCCACCACGTAAACTACTACACTACATCGCTTCTCTCTGGCTTATAAACTACACTAGTCTTTATTTTCTGTGTTACTTCAGATTGTATCTGACCACTAGGTGCTGCTCTTGATTTGGTACTATTGAATAGTATAGCTTAGTCCTGGAACAGTGAAGAATAACTTCTGTGACAGTTGTTGAAGTTAGCTAATGCTGTTTAAAGAATCGGCAATAGAGATTTTTGGTCAGAGACACACCATGTGTAAATGTATATGTGGACATAATTATTTTGCTCAGTTGGAGCTTGTTTAGGTACATTCTTTTCTGTATCAGGCTTCCACATGAAACTGGTGGGTAAATCCAAATGGGGTGTTTGGAGCCTTATTTGCTTCTGGAAACATATGACTGTCCCAATGCTTAAATTCTCCACTCACATTTTATTCAAATACACACATGCACACAGTCATGAATTCCTGTGCACTTGTGCCATTAGCAACTGGCTAATGGTAAAAAACATGAATGGGTTCCAAATGCAGTTAATTGTTTAGGGCATGTTTTGCAACATACAGTATTGAAAACTTGATTGCTTTCCTTATTAGTAACATTTGGGCAGCAAAATCCCACCTTCCTCAATTTTGGAGGGGCAAAAAATAGCCATTTTCTTTAAAGATATTTCAGTAATCCATCCTACACCTTGTATTGCTCCATTCACCCTCTAAAACAAAGTCAATTTTTGAAAATGTCCAAGTTTGAGGTTTATTTGGAGCATGTCGCAAAGGCAAGCAAATGGCTTCTGGAGCTTGGTGAGTCCTGCTTTATGATGTTAATCTGTTATAATCTTCCCATAAATAAAAAAAGCACAAGAACATTTTGAAGTGAAATGTACTGTCAGTGGAGGAAGAACTGTCCATGAATGGGTTAACTACTGCCCAGGCAAAGAAAAGAATCACAGGATTGAAGCAATAGTGAGTAGTAATATCAAGGCAGCCCTTAACACCAGTTCTCCAAAGTTCTGAAACCTTTTACTAAAGAGTTTCAGCACCATGGAGAGCTCGCGGAAACTTACAGAAGTCCTGAAAGATATTCACTGCTTCACTATCATGAAAAACATCAGTTACTGTAGTTAAATTGAGAGTTTTTTGATTGGATCTTATCAGTTCTTTTGCCTTGTCTTTGTATAGAATAACTCTGTTTTGCTGTTCTTGTCATTGCAACATTTATCTTGGGAAAAGATGCATTAGGCAAAATTTATTCTTAAAAAATATGCAGCTTTTAAAGTACGGAAACTTGTCACTTGGATTTGGCAACCCATCTGAGAAACGTCTAAGTGTTTGCAACTATGAGAAAATTTTGTAGAAATATAAGTAGGTTTAATTTGCAGTTTATATTTTCTCACTTCCTTTGTCAGACTTGTATCCCAGTTTTCTTCCAGAAAGATGATTCACAATGTTTAAAGAAGTACAAACGAAACAGATGAAGGTAGTCATAATGTGGCAGCACTATTAGGCAGATTAGAATATTTCAAACACCACTGAATTATAAAGCAATTCAAATTTTTCATCCACTTTCCACTATAGTGTTCAGCTTTGCTTCCAGTGTTATATGTGTAAAGACAAAAATATGTATATATTTGAACGTTCTGTCATTCTAGATCAGTGGTTCCCAACCTTTTTTTGACCAGGGACCACTCCAACGTTAGTACCAAGAGTGTTGTGCATCCATTTTTTGTCGATTTTAGATTTGGTTTGGCTATTTTGGTGCTGATTCAGAAAATTGCATTGGACAGACCACATGAGCTCTAGTTTCTGGTACAGAACATATGCCATCCAGTTGTTGACATCTGCTCGCCCACAAAAAAACATATATAATAATCTAGAGCTGATGTTGTCTATCCAATGCAATTTTCTGAATCAGCACCCCAAATAACCCCAGGAACAGGCCTAAAAACAAAGACACCAAGATGCCTCCGCTTCCAAGTGTCACGTGGAACGGCTCTGCTCGGGGAGGAAGGAGGAGGAGAAGCAGCAGTCAGCAGGATTGTTGTTGTGCTTTTCATGGATAGTCAGCCTCTCCCCTCCCAACATCCCTGTTGCCTCAGTACTATAAGAGGGCTTTTGCGAGACCAAACTCACTGCAATGGTAACAGTGAGGCCGCAGACTATATTATTGTTCTTGCAGACAATATATACATTTGTTTATTTTCGTTTTGTCCATATGGGGGTATCTGTTTGGGAGCAAGTGACCATAGGTCAGCATATGCATGTTTTCACTGTACAGTAAATTGGAAAAGTCAAGGCTTCTTCCTTGTGCATGCAAAAGTGTGTTGAGCGGATCAGCAGTTGAGATCTGGATTTAAGGAGCAAACATACCAATGGCTTAGAGAAAGGAAAGTAAGCTTTATTGTAGGAACTTCATTCTAATATAAGAA
The DNA here is from genome assembly GCA_030556195.1 of Anolis apletophallus. Classification (NCBI taxonomy): domain Eukaryota; kingdom Metazoa; phylum Chordata; class Lepidosauria; order Squamata; family Anolidae; genus Anolis; species Anolis apletophallus. Next base: position 49,896,485 of record JARBWK010000008.1, read on the forward strand.
AGTTACTCAGGGAGCAAATTTAAGCGAACTACATCATGGAAAGTTGAAAGCAAACTCCGGGAAACAGAAGTGCTGTAGAAAATCCCTAAGACTGTCAGTTTACATCACAGAGGGAGCAGAATACATAAGACAAAAGAGGAAGGCCTCTTAAGGTCACCATCTAACCCTCTTTTCTACTGTCCACTTTGAGGACTCTTTACTGTTCAGTGCTCAGCGTTGTTGCATTTCCAACAGTGCAAGGATCAATAGTATACACCAGAAGGGAAAGGGGGTGAGTATGTCTTTGATTCCACATTAAACGTTTGCAACTGTATCCTTAAAATACTTATATGTGCTCTCGAAAAGGTTGGACTGACTATTTTTCACTTATTTATTTAAATAATAGCAGTACTAAATTACCACAAGCATGTTTCACTTATCAAAGATCAGTTAGTAAGGTGCCTTTTTACAATGGTATTTTATACCTGCCCAGTTCCCTTTTCTTCCTTATCCTCCATCAGGCTTCTGATGTTGTGTTGCAACAGTACTGTATATCTGCAGTAAATCCAATAACATAGTTTGAGCTAGGAAAAAAGCAGGCTTTTACTCTAGCCAATCTTAGCATAGCTATATGTGCCTGGCTACAAAAGGCAGGGTAAACAGCAGCTCTATCAGAATGCCTCAATGAGCATGTGCGAACAGAAAAAGATCTAGAAAAGATAGTCATCCCCAGGAACAGATAGTCATCCCCAGGAAAAAGGACAGACTTATAGATTTGATGACAAAAATGGAAACTGTAGAAAAATAGAGGTTGATTAAAGAAAATGTTATCTCTTGATGTTCTTTAGGCTAAGTCTTTAAGAGGTCTATAGAAGTGGGTTGTTGTAGGTTTTTCAGGCTGTATGGCCATGTTCTAGAAGCATTCTCTCCTGACGTTTCGCCTGCATCTATGGCAGGAATACTCAGAGGTTGTGAGGTCATTAGAAGCGTTGGATTTTTTTTGTTTACTTGTGCAAAGCTTATCTGATCTTGTTTAATTTCACATGTGCATATTAGTTTACAATATATAAACAGAGCTCAAGGGCTGTAAAGCTAACAAAACAGTACCCACGGAGGGTTCAATGTAATAAATCACAAATTCAATGTTTCATCAAATAGTATTATATTGAATATCATATAATATCAAAGTCACAGAAAGACTTGCAGAATAAAACAGGGTATATATAACAAACCCTAAATGAAATCCCACGCAGGGGTTAATGCTGGTAACAATTCAATGTCCCTCGCAGGGGTTAATTCCACATATATCAATTCTTTTGCTTGAATAGCATGTAGTGAAATCATATATCATAAAGAGTCCGAAAATTATACTCATCCCAGGTGGGGAAAATAACGAATGCAGGACGCTGAGGAGTAATTAGTCCCCTCACGATGGATGGTTCAGGCCGACGGAGTCGCCATGCGTATTGAGAGGCCCAGAAGTCCGTTTCACCGGTAGTCCAGTTTTTTCAAGGCAAATCAATATGCGTCCAGTATCTGTGAAATATAATCAAGTAAACCTAAGGTACAATAACCCAAAGTATAATACCATTGTAACAGGCAGAGTGAAAGGAATACATACCATGGTAAAGTATCATCTATAATATATAACCCAGGCGTAGTAGCCGATCATGGGTGACCCAAAGGTAACAGTAAGAGCACATGAAGGGGTATAAATGGATAAAGTGGGTTATGCAAATGAACTGAGGGGGATTACGTCATTCAACCCGTTTGGCCCTCGAAGTCATCCCCACGTAAACCAATGAGCACCCACAAGAGATCCCATAAATGACGGATTTAGAAGCGCAGGTCCCATAATCTCTGATTTTGAAAGATCTGTTTTTGGAAATACTGTAGATTTCTTTGTCTTGGGAGACATTGGCACATACAGAGCAATGGGAGCAGGGTTTCATGCCAGGACTCATTATGCTCCTAGTAGGTGGTCTGTGTCCATGAGAGTGTACTACTAAGTCTTTAACATTGCGGGTGCGCTTGTGGGCAATTAAAGGAAATGTGGATAAACCCGGGATATCCTTCAAGAGAGGCCAATATTGTTTAACTATCTTAGCCAGGCAATTGGAATGAGGTGTATATGTGATAGGCCACACTATTCTATTTACAGGTTCATTCTTTTTAGTAGTAAACAGGGATGATCTGGGATGGTTTTCCGCCCGTGTCCTGGCTTTCTGTATAATGGTGGCCGGGTATCCTCTCTCCATGAAATCCGATGTTAATCTATCTGCTGCTTGTGCATAATCGTCCCCGAATGAAGAATTCCTTTTGATGCGAAGAAATTGAGAGAATGGGAGATTATAGCGTAAAGCATGAGTGTGATGACTAGAGAAATGTAAATAACTATTTTTCTTTACAGTCTTCCTATAATCCCTTATTTTTAATTTTTGATTGACATTCATGACGGTCACATCAAGGAAATTCACAGTTTGAGTGCTTGTGGTAGCTGTAAATGATAATGACGGGTGCCAGGTGTCCATCCATTCCAGGAAATCAGCAATATTAGTATCATGATGCAAAATCAGGAATAAATCATCTATAAAACGGCTGTATAGTTTAACTTGGGCCGAGAAGCGGTTGTGAGTTCGAGAAAATATGAATTTGTCTTCAAGATGTGCCATGAAGATGTTTGCCAGGCAGGGGGCGCAACTGAGCCCCATGGAAATTCCGTGAATCTGAAGATAATAATCGCCCAAAAATTGAAAGTAATTGTAATCACTAACAAGATCGAATAGGGCCATCAAAAAGCCAGGATGCGGCTGGTCAGTGGATTCCGCATTATAGAAACAGTTCTCTACTACATCTCTAAGGTCTGGAATCGGGATATTTGTGTAAAGAGAGACTACATCCAAGGTAATTAAATGATCACCGGGTTCTAGAGCGAAGTCTTCTACCTTTGAAATGAAATGGGTAGTGTCTCTCAGGAATGCTGGAGTTTTCCAGACTATGGGTTGTAGGTAATAATCCAAAAATTGGGCAAGGGGTTCCAGGATTCCGCCGCAGCCGGCTAGAATTGGGCGACCAGGAGGATTATTCAAATCTTTATGAATCTTTGGCAAACAATATAGGGAAGGTATTTTAGGATGGTCTTGCATGAGGAATTTCCCAGTGTTGTCATCAATGTGTCCATCTGCAATCGCTTCTTGTATAACATTCCTGATGGTGGATGCATATGTTTTGGTGGGATCATTGCGGAGTTTTCGATAGTATCGCGGATTATTAAGTTGGAGCATAACTTCTGCATTGTATAAGGTGGTATCCTGAATGACGACGGCTCCACCTTTATCTGCCCCTTTAATGGTAATAGTGGCATTATTGCCCAGATTGTGGAGTAAGGAAATGTCCGAGGGGGTCAGATTGGCTCCCCTACGATCCGTCTTGTGGTTAATCTTCTTGATGTCTTTAAGTATCATGGATTCAAAAACCCTGATGTTATTGGAAGGGTTCGGTGGAGAATTACAGTCAGCCCATTCAGTAAGGTTAGGGTACAGGATCCCTGTAAAAGTAAATAACAATGAATAAAGAAATTGCTATTTTTTCTAGCTCCTATAACACCTCTCTAGGAGTTTTGTAGTCTTCCAGCATGTCTCCTATAATCAACTTCCTCTGGAAGCTGATCACAGAATTGAATTGGAGGGCCCAGAAATTCCTAGAGAACATTTTAAATCAAATCCACAAGTAATCCAAACTGCAACAGCGAAAGCAACTAATGTGCAGGAATGTCTTTAACTATGAAGCCACGGTCACAATGTTATGCTGGTTAACACCTCGACATCTTTCAGAATTCATCCGAGCTCAAGCTTTTTTGTGTGTGATGGCGATGGGAATGTATTTATCATGCATTGCAATTCATTTTTATTTCTCCAAAGCTCTTTTCCTGTGCTTGTGTTATGAGTGTAAACCACAAATTATAATCACAGCAGTGGAATACATAAAAGATGTAAATGTGGTCGTTTAGAATAGAAATCTTTGTAGACTGAGTCACCAGTTACGTCCTTCTCTGCAGTGGTGCGTTTTATGATTCATAAAACTTGTTCCTTATGATTTCTGCATGTCAGCACATAGGATGGCAAGAATATTTGTAATCCAAATTGTGGTAGTGACCTCTTTTTACCTTTATTGCTATAAAAAAAGTCCATCACGTTAAGGGCCCTATCCTTTTGATTAGCTGGGACGAACTACTGAGCAGGTTGAATGCACTGCAATCATTTTTGTAGTGTGTCTTTAAGATTTTCAATTTTTGTTTGCTTGTTTTCATTGCAGATAATAGTTTAGTAATAAAATGAGAAAATGTTAATATTTCCAGTCTTCCTAACACTCCTCCAAATAAATTACTTCCCAAGTTTTTTTTTACAGTGGCAACAAATGCAAACTCTCTCTATATGCATTTTTTTCATGTCAGGAGCAACTTGAGAAACTGCAAGTTGCTTCTGGTGTGAGAGAATTGGCCGTCTGCAAGGACGTTGCCCAGGGGATGCCCGGAGGTTTTACCATACTGTGGGAGGCTTCTCTCATGCCCTTGCATGAGAAGCTGGAGCTGACAGACAGGAGCTCACCCCGCTCCCAAGATTCGAACAGCTGACCTTTCGGTCAGCAGTCCTGCCGGCACAAGGGTTTAACCTATTAACCTATTCCAAAGAGCATAGGGGCTCTTTCCATATGCATGAAGATCACATAGACATGTGAAGTCAAAATACGTTTCTGAATCCATTTGACATTTCTACTATTAAGTTATTTATATCATTAGCATTCAGCTGTGAAAAACATTGCATCAAGTAGCCTTCACTTCATATGTTTTCAGACATGTGGCTTTTCTATGATTACAATAGCAAACTTGAATACTGAGCCTTGTGAAAGAACAATCTTAAAAGTGAGTCCTTTCGTCATTCTTTAGTAAAGTCTAGGGACCCAGTAAGATTTAGGTCTATGAATTGCATATGGAACACCTCTAGTGCCTATATTTCTTATAAATTTATGGAGTCAGTATATTTCCTTCTTAGTTAAGCTTCTAAGCTTATGCTAATATAAATCTGTTACATAAGCTTAATTCCCTGGAGGATTAGCTGTAGGCACTGGGAGACATCTCGATAACCAATAGTAGCGGTGTAATTGTACCATGCAAGGAAAAATATAGCACTGAAACCTGTAACAGTCCTTTGCATCACCAGGCCTTCCCACTGAGTACTCTGTAGCGTGTTACTTCTGCTCTAATTATATAGCACATGGTGTGGTTATGTGTACCTATAAATTCTAAAGAGTGTAGGATTCATGCAGTGAGCTGTCTGTCTGATTTAACTATGGTATTGAAATAACGAGGGCTGCATGTTTGGAGGCAACAGAACCCTAAATTTTAAGTTTCTTGAATTTTTATGCAACTCTATGAGTAACTGTGGGTTAGACGTGACCCATAACTATCAGCCAAAGTAATATTTGTTAAAAGACTATTGACTGACGATATTAGCTTGTAGAAGCCTGGGCCAAGACATCATAGCATCCACTGATGGTAATACAGACTGGGGGGGGGGGGCAATTAGTCTATATACTGGTTCCCCTAGTAAAGGATGAAACATGGAGCAAGTATAGGAAAATGCCTTGCTGTACTATAAAAAGCCTCACAGCATCTGATGGACAATTCCTTGCTCAAATATACCAATCAAGATCAACTCCAGTTTCTCTAGACCAGTGTTTCCCAACCTTTTTTGAGTCGCGGCACACTTTTTATATTTGCAAAATCCTGGGGCACTCCACCAGTCAAAATGACACAAAATGACACTCTAACACAGTAATACATATAGTTAATATGTTTTTTAAAATGTATTTATACACTCAGTGTGAAACCTGGGCCTGTTTCGATGAACTCAACATAGATATCCTGGCAGGAATGGCAGAAAGACACAAACTTCCCACACAGAACTCCCATAACCGGCCTGTGCGGGGGTGGCGAGAGCTCCTCAACGTCGTCCCCTTTTCACGGGATTTGCCGGAAACTGAGTCCCCCACTGGCCGCCAACTTGTAAGCTCTCCTACTAGGGGGGCCCCGATTTCAGTGATCTCCGGCATGGGGTATTGTCGCAATAGGCACAGGCCGAGTGCGAGAGGCTCTCTGAGTCGTGTCAAGACCCGGCCTGCCTCTGACCTGCGACCTATCCCGAGGTACACTGATGTCAGGCCTCCAACTTCCTCCCCCTCCTCCCTGGTGTTAGTAAATGCGCGCTCAGTCCGGAATAAAACGGCAACGATCCGGGACTTTATTCAAGACAGTCGGGTCGATATTTGCTGCATTACGGAGACCTGGCTCCAGGACAGTGATATCACCTGCCTCCAGGAATTGACACCTCCCGGCTTCGCGCTTACTCACCAGAATAGGACTGGGAGGCGGGGGGGGGGGGCGTGGCGATTCTCTCCCGTGACCTATTACACCTCAGAGCGGTCCCTGCGTTGGAGGCAGATGGGATTGAAAGTGTCGGCCTGATGTGGGGTGCCCCGGAGAGTACAGCCTTCCTGCTGGTGTACCGTGCACCTAGCGCACCAGCGGGGAGCCTGTCCCTGCTGCTGGAGACTGTGGCGGAGTGGGCGTTGAGGTTCCCTAACCTGGTTGTGCTGGGGGACTTCAACGTCCACGCCGACACAGCCTCCTCACCATCGGCAGCGGGGGACCTTGTGTCGACCATGGCGGCACTCGGCCTCTCCCTCTGCGAGTCAGGCCCCACACATCGGGCCGGTCACACCCTCGATCTGATTTTCCACGCAGGTGTCCAAGTGTCCGTCACCTCTGTCACAGAGGTGCCATGGTCGGACCACTGTGCTCTGGGAGTCCGGGTCGAGCAACCGCGCCTCCCGGCAAAGGTGCCGAACCAATTTGGGTTCGCCCGAGGGACCTATGGAACCATCTAGGGTCCTGAATGCCTTGAGGGATTTGGAGCCTGCCAGCGAGTCGCTCGGTGAGCTGGTTACCACCTGGAACCACGCGCTGTCCTCCGCTCTCGACGAGATCGCCCCCTAAACGCCCTCTCAAACCTCGCGCATCCTGTTCCCTGGTACACAGATGCACTAAGATCTATGAAGCGGGAGAAGAGACGGCTAGAGCGCAGGTGGAAGAAACTCCGTGACGGGCCATCGACATCAGCTTATAAGCTTTTTATGGATGCTTATGAGCATGCTGTCAAGGAGGCGAAAAATGTTTACTCTGCCTCCTTGATAGCGTCTGCGGATTCACGCACAGCTCAATTGTTCAGGATACTTCGGCAGCTGACGATGGTCCCTACCATCCCAGACGATGACAATGACAATTCTCTGCTGAGGCTTTCCAGAATCACTTCGCAGACAAGATTGCGTTGTTCGCCGGACCTTCTCTCCACACTTGATACAGTCCAGGAGCTGGAGACCCCGTGGCCCTCCGCCGGGTACACCTTCGACCGGTTTCGACCACTGGACGCAGAGGATGTTGACAAGATTGTCGCAGCCCTTAAGCCGACCACCTGCTCCTCGACCCGTGCCCCTCCACGCTGATTCGAGCTTGCGTGGAGGGGTTACGAGGCCCTCTGTTGAAGATAGTCAACTGCTCCCTTGAGCAAGGGGCTTTTCCAGAGGAGCTAAAAGAGGCGGTGGTCAGTCCATTGCTGAAGAAGCCCGGATTAGACCCCGCGGCTCCCTCCATTACCGCCCAGTGTCGAATCTTCCGTACCTGGGCAAGATGATTGAGAGGGCAGCAATGGACCAGCTGCAGACCTTCTTGGATGACGCAACCTGGCTAGACCCCTTCCAGTCCGGCTTCCGTTCAGGCCATGGGACGGAGACTGTCTTGGTCTCCATCACAGATCTACTCCTCTGCCATTGTGACCGAGGTGGATCGGCGCTGCTCGTGTTATTGGATCTCACGGCAGCGTTTGATACCGTCGAGTACCAACGTTTGCTACACCGCCTGGCGGTGGCGGGGGGTGAGGGGGACAGCCCTCAACTGGCTGTCCTCCTTCCTCCAACGCCGCCAACAGCGTGTGAAGTGGGGGGGGTGGTCTCCGGAGGCTCCCCGCTGAACTGCGGGGGGCAGTCTCTGTACCCGATAATTTCCATCTTTGCCTTGAAGCCGTCACTGGATGGCTGCGAGCCAGTAAGTTGAAGGTGAACCCAGCGAAGACGGAGATCTTGTGGCTGGGCCGCCCGGGGGGGGGGGTAGCGACCCAGTTGCCAACTTTCGATGGTGTGGCCCTCTGCCCTCAGCCATCGGTAAAAGTCTAGGGGTCCGACTGACGCCCACTTGTCCATGGAGGAGCAGATCGGCTGCACCTGCAGGACAGCATTCTTCCATCTCCGGTTGGCTAAACGCCTGGCTCCCTACCTCTCCCAACGCGACCTGGCTACGGTGATCCAAGCCACGGTCATCTCGAGGCTTGATTACTGTAATGCGCTCTACATTGGCCTTCCCTTGTCGATGATCCGAAGCTTGCTGGTGCAGCACGCCGCAGCTCGCCTCCTCCTGGGTGCTGCAAGATCTGACCGAGCGACTCCACTCTTGCGTGAGCTGCACTGGCTTCCGATTGAATTCCGGGTCCTCTTCAAGGTGTTAGTCCTCACTTTCAAGGCCATCTATGGTTTGGGGCCAGTGTACTTGAGGGAGCGACTTACCCCCTATATGCCTGCGAGATCACTACGCTCCGAGGAGCTCAACCTCCTTGTGGTGCCTCCCCTCGGAACCTGCCGACTCAGCCACTACACGGCGGAGGGCATTCTCTGTAGCCGCCCCAAGTCTCTGGAATGGCCTCCCGGAGGAGATCCGCGCCATCCGCGCTCTCCTGCCCTTTCGCAAGGCCTTGAAGACTTGGCTTTTTAGGAAGGCGTTCGGCTCTTAATTCAACCACATTGCCCGCTTGCCGCCTATGGTTCCCCCCAGGTTTTTTATCCCGTCCCCCCAGCCTTTGCTGAGGGTTGTGCTCTTAATATGTTTTAATCTGTTGTGATGTGTAATATGTTTTTAACTGCTTAATTGTTTTATTTCTCGGTGTTTTTGCTTCTTTGTAAACCGCTCTGAGCTCCGGAGTGAGCGGTATACTAAATCGAAGTTAATAAATAAATAAATAAAATAAATAACCACGAGAAAATCCTATAAGAGTTTGGTGGGCATTGACCTTGAGTTTTGGAGTTGTAGTTCACCTATATCCAAAGAGCACTGTTGGATCAGGATCAAACTTGGCATGAATACTCAATATGCCCAAATATGAACGCAGATGGAGTTCAGGGGAAATAGACCTTGACATTTGGGAGTTGTAGTTGCTGGGATTTATAGTTCCCCTACAATCAAAGAGCATTCTGAACCCCACCAATGATAGAACTGGGCCAAAGTCCCACACAGAACCCCCAGGAGGCAAGAGGAGATCTCTACTTGGAGAAAGGGAGGCGGGCCTTCCCAATGCATAGAGAGGGAGAGACCAAGTAGACAATGGGTGGGGAGGGGGGTGTTTGTAATTTGGTGCCTTTATCGAGGTAGGTTTCTTAGGGTTTTTATACTTCAACACACTAGACTCCCCCCCCCCCCCCGAGGTTCCAATTTCCCATGGCACACCTGATGATAGCTCTCGGCACACTAGTGTGCCCCGGCACACTGGTCGGGAAACACTGCTCTAGACAACTCATGATTGGGCAGAAAGCTACCATGCTTCTTGACATCAAGTTAAGAGCTGTCCTGGTTGGCCACCTACATTGCTTCACTACCTAGTAGAAATGCCGCACAGGACAGCTCTTAGTCTGCTGTCAAGAAATATAGCAAATCTCTGCAGCTTCATAGCACAGCATTTGTCAACCAGGGGGTGGGGACGCCTGGGAGGGTTGCGAGGAGGTGCCAGAGAGGTTGCCAAAGACCCATCAGAAAACAGTATTTTCTGTTGGTCATGGGGGTTCTGTGTGGGAAGTTTGGCCCAATTCTATAATTGGTGGGGTTCAGAATGCTTTTTGATTGAAGGTGAACTATAAATCCCAGCAACTACAACTCCCAAATGTCAAGGTCTATTTTCCTCAAACTCCACCAGTGTTTACATTTGGGCATATTGAGTATTTGTGCCACGTTTGGTCCATATCTGGATGTAGATGAACTACAACTCCAAAACTCAAGGTCAATGCCCACCAAGCCCAGTATTTTCTGTTGGTCATGGGAGTTCCGTGTGCCAAGATTGGTTCAATTCCATTGTTCGTGGAGTTCAGAATGCTTTTTGATTGTAGGTAAACCTCAGGAACTACAACTCCTGAATGACAAAAATAAATCCCTCCGACCCCACTAGATTCAAATTTGGCTGTAATGGGTGTTGGTGCCAAATTTGGTCCCATGAATGAAAATACATCCTGCACCTCAGATATTTACATTATGATTCATAACAGTAGCAAAATTACAGTTATGAAGTAGCAACGAAAATAATTTGAAGGTTGGGGGTCACCACAACATGAGGAACTGTGTTAAGGGGTTGCGGCATTAGGAAGGTTGAGAACTACTGTCTTAGCAGGACATGAACAGGCATCACAGATAAAGCTGGAGGCTGTGGTTGTGCCAGATAAATACGGGCACTATGTTTGGTGTAGCTGGACAGACATGCAGTACTAGAAATTGGAATAATGGTTTAAATCATTTGCCCTGGGATATTATTTTATTGAAGATACTTGGCAGGGGATAAACATTCTAATATCTATATATATAAAAAATGCTGTCCGTAATTAGGCTGAAGTAAACAAAAAACCACTGGACAAAAACACACCAAATTTGACAACAAAACTCCTCACAACGCAAGGTTTGACCAACAAAAATTTAAAAAACCAAAATAAAATAAAAATAACTTACAAATCCTAAATCCTAAAAAGGAGAGGATGGCACTAAGGCCCTTGCCTTTCCACTCTCAGCCACTTCAGAATGTTAGAATGTTGAGGTGGACCAATCGGAACCCATATGCAAATAACACCACAGTGGCAACCAATCACCATTTCTGACAGCCTCAGGCCCTTGCCTTTCCCCTCTCAGCCACTTCAGAGTCTCAGAATTTTGACTCTGCCCAATCAGAAGCCATATGCAAATAATACTACAGTGGAAACCAGTCAGAAAGCTGCCACATATCTGTCCTCTGCACACACACATACATACAAAAGAACAGACAGGAAGGAAGGAGAGAAGAAAGGAGGGAGGGAAGGGGGGAAAGAAGGAAAGAGAGAAGGAGGGAGGGAAAGAAAGAGGGAAGGGAGGGAGGGAGGAAAGAAAGATGTACCAAAGGAAGGAAGATGAGAAAGTAGAAAGGAAAGAAAAAGGAAAGGAAAGGCAGGAAAGAGGTAAAGAAGAAAGGGAGGAAAAAAGGAAATAAAAGTGAAAGAAGAAAGGAAACAGGGAGGGAAGAAAGGAGATGAAAAAGTAGAGAAGGGGGGGGGGAGGAAGGAAAGAGAGAAGGAAGAAACCAAAGAGTGAAAGAAGGAAAATAAAAGAGGTAGAGAAGGAAGAAAGGAGAGAAAGGGGAAGGGGAGGAAAAAAAGGGGAAGGAATAGGTAGGTACCTCTCTTTCATAATAGTCCCGATATCTACCTCTACTTCAAAAAATCTTACTATAGACCACAGCAACGCGTGGCAGTTCACAGCTAGTTTCCTAATAAAATCTGTTTGTGAAGTCAGTAAGACAATAAAGTTTGTCCACATTCTTGTTTAAGTCTAGCTGTCTTCCTAACTTCAGATACTATCATATAAGACTAAAACTTTGTTTCCTAGATAGTATCTCATCACACTAATGAGTGGAGGGTGAGCATTAGCATTGAAGTCTTACTGCTTCTGGGATTTTTCTTTTTCTAGCTCAGTAATTGAACTAGCGTATTTAAGAGCTACTTCTCATATTATCAGTCAAAAGTGTGTTTAATTGCAGCATGTGTACAAAACTGGAAGCAGTTTTTACTTAGTATGTACAACTATATCATATATGTACAGGGGAATAAGGTTTCACATTCTCAGATAATATGGACATCCACATTCTAGCACAGTGTTCTCCAAAATGGGATGTTTCCTCACTCCACAATTCTAGCATCATGACACCACTTTCCTATGCTATGAAAACTTGGGGTTGTTATTTGAAAATAGGTACTGTCCTCCAAACCATATATTTCAGAATTACATAGGAAGGAACCATTACAGTTGAAGTGGTGTAATTGTACACTGTAGGTACAAGACTACTACTCTGGGATTATGATGGTGTTCCTCCCTCTATGGCAGGGGTAGGGAACCTATGGCTTGGGAGCCAGATGTGGCTCTTTTCATGATTGCATCTGGCTCTCCAGAGCAGCCCGGGCCTCGGTTTCCCAGCATGCAATGGGAAACCTTTCCTTTTCTCCTTCCTTTTCCCTCCTCCCCCTTCCTTCTTTCCTCTATTCCCTCCCTCCCTCCCTTTCTTTCCCTCTCCCCTTCACCCTTTCCTTCTCCCCTTCCTTTTCCCTCCCTCTCTCCCCTTTCTTCTTTCCTTCATTCTCCCTCTTCCTTCCCTCCTCTTCTATTCTTTCCCCCAAGTCTTCCTTTCCTTCTCCTTCCTTTCTTTTAACTTCTCTCTCTCCTTTTCTTCTTTCCCCTTCATTATTTTACTTTTTCCTCACTCCCTTTCCTTTCTTTTCCCCATCCTTTTCTTTGCTCCCTTCCCATTTCCTTCTTTCTTTTCCCCTTCTTGTCTCTCTCCTGTTTTTCTTTTCTTCCTTTTCCATAGTTCATTCTTTTCTTTTTTCCTCTCCCCCTCCCTCCTTTATTTCCTCTGACTTTCTTTCCCCCTTCCTTCCGTCTTTTCTTCCTTCCCAGAGTCCTGAGCATGCCTTTTGTAGAGCCAGGTCTGAAATGTCCCGTCATTCTGCCAGGGGAATCTTTTTCTCTTCGTATAGACTCACATTTAGTTTAATTTAGTCTTAAAATATATTATATAGATTATATGGCTCTCACTGAAATAAATTTCCAAATATTTTGTTTTCATGGCTCTCTGAGTCAAAAAGGTTCCCGACCCCTGCGCTATGGGCATTCAGCTGAATCTACCAATCTGATAAGAGAGGTGTTTCCCCAGTCCTATCTTTATATACAGAGGTTTAAACTTTGAATATTCCATATGCTAATGAGCAAGCAGATGTTGTTTCTATGTGCTTTCAAATCAACTCTCCCTATCATATGGATTTTTTTTGGCAAAATGGTATTTAGCGGACGTTTGCTCTTAGGCTGAGAGTGTGTGATATGCCCAGAGTCGCCCAGTGCATTTCTATGGCTGAGCAGGGATTCAGATTCTGGTCTCCCATAATTCAACATTCAGCTTAGGTAAAACCTGCCACGGAGTTGGGAGAAGCCCGAATTACCTCCGAGTCACTTTCCACAGTACTAATGATGAGAAGCTTTGAGATGAAGAATCTTATCTGGGTCTGTCCTCTTGCCCACCCCATCTTAATTGTGAACTATCTCTAGTTCTGGTTCTGTTTCTTTTCTCCAATTCTCTGTTTTTCATGCAGTCTCCACCTATTTGGATCTTCACTTAACAGAAGGTCCAAATGTCAGCTATAAGGTTTCCCTTGACATTAAGTCTAGTTGTGGCCGACTGGGGGTGCCCATCTCCATTTCTAAGCTGAAGAGCCAGCATTGTCCATAGACGCCTCTAAGATCATGTGGCTGGCATAACTGCATGGAGCATCGTTACCTTCCCACCAGAGCGGTACCTATTGATCTATTCACATTTGCTTGTTTTTGAATGGCTAGGTTGGAAGAAGTTGGTACTAACAGCGGAAGCTCACCCCGCCAACTTTTTGGACAGCAAATTCAGCAGCTCAGCAGTTTAACCTGCTGCATCACTGGGTCGCCAATGTCAGTTATGCTAATCATGTTTTTCAAGTGGAGTGTGAAAAGCGAGGGAATAAGCAGTGGAAGTGCGGTGGGCAGCAAAGTACGAATTGTGTCTTTTCAGCTGTTTGATGCAAGCAGAAGGTTTTCCAAATGGATTGTCTTTAAATGGGTCATTTTGTGTGTGCGCATTTTCTCTGGAATGGTTTAGTAAAGGACCTAATAATCTAGGCATGCAAGCATCTCCAAGTTTGTACAGTAAAGAAGTTTAGCTATAATAATAATTTTATTCTTATTCTCTTGGCTTTTCTTCACGAACGAAGAATCAGGAAGCGCGTTGATGACTAAAAAGGCCAATCCGAGATTTTATTCTTGTACTCTGCCACCATTTCCCTGGATGGACTCAGGGTGGCTTACATGGGAACCAAGCCCAAGGATGTAAACCATGTAGCTTCCCCTTTTCTAACCATTTTTGTAGCTCTCAGCCACCCCTTGAAACTGCTGTTCAAAATTACTATCAAAATGCACAGCTGAATTTCATCAGCAAACTAGAAAAACTTTTATAAAAACTATCCTTCTCATTTTATCTATTATTTGTGGTCTGTTGTCAAATCAATTTGTGTGTTTTGCCACCAATTATGATCAGTATAGATGATAACCTGAAAGGTATCCCATATGATCTTTGAACCTAAGCAAGACCAACCCTGGTTAGTACTTACATGTGTGACCACAAACAAATACCAATTGCTGTAGGCTATATTTCAGAGGAGGAAAATGGGAGAATTTCTTGCCTAAGAAAACCCTATAAAATTAATGAAGTCGCCATACGTTGGCAGGCAACTGGAAGATACATACACACATAATAATGGTTTACAGTTGGTTCTAACCACAAGTGCTAATATGGTCCAATTCATATATTGACTTTAGTTTCTTAGAAGAGAGGGGATGGAATGGGATGTACTCGAAAGAGGTCTGTTACAGCATAAAATCTTGCTGTAATTTTGAGATTATTAAAATATCTGAAGCTATGCAGTTGGCTCACAAAGAAGCTCATAAAAATGGAACTAGAATATGTTGGTTTCTATTTGCTTCTCTTTGCCTGGAGGCATGATTCAGCTTTGCTTCCAGTCTGTGCAACCTTTGCTATTTCTCCAGGGTCATGCCATTAGCTCAGCACAACTCTTTTCCCATCATAAGATATATACAATTCTCCACAGGTTACTGCATTGCTGTCACCGGCTCGAGGTGTATGTTGTTCTTTCTGCTAGATGTCTGGACACAGGCAGAATTAAAGAATGGTCAGTCAAAGATTGCTACAGTATGTTTACTTGGACTCAGGGCTGCTCTCAGTCATTGACCACTGTTTCTTTTTCATGGATGGAGATAATCCTTCTCAGTATCATAGATGGGAAACTGGAGGTTGGTTCTATCTCTACGCATACTAACCTGATCCTCTGTAAACCGTATCTCCTCCTTTTTTGAGGTGACTTCTGTTTTGGAAAAAAGTCACTTGGGGGAGATAAGAAGTCTTTTTAATGACATTTTTGGCAGCTACATTAATCCCTTGAAATGAAAAAATTGAGGTTGTGCATTCAAAATAGCAAATGGAAACAGGATGAGTCTAGACTGAAATTGTTTGGCTGTGTATTCCCTGTTCATTAGAACTACTTCAATTTGTTTAAAACTTCACAATGCACCTGTATTCAAATAAAATAACATTCTGGGTATGTGTCTCACTTGACTTCTCTCAGAAATTAAGCCTATGCTGCTTGGGGCTGTAACTGTGCACCAGGGGGTAGTTTTGTCAGCGGGGTTGCTTTCATATGCCCTTTTGACTTCTCGCTCACATCTGTGAAGAGATTATTGCTCAGAAGAAAACGTCAGCAGCTTTCTCCTGTTGAACTTTTCATTACAAAATCTAAGTGCTTATATATTGTTGTTCTGAACTTCTTTGAAACAAGAAAAAATGTTCCCCATTTATCAAATTATATGATGATGCCATTGTAGATGATTATCCCCTCTCCCTTTGAGTTGTACTTACGAAAATTCATTGCATATCAGGAAATATGAAATGATTAGGCATTGAGATTTTTCTGGATATATTTTCAATATGTGTACTTTGAATATTAGTTTAATATGTTGCCCTTTCAGATAGCTGCATGGGTTGTTGTTGTTTATTCGTTCATTTGCTTCCGACTCTTTATGACCTCATGGACCAGTCCACGCCAGAGCTCCCTGTCGGCAGTCGCCATCCCCAGCTCCTTCAAGGTCAAGCCAGTCACTTCAAGGATACCATCCATCCATCCATCCATCTTGTCCTTTGGTCGGCCCCTCTTCCTTTTTCCTTCCATTTCCCCCAGCATCATTGTCTTCTCTAAGCTTTCCTGTCTTCTCATTATGTGGCTAAAGCACTTCATCTTTACCTCTAATATCCTTCCCTCCAATGAGCAGCTGGGCACTATTTCCTGGAGTATGGCGGATCTGAACTTCTTGTATTCCAAGACACTCAGAATTTTCCTCACACACCACAGTTCAAAAGCATTTTTCTTCCTTCACTCAACCTTCCTTATGGTCCAGCTCTCACATCCATAGGTTACTACAGAGAATACCATTGCTTTAATGATGTTTTAACTATGCTGCATGGGAAGAAACACAAATAACATGGGTACTACACATTTCAAAATAAAGAGAGGGATAGTAGCAAAAGGAATGAGGTTTCTTTTAAGGACAGAACCAGCCTGGGAGAAACATGCATGTTCATTTATGCGTAAGTAATATCCTCCACCACGTCCACATCAGCTTGATGCCAAATCCCCAAAACCTACTTCTTACAGGTAGTGGGGACACACTGAGACAAGACAGCTGGAAAACCATTATTCTTCCTGCAACTGCCTGTCTCAACACATAACAACACATAACAAGAGCTATGCAGCAAATATTTTCCAATGACTTTACCTGTAGCACCTTTCTTTTTGGGGAGTTTTTTTTGTTGAGGATCTCTATGGTTTAAGAATTAGTTTGGGAGAACTGGTATCAGTGTGTGGATGCAGACTTCACCATGACCAGGAGAGCTGGGTGATAGTGGGTGAGGTGGTTGCTTATTGTCCATTTCAAGACTCTCTTGTTGCCCCTCTCCATCAGCCAAGAAACTTCTGATGGTGATTGACTGGGGCCAATGGTGGGACTGAGGTACTGTTGCTGCCCCGTGGTATCTTTGGGTCTGGAAGGGCTGCAGCAGAAGGGGAAGGGAGCATAGGACAGCAGGAGGGAAGAAAAGTAAGCAGCAGTGTGCCAGTCAAGGAGGCAGATAATGAAAGATGAGCATGCTTCTCCATCTGCTACCTCTTCTTCCACTGTCCCCTCCTCTCCCACTTTCTGCTCATCTCAAACATGGGGGTGGGGGAGAAGGGTGATTTAGTATCTAGCACTGTCTGCCAGGGGTAGGGTGGAATGAAAGCATCGTCATCATCCTCTCCCTCTTCCATGCTTCTCTTTCCTCTACTGCAAAGCCAGGGGATCTCTGGGGCTCTGGTATGGGGCAACAGCTGCTATTGTATGTGCTCCAAGGATGGATTGGGGGGAAAGGCAAACAAGATTGGATCCCTCCTTTTGCTGCCAGCTTCCACTTACCAGAGCCGCAAGGTGACTGTTTGCTAGAGGGTGTCACCATAGTTAACACACTGGGATGATAGTAGTCTTAATGAAAACAATTTTTTCGGGGAGGGGGCAGTGTCGCTTTTTGTCATTCATTGCAGTAACTGATTTCCCAAAAGTTAGATCATAACAGCAGTCAGTCACTGCATACAGTTGACATATTCCTACTGTGGGACTTGCTTTGAGAGGAAGTGGCAGAATAGCCCTGGGCAATCAAAGGCAAAAGACAAAGGAATCGTTAAAAAGATCCCAAACCTATCCATTTGGAAGTTGTGTTCTACGACACCAGGTAAAGTACTATGATGGAGTGAGGGAAACAAATGACTCATAAGCTGTGGATCCATGCAGTTAACTCTAACAGATGTAAACCTATTTATTTCCCTGTGGGAAGCCACATTTCTGTAATAAGGAACAACTGCCAGCCCTATAAGCTTTTTCTCCTTCAGATAAGGGACATCCCTGGTAATAAGGAACAGCTGGAAACCCTAATGTATTTGCTACCAGGACTCAACTTATTGTTGGTCCTCAAAATTGCATGTTTTAATGCGACTGCTTCTAGTGTTTCATTTATAGAGCATGGACTGTATTCTGGGCATTTTCATACACAGTTTTGTGCTTTTGTGGAGACTCGGGGACTACACCACTGGATTTTCTGCTCCTCTGGAGGGAATAGAGGGTGTTAACCTAGCTGCCATTGTAGATACCCAGAGGTAATGATGTGTTATTTCTGATCACCTTACGGGCCATTCCTGCACATATATATGCCAGAGAGGAAGACGTTCATTTTAGCTCTGCAAATAGGGTTTTCTTCCTGTAGAAGTGAAAATCTTTCTTCACTAGAAAATTCATTGGAAGGTGTCACGTCCATTTAGATTCAGCAGTGGGTTCAGGACCATACTGGGCTGTGCACAGCCCATGGGTCACCACATGATTCCCCCCCCCCCCAAAACAGTACGAACCCTGTACCAATGGAGTGGAACCTATGGCTTTACCTACCTGCACCCAACAAAATTGTCTTCTCTAGCAATTTTCTAGGTCTTCCGGGTAATTATATGGCATGTTTCCTTCTCAAGTTGTTATATGTCCTGGAAGACCTAGCAAATTTCTAGAGAGTATATTCCTCTCAGAATCTCTAGGGCAATGGCTCTCCTTAATGCCATGACCCCTTAATCTAGTTCCTCATGTTGTGGTGACCCCCAGCCATACAATTATTTTCATTGTTTCATTATTTCATTGGGATTTATAGTTAACCTACAGTCAAAGAGCATTCTGAACTCGACCAACAATGAAAATGAACCAAACTTGGCACACACAACTCTCAATTCTGGGAGGGTTTGGAGTTTTGGAGTTGTAATTCACCTGCATCCAGAGAGCACTGTGGACTCAAGCAATGATGGATCTGGACCAAACTTGGCACGGATACTCAATATGCCCAAATGTGAACACTTGTGGAGTTTGGGGAAAATAGACCTTGACATTTGGGAGTTGTAGTTGCTGGGATTTATAGTTCACTTACAATCAAAGAGCATTCTGAGCCCCACCAACAATAGAATTGGGCCAAACTTCCCGCACAGAACCCTTATGACCAACAGAAAATACTGTGTTTTTGATGGTCTTTGGCAACCTCTCTGACACCCCCTCACAACTCCCACAGGGGTTCCAACCCCCAGGTTGAGAAACACTACTCCAGGGCAACTCTGCAGTAACTGTAAGTCTAGGAACATTTTACCCTTGAATATGGTGGCCATACTGTATTTTTTGTAAAGAATTTCCAAGAATACAAAACAATCTAGTAATATATTCAAAAAGAAAGAAGAAAGAAAAAAACCCCAGAACAACCAGAGATAGGAAAGAAATGACTTACAGCTTTGCTTAAGGAAGTTATAAGTCTAGGTCACCATGTGATTCCTACCCTTGCTCTAGCACCTGATACAAAGCAAATTTGTGAAGAAAAGAAGCTCGCTTTTGGGGATGGTTTCCTATTTTCAGGTCACCGGCCAAGGACAGTAGCTGTAAAATTCCCTTCTGTACCAATGTTGGATATCCTCAGGAACGGTTTCCATGCAAATGTTGACTTCATGGCTCTAAGCTGGTCATTCCGTAATTGAGGTGAGCTGTAAACTAAGGAACCGTACTTTTCAACTTGGGCAGTAAATGTGCAGTAAAATGGTCGCTAATTGTCCTGAAGGCAATTATCTTGAAGGCATTCATTTTCCTGTTGTTCATCATGTCAACTCTTCTGGCTTCAAATGTCTCTTCTGTGTTAGGGTTTACCTTCTGGGAGAAGAAATGGGTACTAGTTTGCAAAATTATATTAATCACTTAGAATCAACACAAGTGCTGTGCCGGCTAATGGAGCGGTATGATTGATTAACTCTCTCTGTGTGTGTTTTCATGCTTCTTCCAAATGGTGGGTAATAAATGTGTTTATTTGTCTTCTTGCAGCAAGATCCAGATCTTGCTTGCTCCACCATGGATGCCCTGTTTTGGCTGCATTCCTTGTTGTTGAGCGCCTCTTTTAGTTGTTCTGAGAAATACACAGATGTGACACAGAGCAGCACTTATATCCATATCTGCAGGCAAACAACTTGCCTGCCTGATTCAACCTCCTTAATTGCCCTTACCCACAACAACATCAGGTTTCTAGACTTAATTCGGGGAGAAAGGTAGTGGTATTGCTGACACTTAGAATGATTTGTTTTGTCTGTTTTATTGCTACTGAGGCCAATAACTTAAATGCCCGGTGCTTCTTGGCTCCAGATGTTGCCAATGATAGAGTATGAAATCTTTAGAGAAAGCGAACATAGAAAGTGTTTGAAGCAGCCCCTGACCAGGACTGTAGTGATTTGTTTTATTTTTCTGCAGAGAGCCAAAGGATATAAAGATTCTTTCAGATGTTTCAGAATAAATCAGAATTATCCTTTTTTAAAAATGCATTTCCCCCTGAGATACAATCAAACGTGTTTCATCAATGGAACAAACATGTCAAGAAATTGATATTCATGTCCCTGTTCCTTTAAAAAAACTATCTAAACAATGTTTCTATTATCCTGGACTATTTTCTGACAAGTACTGGTGGAAGTTGCAGGATTTAAAAAATATTTCCATGTTTGAATTATTTGCATCATACTACATTTACCACCACCACCACCAACAACAATGTCAAACTGCTCAGGGACTTCTGAATTCAGACTGACAGAGTTTTGGAACACAATACTCCTGATGTCATAATCGTGGGGGAAAAAACAAGTATGGATTTTTGATGTTGCAATCCCAGGTGACAGCTGGATTGACAAGAAGCAATTGGAAAAGCTTACACGATATGAGGATTTAAGGATAGAACTGCAAAGACTCTGGCACAAACCAATAAAGGTGGTCCTAGTGGTGTTCGGCACACTGAGTGCAGTGCCTGAAGACCTTGGCCTGCACTTGAAAACAATCGGCGCTGTCAGCTGCAAAAGGCCACCCTACTCGGCTCTGCACGCATTATTCGCCGATACATCACACAGTCCTAGATACTTGGGAAGTGTTTGACGTGTGATTGAATACAAAAGCCAGCATAGTGATCTTCTTTGTTGTGTACTAATCTTGTTTTGTATCAAATAATAATTATAATAATAAGTCAAAGACATATAATGCTACTCATTCTCCTTTTCTTCCCCATCTATTCTCTTTAAACATATTAAATCCCTCAATTATAATATTCTAATAACGAATCAAATGTCCTGCCCACTCTGCAGAGAGCATTTGGGAACGAAAATAGGGAGGCATTTTTGGGGCTGCATGGGGGAAGACATGGCATTTGTTATGCCCAGCAAGGGGACTCTTTCTGAACCCAACAGATGTTCTCCATTGTAGAGGGAAACATCCCCCAATCACCCGCTACTGAAATAGCTATCTCCGGCTGGATCTACACTGCCATAGAATCCAGTTTTGGAATGCAGATTAACTGTATTACATGGATCTACATTGCCCTATATCCCAGTATCTGATCCCAGATTATCTGCTTATTCCATATTATCTGACAATGTATACCCATATAATCCAATTCAAGGCAAATAATCTGAGGTCAGCTCCTGGGATGTAAGGTAGTGTAGATCCAGCCTAAACTGCTATATAATCCAGTTCAATGTAGTTAATCTGCATTCTGAAACTGGATTATGTGGCAGTGTAGATCCAGGATCTACCTGGCCCTGCAGGTAGTTGATTATGCCTCAGTAAGTGAAACATATGGACACAGTGAGAATCTGTAAATGCTCCTCACCTCCCTTTGGAAAGAGTTGTCAGTGTAGGATCCTTCTTCCCCCAACCAATACTTCTGAAAACATCTTTTCCTTCACAGAGTAACAAATGTCAAAAAGCAAACATGCTGAGATGGTCTAATGAAAGGAGCTGTTGCAATTCTCTATATAAATGGCTCCAATCCACCTGCCACTATTCACTAACAATTACTTTGATTCTGTAGACACCATAACAAGTTGTAAATATCAACACCTGCAGCCCTACGTGTACAAAATGAGTCATGGTGGATACATTGCTCCTGGTAGTGTGACACTACTGGATGCCAGCAGCTGTTTTGGATCGTGATGTTCACTGAGCTCTTTCACACGTTCCTATTGTCAGACTGGCAGGATGAATTTCACACAAGCATTAGTTTATTGCCTACGGAGCTTTCAAAGCCAGAAGACTTGACTCGGCTACTTTTGCTCAGTTACAGTCAGTCTCATGACATTCTGCAGATAGACCAAAAATAAATAAGTATTACAACTGCCAGAGTTAACATGCTGCTGCTGATGGTGGAGTGCAAGCTGTAGTCCAAAGCTGGGGCTCCTTGGAGGACTTAGGATGCATCTACACTAGGTATGGGCAAACTTGGGCCCTCCAAGTGTTTTGGACCCCAACTCCCATGATTCCTAACAGCCTACCGGCTGTTAGGAATTGTGGGAGTTGTGGTCCAAAACACCTGGAGGGTCCAAGTTTGCTCGTGCCTGATCTACGGTGTAGAATGAATGCAGTTTGACACCAGAGAAGGACTTAAATTTGCCTTTAGTTTCTGCTTATTTATAAAAACTGCACTGAGGTACTATGAGAAGGAACCAGATGCTATGCTGGGCAGATATTGTATTAAGCTAAAATATCCTTACCCATTCTAGGGAGTGCAAACAGCCAAGGAAAAAGTTTAATAAGGCTCTTTAGCCCGTGAAACTACACACTTTCTACTGAATCTGCAGCTCCTGCTATTCTGAACTGGACTTAGTCGTCTACTGATGAATCAACCAAGACCTGGGACCCCTAGAAAGATAGCCACAATTTTAGAACCACGCAGGAATACACAATTAAAGCACCCCCAACAGGAGACTCCAACGCGCGTCCACTGTTAGGCAGCTCTTACTGACAGGAACGTTTTCCTAAAGTTGAGGAGGAATCTCTTTTACAGTTTGAATCTCTTGCTCCATATCCTAATATCTGAATCAGGAGAAAACAAATTTTCTCCCTCTCAATCTGACTTCCTTTCAAACATTTAAACATGGCAATCATGTTCCTTTTTAACCTTCTCTTCTCCAGGCTTAAGATAGTTCTGGGTTCCTGCCCCAGTTTCCTATAAATTTGCATTACTCCTGACTGATGATTGAATGGGGGATCCCATACTGAATTTTGTTTATTATCTGGCAGAGAGATCTGGAACCTGTTCAATGTAAGAAAAGAAAAAGAAAACATTTGGGATTCATTGATCTTATTTCTCTTGCCACTCCTCTGAGAGCATGCTGGTTTAATTCTCTTAACAGTGTTTTTATAAAGACATTTTGTACTACAGAGAACACATCTTTTAACTCTTTATTCCAGCGTTTCTCAACCTGGGGGTCCCTGGGGGCTGCGTGGGGGTGTCAGAGGGGTCACCAAAGGCCATCAGAAAACACAGTATTTTCTGTTGGTCATGAGAGTTCTGTGTGGGAAGTTTTGCCTAATTCTATTGTTGGTGAGGTTCAGAATGCTCTTTGA
Organism: Anolis apletophallus; assembly: GCA_030556195.1. Classification (NCBI taxonomy): domain Eukaryota; kingdom Metazoa; phylum Chordata; class Lepidosauria; order Squamata; family Anolidae; genus Anolis; species Anolis apletophallus. Next base: position 49,919,973 of record JARBWK010000008.1, read on the forward strand.
TTTTAGGTGAACTATAAATCCCAGCAACTACAACTCCCAAATGTCAAGGTCTATTTTTCCCAAACTCCACCAGTGTTCACATTCGGGCATATTGAGTATCTGTGCCAAGTTTGGTCCAGATTCCGCATTGTTTGAGTCCACAGTGCTTTCTGGATGTAGGTGAACTACAACTCCAAAACTCAAGGTCAATGCCCACAAAACCCTTCCAGCATTTTATTTTGGTGATGGGAGTTCTGTGTGCCAAGTTTGGTTCATTTCAATTTTTGGTGGAGTTCAGAATGCTTTTTGATTGTGGGTTAACAAGTAATCCCAGCAACTACAACTCCCAAATGACAAAATCAACCCCCCAACCCCACCAGTATTCAAATTTGGGCATATCGGATTTTTGTGCCAAATTTGATCCAATGAATGAAAATATATCCTGCATATCAGATATTTACATTACAATTCATAACAGTAGCAAAGCCACAGTTATGAAGTAGCAATGAAAGTAATTTTATGTCTGGGGGTCACCATAACATGGGGAAATGTATTAAGGGATCATGGCATTAGGAAGGTTGAGAAACTGCTTTATTCAATATACCGAAACTACACAATTCAACATCTTGATTGAAATCATATGGAGTAGTCCATAACATGAGAAACATTGATGGCTTCAAATACTGTCACCTAGAAAGGCTTATCTATTCCAGTTGTCTTGTGTAATCCTCTATCGGAAGCAAGTGGCTTGATTTCCAAAACTAAAATTGGACAAGAGTGACAGCTTTTTCCTCCCCAAATTACATTAATGCCCATATGCACATCTAATTAAGAAATAGCCACAAGCAACTCAAATCTTTTTATCTTTTTGTCTGGATGAAAAGACATAGACATTGCTGTCAATCCAACCAAGTGACAAACCAGTTAACTTCATGACATTATGTACTGATGTTCAGTGATGGGGGGAGGGAATCACTTTTTCCTGTAAGCAAGCAGGTATACATATAATTACAGTGTGCTTTTGTTTTAAGAAAAATTAATCTAATGACTAATCATGACAGAATGCAGAAGTGACAGCTGAACTGAAAAATGCTTCATTGGTTGTATTTGCTTTTACTTTTCCTCTATGCCACTGAGTTACTCACATCAACCTGTTTTAATGTGGAATGTAAAAACTATGAGCCTTGGGATGTAATATTCTATGCCAGTTGTTCCCAAACTTTAGTCCTCCAGCTAAAGGTTAGCAGTTCGAAGCTGCAGGTTGGGGTGAGCTCCCGCTGTTAACCATAGCTCCTGCCAACTTGTTATTGCTGTTTATTTGTTCAGTTGCTTCTAACTCTTCTTGACCTCATGGATCAGCCTGCACCAGAGCTCCCTGTTGGCCGTCACCACCCCCAGCTCCTTCAAGGTCAAGCCAGTCACTTCACGGATACCATCCATCCATCTTGCCCTTGGTTGGCACCTCTTCCTTTTGCCCTCCATTTTCTCCAGCATCATTATCTTGTCTAAGCTGTCCTGTCTTCTCATTATGTGGCCAAAGTACTTCATCTTTGCCTCTAATGGCCTTCCCTCTAGGGAGCAGTCGAGCTTTATTTCCTGGAGTAAGGACTGGTTTGATCTTCTTGCGGTCCAAGGCACTCTCAGAAGTTTCCTCCAACACCACAGTTCAAAAGCACCTTCCTTCGCTCAGCCTTCCTTATGGTCTAGCTACCGCATCCATAGGTCACTGTGAGGAATACCATTGCCTTAACTATGCAGATCTTTGTTGCCAGTGTGATTTCTCTACTCTTCACTATTTTAATGAGATTGGTCATTGCTCCCAAGAAGTAAACATCTTCAGATTTCCTGGTTGCAGTCTGCATCTGCAGTAATCTTTGCGCCTGGAAATACAAGTCTGTCACTGCCTCCACGTTCTAACTTAACAGTTAGAAAACATGCAAATGTTAAGAGATCAATAGGTAGCGCTTCAGCAGGAAGGTCATAAAGGTGCCCATGCAGTCATGCCAGCAGCACAACTAGGAGGTGTCTACAGGCAACAGGTTCCTCAACTTGGAAATGGAAAAAGAGCACCTCCCCATGGCCGGAGTTGGATACTATCTCCAGAAGTCAGAGATGAAAGGGGAAGCCTCTACCTTTGTTCTGTGTGTGTCATTTTTATTTCACTGTATTAAAGGCATTGAATGTTTGCATATCTGTGTATGTTGTAATCCGCTCTGAGTCTCCTTGGGGAGATAGAGTGGAATATAAATAAAGTGTATAATTGAAGTGTATTATTCTGACTGTTGGCAAAATTGGCTGGAGCTTGAAGTCCAAAACAGCCTGAAGAGCAAAATTTGGGAATCAGTGCTCCACACATTTATCCAAGAGATATTTCAGTGGCAAAATGGAATATTTCAGAGTAGAGTTGCATTGGATTAGGCTCCATTTTTCATTCCTTCCCCTTCCTTGTATTTCCAAAACTACACTGAATGTATATCCTAAATTGAAATTGTAGCATTTCCACTTTTTTGTAAGTTTAATAAAGGAATTCACTGCATGATTAAATATCCACTGTCACATTATACTTGGGTTTATGGCAGTCTTTGTACATCTGACTACAGGACATATACAAGATAGATCAGCATTTGGCACAAACACGCAAATATCTTGTTATTCTAATTGATTTTCTTGTGTTTCTTTTAAGAAATGATGTTGGTTACATTTTTACTCCGTGAAAAGATGTTTTAAAAAATCAGGATAGTACAAAGTTGTTCCTTTTATCCAAGTAGCAGTGAAAGAGAATCCTTTATTTGCTCTAAGATTAAAACTAAACAGCAAAGAAATCTTTCACATGCTCAGGCTCTGTGCCAACACAGAAAGGTAGACTGGGTTAAGTGAAAATCTGTGAATGAAACCATTATCTGCTGTGATGAAAATGTTGCAGATCCTCGCCAAATCACACTATACTATTAGATAGTATATATTATAGTGTGATTTTTATTATAGTGTCAATTGTGAACCATTCCCCAAGACTTTAGGGGAGAAAACTATGCTTGGCATGATCAGGAAGGGAATCGAAAATAGGCCGGCAAATGTTGTATTGCCTCTCTACAAATCTATGGTACGGCCACATTTGGAGTACTGTGTACAATTCTGGTCTCCGCACCTTAAGAAGGATATAACGGAACTGGAAAAGGTACAAAGAAGGGCGACAAAAATGATCCAAGGGATGGAGCAGCTCCCTTATGAAATCAGGTTGCAACGCCTTGGTCTTTTCAGCCTTGAAAGACGGCGTTTAAGAGGTGACTTGATCAAAGTGTATAAAATCATGCATGGGATAGAAAAGGTAAATAAAGAAAAAAATATTTTCTCTGTCACACAACACTAGGACTAGGGGGCACTCCCTAAAGCTCCAAGGTAGGAAAGTTAGGACTAATAAAGGGAAATATTTCTTCACCCAGAGGGTCATTGGGTTATGGAACTCACTTCCAGAGGAGATTGTGACAGCTGTCAGCCTGGACAGCTTCAAGGCAGGATTAGACAGATTCATGGATACCAAGGGAATCAGTAGTTACTGAAATGGACATCCAAGTGCCACCTCTGTGTTGATGGAGGCAGGCAGGATTTCCCGGGTACTGGTTGTGAGGGTCGGGAGCAGGTGAGGGTTCTGCCCTCCTTTCTGCTAGAGATCCCTGTGTACAACTAGTGGGCCACTGTGTGACACAGAATGCTGGACTAGATGGGCTGAGGCCCGATTCAGCATGGCTCTTCTTATGTTCTTATGTTCTTAACAAAGGAAACTGTAATTCATATAGGACAACGTAGCCCTCTCCATTTAGCTGTTAGGCTCTTAGGAATTGTGGGAGTTGAGGTCCAAAACACCTGGAGGGCCAACGTTTGTCCATGCTTGATCTACACTCTGAAATTAATGCAGTTTGATATGCTTTAACTAGCTGAATGCTATGTAATCATGTGAATTGTAGTTTTCCAAAGTTTTTAAGCTTTTTTGTCAAAGAATGCTGGCGCCTCACTAAACTACAAATCCCAGCATTCCATATCATTGAGACATGCCAGTTAGTAGTGTGAAATTGCCTTAATTCAACAGAGGCATATCATTCTTTTAAAACATCGCTGAACAGTGGCCAGGTTGGCACAAAGCTGGAATTCCTTTAAAGTTCCTTTGTATGTAGTAGTCAGTGTATATTTCTGCCTGTACCGCTCTGCTTTCGAATTAAGCAGCCAAGATTAATAACACAGAGGTTAGGACTGAAAGCAAAGGCTTTAGGCAAAAGTGTGAAATGGACTTTGCTGTTTCAATAATTAAGGAATGGAGACAAGATGAAAAGGTTTGAAGGGGGCATGCAAACCAGCAATAACATATAACATCTTGCTAAAAGACATTTAAAAAGCAAAATGTATTAAAAAGTCTGGGAGAATAAAAATGTCTTTGCCTGTCAATGAAAGAATAATAGCGTTGGCATAAAGTTGGCCTTTTTCAAGATGCATAGCAGAAGAATGTGTAGAAAAATGATTTGACAGTAGAAGAATAATATAATTTCTATTTTAAACCACTCCCCAAGACTTTAGGGGAGAAAATAAATGAAACTGTAATTCATATAGCACAACATAGCCCTCTCCATTCAGGTGCACCATAGATGTTTGGGACTACAACTTGGGTCATACCCAGCCACTAGCTAGCTATACTGGCTGGGGCTGGTAGGAATTGTAGTACATATAATCCAAAAGTTGCTTTGGAGGCCACATTAACCCTACAGGACACCTCAGAAGTCCATAGCAAGTCCTACAAACCCTTTTCGGAGACATGGGAACACTTTTGAGTCTGTTTGACTGGGCCTCTAAAAAACATTTTTGGACATTTGGAGGCAACTTTTCTTTTTTGGAAATTACACAAAATTTAGTTTTGATCCCTGAGGAATTTAGAGGGCTCCAAACATGGGAAATGCCCTCTGTATCTTCATACGTATCATTTTTGGGCATTTTTGGAGCAAAAGCAATTTTTTGGACCCTTTGGTATTATAAACATCCACAAGAAATGGTTTTTAGAGTTAAGATTGTTTTTTCAATTACACAAACACAAACATTAGATCATATTTCCTTTTCTAAAATAAATACATACCAGCCTCCATGTTATACTGACTGGTGGTTTGCCTATAAAAAATGGAATATGAGGTGGCAAATAATGCAGGATAAAGGCCGTAAAAAGGTCTTCAGATTGTTCTTGTATAGAGTCTCATGAGAACTGAATCGTGGTATCTGCCTGATGAAATGATGTATTTGTACATTATGGGAAATGAGTGACAGTCTCACTAGATGGTATTGGAACTATTAATGGGATGGTCAGTCCCGTCTTCATACTAAGTGATGTAATGATGAGACTAAGGTCTCCTCAAAAGAATATTTTCTTTCCGAGATCTACGAATGTAGGCTCATGTTCAAATTTGGTTCTGAAAAGGAGCTGCTGGGTAATTGTAGATGTTTTCTTCTTTTTAAAGCATTACTAAAGATGTTTTTGCAGGACGAAATTGTGATTCAGCATAATCAGAAGCTGCATTGACATTGGTACATTTTGTATACCAGTATTTTGTCCCAGGCAAGCAAAGCTACAGCATTAGAGATTGTGCTGCTTTAGAAGTTACGTAATCAGTTCCTTTCAACAGGGTTGTAGAAAGGCCAGGGCACACAAGGTCGAATTGTGGGGACTTATGAGGAACAATGATACCATCGTTCCTGAGCCCACATCTTTATTAATGACTAGGATGAAGGTTTTGGGGACATGCTTATCAAGTTGACACCAAATTAGAAGGGATCGCTAATACTCTAGAGGAGAGCATCAGAATTCAAAATGACTTTAACAGATTAGAGAGCTGGGCCAATACTAACAAAATAAATGTCAACAAGGACAAATGTAAGATACTACACTTAGGCAGAAAAATGAAATGCAAAGATACAGAATGAGTGATGCCTGGCTAGGCAACAGTCCATGTGAGAAAGATCTTAGTCTTTGTCAACAACAAGTTGAATATGAGCCAACAGTGTGATGCAGAAGCTAAAAAAGCCAATGGGATTTTGGTTGTATCAAAAGGAGTATAGTGTCTAGATAAGGGGTGCCCACACTTTTTCAGCATGCGAGCTACTTTTAAAACAACCAAGTCAAAAAGATCTACCTTCTGCACACGCGCACCACCAGCGCAGCGCATATTCCGCATGCGCACATCTTCTGTGCCTGCGCACCATCCGCGCGGCGCTCCTTCCATGCAGCGCACTATCCACGGTTGCTTCCAGACGAGAGAGAAGCAGGGTACTCCACCCTGCCTCTCACTTGCCGGCAGCGGAGGCACCACAGTTGTTTCCAGATGAGAGAGGCAGGGCGGAGTGCGAGGCGGGGCCTCCGGAGGCCCCGCCTTGCATTCTGCCCTGCCTCTCTCTCGCCGGCAACGGAGGCTGCAGGTTGCTTCCGGACGAGAGAGAAGCAGGGCGGAGTGCAAGGCTGGGCCTCTGGAGGCCCCGGCTCGCGTTCCGCCCTGCCACTCTCTCGTCCGGAAGCAACGTGCTGGTGAGAGAGAGGTAGGCCAGAGCGCCTGCTTCTCTCTCGTCCGGAAGCAACTGCGAAAGTGTGCCGCGTGGATAGTGCGCGCGCACAGAAGTTGCTCCGCACGCAGGGCAGAAGCGCCCCATCCGGCTGCGATCGACCTCCTTTGGTCCCGCAATCGACTGGTTGATCGCGATCGACTTCGTGGGCAGCCTTGGTCTACATAAATTGAAGTCATGGCGCCTCTCTATTCTGTTTTGGTTAGATCTCACCTAGAATACTGTGACCAATTCTGGGCATCACAGTTTAAAAGAGATATTGAGAAACTGGAAGGTGTCCAGAGGAGGGCAACTAAAATGATCAAAGGTCTGGAGACCATGCCCTATGAGGAGTGCCTTAAAAAGCTGGGGATGTTTAGCCTGCAGAAGAGAAAGTTGAGAGGAGACATGATAGCCATGTATAAATAAGTGAAAGGGTGTCATAAGGTAGAGGGAACAGGTTTGTTTTCTGCTGCCCTGGAGACTAGGACTCAGAGCAATGGGTTCAAATTACAAGAGAGGAGATTCCACCTAAACATGAGGAAAAACTTCCTGGCTGTAAGAGCTGTTCAGTGGTGGAACTCTCTGCCTCTGAGTGTGGCAGAAGCTCCTTCTTTGGAAGCTTTTAAACAGAGGCTGGATGTCCATCTGTCAGGGATACTTTGTGCTTTTCCTTCATGGCAAGGGGTTGGACTAGATGGCCTATATGCCCTCTTCCAATTCTATGATTCTATGATCTGTCACCCCATCCCTGAGGCTTTCTTCATCTGTTGGATCAGGGTGTAAAACTCACCAAGATCCACATCAACCTTATGGTGGCCTTCAAAGGGTCGTTGGTAATTGTAAGACTGTATAAATGTTACTACTACTTAACACATTGTTAAATAACATATCACCATACTCATCCATTGATATAGATCAGGGGTGCTCAGAATGGTGATCGGGATCACCAGGGTGATCTTTGGGCCTCATCCTGGTGATCTTCAGGCCTCTGACCAGGTTTTTTGCAGTTTGTCCTCTTCAAGCGCCCTTGCACACTGCAAAGAAGTCCTCTGTCGTTGCTCCTCTCTGCTCGCGCATACTCCAAAAGCTGCAGAGTCTAAGAGGCAGAATGGGCCCCTCTTTTGGATTCGTCCCTCCTCCCTCCGTCCTTCTCCAGCCACTCAGAGTCATAGGAGACCAAAGGGGGCGAGCCTGGATGACGCAATGCATGGCTGGCCCCGTGCACATGCACAGAAGCGCCCATTCTGCCTCTCGGACTTCACGTGAGCTCTTGGAGGCAGCATGCATGCTCACGGCGTGGAAATAGGAGCAATGGCGGCGGAGGAGAAGAAGGACACTTTGGGGTCATTTCCTTACTATCTCAAAGGTCGGTCTTTTTACTTTGGGGTGGGTGCTTGATTGTTCTGTGGCATGTCTCTTTGTTTATTTTAAAATGTTTAAAAATGGCCTTTTAGCTCCAAAGCCTCTCTGCTTGCTTTGTTCCTTGAGAAATATATGTTGGGGAATATGGAAATGTGGGAGAAATGGGGTGGTTGGATGTATTTTTGCGTGCCCTTTGTTTACCTTGCTGAGTATTAAATGGCCTTGCAGTTCAAAAGCCCTCTTCTTACTTTCTGGCTGATAATATGTGTGGTAATATGGCAGTGCGGGAGAAATGGGGTGGTTGGGTATATTTTTATGCTCTGTTTTATATTGTTGTTATTAAATTGAAATGTTGATGTTTTATAACTTCATTTTATGTAAACTGCCCCGAGCCTGCTGGGAGGAGCGGTACATAAAAATGAATAATAAATATAAATAAATAAATAAATAAGAAAATAGTTATATGTTTTACATTTCTGGGTAGGTGATCTTTGGGACTTGGTTTTTTAATCAGTAGCTCCCATGCTGAAAAAGTGTGAGCACCCCTGATATAGATGATGATTATAGAAAGATGAAACTTTGTTACTCTTGTATCACAAGCCTAAAACGCCTCCCACTAATTACTGAGGTTGATTTAACCCTGATGTATCCCATTATCCCCAGAACCTCTGGGAGGAAGAGAAAGTGGAAGGAGCTGTCTTTTTCAAAATCCCCTTCCTAATTTGTGTCATGGAGTGAGGGCCATTGCATTCCGGCTTGGCTAGGAAGGGAATGGACCAAACATGGGCACCCCTTTTTTAAAAGCATTCAATCCCAGCTTCAGCTGCTCAGGGGAAAGCCTGACCTGGGGATGACAAGGGAGAAGGTGCCACCTACTCCTAGTGCCATGCCTGCTAGAGCCTCACCCAGATATTTAAGCCTCAACCGCAAGAGGCAATCTTCCTTCAGCATCCTCTCACTGCAGTCAAATTAGCAGCAATACCGCCTCCTCCTGTTCTTATGCAATCTCCAGGACACCAGATGCTCTGAGGAAATGGTCTCTGGCTAGAAACATGCTCCCTCACAATTAAGTTCCTGCTGCATTTGAAATGGAGAGGACACAGTCAGAATTTGGCAGAGAGGATAGTGCCAGCTTAAGAAGCATCCAGACCTCACAGACCACATAAAATGACATGCTGGGCCACATTCAGCCCCCAGGCTCTGAGACTGACACATGCGCATTAGAGAATAACAGCTATGTGGAAATTATGGAGACAGATTAATCCAGCACAATATATTGTTATGAGTTATACCTGTGGTTGACTGATGACCTCGTCAGATGCAGTTTTCTCTCTGTTTCTCTATGCTATAACAAAGCCCCACAGATACCATTACATGACGCAAGGCAACTTCTAATGGGATTCTGTGGGGCTCCATTTTGGCAGTGTTGATAAATGAAGCTCATAGTGCCTTTTGAAGAGTTGGGTGTTACCCAACTCCTAATTGGAGAACATGAGGACGAAGCGGGGAAAGAAAGTAACAGGACGGGAAAGTGAGGTGGAAGGCCATCCCAGAAGACAGGAAAAGACAGTAGTGAGCAAAGGAGGATGGTTCCCTCCACTTTCCTGCACTTTCCCCCTCTTTCCCTCTGTCCATCTGAAGAGGTTCTGAGTTAGTTCACTATTCTGTGACTGTCCACACATACTCATACACACTTATAATATACATCTTTGTATAGGAATGGATTAGCAAAAGTGAATGCAGTTTTGACCTTTCTGTGAAGTCTTGGCTCTGCCTTTTCCTCTCCTCTGCTTCAGTTCCTCCGGTTTATAGGCCTTCCCAATAGTATAAATAACTTTCTTTGTATTAGTTTTGGGGTGGAGCATAAAAACCCCTAGAGGCCAGCCTTAGTTGATCTATTCCATTTCCTATACAGAGCTCCTTTCCTTCTTTTTTTTTCTACAGCAGAGCTACTGTGATTTAGGTTTGGGATTGTCTGGTAATCCTAGGCCCAAGCAATTCAAATAGGCATTCTTAGCAGCTGCTGCATTTAGCAGTATTTTTATACCACCAGTCCAAAGGACAACAGAAGCTTTTGGCCAGCCTAAGCTTCGCAGGAAAGAAGATTAAGACAGTTTATAAGCAACAACTTGTAATCCATTGCTTTGCACCAGAGGCAAGAGAGACTTTCAAAGACCTCAGAAAGATGACTGCAACCAGCAAGATCTCCTTTTGTAATGTATTGGTTTAAGTTACGTTATAATAGTCCCAGGTGGAGTTAACCATTTATTCATCTTGTTTCAGCAAACTCATGTTGGTTATCTTTTCACCTTGCCTAAAGTGCCTCTGTCTGTTAACGGTCTTAATCTTAACAGAATGTATACAGATAGCCCCTGAGTAAAGCCAGACAATATAGTTTCCCCAAAGGCTCGGGCGTGCCTTCACACTCTCCTTGGGAGCATGGCTATGAGTGCTAGGATTCCCCACTCAGGGCCTGGTGCCTCACTTCTAGGCCACACGACGAAGGGAGAATTCACAGTGCTAGAAAAACTCAGGACCTGAAATGTGCCTGAACTGATGAACCTGAATGTGACATATTTCCCCGCTTTTGACATTTGACATTTGTCTCTCCAGTACTTCTTTTCAAAATCCACAGTTTTCTGTTGGTCCTTCTCAATCGTTCCCTGCAACTTTTAAAATTAGAACATAAGAACATAAGAAGAGCCATGCTGAATCGGGCCTCAGCCCATCTAGTCCAGCATTCTGTGTCACACAGTGGCCCACCAGTTGTACACAGGGATCTCTTTCACCTGCCCGACCCCCACAACCAGTTGCCAGCCTCCATCAACACAGAGGTGGCACTTGGATGCAAAAGTGGAGGCTGCAAATCCTGCTGGTCATAGCATACATTCATACATACGTTGCTCAGAGGTTGTAATGCTACTTTTAATGTATGGGTTGACGCTAAACACTTGCAACTCTACCCTTCACTTCAAACAAAAGGAGGTGATTGACTGCTACTATTCCTTTCTGGGGTCTTCTTGTGGTTTTCAGTGTTAAGGATTTTGTCACACCATTTAAAACCTATTCAAGTGTCAACAGATCATCTAAGAAAACATTCCCCCACTGTTTTGCCTGAGTGAAGCAGAATAATTAAATCTAAAGACCCCTTTGATTAAAAGAAACATTTTTTCCCTTTGAGACTAAGAAACAATTAAATTGCTTCAATTAGAGTGAAAAGCTACATGAAAAAATTGACTTGTTCCCCATGTTAGCTGACAAATGTACACATTTTCATCAGGATGAGTAATATATTTCCACATAATGGACTTTTTAAAAAAGAACACATGTGGGGCTTACCACTCAAATATCTCCTAGGACATTAGTGTAGCAATGGGCCATTGGTGAAGCAAAGGTTAAACTTAATTGACTAATGTATGGATAATGCTTCCTAGCTTTGCGGTTGCTATTTTGTTTAATGATAATTGCCCATTTCTCTTCTTTCACCCCCCCCCCCCTCCAAATAACTTGATGAATAAAAGCAAACAAGTTTTACATTTCAGACCCATCATGAAAATGAACGGAAGCCTGGGCAAGCGAAGGACATTTTTGCCCAGAGATTTTTCACCCTTTTAGCGATAGCAATTTAAAAGTCAAAATCATTCATGTATGCGGCCACTTAGTAATATCAGTACACGTAGTGCTAGCACATCAGCTTTTGACACAGCAGAGAAAGAAAAGCATTCAGATTCAGCAATGAGTCGTTAGTGCTGTAAAGTTGAGAACTGGTCTCACTTTCCGCCAGAGAATTTTAAGCAGAGTCACTCTGATTTTCCGTAAGGAGTAGTCACACTACACAATGTTCTTAGCCTGATTTCACTGTATTCTCATGGATTCCATTCTATATGGAATCCTGGGATTTGTATTTTGAAGAGGTACATAGTGCCCCTTGAACTACAGCAGCTAAAGTAGGATCAAAGTAGTATAATGGCACTGTGCAGATATACCACAAGACACTATCGCACTCCAGGGTCTTGTCAATATTATAACATGTCCTCTTTGTTTGCTGTTCTTGCTGTTATGTGGACCTCCTTCAGTGATTTCAGGGCTGAGACTTGCTCCAATATGCTGTTCAGTGTTACATATGTGTAAGTAAGGAACATACAATATATCCCACCCCACCCCTGACCAATGGGGGATATGTTCCTGAATTTATAGAGGAAACAAGAAACCATGGATAATAGTGAATCCTATTGAAATGAATGACTTCTGCCAGGAGCATGCCAGAGTTCTCAGAAGAACTTAGAAAATTCCTAGACAAGGCATATTTTTGTGGGTACAGGTAGATGAAACTTTGAGTACTTGTCCTGCGGGTGCAGGGATCATGCTGTGCTTAACCTGCAAGTTACAGAGTGAGGGTCCTTCCGCACAGCCCTATATCCCAGAATATCAAGGCAGAAAATCCCACAATATCTGCTTTGAGCTGGGTTATCTGAGTCCTCACTCAGATAATGTGGGATTTTCTGCCTTGATATTCTGGGATATAGGGCTGGATAATCCCTTGAGAATTCTTCCCGCTCTGTGATTCTTCTGGCATTGAAGCAATGCCTCTTAAGAGTTGGCAAAATATTTTTGATAGTTGGTAATATTCAGCTGGTGTGCTTCAATAGAAGCTAAGAACCCCAATAAGGTGATGGTTGGAGTTGTCCCGTGATTATCACCCTTCCTTTTTATGTCAGTTGTGATTCTCTTGGAAAGCTGATGAGGAAATCAGTATTTTTTGGAGTGTTTTAAGCTATGAATACCTTGTTGGGTTGTTGCAGGTTTTTCGGGCTATATGGCCATGTTCTAGAAACATTCTCTCTTGACGTTTCGCCAGCATCTATGGCAAGCATCCTCAGAGGTTGTGAGGAATACCTTGTTGTTGTTTATTTGTTCAGTTGCTTCCAACTCTTCATGACCTCATGGACCGGCCCACACCAGAGCTTCCTGTTGGCCGTCACCACCCCCAGATCCTTCAGAGTCAAGTCAGTCACTTCAAGAATACCATCCATCTATGAATACCTATTCTTGCTCAATCCAATCTTGTTGTTGTTAATTAATTCAGTTGCTTCAGACTCTTCGCGACTTCATGAATCAGCCCACACCAGAGCCCCCTGTTGGCCATTACCACCCCCAGCTCCTTCAAGGTCAAGCCAGTCACTTCAAGGATACCATCCATCTATCTTGCTCTTGGTCGGCCCCTCTTCCTTTTTCCTTCCATTTTCCCCAGCATCATTGTCTTCTCTAAGCTTTCCTGTCTTCTCATGATGTGACCAAAATACTTCATCTTTGCCTCTAATATCCTTCCCTCCAATGAGCAGTCGGGCTTTATTTCTTTTATTTCCTGAAGTATGGACTGGTTGGATCTTCTCGCGGTCCAAGGAACTCTCAGAGCTTTCCTCCAACACCACAGTTCAAAAGCTTCTATCTTCCTTCGCTCAGCCTTCCCTATGGTTCAGCTCTCACATCCATAGGTGACTACAGGGAATAACATTGCTTTCTTTTACTATGTAGATCTTTGTTGCCAGTGTGATGTCTCTACTCTTCACTATTTTATCGAGATTGGTCATTGCTCTCCTCCCAAAAAGTAAGCGTCTTCTGATTTCCTGGCTGCAGTCTGCATTTGCAGTAATCTTTGCACCTAGAGATACAAAGTCTGTCACGGCCTCCATGTTTTCTCCCTCTATTTGCCGTTATCAATCATTCTTGTTGCTATAATCTTGGGGGTTTTTTTAAAACAATTTTTTTAGCTGCAACCCAGCTTTTGCATTTTCTTCTTTCACCTTGATTAGAAGGCTCCTCAGTTCCTCCTCGCTTTCGGCCATCAAAGTGGTATCATCTGCATATCTAAGGTTGTTAATGTTTCTTCCAGCAATTTTTACCCCAGCCTTGCATTCATCAAGTCCTGCACATCCCATGGTGTGTTTTGCATACAAGTGGAATAGGTTGGGTGAGAGTATATGTATAACCCTGCTGTACGCCTTTCCCAATCTTGAACCAGTCTGTTGTTCCATGGTCAGTTCTTACTGTTGCTACTTGGTCCTTATACAGGTTCCTCAGGAGAGAGACAAGGTGATTTGGTATGCCCATACCACCAAGAACTTGTCGCAATTTATTATAATCCACACAGTCAAAAGCTTTAGAATAGTCAATAAAACTGAAATAGATGTTTTTCTGAAACTCCCTGCCTTTTTCCATTATCCAGTGGATATTGGCAATTTGGTCTCATTCCTCTGCCTTTTCTAAACCCAGTTTGTGCATCTGGCAACTCTCTCTCTCTCTCTCTCTCTCTCTCTCTCTCTCTCTCTCTCTCTCTCCATGTATTGCTGGGGTCTTCCTTGCAGAATCTTGAGCATTACCTTACTGGCATGAGAAATAAGTGCCACTGTATGAAAGTTTGAGCATTCTTTAGCATTTCCCTTTTTGGTATGGGGATATAAGTTGTTTTTTTCCAGTCTGACGGCCATTCTTGTGTTTTCCATATTTGCTGGCATATGGCATGCATCGCCTTGACAGCATCATCTTTCAAGCTTTTAAACAGTTCAGCTGGGATCCCATTGTCTCCTGCTGCCTTGTTGTTAGCAATGCTTCTTAAGGCCCATTCAACCTCACTCCTCAGGATGTCTGGTTCTAATTCACTCACTACATCGTTACAATGATCCTCAATATTATTATCCTTCCTATACAGATCTTCTGTATAGTCTTGCCATCTTCTCTTGATCTCTTTAACTGCTGTTAGGTACCTGTCATCCTTGTTTTTTTATAATGCCAATTTTTTGCCTGCAATTTACCTCCAATGTTTCTAATTTTCTGGAAGAGGTCTCTTGTTCTTCCTATTATTTTGTCTTCTTCCACTTCCACACATTGCTTGTTTAAAAATAGTTCCTTATTCCTTCTGGCTAACCTCTGGAAATGTGCATTTAACTGGGCATATCTTCCCTTATCACCGTTTACTTTTGTGTTCCTCCTTTCTTGGGCTACTTCCAGTGTCTCAGCAGACAACCATTTTGCCTCCTTGGTTTTCTTTTTCTTTGGGATGTACTTTCTGTCATCTGCTGAACAATCCAATCTACATATCTGTAAATAAATGGAATATTGTAGAAGTGACGATGAACTCATCACATGGCTGCCAAAAATACCCTACTTTGCTCCGCTTAACTGTGAGGTGTGGGGAAGCTGCCGCCCCACACCCCACATCATTGGGTTCCTCTGGCAGCTGATCCCATGGGGGGAAGCGTGGTGCATGTGGCTTTCCCCCATTAAAGTCAATGACAACACAGGAAGCCTCCCATGTTGCTGTGGTGGCAGTACACCGGTTCTGCCCTCCTTTATCCATGGAGCAGGCATGGTATAATCTGACGGGAGCAGGCAGGCTCCATGGGTGACAAGGGCTAGATTGGCATATGTCACCGATTTTAGCCCTGTATGATGAGGTAAGTCTTCAATCAGTTCAGTCAGCTCAGAACATTTGGAGCCCAGTTCCTTATTATATTTTTCTCAGCATTACAAGATCTTCATTAGGTTTCAGTTTGTTTCTGAACTGGGGTGTTCACATGTCCAACTTTATAGGTGTATCTAGACCTGGCTAATACATTACTTTGCTCTTCCGGAGTATGGAGTCACCAGTTTTCTCTATGGTAGCTGCTTCTTTGTTCAACAAATCTTCATCTATCTGATTTTTAATGCCCATATGACTCATATTTGTTTATAACTGTAGTGCATTAACTAAATTAGTTCAAACTCTTTATTCTGTGAAAAACTGCTCATAGATTAGCTTCAGGCTTTGGCTGAAAGGTTTTCAGATGGTTGCAAATTATATAAAATGTTGTTAGAGAGAAGCAAATTAATTTAATTTTCCCTTATGAATCCTGGAAGGGATTCCCCATTAGGAGTTGGTCCTTTTTATCTAGTTGTTTTCTTTGTCTTGTAATTTAAAGCAATCAGTTGTGGGGAATAGAAAATGCATCAGTCGAAATGTACTTCAGTATGCAACAGTTCAATCTAATGAACCAAAAGTAAATACAAGAAAGAGAGCAGCAAAGGGATATGCTGCCTGCCGCATGCTGAAACTGACAATGAACGTTTTTCCAGGAAAGAGAGTGCTAATGCACCGTTCTCTCCTCCATATCAAACACAAAGGGCAGGCTTAAAAATCATCCACATTTATGCCAATTATTCTCTAGTGGGCAGACATACTAGGCTTAGTGGAACAGTGTACATGTGTGCCTGGTCAATAAATGCATGATGCAAGAACAGGCATTAAGTGCTTTATTCAAACACAAATAGGGGCAAAATAAATGATTTTATAGGTGGTTATGGAAATATATTTCTTTCTGTGCCCTTGCAGATTGAGAGATGTGGATATAGAGAATATGATGATGACTCTAGGGCAGCATTTCTCAACCTGGTGGTTGGGACCCCTGTGGAGGTCACGTGGGGGTTTCAGAGGGGTCGCCAAAGACCACCAGAAAACATATATTTCTAATGGTCCTTCTCTTCTTTTTTGGAAACAGATGGCAAACTTTCCCACCAAAAGCCCTCCTCACAGCTGACCTGTCAGCCAGCCCTTCAGTTAAAGGGTGGGCTGTTTCTGAGACTCTAAGTGGGGAGGGGAGAGCGTGTGGGGCTAGAGGGAGGCTCACACATGAGCCTTCAAAGCATGGGGGTTCTGTGTGGGAAGTTTTACCCAATTCTATGATTGGCAGGGTTCATAATGCTCTT
This sequence comes from Anolis apletophallus, assembly GCA_030556195.1. NCBI lineage: Eukaryota > Metazoa > Chordata > Lepidosauria > Squamata > Anolidae > Anolis > Anolis apletophallus. The sequence goes on from JARBWK010000008.1 coordinate 49,936,626, forward strand.
TGATTGTAGGTAAACTATAAATCCCAGCAACTACAACTCCCAAATGACAAAATCAATCCCTCCACAAACTCCACCAGTTTTCAAATTTGGGCATATTGGGTATTTGTGCCAAATTTCGTCCAGTGAATGAAAATACATCCTGCAGATCAGATACTACATTACGATTCATAATGGTAGCAAAATTACAGTTATAAAGTAGCAACGAAAATAATTTTATGGTTGGGGGTCACCACAACATGAGGAACTGTATTAAGGGGCCACAGCATTGGGAAGGTTGAGAAGCACTGTTCTAGGGAGTGACAGTAGACCACAGCTCAATGGCATTAGCTGTCTTGTCCTGGATTGGAACCTGGCTAAACTGTAGGAAACAAAGGGTGGTAATAAATGGACACTTCTCTGGATGGAAAGAGGTGAGAAGTGGCGTACCCCAAGGTTCAGTTTAAGGACCGTTACTTTTTAATTTATTCATAAATGATCTGGATGTAGAAGTAAATTGTGAGGTAGCAAAGTTTGCAGATGACACTAAACTGTTCAGGGTAGTTAAAAATGAAACTGACTGTAAAGAGCTCCAGAAAGATCTCTCGAAATTGAGTGAATGGGCAACAAAGTGGCAAATGCATTTTAAACTAAACAAGTGTAAAGTCATGCACATCGGGGCAAAGAACCCCAAATACACTTATCAACTGATGGGATCAAAGCTTTCTGAGACAAACCAGGAAAGGGATCTTGGGGTTTTGGTGGACAGCTCAATGAAGATGTCAACCCAGTGCGCTGCAGCAGCGAAAAAAGCAAATTCTATGCTTGGCATGATCAGGAAGGGAATCGAAAATAGGCCGGCAAATGTTGTATTGCCTCTCTACAAATCTATGGTGAGGCCACATCTGGAGTACTGTGTACAATTCTGGTCACCGCACCTCAAGAAGGATATAACGGAACTGGAAAAGGTACAAAGAAGGGCAACAAAAATGATCCAAGGGATGGAGCAGCTCCCTTATGAAATCAGGTTGCAACGCCTTGGTCTTTTCAGCCTTGAAAGACGGCGTTTAAGAGGTGACTTGATCGAAGTGTATAAAATCATGCATGGGATAGAAAAGGTGAATAAAGAAAAATATTTTCTCTGTCACCCAACACTAGGACTAGGGGGCACTCCCTAAAGCTCCAAGGTAGGAAAGTTAGGACTAATAAAGGAAATATTTCTTCACCCAGAGGGTCATTGGGTTATGGAACTCACTTCCAGAGGAGGTTGTGACAGCTGTCAGCCTGGACAGCTTCAAGGCAGGATTAGACAGATTCATGGATACCAAGGGAATCAGTAGTTACTGAAATGGACATCCAAGTGCCACCTCTGTGTTGATGGAGGCAGGCAGGATTTCCCCAGGTACTGGTTGTGGGGGGTCGGGAGCAGGCGAGGGTTTTGCCCTCCTTTCTGCTAGAGATCCCTGTGTACAACTAGTGGGCCACTGTGTGACACAGAATGCTGGACTAGATGGGCTGAGGCTCGATTCAGCATGGCTCTTCTTATGTTCTTATGTTCTTATTAGCTCACTGGCTCAAGAAATATTGCTAGTGGAGGAATAACAACCCAACCTTATAAATCCAAGGGGAAATTTAAAGACAATCTCATTATTTTGGTGCATGAGGTAGAATATTCCAAAACCATGGGCAGCCAACAACACAATTATATAATATGCTTTTTAAGGTTGCTACTAGTCCTTTGCATTTTTTCAGGTCATGCTCCTAGCAGCATGTAAATTGCTGCAGATGTTGCCCTCATCTTCCAAATGGGCAAAAAAGAAGACCTGAGCAACGGATAACCCTTCAGCTTGACACTGATGTCAGGAAGGTTTCTAGAACTAATTACTAAACAAGTAGTGTGTGCACATTTCAGTAGGAATGCTAAGATTAGTAAGATCACAGATTCCTCAAACAACAAGTCATGCTAAGCTAATATTACTCATCTTTTGCCAGTCTAGATCTGCCCATCGTTATTGGCTGTATATATCTAATTTATCTAATTTAAGTCGTCCTTTTAAGCCTTAAATCACAATGATCTCTTTTATGGAATAAGTCTTGTTGTTCTAATATGAACTGCTGCTGAATAAATGTGGGATTAAATAACAATATTAATTAGCCTTTTAGTACTTATGATTTTTCCTTTTATTAATTAGATGTGCCACAGACATTAATGTGCTGAACTACATTTACCCCTTCTCCTTTTAATTAATTCTGGTTGGCTTTTGGCAGCTTCTCAGCTTCCTTCTCCCTTTTTTTGATTAAGGATAAATTTGACATGTGGAAACATCTGGCAGTAATATGGTGACAAAAGCCGATGAATTTATAGTGCTTAGATGTGCATCTCTCTATTCATAATCTACCAGCTCATATGAATAGGTGTATTCAATCAGTTTATGAATTGAGGTTTGTCAGTTTAGTAGCTCAGAATGTCAGGAATATCTGAAATTGAACTCTTGTTGAATAGAATGGGAAAAAGATTTATTTTAAAAAAGCATCTCTAAATGCATGAGATTGATTAAGGACCTCATCAGATGAGCATTGGAAAGCGGGGGGAAACATCTTTTCTAAGCATAGCGTATTGAAGCATTCCATTTAAAAACAGATCGTTCCATTTTAGAATTTCCGTCAGATGCATATGTTCCTCAGCCTTTCCCCCTGTTGTGTCTTGTATTTGGAATCATCACGTGGGCGAGGGCAGTCCCCGCCCACTCCATATTATTTTTTAAATCAGTGAAATCTTTGAATTCTCTGAACTCTGAAACCTCATAGTACTGTGGGAATTGCACTAGCTTCCTATTGAGTACCAGATCACCTTAAAAGTGTTAGTCTTGACTTTTAAGGCCTTATATGGTCTGGGGCCAGTGTACCTAAGGGACCGCCTAACCCCATACTGTCCCATGAGAACACTTAGATCTGAAGACTGGAATCTTCTAGCCATGCCCAATGTTAAACAACACCACCTAACTTCAACACAGAGAAGGGTGTTCTCCATCATCACCCCAGTCCTCTGGAATGCATTACCTCCGGAGGTTAGGGCCTTGCGCAATCTGTTGGCTTTTCGGAAGGCCTGCAAGTCGGTCCTATTCCGGCAGGTCTTTGAGCTGTGATATGCTATCTTCTGAGACTGTGTTTTCTTTTAGGAATCATTTTATTCTGTGGTTTTAATGCTATTGTAGATTGTGTTTTTATCGTGGTGTTGATATAAGCCGCCCTGAGCCACTGGGAGTGGCGGCTAATAAGTCTAAGTCTAATAAATAATAATAACCTTGATCAGTTTATGCTGTCGAAATTCTGGTAGCCCTTGTATCCATTTTTGCGCACCTCCCAAAAATGGGCAGCTAGCCAGTTAGCCATTCCTTCTGCATACAAAAAATATGGCTAAATCTGGCCCATTGGCGACAATGGGGAACTTATGAGGCTCCCCTTTCCGTTCCTGGGACCCTTTCCTTTTTGCCCTTCAAGGGAGCCTCGGTTTCAGCAACGAGGTTGAGAAAGCACCCTACCCATCGTGGGAGAGGGATTTCCCAGGCTCCCCTTCCCATCATTTTAGGCATTGTTTGTCTTTATATCCTTCATTTAGACCTGGATGAAAAGCATCAGGGAAAAGATACCACTCTTTCTGTGATCCTTCCCCTTCTGTCTGTAGAAAAGACCGGGCTTAATTTATATTTATTTATTTATTTAAAACTTTTGTATCCCGATCTTCTCAACTCTGTAGAGGGACTCAGACCAGCTTACAGCAAAGATTCAATGCTATTAATACACATTAAAAACATCCTACAACAATACAAGATTAAAATACACAAAGGTAAAATACATAAAAGCCAAATCGCCAACTAAAAACAAGATCAACTCAGTCTGTAAATGTGGTCACTCACTTTGGTCTATAACCAGTCTCAGCCATTATTCTGGGAATGCTTCGTTCCACAGCCAGGTTTTCACTAGCCTCCTGAAGGTCAAGAGGGAGGAGGCAGATCTAACCTCGCTTGGGAAAGAGTTCCATAGCCGAGGCCCAGGGCCGTAGCCAGGATTTTGATTCGGGGGGGGGGCTGAGTTTCGTTCGGGGGGGGCTGAGACTGGGTGGAAGAGGGTCTACCCTAGCAAACCTTTTGTATTGTTATCCCAAGAACCCCATGAATGTGGGATATAATGAGCATGGTGATCAGATCATGATATAAATGCACATAACAGTTTAAATAATGTACCAGTAAGGCCTTCTCGCGGACCACTCTGAGAATTTCGGGGGCTGAAGCCCCCTTAGCCCCCCCCCCCCGGCTACATGCCTGCTGAGGCCCTGTCTCTCGTCCCCACCAGACGTGCTTGAGAAGGTGGCGGGACCGAAAGCAGGGCCTCTCCTGAGGATCTTAGCGTCCTTGATGGTTAATACTTTGTTAAAGCTGTTACTTTCTATTCCAGAGGAGGCCGGTGCTATAGACGCTGCAGGCATACTCTCTTTCTTCCTGCACGCTGTTTCCAAGGCATTTTAAGGAGGCTTCCTACTTCCCAGGGAAGAAAGAACGATGGACCTGGAGCTATCTCTCTGGGCTTTCTTTAAAAAGCCCTCTCTTTTCTCTTAATTTTCACTGCAGGCCCTGCCTGCAATTGTGCTTTTTCCTCCCATCATGCCTTTCTGCTTCCTTAAAGCTGTTTCTACTTTCTACTCTAGATAACTACGTGATAGTAGCTTTCTGAGAACGAAACTTTTCTTTTTGTTTTCTGAGATTACTACTATTATTATTAATCTTTTAGAAGTATTTTCTGAAGGAGAGGAAGGGAGAAAAAGAAGCTAAAATTGTGACCAAAAGAAGCTAAAATGGCACATCCACACCACACCCACCCATCCCACACATTCCCAACTCCCAGTCAGTATCACTAAATAAAAAGAATCAAGAAAATAAAGGAAAATCATCAATATTCAAGAGAGAGGCCAAGCCAGAAGCCAAGTCAAAATTACACTGAAGCCAGGACGCAACTGTGATCGGCTGCCATTTGGTTCCATTACGAATGGGAAAACGTGTTGGCTGCCATCCAGCCAAGCCAAACAAGTCAGATTGGCCGAAGGGAACCAACCACTCCAAATCTATGCACAAGCCTACAGGTTTCTTCTGGGGAAATTTAACATTCAAGGGAGGACTTCATCATAATTTAAATCTCTAATAGTAATGATTTCCAATATAAAGACTGTATATATTAGATTAAAAATACATAAATAAAATGCATGTATCTCTTTAAAAATAAGAATTTTGACCACCCAGGTAAAAAAGAACACTTATAACTTATAATGTAAGAAAAGTTCTAAGTAATGTTTACTGACTTTTGAAGTGACTGCAATGTGTCTCAAAAAGGGTTAAAATGGTGCTATTGGAAAAATACAGCATAATTCTGAAGGAGAAAAAACAGCCATATCATGGTGGGTCTATTGAAGTGCGCAATTTCTTCTATTAAAATAATGTTTTTTTAAAAAGATCATACGGAAGGACCTGGGGCAAGAATTGGATCCTCTCTGCTCACCAGAAGACTGTCCATAGAAACATCCATTGCTCCACGTCACTGAACTGAAACAACACAACTTTGTTTTTTCGTGTCAGGAGCGACTTGAGAATCTGCAAGTCACTTCTGGTATGAGAGAATTGCCCAGATGTTTTTATGTTTTACCATCCTTGTGGAAGGCTTCTGTCATATACCTACATGGGAGGCCAGAGCTAACAGAGGGAGCTCATCTATGCTCTCCCTGGATTTGAATCTGTGACTTGTCAGTCTTCAGTCCTGCCGGCACAAGGGTTTCACCATTGTGCCATTGGGGGCGCCAATGACACGACTGAATCTGACAGATCCCTTTCCACGTGTTTCCCCCAACTTTCTTCCATTTACAGATGTATCAGGACCTCAGAAGACTATTTCTCCACACAGGGGCGGTCCTACAAGATAGGCCAAGTAGGCGGCCGCCTAGGGCGCCATCTGGGAAGGGGGCGCCATCCTGGCCACATGGGGCGCCATCCTGGCCCTGCCGATGTTCCTCAGACAGTGCTGCAGCTGCCTGCTTTTTGACCCCGGCTTTGTGTGCTCCGACGCCGCTTCTGGGCACGCGCAGAGGTTTTCACGCAGGCGCAGTTGCTCTGGAGCTGAAGTTGAGCGCAGGAGCATGCCCAGTAGCTCCCTTGCGCAGAAGCCTGTAAGTAAAGCACTCCCTATCGGGCAGGCAGGGAGTGCTTCCCCTCTCCCTTTGTCTCCAGCTGTTTGCAGGGAAGGAGAAAGAATCAGCGAAGGAAGTGTAAGTGAAGGAATGAATGGAGGGCTTTCCTCCTCCTCCTCTGTGACCTCTTCTCTCCCTCCTTCCTTTCTTCGGCTCTATTTCTGTTTAGACCTGAGGGGCCTGAGGCTATGAGGAGTTGTGGGAGTTGGAGGCCAAAACACTTAGAAGGAGGGAGGGCGGGCCCAAGTTTGCCCAGGCCGCGCTGCTTGTATTCGACCTCATTTGAACATTTTGGCTGTTTTTCTATTTACATTTACATTGGGATCCTAATTTTGGACTTATGGGAGACTCCTATGAATTATGAGTCGGGTGATAGGTAATATATTCTGATTTTGATGCATTTACATTGCATTTCTTGTTGATTATTATACAGTTCTGCTTAATATTGTCATACAATATAATACAAATACAATATAACAATGGAATAATGATATATTTTATATTACATGTAATATTACAAACAATATTGCAGTATAGTGATATTGTACAAAATAGTAATATATAATATTTTATTTTACTTTATTTTGGGTTATTTGAGTTTTATAGGAGTAATGAAAATATTTAGTAGAGGATAATTTTATTTAAATAAATAATTTTATTATTTTATAATAATAATATAATATAATGTTACATTATATTATCATGTCAATATATTATAATATAATTATATTGTAATGTAGTATAATATAATTATGATATAATATAGTATGAGTATGATATAATATATTGTATATACATTGATACAATATAATACTACTAATGGTATTGTGATATTATAATTGTATATTTGTTTAACATTGGGGGGAGGGCAAAATAATGTTGGGGGGGGCACCAAAATAATGTTCGCCTACCATTTAAAATTACCTTAGACCGCCTCTGTCTCCACATCTCCCCCTTTCCCCTACACTTCTACTACATTTCAGGGATGAAATGCAATGGATGACAACAGAAAGTAGTTTCATTCCTGAAATGTCTTAGAGGTGTGTCGAAAACGGGGAGGACTTATTTCGGATGAGGTTGAGCTCCATTCATTGATCGATTTACCCCTCCCCCCCACAGAGATGATTGTAGATCAGTGCCAATTATATCTATTCAGTGTTAAACTTTTTTGTGTATAATAATATGAATTCCAAGGAAGTAGCATATGATTGTGCCTTAATAAGGAGAAAAAGGCTTCGTGATTTTAACAATTATACGACTTCTCTTCTGAGGAATTGTGGAAATTGCTTCAGTGAAAGTGGTTGAAGCATTTCCCATTGCTGTGTTCTTTGGGGGGGGGGGGGGATTTAGACAGAATACATAACAGACAAGAAAGACATTTTTCTCTTTTGATAAGAACAGAGTGAAATAATCAGGTATCTTTCAATTGCTTCTTCCTTAGTTTGTTTTCCTTTTTGGTATATGCCAAAAGTAATCATAAGGTAACAGGTTAAAGATGCCCCAAGAATGTGCTTGATTCAAATAATTAGCATGTAATTTGCATGATATTCTAATTAGGCTGCTTTGATTTGGACAATAGGGACATGGAAACTCAACAGAACTATTTCCTCTAATTTTTGTTTTGTTTTATTTTGATAATTCCCCCCAATGCTTTAAAAAGGCAGCTGACTTTATGTGTGCAAAAGGAGCTATTTCTTTCTTAGAAAAACTTTCCATAAACAGCTTTTTTTTTGTTTTCTTTGTCACAGAGGAATTATCATTTTCTGAATTGTACAAGAAGTATTACTATGTCTGGTACATCTTGAACTGTGTAGTAGCTGCCTTGTAGAAAACTGTGAGAAACAGATATGCCACTGAAAGGCGTATAATTGCAGCCTCCTGATAGTTGTTTTAAAATTCGAGTGTGTGTACTTTACATTTTGATTTTCATGTTTTTATTTTTTGCAGTAAGAACTGCCCATTTTGATGTAACTTAAATGAATTGATATTTTCATTTTAATTGGTCCCACTGATATGAAATCGATTTATTTCTCATGAATGTGGCAAGTTCCATTCTCTATGTCTTAAAATATCAGCTATATCTGTAATAGGTTCCATACTTTCAAAAGAAGTCTACTAGTAAATTGATATTTCTACCAATAAATTAGTAGACTTACCTAAGTAGTCTTATCCACATGGGATTTATCAAGTTTTGATTCGCCATTCAACTACTGGTTCAATTGATAGCTTGGACTACCAATAGATAGAAAGTACCATTCACACTACAAGAATTGTGGCACTATAATTCCATTTTAACTGTCAAGGACCCATCTATGGAGTTCTGGAGTTTGTTGTTTGGTGAGGTAATAAAGCAGTGGTTCTCAGCCTGTGGGTCCCCAGATGTTTTGGCCTTTGGCTGGGATTTCTGAGAGTTGTAGGCCAAAACACCTGGGGGCCCACAGGCCGAGAACCACTGCACTAGAGAAATAATGAGAATGTTAAATTTTCCTCTATAAACTGATAATCCCAGGATTTCACAGGACAGAATCATATCCGTTATAGTGGAATAAGGGAGCTATAGGTCTATGGTGTGAATAGGCCTCAACCAATGTGTATATTTCAGTAGAATCCAGAAATGTATCTGGTTGGTTAGAAACAATAAATCAAAGCAAGAAAAAACCCTAAATCCAATTGAAGCTGAAATTCAGCTATCCGCCAAGAGGCGGATGTGGATCTTCTACTTTGAATCTTGCTACTTTGGCAGACAGATGATAACATGCAGACAGGGTCTGAAGGCAACAGACAAAGGCCTGACACTTTATCAGTGCAAGACACTTTATCCTCTTTGACAGCCATTCATAGTCCACACACCCTCACCTGATTGACTGAAAAGTAGTCAAGTTTGGACACGGTTCCTTGTTGGCTGGGCAATCCTGCTAATGTCAGAGCCCTCTTTGAAGTAGATTCTTTGAGCCATAAAGAGACCCTACAGAGGAATTTGCATTGCTTTAAAAGCCCATGGTTCCCAAAGTGGGCGGTACCACACCCTAGTGGGCGGTGAGGCGATCCAAGGGGGCGGTGGGAGCTCAGGAGAATTTGGGGGGCACTGAAGCCCTATAAGGGGGCGGTGGCGGGAGTGTGCACCTGCCAGTTGGAAACCCCGTGCAGGCGCTGCCTGGAAACCACAGCGCATGCCCCTTTCCTCTCCTCAACTCTGCCTATGGTACAGTCCTGTATCACCCCTTCCAATCCAACAGGTCCCTTGGAAGGAAGGGGCGATACAGGATTGTGCTGTGGGCAGAGTTAAGGAGAGGAAGGCGGCACACACTGCAGTTTCCAGGCAACGCTTGCCCAGGGATTCCAACTGGCAGGCTGAGACAGTTGCGTGCTTGTGAGTGTGTGCCTGCCAGTTCGTCCAGCAGAGAAGGAAAGCCTCTGCGTCTGCAAAGGCCCCCTGAGTCACTGCAGAGTTTGCAGGCGCCTCCTGGGGGCTGGCCATGGCACGAAGGAAAATGCAAGCAGCTTTTATGAATTCCTCCAAAAATTATAGCTATTCCAATATTATCACCCACTGATCTTAATTGCTCAATTAAAGATCTCACATGTTGCAGAAAATCATCCAATCTTGCTTCAGCAGTCATCTTAGCTGTAAACAGCTTGTGATACATCAACATGCTTTCATCAAAAGAACTCTTGCTGTGGATTTTTTCCAGATGTGCAAGTGTGGCCTTAGCTGTTGCATCATTCTTAACATATTCAAAAGTTTTCTTAGATAAGGAATTTGTAATCAAGGCTCTCACCTATCTGTCGATTTCAGTCCACGCTTCATACTCGTCATCATCAGCTTGGGGTGGATCTTCGTGACAAACCTTGGTTTGCCATGAATCCAGAAATAGCTCCAATCTCTTCTTACAAGTTGGATAGTTATACCCATTTTCTGTGAGTTTTGGAAATTTCAGGAAGAACTCTTGCCTCCTTTCCATTCTTTACATCTTCCAAAAAAATAAAGATGCACCAAAAATCCAAAACTCCCTTTAAAGAAGCCTTTCTGCTCTTTTCAGCCTTCCTGTTTTTTCTTTCATTTAGTACACACACAGACTGGGGCTATAACCCTTTTGTTTGAGAGATTTCCCAAACAATTTTATCCCCTTTGACAGCCATTCAAAGTTCAAACACCTTTCTCTGATTGGCTGAAAAGCTGTCAACTTTGGACATGGGTCCTCGAATTAGGGTTGCCACATGAATAAGGGACAGGTACATAAAAATAGGGAATTTTTCACAAAAATAAGGGACACTTCATAAAAACTTGAAAATTATGAATTGATTTTCAAGATTTTATGAAGTGTCCCTTATTTTGTGAAAAATTCCCTATTTTTACTTACCTGTCCCTTATTCTTTTATCAAAAAGTGGCAACCCTAGTCCTCGTTGGCTGGAGAATTGTGCTGATGTCAGAGATGGACAGAGTCTTCTTTGTGGCAAAAGAGTCTAAATTTTGATTTGGCATCAGGAGACATATGCTGTTTTGTAACATTACAGCGGAGAAGCGGATGCAGACAGTGTATGGATACACACACACACACACACACACACACACACACACACAGTATATACAGTATATATATCCAGAGATTTATTGTAAATTATGCTTTTGGGAAGGGGGTTGATTTCTCAACCATAACTACTAATAGTTAGTAATTCCAACTAACATATACTGGTCAACTTAACTATTGAATGGTGAGTCTACATTTGTGTAAATCCCACTTATTCAGTGAGGTTACTCTAGTTGGGACTATCAGTTATGTTAAGGCCAGAAAGTATTACATTTGTGTGTGTGTTTGTGTGTGTGAGAGCTTTATAACATGTAAAATACAGTTAAGGAATGTTAAGATTTTTTTTCTCCAGCAAGATCATTCCTCTTTGAAGCCAAGAATGCATATACACTGTAGAATTAATGCAGTTTGTCACTATTGTAATTGCCATTTGTTGAAGCTATGTAATCATGGGAGCTGTTTTACATTTTACAATGTTTTTAGCACTCTGTGCTCAATAGTGCTGGTGCCTAACAAAAACTACAAATTCCAGGATTCTGTCGTATTATGCTGTGGCAGTTAAAGTGGTGTTGACACTGCATTAGTACAGTGTAGGTGGACTTTTGGGAGTCTTGAAGCCTTTATCATGGGATTATTTTTTCATGAAATGTTGCAGATTGTACAGATGACATAATTTTTTACTTTCAAAATAATTTCTCTCCAATCTCTCTGGCATTACTTGGCGAACGAAGATTTTTTGGAAGGACTCATCCCACGTTTTCTACAAGCGCGCTGACGACTAAGGAGGTTGGATGTGTCCTTCGAGCCTGTGCAATTGATTTTTCTGGTGGAGCGCAGCATGCACAGAACTGGCCTCACCCTTTACAGCAGGGGCCTAGCAAGCTTAGGACGCTGGCAGTGAGGTCCTCAGGTCGTAGATTTGATTTGAGTTTCCTTCTCTTAGATGATTGACCTTACAGGGTTTGACAAGCACCATCTGCCCGGGTTTGAAATTAGAGTTTTCCTTCTCTTAGGATGGTTGCCAAAAGGCTAGAGGGCCCATCCTTTGACGCTCTTTGTCAGACCCTTCGGTTGTGACCTGTCTGGCATGGGAGGCCCTACTGGTGGCTATGCCACCACCAGCATAGCTCACAACTTCACCAATACTTCCTTTTTTATCTTACTATTGAACATGTTCAAATAGCTGTATAATACATTTTGATTATAGTACCAGACACAGTCCACCTAGAAACACCTGCTGCATCTGATATCCTGTAGCTATCAAAGAAAGAGGCGAGCCACAACATTTATCATATTTTAAAGTTTTGTTTTGTCATTTTAATATTTGAAATTGGAAAAAAATGTTGCATTACTAGGTTGCCTAGTAATAGAACTCCTAGATTTAATCTGCCAGGCTTGTGTTTAATGATGCCTTTCACTGTTGAATTCATGAACTATTTATGTCTCATTTTAGTATGCAAAATAAAGTTAAAGGGGAAACTGACTGATACCTAGCCTCACTCCTTTGAAAATGTTTGAATCTCATGGAAGGTGTATATAGTTGGTCTGCAGCAGTGTTTCTTAACCTTTGGGTCGCAGACCACCAATGGGCCGCGAGGACAAAAATCTGATTTGTGAGCCTCCTTCCTCTTTATTTATTTATTTAATTTTATTTCCACTCCTTTTGCACTGCCTGCCACTTTTTTTTTACTGTCATTGACCATGGCATACGTTCTGTATTAGAAACCAGAGCTGTTGTGGTCATCCAATGCAATTTTCTGAATCAGCACCCCAAACCCAATCTAAAGTTGACCAAAAACTGATTCATAACCTTTTTGGTAGTAATGTTGGAGAGTAGTCCCTGGCCAAAGTGGTTCCTGGTCAAGTGGTCCTTGGTCAAAGTGGTCCCTAGTCCAGTGGTCCCTAGTAAAAAAAAAGATGGGAACCACTGGTCTAACAGAATCCCATCGTATCCTTTGTTTGTAACTTTCACCTAACTGAAAATTTTAATGGCAGGATGTGAATCAAATGTATGCTAAGTAGCTGAAAATGCTTTCGCATTCTTACAAACCTGTTGACTTTTGTAGTGGCCAAAGACATTCTTGTGACCATAAAGTTACACATATTTTTCTCATCCCTATTATTTAAATTCATTTTCTATCAATTAGTTTCACTGCTGAGTGGTGTATAACCTTTTCCATTGGTATGTAATTCACTAATAAATACAGCCCTGGGCCATTCTTATGACAGCTGCCCCTATTTTAAATGTTACAAGTGATCTAACTTTCCATATTTGATGCAATCTTATTGTCAAATGTTGCCCTTTCTGCTTTCAAGCACTCTCTTCCCATTTTCTGAATTAAAGGCCCTGTTCTATGTTACCACCTGAATGCGCTGTAGATATTTCTCTTTACCTCCCCCCTTTTTTTGCTCAAGTAAAGGATGACTACTACCTCATCAGATGGGATACTTTCCCTGTTGTAAGCTGCTTGTTCCCACCTTTCAGGACAGAGCCCATTACATGACACACGTGTACTTCTGGTCAGGTTCCATCCAGAAAGAGGAGAGCAAGTGATGCCACCATGGCAACACGACAGCCTTCCTGTGTTGCCTTATGATGCTTCTTCCATGGGATGGGGTTCCCTGTCACTCAAGCAATGCGGAATATGGAGTGATGTGTTCTCCACGCCTCCCGCCGGAAGCCCATGTATTCACCACGAACCCTGCAACCCTGGAGCACTGTTGTCAATAGATCAATGGTTGAGTTTCATACATAGTAATTTCCCCATGTTCTCTCATGGGCTCACAGTGAATGTGTGTATTTCCATCTTTTTCATGTACAGATGTCCCTCTTGTTTAAATTAATATAGTCAAGGCTCTACTGCTCAGAGTATTATTGCTTTGATACTGCTTCAGGTGGGCTCATAATTAAATGTCAGGAATCAAAAGATAAATGTTCCTGCTGCCCTTTCAAACCAGGGCACTGATTTCTAGCTGCATCCATTTCATAGTCCCAGTTAAGTGCCTCTGCAGTTCCCTCACATTTAATAAAATTCATTCATTCACTACTCAACTAAATAGCCCTAGCTGCAGTGACTTCTGGAGGAAATTGTGTTCAGAAAGAACAGCAGCAGTTCTTTCTCCGCTCATTAACACAGGTGTCATCCCATAGTGTTCTTTGCATCCAAATAGAGGAAGGAAGTGAATGAGAGAAGAGTGGCCATTAGGCCTGGTTGATCCATGGTTCTAAATGGTTCAAAAGTACTTACAAAACAAAGTTCTGGTGGTGAACATTTCAGAACTCCTATCAAAATTTCATTATTATTTCATTATTGGCAATTTTAAAGACAGAACCAGTTAGGAACTGCCATTTATAACAAAATTTTGAAAGTTTTGTCAGACTGAAATGTTCACCACCAGAACTTTTGTTTTGTAAGTACTTCTGAACCATTTAGAACCATGGATCAACCAGCCTTAGTGGCCATAGCTCTTCCTGTCATGAAAGAGAAGCACTTTTGTCTCCTTTACTGTCAGTGAAGGGGGGGCACTTTGGCCTCCAGGCATTGGGGGGGGCTTGAAGGGATTCAGCCCCCCCCCCCGAATTCTTCGGGTGGTCAGTGAGAAGGCCTTACTGGTACATTATTTAAACTCTTATGTTTATTCATATCATGATCTGATTACCATGCTCAATATATCCCATATGCATGGGGGTATTGGGATAACGATACAAAAGGTTTGCTAGGGTAGATCTTCTCTCACTTAGACTCAGCCCCCTCAAATCAAAATCCTAGCTATGGGACTGTTGGTGTAGCACCCATGGGTCCGCCCGGGCCGCGGGGGAGGGGTGACGCACCGGGGGTCCCGTTGGCATTGGGACCCGCACAGGCTGAAAGGGACTCGGAGGATGAGTTGGAAGGCCCAGAGCAAGATTGGTCAGCCGTGCCTTTGCCCAGTCCACCGGCAGAGAGTTTAGCCTGGGATTTCGAATGGGAGCATTCTCCCGGGGAAGGAGCGGACCAGGTGGAGATGGGAGGCAGCGAAGCAGATAGCGGAGATAGTTATGAATTCCCAAATGGCCGAGGTTCCCAGGAGCTGGCCGAGCAGCAGATGGAGGCTAGCGGATGGGAAACTTCGGGGGAGGCTGCTTCTCAGGAAGATAGCGATACTAGGCTGGAAGAGCGGGGCCGTTCTCATAACAGGCGCAGGGACATAGAGGAGGGCAGGAGGAGCTGGCATCTGTCCCTAGACCGTCACCGTTCGGAAAGTAGAGACTGGAGGCGCCGGGCCCTAGATCGTCGGGGTCCCGGCCGAGAGATTAAATACGGCCCGTGGGAACTGATCCTCAGTTCTCCGGCCACGTCTATACTGAATAGGCGCGAAGCGGAGTGGGACCACAAGCTAACAGTGGTCATCAAGCCTTGCCTTGCCTTTGCCTTGTTTCCTGAGCCGCAGTGGTTGCGGCACCTTGCCCTGGTTCCTGATTCGCATTGGATTGCGAAACCTTGTCCTGTTTCCTGATCCGCATTGGTTTGCGGAGCCTTGCCACGCTTCAAGCTATTTGCTACTATACCTTGGACTATTTGCTTTATACTTTGAACACTTGCATTTTATTGGACTATATACCTTTTGACTGTTTATTATCTTCAATAAAGTAGTTAGCCTTTGCTACGTCTCCGTGTGTGTGTTAAAGGGGCAGTTCTAAGTCGGCGTTTGTGACAGTTGGCCTCTATGGGCCCCACCAAGGTGCGATCCCTGTCAGTTGCCTGGTCATGTCAATGGCTTTTGCCAAGCCAACTCAGAATTGTGGTGTGGTGCGGATGCTTTATTCACCCGGAAACCGGGATAAAGAAGGATATTTTTGAAATGGGTATTCCCTCCATTGCTGCGATTGAGTGTGTGCTTAGTACTAACATCATCTGGCCACCCCCTTTTGAACCCATTATCTCCCAAATTTTAGGCACTGTGTGGAAGCGTCCTTAGTCATGCATGAATATAGTGATCCTTTGCAACAGTCCTAGAACCAAGCCCATAGCCAAGGGGGCGGTTTAGGGATTCAAACCACCCTTAAAATTTTTCAGGTAAAAAAAAATCCCCTGATTTACACATAATTTTTAATTGGGTTAACCAAATCCCCTTGCCAACTCTATGAGAAGAAAAAAATTGAGTCCCTCTAGAACCACAAGCATTATCTCAACCAAATTTTAATTATTCACATTATTATTATCACCTTTTAAGCAATTTACATTGCTATAGCAGCAATAACAAATATAGTGGAAGCGACCATAGTTGAAGCCTGCCAACGAAACAATGGAACAGGAGCAAAGAGAAGAAGCTGTATCATTGGACTTTCTATGAACAAGACTGTTTCTGATGACCGAGCTCAAATAGTGCAAAATCCACATATGCCATGACCAGGATGTGTATTTCCTATGGATAAGAAGAGGCATCTAAGATTTCAACTCAAATGGTTCAGCAGATTCCCCTGGTTAGCCTACTTATTTCATGTACAAGGTGCACTCTGTAAGTAGTACTACTGTGTGGTGTTTGGAGGAGAAGTTGGGGGTTAAGGTGCTCATCAGAAGCTTAGTGCATTGGTTGCTAAACCATTTGTGCAATGGAAAAAAATCAAAGTCTTAATTGGACATTAAAAAAACAAAAACAAAAAAGAGTACCGTCATAACAACTTGTACTTGGTTGAAAATTTCTTGCTAATTCACAGTGGAAAACGTCTTGATGTAACCTGTCATCATGATAAAGGTAATAAGAAGAAAGCAGAAGAAAACAGAAAGAAACTTCTGCCAGTTGTGGAAACTATTGTCCTTTGTGGCCAAAAAGAATTGGCTGTAAGAGGGAGCAATGATCCAGGACCTATTATCTGTGAAGAACCTTTGCATAATGATGGTCATTTCAAGGCCTTGTTGAGATCTCGTGCCAGATCAGGAGACACTGACCTGAAAAGTCATCTCAGAAAAAAAAAATTCAACACCTCCCGAATTTTTTTCCTGGTTACCAGCCTGCCTAGAACCATAAGATGGTAATCTTATCTTTTAAACATATAAGGACTGCGGAAACTTTGAGTTTCCAGATGTTTGTGAAAACAGCTAACACTATATCTTACTGCTGTGAGCATTGCTCAAGACATGTGGGAGTTGAAATCTAAAATTTTCCAAAGAGTTCAAATCCAAAGCTAAAGATTAGTAGAAGAATTTAGAATCTTCATCCCAAATATATGCTGAACATTCACACAAAAGGAGTTCCCAGTGGCACAATGGGTTTTGTGCTGGCAGGACTGGTCGACCGACAGGTTGGCAGTTTGAATCCGGAAAGAGCGGGATAAGCTCCCATCTGGGGGACATGAGAGAAGCCTCCCACAGGATGGTAAAGCATCAATCATCCGGGAGTCCCCTGGGCAACGTCCTTGCAGATGGCCAATTCTCTCACACCAGAAGCAACTTGCAGCTTCTCAAGTTGCTTGTGACATGAAAAAAAATCACACAAAAAAAGAAAGGGGCCTCTTTTAAAGGGGGAAAAGTCCCCCAAATGTTATATTCCATCGGAAAAGAAACAACTGTGGTAGCCTGAGAATGAGCATAGTAGAAGGGTTAAAATAGACAACCTCTATTAAATATAAGCTTTTGGCACAAGAGGAGTTTAAAAGTGGATTTCTTCAGAGAAACAGATTTGAGACATTTGGAAAGATGAAGAAAGCAAATAAACAAACAAAAGATTAACGAGCAGAAATACCCAGCCTATTGGATGCTGTAGGTGTAGGGCATTAACTCTTACACAAGAAATGGTTTTTTAAAAAGTTCACTTTAAGTTTATAGTGTCTTAACTCTGTAAATTAACTGAGCGGCAATTTTAATATCCATAACCCACTCAATCCATACATGAAGAGTTTAAAAAAAATTAAGCAGTTGAGGCTTGTGCCTTCCAAATATTGTTGGACTGGAAGATAATTCTTTGTGTTGTCTATGAACTAGAAACATGTCATTTTGTCCCAAAGAAAGCTCCAAACTCTTTGCTTCTGTATTTACCAGTGTTAGCCAGCAATTAGGCTCATCAACAAAACATCATTGTCTTTGCAGGGAGCGAGACAGAGAAAGCTTATTAGAGTGAGCTATGTCATAACGGGAGAGAGAAAATACATAACTAAATGGAGAGTTGAACAGAAGAGTTAGGTTAGAGGAAGTGAAGATAAACCTGAATATATCCACCAAGTTGAGGTGAAAGATAGGACATATTAAGAACATCTTAACTACATGCTTTTTAAAACCCTATAGAGTAGGTATGGGTAAACCCAGGCCTGGGGGCCGGATGCGGCCCCTTGGGCTCTTTTCTCGGGCCCTCTTTTCTCTTACCACTTTATCCTTCATTTTTTCATTCCCTCTTCCTTCCCTCCCTCCCTCTCTTACTTTTCTTCCACCCCTTCATCCTTCCTCTCTTCTCTCTTTCCATTCTCCTTCCCCTTCTCTTTCTCCTTCCTTCCTTCCTTCCTTCCTTCCTTCCTTCCTTCCTGTCTTTCCTTCCTTCTCTCTTTCCTCCATTCCTCCCTCCATTTCCTTCCTTCCTTCTTTTTTCCTTCCTCCTTTCCTCCTGGGTGATGTTTAACTGGGAGAAGAGAAGGCAGAGAGGGGAACCATGTTTCAGGATTCCCATTGAGGAGGAAGAGGGGCAAAACTGACTTTCTGCTGCTCTAGAGATCAGGGCACAAGGGAGCAATGAGTTGAAATGACAGGGAAATAAATTTGAATGAAAAGATTAGGAAGAACTTCCTGAGAATAAGAGCAATTGGAGTGTGGCATAGGCTGCCTCAGAGTGTGGTGGAGTCTCCTTCTCTGGAGGCTTTTCTGCAGAGGCTGTGTTCTGGGAGTGCTTTGATTCAGCCTTCTTGCATGGCAGAGGGTTGGAGTGGATGGGCCTTGGGCAGGGGTGGGCAATTACCGGCCCTCCAGGTGTTTTGGACTTCAACTCCCAGAAATCCTAACAGCTGGTAAACTGGCTAGGATTTCTGGGAGTTGAAGTCCAAAACACCTGGTGGGCCAGTAATTGCCTACCCCTGCCCTTAGGGGTCTCTTCCAACTTTAGGATTCTAGGATTATATATCAGGAGTAGACAATACAAGGTCTAACAGAGGCACTTTTTCTCTCCCATCCACCATCTCATCCTGACAAAGGTGAACCCTTTTGAGATCCAAACGTTTTCTGTCTTTCCCTCACTTTCTGCCTCCAAAACAGAAGAGGAAGGGGAGAAAAGAGCAGAGAGGGGACTTGGGGAGAACCCCGCCCACCCTGCTCCGGCCCGCCATGTGGCCCCCGAGCTAGAAGGTTTGCCCATGCCTGCCATAGAGGCATTTGTACAGGTCTTGTTGATCATTTCTAATTTAACTTCTAACAACATGTACAGTGTTCCCTCACTTATTGCTGGGTTAGGTTCCAGGACCTCCCGCAATAAGTGAAAAACCGCAATGTAGGGATGCTCTATTTATTTTAATATTTATACATTATGTTAGTAGTTATACACTATTTTAAGTCTTTATAAACTTAAAATAAAGTGAAGGAAAGGCCCTTCAAGGTTGGAGGGAGGGAGGACTGAGGAGGGAAAGCGGCTCAGAGAGCGGCGGCGGCAAAACCCCACAAAACAGCAAAAATGCCATGGTATATATTTTAAATTAATATTTTTTGAAATCTGCGAAGCAGCAAGTCCACAATAAGCGTACTGCAAAGTAGCAAGGGAAACTGTATTTCTTATTTTAGGACCTTTAATGCAGATTGCCTTGGTGCTTGGTAGCTATGGGCTATGGGAAACAGGAATGGGAAAAGTTACTCAGAGCATGACAACATTGCCAGCAGCAGAGACTTAGGCAAATTTGAGACTTGTTGGGCTTCTTAGATTGACAGCTATAGGAGACCACTACCCAGGTTTTAGGACAAATATTAAAAGGGGTTGTAGGGGGGACTATCGAAGTCAAGCAGGGGCTTTTGTGCTGTCTTGAATTGGCAGATAACGGCTGAGAGGAAAGGGGAATATATTCATGTAGACATGCTCATTATGGAGAGGAAATAGGAGATTAAGCCACTCTGGATTCTTATTGCTGTGGGTGATGTGAAATGCCGCTTTCTCTTGCTTTTGGAGAACATCTCCCAATATAAAAGGCAGAGGTTTTCATTTAGGCACCTCCTGAAACGGAAATGTGTTGACAGGTGGAATGTGTCAAAGATACTTATGCATATGACTGTCTAATAATAGGTGCTCCGGTCTTCCCTGAGGCCTTTTCTCCCAAGGCACATAGAGCGGAACCAAACCTGTCCAGTCCCTAGTTATTGTAAACCTCACTTTTTTGTAGTTAAGTATATAAATAAATAAATAACTTTATTTATAACCCACCCTGTCTCCCCTAAGGGACTTAGTGCGGTTTCCAAACAAAAATGGCAAACATTAAATGACATAAAAATAATGTGAACAGATCAATAATAATAATAATAATAATCTTTATTTATACCCCGCCCCCATCTCCCCTATGGGGACTCAGGGCAGCTCACACGAGGCCAAGCCCAAACAACAAATTACAATAAAATAAAATCAAAAACATCAGCAATAAACACAATAAAATACATACGCATAAATAAAAAGCAATATACAGCGAGATATCTAAAATCACAAAGACAGGGCGGGCCACAGGCAAGATATAAAATATTTAAATCTCAGGGTGAGATAAGCGGAATAGCATCCTTTACAGGGGAAAAACATCATTTATGGGGAAGGGGGGATGGACAGGGCCATTGAGGAGAAACAATGGTAGAAGTTAAATAGCTACTCTCCGAAGGCACAGCGGAAAAGCCAGGTTTTTAGGTGTTTTTTTAAAAGGTCTCCAGAGTGGGGGTTTTCCTGTTTGACCAAATCAAACGGTACATAAAACAGCTTCAATAAAAACTTAAAGTAACAAAATTGAAAAATAAATGAAAAAATAATTAACTAAACATATTAAATAAACATTTAAACCATAATAAAATTTAAACAGCTAAAATTCATTAAAATTATAAAAGCTTGCAGAGCCAGGGTGGGTTACTAGCTTCTGGGTGAGGTTGTATCTTAAGATGATCTAATCCTTCTCCTATATGGGAATCTTCTAAATACGTTTTATCATTCCTTTTTATTTGTTTTTTGAAGTGTTTGGATATGTTCACGTATGCATATCATGCCCCAAAAACTGAGAGGCAATTGAACAAGACTATTGGAGTTCAGCATGCTGTTATGGACATCTTATTTTAAGAATGATATAGAGCTGGTTCAGAGTTGAGCAACAAGGATGATAAGAATACAGAGAACAAGACATATAACGAAAGGTTGAAGGAGTTAGATTGATTCTACTTTTTAAATATATATAGTCTGTCACAGAATGGTGCAGGTTTGTTTTAAGCTAGTCCACAGGATAGGAACAAGATTTAAAGGAGGTAGGTGGGAGGGTAATTTCCAAATGAATATTAGAAGGAGCCTGATTGACAGTTTGATAGTTTGGAAGTGGAGCCAGTTACTCAGAGAAGTGGTGGGGGGCTCTTTTTCTGGACGTTTTTCTGTGCCCTCAAAAAGAGACTAGTCCGCTAGCTGCTGAAGATGCTGTTGTTAAAATTCTTATAGGACACCTTATTTATTATTTACTAGCTTGGGGACCCGGCCCTGCCCGGGTTATTTGAGAAGCGCAGCAGGATGTAGAGTGGGTCATGGGGGCTCTGTGTGCCAAGTTTGGTCTTGATCCATCATTATTGGGAGTTGCAGTGGTATCATGAAATTACTGAAGGTAGTGCAAGTCCCATCATCTCTGTTCCCTCCCCCCAAAGTGTAGTAGGATGTAGATTGGGTCATGGGGCTCTGTGTGCTAAGTTTGGTCTGTATTGGTGAATGGATGAGGATGCATTGTTTTTTAGGAAGTGAGTGTAGGTACTTCAAGTCCCATCATCTGTGGTCCGTCTCACAGTAAACTGCACCAGGCTGTAGAGTGGGTCATGAGGGCTCTGTGTGCCAGATTTGGTGTTGATCAGTCATTGGATTAGGTTTGTAGCAGAATTGGGAAGTGAGGGAAGGTACTGCAAGTCCCATCATCCATGTTCTGTCCCCTCCAAACTTCAGTAGGATGTAGAGTGGGTCACTGGGGCTCTGTGTGCCAAGTGTGGACTTTCTCGGTGTTTTTGGGGGCCACAGTGGTCTGTGGGAACAGAGGGTGTGAAAATACTACAAATTCCATCATCCATTGTCAGTCGTCCCCCGAACCTCACCAGGATGTGAAGGCAGTCATGGGGGTTATGTGTGCCAAGTTTGGTCTCAATCGGTAATTGGATGAGGGTCGCAGCAGACTTGGGAAATGAGTAGAGGTACTTCAAGTCCCATCATCCATGGTCCACCCTCCTCCAAACTGCACCAGGACGTAGAGTGGGTCATGAGGGCTCTGTGTGCCAGATTTGTTGTTGATCAGTCATTGGATTAGGTTTGTAGCAGGATTGGGAAGTGAGGGAAGGTACTGCAAGTCCCATCATCCATGTTCTGTCCCCCTCCAAACTTCAGTAGGATGTAGAGTGGGTCACTGGGGCTCTGTGTGCCAAGTGTGGACTTTCTTGGTGTTTTTTGGGGGCCACAGTGGTCTGTGGGAACAGAGGGGTGTGAAAATACTACAAATTCAATCATCCATTGTCAGTTCTCCCCCGAACCTCACCAGGACGTGAAGGCAGTCATGGGGGTTATGTGTGCCAAGTTTGGTCTCAATCGGTAATTGGATGAGGGTCGTAGCAGACTTGGGAAGTGAGTAGAGGTACTTCAAGTCCCATCATCCATGGTCCACCCTCCTCCAAAGTGCACCAGAATATAGAGTGGGTCATGAGGGCTCTGTGTGGCAAGTTTGGTGTTGATCAATCATAGGATTAGGTTTGTAGCAGCCTTGGAAAGTGAGGGAAGGTACTGCAAGACCCATCATCTATGTTCTGTCCCCCTCCAAACTTCAGTAGGATGTGGACTGGGTCACTGGGGCTCTGTGTGCCAAGTGTGGTCTTTATCAGTGTTTGTTGGGGGCCACAGTGGTCTGTGGGAACAGAGGGGTGTGAAAGTACTACAAATCCCATCATCCATTGTCAGTCCTCCCCCAAACCTCACCAGGACGTGAAGGCAGTCATGGGGGTTATGTATGGCAAGTTTGGTCTCGATCAGTGATTGGATGAGGGTTGCAGCGGACTTGGGAAGTGAGTAGAGGCACTTCAAGTCCCATCATCCATGGTCCACCCTCTTCCGAACTGCACCAGGATGTAGAGTGGGTCATGGGGGCTGTGTGTGCTGAGTGTGGTCTGTATTGGTCCTTTTTGGTGGCCTCAGTGGTCTGTGGGAACCAAAGTGTTGGAAAGTACTACAAATCCCATAATCCGTGGGTCATGTCCCCCGACCCGCGCCAGGGCGTAAAAGGGGGTTAGGGGGGTTATGTGTACCAAGTTTGGTGCAGGTCCATCACCCGCGCTGGTCGCTGTGGCCTGTGAAAGTGGCTGCCACATATCCGCCCTGGCCTGTGAAAGTTCCTGCCACATATCCGCCCTGGCCTGTGAAAGTGGCTGCCACATATCCGCCCTGGCCTGTGAAAGTGGCTGCCACATATCCACCTGGCCTGTGAAAGTGGCTGCCACATATCCGCCCTGGCCTGTGAAAGTGGCTGCCACATATCCGCCCTGGCCTGTGAAAGTGGCTGCCACATATCCGCCCTGGCCTGTGAAAGTTCCTGCCACATATCCGCCCTGGCCTGTGAAAGTGGCTGCCACATATCCGCCCTGGCCTGTGAAAGTGGCTGCCACATATCCGCCCTGGCCTGTGAAAGTGGCTGCCACATATCCGCCCTGGCCTGTGAAAGTGGCTGCCACATATCCGCCCTGGCCTGTGAAAGTGGCTGCCACATATCCGCCCCTGCCTGTGAAAGTGGCTGCCACATAACCGCCCTTCCGCCCTCCGCATACACACAAACATTCCGTTTTATAAAGGTATACAGAAGATTTATTATTTCAAATTTATATACCACCATTCCCAATGGCTCATGGTGGTTCACAATACATACACCAAACATTCATAAACAGCAATTTAAAAACACAATAAAAACAATTTATAACTAAGACAGAAAGTAAATGACTAGGCAGGGCCATTACAAGTTGAACGGCTGTTGGAAGAGGTTAGTCTCGCAAGCCCTCTGGAAGGAGGGCAGATCTCCCAAATTGGCCTAGGATAAGCATCAAACCTCCTCCAGGTACGGGAGGCGTTCCATAGGTAGGCTCAAAGTGCATGGAAACAGAGCCTGCGCCCATCTGCTAGCCAGAGGAAAGAGAACATGGAATGGCTGGCTGTCCTGAAAGATGGGGAATGATGAGAGGGAACAGGTTAAGATGGTTACCATCTGCTTTCCCCTCACTTTGTCTGTCTCGTGGATGATCAATGTTTTCATCGAAAAACCTGCAAGTCTCAGGGTAAAATTCAGTTCGGATAGTTGGAATTTCCAGGAGGATGGAATGTTATCCTTGAATAATAAGCTGGATAATGACCTTGGAAGGAAAAAAGGAGCTGGGGATGGAGCCTTGAAGTAACGGCTGACCTTGCAGGAGCTCTGGCATGGGCTGGTCCATGAGGTCATGAAGAGTCGGAAACGACTGAACGAATAAACAAACAACAACAAAAAGATGTACTCTTTGTACAGAATGGCATGTGCCCACATAACAGCATTGCTGTACACTCTCCAAAACCAGCGCCTTTCGGAGAAATGGAAAAAAATGAATCTCTCCCTATTAGGAAGAATCGCAGCTATAAAGATGACTTTATTACCTAAAATGTTGTACCTTTTTCAGAATCTACCAATAATAAGAAGCATGGAGATATTTAAAAAATGGAAAAAAGATTTAATGAGCTTTGTATGGAAAGGGAAAAAACCAAGAATCAATTATAATGTAATGATAATGCAAAGAGAAGGGAGGCTTTGCCTCCCGGATCTCAAATTGTACTATGAGGCCTGTGCACTATCATGGATAAAAGACTGGACTCTGTTAAGCAGAAGTAAGATTCTAACCCTGGAAGGATTTGACTTACGTAAAGGGTGGCACTCCTACCTTTGGTACGGTGGAACCCAGAAGGAAAAGAATTTTGGGAACCATTTCATTCGCTCCTCATTGATAAAAATCTGGAATAAATATAAAGATCGCATGTATGCTAAGACACCGATATGGCTTTCACCTTTGGAAGCAACCCAAAGAAGACTACTGGGATGGACGGAGTGGCCTAAGTACAAGGATATAATAAGAAAGAAAGAAGGTACATTTGTACTAAAAACACAAGAGGAAATCTCTAGGGAATTCCACAATGTAAGATGGCTCCACTACTTCCAACTCAGAGAATGGTTCAATATTGACAGGGTTAAAGGATTTAGTGATACCGACGGACTCTGGGACAGGATAATGAAAACGGAAAAGAAAATAATATCTAAAACCTACTCTATGTTATTGAATTGGTCAACGGAGACAGATATAATTAAGCAGTCAATGATTAAGTGGGCACAGAACATTGGGAGACCGATACAATTTAAGGAATGGGAAAGGATTTGGTGTAAGCATTTGAAAATAACATACGCAACAGACTTGAAGGAAAACTGGCTAAAAATGATACATCGCTGGTATTTTACCCCCAAGAAATTAAGTTTAATGTACAAAAACGTTGGAAACAAATGTTGGAAATGTAATGGTCAGGGAGGTACCTTCTTCCACATGTGGTGGTCATGCCCTAAGGTTAAAGAATACTGGCAAATGGTACACGAGGAATGTAAAAAGATATTAAAAGTGGAGTTCACGATAAGACCAGAATTGTACTTGCTAGGAATGATAGATGAAGAAACATTCGCAAATGACAATACAGAAAAGCTTTTTGTGTTTCTCACAACAGCTGCAAGAATAGTATTTGCAAAGTTATGGAAGCAGAACCTCCTTCCCATGAAAGAGCAATGGCTAGTAAAAATTATGGAAATAAAGGATATGGATGAATTGACCTATTGGCTACGGCAGAATAATGGCAAAGGTGTTATTAAGACAGATTGGACCTCGATTGATGAATATGTTAAGAAAGTTTGATAAAGAAAAGATCACTGTCAGTTATTGATTAGGACAATTAAGAGCACTGGGGAAGCCTCCTGTGACATAATGAAATCTCGATGAAGTATATGAATAGTATGGAATAAGAACGGAAGTCAACACAATCCCTGTTCCCCCCTCCTTTTTCCCCCCATCCCTCTTTTCCTATTGTATCAATGTATGTTGAAAAGTGTGAAATTTACAATAAAAATTTAAACAGCAAAACCAGCACCTTTCATACTGGTTGTGTCCACTTGTCACACTAAGCCATGGTTTATATTGGTCACCATTTGTTGCTTTAATCATTAATACTCTTGTGGATAACCAAAACACGCCCCATTTGTTTCCTTCACATTTCCTTATGCCTGTTTTTCTTCTCTTTTTATCAACTCCAGTTTCTGGAGGACAGCTAGTGAAACATTCCAGGGACAAGACATGGTTTTGGGCTGAGATGTCACAAAAGGCCAAAATTTCAACAGGAATGCTCACGTTTGGACTTACTAATGGTGTAAGGCATTTTCAACTAACAAACATGATTTAAGGGATAGGATTAAAGCAAAACCCAGGATTTACCAAACAACAAACCCAGAATTTATACAAACACTGGCCTTTGCACTGCCACACAGACCTAGCTGGAACTTGCCTCTCCATTTCCCAGAATTTGACAACATTTAGAACTAGATAATCTCCCTCATTTTTGAGGAGGCATCATATTATTCTATTTCTCTCTCTTTTTGAATAGATAATTAATGCTGTCATAAAACCCAAAAGTTCGCATGATGAGAAGTGACTCATTCCTTCTTAACAATTTTTTAGTTTGAGGCATTGGTTGTGCAAAGCCGATAGAATATGATTGATGGGTGCCTTCAGTTTGGCAGAAGTCAGAACATTTTATATATGTATGTCACAATTATTTTAATTGTGACAGTGGCTTTCCCCCCTCTTTCCCTTTGCTTTGTCCCCAAATATCTTTGAAGCAAAATTTCATAAGTATATTCTCTTCCGCTCCTGCCAGATATGCTCATTGCCACATTGGAATTGACTCTCATTAGCTGCAATCCGCAGAAAGGGGCTTCAGCTGTATACGCACATCGTGTGTTCAGACTTTTGTGCTTAAAACAAAAGTCATCAGTTAAATTACTTGCCTGAAAAGTATCACACAAAATACAGCAGATTGCATTCCATTCACCTCAAATTGCTCTTAGTATCTGATGCGGAGGGGCGGAGGACATAGAAAGGTTATTCATTCTGTAGGATTAACAAAAAGGACAGAAAGCTCTGCGGAGCAGGTGCAAAATGTAGCTAACTAGCGATCAGGTGCATCAGTGTAATGAAGAGAAGATAATGCACTTTAATTTCCATGCGACAAAGGAAACTTCACTTCCTCCATTGCTTTTACTCAGCCATCATCAGTCTTATAGTTGCTTGTGTTTGTAAACTCCTTTGAAACATCAATGAAGGTTTATTACCACTGTATGAGTCCAAACCAAAATCAGGGTTTCTCCTTGAGTGATGGCATCAGATGTCTTCATTAAGTATCTTCCTTTTGACAGTTGCTTCATTTTAATGTTATTGCAACATTAAGTAAAAGAATAACTTGTCTTTTTTTCTATCCAGTAACTGGCCTGTAAGGTTTAATAAATAATATTCAGGTTTCATTTCTAAATCAATATCCAAAACTTTCCTTACGTGTTGGTGGATGGTTTTCCAGAATTTTTTTATTTCTCTACATTTCCACCAGCATTGAATGAAGGAGCCAGTCTGTCCTTTACATCTCCAGCAGTTGTTGTTCAAACCTTTATAGATCCTGGCGAGTTTGCTAGGAGTAAGGTACCAACGGAAATATAGCTTATACCAGTTCTCCGTAATTACCGTGGATCCTGCATATTTGGTTTTCTTTTTCCAATTCTCTTCTCATTCATTAAACATGATTGGGTGTCCTAGATCTTGTGCCCATTTTGTCATATTATCCTTGACCTGTTCGGTTTCGGTGTCCCATTCCAGCAATTTTCTGTAGATTGTGCTTATTAGTTTCTTGTCTGATTGCATTATTTTATCCCATACTGTGGCCTGGGTGTTAAAATCTTTTTTAGAGTCGCTATTAAAGTAGTCTTTTATTTGTGTGTAATGGAACCATGACAGGTCCCTATCGATTTTTCTAAGTTCTTCTAGAGGTTTTAGTGACCAACCCGAGCCTTTCCTCTCTAGTAGCTGTTTATAAGTGTACCATTTAGTACTTGAGGTTTCTTTTTTATGTTGTGCTTCGACCGGGGAAATCCACATTGGCGTTTTTTGATAAAATTTGTATTTATATTTCTCTCATACCTTATAAAGAGCCGCCCTGATATAATGATTTGAGAAATTCTTCTCAAATTTGCCTTTCCCATACCAGAGGTATGAGTGCCAGCCTCTTCTCGTATCGAATCCTTCCAGCAGTAGTATTTTTTTCCTTGTTAGAGTTGCCCACTCTTTTAATGCACACAAGGCCGGTGCCTCGGAATAAAGCTGCAGGTTGGGAAGGGTTAGCCTGCCTCTCTCTCTTGAATCGGTAAGGACTCTATATTTTATTCTTGCCCTTTTCCCTGCCCACACAAATTTCAAAATGTCTTTTTTCCACATGTTGTAATTATAATTTGTCTTCAAAATGGGAATTGACTGGAAGAGAAATATCATTTTGGGAAGAATACTCATTTTTATTGCGGCGATTCTACCCATTAGACTCAAATTAAGGTGTTGCCATTCCTCTAATTTTTTTCTAATTCTTTTCCATGTCGCTTCGTAATTATTTTTAAGAAGTTGATTATTGTTGGTGGTAACATATATGCCCAGATACCTTATTTTATTTACTATTTCTAGTTTTGATGTCTCTTGTAGTTTGGCTCTCCTTTCCTTGGTCATGTTTTTGGTTAGAATTTTCGTCTTTGAGTAGTTAATTTTGAACACTGCCACAGCTCCAAATTCCTGAAACTTGTCTAACCATCCCTGTACAGATTCCAGAGGGTCTTGTATAATACAAACAATATCATCTGCAAATGCGTTGAGCTTATATTCTTCATTTGCGATCTTAATTCTCTTCAAGTTCTTATCAGCTCTTATTGCGTTCAGGAAGAGCTCTATAATCATTATAAATAATAATGGTGAGAGTGGGCAGCCCTGCCTGGTGCCCCTTT
This sequence comes from Anolis apletophallus, assembly GCA_030556195.1. Classification (NCBI taxonomy): domain Eukaryota; kingdom Metazoa; phylum Chordata; class Lepidosauria; order Squamata; family Anolidae; genus Anolis; species Anolis apletophallus. The sequence goes on from JARBWK010000008.1 coordinate 49,965,641, forward strand.
GTATATTTATGGAGCCTGATGTTTGCCCATTTATCAAAAGGTTAGCCGTTTGTTTTGAGTATATTGCCTGAATGGCATTTTGAAATCCGTAGCCCATGTCTCTTTCTCTAATTATCTGCAGCATAAATTCCCAGCTAGTTTGGTCGAAAGCCTTCTCGGCGTCTAAAAATAACAGTCCCGCCTCGATTTGATTATTGCTTTCAAAATATTCTATTGTGTTGAGTACCATTCTAATGTTATCCTTCATTTGTCTTTTTGGTAAAAAACCTGTCTGGTCTTCATTTATAGACTCGTTTAAGTATGTTTTTACCCTGTTAGCCAGTATTGTCGTGAAGATTTTATAATCGTTATTCAACAGGGAAATCGGTCTGTAGTTCTTCACACTTTTTGGATCCGATTCTTCTTTATGTAGAAGGGTAATATTGGCTTCTCTCCAAGTGTCTGGGAGTGACGCAGTTTGCAGGATGTTATTGAATATTTCTTTCAAGGGTGGTATGAGAATATCTGCAAACTTTTTATAGTAAATTGATGTGAAGCCGTCTGGGCCCAGAGCTTTATTGTTTGGCATCACTTTGATTGTGGCTTTTATTTCTTCTTCCTCTATGGGTTGGTTTAAAGATTCTCTTTGGTTATCATTTATTTTCTCTAGTTTTTGGTTACTGATATAGCTTACAATCCTCTCCATATCAATCTCCTCTTTTTGATACAGTTTCGAATAAAATTCTTTAAATTGTGATGCAATTGCTTCATCCGTGAAAAAGTTTCTTCCATCTTTCGCTATCTGTGTTATATGCTGGGATTGCCTCTTCTTAGTTAGTCTTTTGGCCAGTACTCTCCCTACTTTATTGGCGTTCTCAAAGTAATTCATTTTGAGGTACTTCATCTTTTTTGCCAATAGGTCTAGTTCTAGGAAATTAATTTCTTTTTTGATTAAGTCTATCTCTAATTGCGTCTTCTTTGTACCTGGTACTTCTTTAAGTAATTTCTCTTTATCCTCAAGGTCTTTCTGAAGTTTATTTCGTTTCTTGTTGCGTTTCTTATTTTTCCAGGCTCCCTGTTGGATAAAGTGGCCCCTCATTACTGCCTTACTGGCATCCCAAAGTGTCTCTCTTTTTATTCCTTCTTTGTCATTTAAATCGAAGTATTCCTTCAACAGATTCTTATTGTTTTCCAATTCCTCTTCTGAGCTTAGGAGGGATTCGTTTAGTTTCCATCTCCTCGATCTGACCTTGTTCTTTAAGGAGAGGAGCATAGGGCAGTGATCAGTATTAAGTCTAGGTAGTATTTTAATTTTGACTGTTTGTGAGGCAATAGCATTTGTGGCCCAGATCATATCGATCCGGGACCACGATAGGTGCCTTGCGGAGTAAAAAGTATAGTCTCTAGTCCCCGGGTTCCTTGTCCTCCACATATTTTTAAGTCCAAATTCTTCCTTTAGGTTTATAAAAGCTTGGGGCAGGATCCCCCCTTTGGGGTTCATTCCTTTTTTCATCTTTTTGGATCTATCCATATCATTTGCCAGTACTCCGTTGAAGTCTCCTACAATAATGAGATCGTCATATGTCTGGTCTCTTATTTGTTTCTTCAGCTGTTTTATAAATTTTGCCTTAGGTCCTACAGGGGCGTAGATATTGCAGACTAAGATTTCCTGCTGGTTTAGTCTTATTTTTACCCCTACATACCTCCCGTCCTGATCCCTAAATGCAAGGGAGGGTTCTAGTGATTCCTTTACATATGTTACTACACCCCTTTTGGGGGGGGGGGGTGCGCAAGAGTGGAATTCTATACCGAGATGTTTTTGTATAAGATATGATGAGTGTTTTTGTACTATATGGGACTCTTGTAAAGCAATCAAATCAAAATGTCCCTTCTTTAAACGATTAAAAATTAAATTTCTTTTATTGGGTATATTTAAACCATTGACATTATTTGAATAAATCGTCACAGCCATTAGTCATGTCTTCGTCCAGAGCCTTTTGCTCATCGATTGTCGGGGTTCCCTCCTCGTTGTCTTCTGAGGAGTTTGGTCTTTGTCTTTTCTTCTCTTGCTTCTTGTATTCTCCTCTGTCCTTTGCTTCCATCATTTTACTTGGATTGGTCTTCCCTGATTTGTCATTTTCTTCCTCCTTCTTGTTTTCGTTATGTTTTTGGAAGTCCTTGTAAAAGTCCCTAGCTTTTTCTTCAGAGGTAAGCCAGTATTTATTCTCTCTAAAGGTCAGGGATATCCCCTCAGTCCTCTCCCATTTAAATTTAACTTGATGTTTTTTCAGTTCATCAGTGAGAAAATAATATTTTTTCCTCTTACTCATTGAGGTTGGAGTAAATTCTTTCAATATGATTACGTTTTTTCCTTTGTAGGAGGTGGGTCCCTTGGATTTGCTCTTAAGTACTTCATCTCTCACCGCTTTGCGGCTGAAATGGACAATTACATCTCTGGGGACTTTATTTCTTTTCGCGTAGCTGGAGTTGATTCTTTGGACCCGGTCTATGTTCATCCTCATTTCTTCTGGTGTAATATTTAGGATTTCGGCAGTCATTTCCGTAATGATTCCCCTCAGATCCTGGTTGTCTTGTTCTTCGATGTTTCTGAAGCGAAAAAGAAAGTCGGTTTCGGCAATAGCCATTAACTCTTGTTGTCTCTCTAGTTTGGCATTCATTTCCTCAAGCTTATTCACCTTTTCCTCTAGTTTCTTTTGTGATTTTTTGGCTTCACAGTTTTCCTTCTTTATCTCCTTCATCTCTTTTTGCATTCCCTCCATCTCATTCTTAATACCCTGCAGGTCTGCCCTTAGTTCTTCTTTTAACTCTTTCTTCATATTCCCCAGCTCTTCTTTAAACATTTTTTCCATTTTCTCTTCCATCTTTTGCCTGTTATCCAGCATCTGTTCTTGCATTTGTTCTATCATTTTTTGCATCTCCAAGAGCAAATCTTTGCATGAAACTTCACCTGAAAGTGAGTTCCTTCTTGGGGTTGTCGAAGTGAAGAGTTTGTTCTGTTTTGACATATTGGTGAATTTATCCATCCTTTCAGATTTGGGTATATCTCTGATTTGATCTAAAATTAGGTTCTTGCAATATATTTATAATTGGAACAGGTTGGGGTTATCCCCTTTAACCTCTGTTCCTTTTACCTCCTTTTCTTTAATTTTAGATTCATTCAGTTCTTCTGTTTCTCTGGGACGGGGTTCTTTCCTACGTTGTACCCTAGATGAGGATACTTGTTGTTTATAACGTGGTATCTGGGGGGGAATCTTGTTGCTGGTTCGTAAAGGTCGCTGTGAGTCGCTACTCCTGGGACCACCTCTATCCCCTAGTGATCTATAACTCCACTGATGTAATGGTTTTGGATACTTTGGACACGTGGGTTCCTTATTTGTTTGTCTGTTGTTGAACCCTATATCTTTCCACGTTTATTTTCCCACTTGAGGACTTGAAAACGTTCTCGTAGCACTATTTGCCCTCTAGTCCCTATTGCTGTGAATCTCCGATTTCTTCTTAAACTCCGTTGCAACTCCTACGCCAATTCCTATGCCAGTTCTCCTTTCCTCCGCCTTTCCCCCGCCTATGCGCCGTTTGCGCTGTTTGCGCTATTTGCGCTTCTTGCGTAAATTGCGTAGCTTGGGGCCGGCACAGTACTGTGACTCACCCCCTCCTCCTCAGGCTCTGATGCGACTCTGACGTAGCCGCTCCTGTTTCCTGTTTTCTAGTTAGTGCTGCTGTTGTCTCTTAAAGGGGCCGGACCTTCGCGCCAACCAGGGGTGAAATGTAAGTTATTTGCCTTCTTCCCAAGTTTCCAAGCTCCCAGGGGCATCGGAGGTTCTCGGATCTTCAGCTGTGCTTTGGCCCTTCCTCTGGCATTCACCTCCACCTCCACCCTTACCAGCACGTAGGCTTAGTTTGCAAGACGGGTCGCACAATTCCTTACCCACGTTTGGCTCCTGTGTCCTAATCCTGGTTCCCTTTTCCTTCTCCTCTTCCTCCTTTCACTCTTTCTTGCGCTTTATAGTGAAGGTTTTTGTTTGTTTTTCCTTTTAGACGGTGGCTTTTGTTCCCCGCTTCCTTTCTCTCATTCTTTAATCTCTCTATTTGCTCTCCTCGTGTGTTTAAAATGAAGGCGGTCGGCCTGAGGGGCTCTTTCGAGCCGTTGACTCCTTCCCAGCGGTGTCTCCAGGGACTGTGAGCCGTTTCTGGCGGCTCCCCTTGAGGGAGAGTCACACTTGAACGGCCCCCAGGACCCCTAAGAGTTTGCCTCGAAGCGGTTTCTCTCCCACCACTTCTTGGAGTACCTTAGGTCTCCAGCCTTGGGGTAAGGATCCAGATACCCTGAGGGTCTTGCGGAGCCTCAGAATTCCGTGCTGGCCACCATCTTGCCTTCACCGGAAGTCTATTAGTCATGGGAGTTCTGTGTGCCAAGTTGGGTTCAATTCTATCATTGATGGAGTTCAGAAATCTCTTTGATTGTAGCTTAACTATACATCCCAGCAACTACGACTCCTAAATGAAAAAATCAGCCCTCCCCCCAACCCCAGCAGTATTCAAATTTGGGCATATTGGGTATTTGTATTTGGTCCAGTGAATGAAAATTTATCCTACATATCAGATATTTACATTATGATTCATAACAGTAGCAAAATTACAATTATGAAGTAGTAACAAAAATAATTTTATGGTGTTGGGAGTCACCACAACATGCAGAACTGTATTAAGGGGCCGTGGCATTAGGAAGGTTGAGAACCACTAGCGTAGAGTCTTAAAGTAAGAAATTTGGCTCAGCATTGAACACTGTAATGGAAAGACAGGATCAGCTGCAGGATTACCTGTGCAATCTTAGGGATGTTTGTTCTGGGACGGCCCTCTGAGTTTAGCAGGAAATGTATTTCAGATTTAGGAAATATGATGGTGATACAACTTGGAATTTATTTTCCTCAATAGATTCTAGATAAGACGTAAGCACTGCTATGTCAAATGAGCTTTTAAAAGGTTTTCAACTTATTTTTTAATTGCGCCATTGTTTGCAGTCCTGCATAAGTGTTTTCATTCTTATCCATATAACCAAGTGTGCTGAAAGAAAAACTCTTAATAGAAAAACTCCTTGAGCTCAGGCGCTTAAGATTCTGAGAAGAGCCTTGCATTGTGAAGAGGAAGTGACAGAATATCACTTGCTGCCACCTACTCAGCTTCAGTTAAAATCACTCCAATGATTTATATTAGTCACAATGATTTATACTAACCCATTTTGGATGATTTATTCCTCTTGTATGAATACTGAGTTGTAGGCTCACTACTGACTATGGCCATATTTCTTAGTTTGTAGACGACAGTTCTCTAGCTCACTGCTTTTTAAACTGTGGGTCCCAGCTTCAAGCGGGGTCTCCTTAGCTCAATGTTGGGGTCTGAAAAAATGATCCATGATGATTCTGGTGGCCAATGTGATAAGGTCCTAAGAGAAGAGGCTTTGATTATTGAAGACTTGAAAGAAAGTGTCCCACTATACATGGCAGCTTTGGTGAGCAACACCAATACACCTGATTAAAATACAATATGAGGATTTTGCTCAAATAGTAACAATCCTATAAGTGAGAGGGCAGGATTTAGCACATAGGTTAACCACCAGTTGCAGTAAATTTTGCCAGTCGAAAGGTTGACAGTTTGAAGCCTGGGTTGGGGTGAGCTCCTAGTGTTTAGCTTGGTTTCTGCCTACCTAGCAGTTTAAAAGCAAATGTGAGTAGATAAATAGGTACCACTTTAAAGTGGGGAGGTATTTAAGGCACCCATAAGGAAATGCCAGAAAAATACCAGCAATTCGATCAAAGGAGGAAGTTTACAAACAAAGCTCTTTGGAAGATGGAGTGACACCCCTTTTCACCTCATGGCTGGAACCGAGCACAGCTTCCAAGATGCCGAAGATGGGAAAGCCTATATATACTGCTATCTATGTACAGTTGTCTGTCTTGTCATTGAATGTTTGCTGGATATGGGTTCTGTGGTCCATCCTGAGTCCCCTTCAGGGTGAGAAGGGCAGAATATAAATACTGTAAATAAATAAAATATACTAGTTAGCAAGTTATCTATATGAATATGACTTGTGTAAATATCCTTGTCATATGTTTTATATACTCACAGGCTGTAGGAAAGGAATTATGTAATTCTGTACAAGGAAAATGACAGAATTTGGTGCTACTTTAAAGAGACATCTAATGAAATAAATTATAGTCTGTGAAAGCTTATACTAAATAAACCTTCTTGATCTTTAAGGTGCAATAAGATTCTTAGTTATCTCTATGAGCAAATCTGCTAATACCAGTCTCTCCAAGAATATTCTGAAACATAGTAATATTTTGCCCAGACATCCTTTCCCAGACTAGCTCTTGTGTGAACCTATTTGTTGAGACTATACCATTTTAAGTCTTAAGGATTGTATCTTATATCAAGAGAATGTAGCTTATGTCTCTCCCACGCAGGCATGTAGCCAGGGGGAGGGGGCTAAGGGGTCTCAGGGTGGTCCGCGAAAAGGCCTTACTGGTACATTATTTAAACTGTTATGTTTATTCATATCATGATCTGATCACCATGCTCATTATATCCCACATTAATGGGATTATTGAGATAACAATACAAAAGATTTGCTAGGGTAGACCCTCTTCCACCCAGTCTCAGCCCCGAACCAAACTCAGCCCCCTCCGAAACAAAATCCTGGCTACGGCCCTGCTCCCACGTCATTATGGCAATTAATGTGGCATCAAAGTGCTCTAATTGAAAGAGATCTTAGAGATGGATATTATTAGAATGATAGTAGATAGTGTTAAGCTGTATTATCACTCCCTCTTATCAACATTGAAGTTCAGTTCTCTCTCTCTCTCTGGGGCTGATATCAAGGCCTTGAAGGGTTTATATGGAGGTAAGTGGACTTAATGGGGGACATGGAAAGAGCCTCCTCAAAGACTGAGTAAATACAGTCGGGCACATTTAATAAGTCCTTATCTAATAATCATGTTTTATGTGATAAACATATGGTCAAAGTATAGCATACATTAAGAAATTTACTGCAATATATCTTTTTTTTTTTAAAAAAAAAGCAGAACCTAAGAATGTTCAATACTATAGGTTGTTGTGTTATGAGTCTGACATTATATCATCTATAGTTGGGTGAGCAGCTTATGATCCTCTAGATATTATTAGACAGCACTTCCAATGGATCTGATATCATTGCCTCTGATAGCCAACACTGATAGGAATTGTAGCTACAACATATGGTAGGCTACAGTTGCCCACCCTGATCTACAGCATAGATCACAATTCTGAATACTGTATCAACACAGGCTACATGTACATTGTAGAACTAATGCAGTAGGACACTACTTTATCTTTTTAGTAATCTTTATTGAGCTTTTCTATACATTGAAAGTGGGGGGGAAAGTAAAATAAAAAAGTAGAAAATTGTAGGAAGTTGTAGGGAATTGAAAAGTAATAAAGATAGTAATAATAATAGAGGGTAAGAGAGAGAGAGAAAAGAAAAAAATGTACATTAAAAATGACTTCCCATAGTCCTCCAAAAATATGAAAAAATACATTGAGATTTCCTTCAGGGATTAAAAGTTAGTTCATATTTTGTCGGTTTGTCTTCTTCGGTTATAATTCCTCATACATCAGATAAATCTATATCAAATGTAACTCCTTTTTTTGAATAAATTATTTAAATCCTGACCAGTCTGTTTTTTAAATGTGTCTTTTAGTTTTTGCAATAGACAGTCCCTCTGTATAATGTCAAACAATTTTAAAATGCACTCATCAGTTGTTGGTATCTTGTTTTGTTTCCACACTTTTGCGATTAATAATCTTGCAGCAGTCCACATGAGAAAGAATATTCTGTCCTAATTTTTATCCAGGCCCCCCCCAAGTAATTCTTAGCAGGTACATCTCTGGCAATGGGAGTTTACTTTTAGTTTTTTTTGTTATTGTGTGTATATCATTCTAATTTTTAAAAACCTTTTTTGCAAGACCACCATTGGTGGAAAAAAGTGCCCAATCCTTTCCTACATTTCCAACATCTGATTGACATTTGTTTATTAAATTTGGCTAGTTTCATGGGATTATAATACCACCTAAAATACATTTTATACCAATTCTCCCAAATATTGGTAGCTATACAGTATTTAATTTTTTTATTCCATATTTCCTCCCATTGATGGGTGTATATGCTATGGCCAATATCTTTTGCCCATTGTATTTGGCAGTCTTTTACCTGCTCCTCCTCTGTAGTCCATTGCAGTAATTGTTGATATAGAATTTTTTTTTTTTTCTCTTTAGCTTTTCCCAGATACCTTGTTCTAGTTTAAATCCAATCTTTCTATCCTCCTTATATCCTTGAAGTATTTGATAATATTGGAACCATGTTCTCTTTGGGTTTGTTTGTTTCAATTCTTCATATGATTTAATAATTATTTCTCGGTTATTTGTTTGTTTCTTTTTTAAAAAAATGTTGATATATTAGCCAGTTTTCCTCTGCCAGTTTCCTTTTATGTCTTGCCTCTATCGGAGAGATCCATAGAGGTGTTTTGTCATAAAGTGTTTTTTTGTATCTCTCCCATGTCAGGACACTATTTTATCTGCCATGGCTCAGTGCTAGGGAATCATTGGATTTACAGCTCCCTGATTGTATAGGATTTAGCCATGGCAATTCAAGCAGCATCAAACTATATTCATTTCACAGTATAGCTGCACCAATGGTTGCCTAACTTGGAAATTCCGAATTTTGGAAATACTTCCGAATCAATTTTGAAATTTATCGGAAATTTTTTCAGAAGTCCATATAATCCAAAATGACAGCTGCAATTAGATCCTAAACGAGTTTTGAAACTTTTTTTTCTTGGATCAACCAGCCCTATTAGCTATATGAGTGGGACACTTTGGTACATGCGTGGCATTGTCATGTCCTCCCATTTTGGGCCAAGGCCCAGTTGTAAGCTTCTGTATTTATGATGATAATGGCCATATGAATATTCAGAAAACCACGTGCAGTTTCATAAGGCTGAGCTTTGATCTTGGCAGCTAGACCCCTGAAGCATCTTGGATACATTATGCCAGACATTAGCAAAAGGAGAGGTAGTTTGGGTGATAACACCAGTATATCATCAGAACCAACTCACAGAAACAATGCCTTTAAGGTTTAAATTGTCAGTCACCGTACATCATTGCAATAAATTGGCTGTATTACTACATATTAGCTCCAAGTCGTTATCTCTAAGTGCCACAATTCCAATTCTGTTTAGATTTCACGTAAACAGAGAAAAGAAAGTGGGAGCCTTCACTGAGGTTGCAAATCTGTAATTGTAGCCAATCAAATCTAATTTGCAAAAAGTCAATGAAATAATTTCGAATGTATCCATAAATATACAATAATTGATCATCACTTACGAGGCACAGTGAAAGGACCTCAAAGTGGATGAAATCTACCCTCTTATATCAGCCTTTTGCATTGTCAATCCATGCTGCCTTTTGGGCTGGCATGTGTTCAATCTATGCCAGTGTTTTTCAACCTTTTTTGAGCCGCGGCACATTTTTTACATTTACAAAATCCTGGGGCACACCATCAACCAAAATGACACAAAATGGCACTCGAACACAGTAATACATATAGTTAATATGTTTTTAAATGTATTTATACACTCAGTGTGAAACCTGGGCCTGAACATGAGAGTTGATACACAGTCACTAGAAAGGCTATCACGTCCAGCCAATGCCAAATTTAGTACCGTGTTTCCCCGAAAGTAAGACAGCGTCTTACTTTCTTTTCCCCCCGAAAAGTCCCCCTACGTCTTACTTTCGGGGTATGTCTTATATAACCCAAGACGTACCCCGTCGCCACGCCCACGCCGCCGCCACCGCCGCCGCCGCCGCGCCGCCGCGCAATCGGAGGTGTGGTGTGCGGCACACCTGCGGCACCTCCGCGGCACACCTCTTCGCCAGGGCTCCAGGCAAGGGAGGAAAGGAGCCAGGGGAGGGAGCGGCGACGCGTCACTGTGACGCTGCGATCCTCACCACGCCCCTGGCTCCTTTCCCCTCCCTTGCTTGAGGAAAGAAGGGAGAGGGAAAGGAGCCAGGGCGTGGTGAGGATCGCAGCGTCACAGTGACGCGTCGTCCCTTCTCCCCGCCCTCTCTTTCCCCACCCTTGGAAGGGGGAGGAGGAAGAGAGCCAGGGGGGCGGGAGAAGGGACGACGCGTCACTGACGCGTCATCGCTTCGTCCCGCCCATGGCTCTCTTCCTCCTCCCTTCCAAGGGTGGGAGAAGGGAGCCATGGGCGGGACAAAGCGATGACGCGTCAGTGACGCGTCGTCCCTTCTCCCCGCCCCTGGCTCTCTTCCTCCTCCCTTCCAAGGGTGGGAGAAGGGAGCCATGGCGGGACGAAGCGATGACGCGTCAGTGACGCGTCGTCCCTTCCCCGCCCCTGGCTCTCTTCCTCCTCCCTTCCAAGGGTGGGAGAAGGGAGCCATGGGCGGGACAGCGATGACGCGTCAGTGATGCGTCGTCCCTTCTCCCCGCCCCTGGCTCTCTTCCTCCTCCCTTCCAAGGGTGGGAGAAGGGAGCCATGGGCGGGACGAGCGATGACGCGTCAGTGACGCGTCGTCCTTCTCCCGCCCCTGGCTCTCTTCCTCCTCCCTTCCAAGGGGGGGAAAGAGAGCCAGGGGCGGGAGAAGGGACGACAGCGTCACTGTGACGCTGCGATCCTCACCACGCCCTGGCTCCTTTCCCTCTCCCTTCTTTCCTCAAGCAAGGGAGGGGAAAGGAGCCAGGGGCGTGGTGAGGATCGCAGCGTCACAGTGACGCGTCGCCGCTTCCTCCCGCCCTGGCTCCTTCCCCCTCCCTTGCCTGGAGCCCTGGCGAAGAGGTGTGCCGCGGAGGTGTGCCGCAGGTGTGCCGCGGCACACCTCCGGCTGCGGCGGCGGCGGACGAGGTACGGCTTATATACGGGGTATGGCTTATATAAGCCGACCCCCCAGACACCCCCGATACGTCTTACAATCGGGGGTGTCTTACTTTCGGGGAAATACGGTAATAGTTGGTAAACATAAACATGAAAACGTACCCGGTCCTCAGGGAAGCTGGCTGGAAAGAGAGCAGCCAGATGGAAGCACACTCTGAGGCAGAGAGTTCCACTGCTGAACAGCTCTCACAGTCAGGAAGTTCTTCCTAATGTTCACCCTCCTACACAGACATGCTTCTCTGTGATGTTTGCTTTTCTGCATGTGTTGTTGTGCTCTCTCTCTCTCTCTCTCTCTCTCTCTCTCTATATATATATATATATATATATAAATGTAATGTTCATTTGTGGGATTAACATAACTCAAAAACCACTGGACAAATTGCTGCCAAATTTGGTCATAAAACATACTAATACTAACCCAAGGAGGGACCATCAGTCAAAAAATTGATTTTGTCATTTGGGAGTTGTAGTTGCTGGGAGTTATAGTTCACCCACAATCAAAGAGCATTCTGAACTCCACCAATGATGGCATGGAATCAAACTTCCCACACAGAACTCCCATAACCAAGAGAAAATACTATAAGAGTTTGGTGGGCATTGACCTTGAGTTTTGGAGTTGTAGTTCACCTATATCCAGGGGAGGCCCAGGCCTTGGAGCAGCAGTAGCTGCTGCCTCAGAGCAACATGCTGGTAGACTGTCTATTGGGGGTGCTTTGATTGTTCCAATTTCCCACGGCACACCTGATGATCGCTCACGGCACACTAGTGTGCCACGGCACACTGGTTGGGAAACACTGATCTATACATTAGGTTATTTGGGAATCAGGAGACAGTTACCTGTGTTCCTAGTCATGATATTGAAAATGTCATGAAGATAACTTTTACAATTTCTCAAGGACTTGTTCAAGTGTTCAGTAGTTGATATTATGGGTAACATTGCGGAAATTTTCTCTTCCACACATCAATTAAAGAGTACAGAAGACTTGTGCCTGAATTTCACTTGGTAACCCTATCTTATTGTTTTTTTGTGTGTGGTCTTTTCTGTGACCCTTGAGTTAAATCTGAATGGTACTCCTAACAAGTGGAGAACCATTAAATTAATGGGATCAATTAATTTCCATTGCTTCATGCATCATATCTAGTTAGAAAAAAAATTCTGAAAATCAGGTGGAATTTAATAAGAACACCTATTGATGTGTCTGTGAAATTCAGTGGAAAGTATGTATCTATAGTGCTATGAAGATGGGTTTATTTTTACATGTAATATGATTTCATTAATATATTTATATAATGTTATGCTGTAAGATATCTCAGGAAAACTAATGTCTGGAAATGCACAAAGTAATGGAAATAATATAGAACTACAAGAAGGTTACTGATATTTGTTCTACGTACATGAAGCGAGAAGTTCAGGATAGTCCTTTGCCATTTTTATTGGCCATATTTTTGTATCACTCCCCTTCCTTCAGCCTGCAATGGATCCCAATATTATAAACAGATAAAAGCAATTTAAACAGTACAAAGATAAATCTTTTAATGAACACTTTAAAATTCTTAAAACAATTCTAAAATACAAATTTAAAACTTTTAAAAACAGTCTAATTTCTAGGCAGCTTCATTTGAATTATTTGGTTACTTCATGCGTACATTTATATGTGTGTAAAAAATTCTGCATAAGTTTGTGTTGGAGAGGCATTATGGACATGGAAAGGCTAGTATTCTGATAATGATAATGAATATATACTAATATCATATAACTCCCTTCCTCTTGTGGTATAACTGCAACTTCTTATACATTTTTATAATACAGTGGTGGTGGAGGAATATCACATGGTTCAAGTGCTGGTTTGTATTTCCACCTCCCATACCATTTGCGTTGTTGAGGATATAGTACGGCGAATTGGAGGAAAAGGTTGTCATATAAAGTAGCATTCAGATTCACCCAGTGGTAGCAAATACCAAGTTACTTGTGAGAAACAGTAAAGAATTGCATTTACACATTGTTATTAAACATTACAACTGGGATGCCATAATATTGTAGTACAACTGTACCTTTTTAAAAAGCTGATAAATTACCATGTCTTGTTAAAAACCAGTGTTCTATATTCTAAACTAGCATAAATAGACTAGCAGGCATATGTAATACAATTCTTGGTCAGCTCAGTTGACATCTATACTTGGGTAGCAAAATGCACTGGGATGACTCTGTATGCATTTGTCTTTTCTTTGTAGCTTATATTTTTCATTGGTGAGATCTTGTTTTGTCAATTCCAAGGGAATTTAGTGCTGTTTGCAGCTGGCTGGCATGTATGTCGTATCATAGCCAAAATGGTGCAGATGATCATTGAAGAATATCATCAAATTGTTCTGCCCCCCACTGACAACATAGCAGAAGAGAATTGGTTTCTGGTCACAAGTTGATCTTGATGGAAGATATGTGCTCCAAAGGCTAGTTCGTGCACATTTCTGAAGAGCAAAGATAAGAAAATTAATTTACTGGAGTTTAGCCAGGGAGTTAAACTAGAATTTATTGTAACTTTTGAACCAAAGCTTTGATGTCAGCTTTACTTTGTTGGAGAATTTCATCAACAAGTGACAAAGGAACATGAAAATATAGCAGGGCCCAAACAGCATGAAACACTGACTAAGCTGAAAACCCAACTTTCTAATTAAAGGGAAACTTTTTTCCCCGCTGATGTGTCTGCTGACCTTGACTTCCAGAAAAACCAATAAAGGCAACAAACTTTCACCCTAACTTTCTTTCTGTGAGTAGAGAAGAGTTTGGGTTCATGGAACAGAGCTTTGTCACTATTACTTCTCAAATAGGAACCCCCAGTGGTGCAATGGGTTAAACCCTTGTACTGGCAGGACTGAAGACCAGCACTCAAACTGGGCAACTACCAACCAGGTAGGAAGTACTCTCAAGAAGTACTGGAATACACTGAAGACCGACAAGTTACAGGTTTGAATCTGGGGACAGCACGGATGAGTTCCCTCTGTCAGTTCCATCTCCCGATGCGGGGACATGAGAGAAGCCTCCCACAAGGTTGGTAAAAACATCAAAACATCCGGGCATCCCCTGGGCAATGTACTTGCAGACGGCCTCTCACACCAGAAGTGACTTGCAGTTTCTCAAGTCACTCCTGACTTGAAAAAATGTATTTTTCTGTAGCAGCCACAAACTCTAATCTCAGGGTCTGGGAGAGACTCTAAGAAATACAAGTACTATAGGGTGTAGTATGCCATGTGTGTGCACATATGCGCGCGCGCACACACACACACATACTAAAGGCGTTAAAAATTACTCCGACAGAAAGGGATATTTCCCCCGTTATTAAAATGTATGAGGAAATGGATATATGTTGAGGTTTTTTTTTTTTTGAAAAAAACATTACCAGTAGTCATTGACTTCTGGAGGAAAGGGGATGATCTAGGACCTCTTCAGATGTGCTGCCAGAATCACCATTTGGAGTTGGAACTCACAGTTTAAGAATCAGTGCTCGTCATGCTGGAGAATTTAGAGCTTCCTACAGGGAACAGCTCCATAGGAATTCCTTGATTCTCCAGCTGAAGTTGATTATAAAGTTACCAGGAGGATCTAGAGATTCCTAGAAAGGTGTTCTCTCAAGTATTTTTTTTAATTCACTGTTTCATAGAAGAAAGGCAGAGGCATCCCCTCCCCAATGTAACTTTACTGTCAGCATGCAAACCCAGAAGCGGAAGCCTTTGCACCACGGTAGGTGATAGAAACATTGAGTGATTGGGATCTATTGACAGGTTTACCTTTCTATTGCCAGGGATGGAAGAATCATGAATGCAGGGGTCATAGTGGGCTTCACCAAAGGTGAAGATCCAGCTGCAAGAGCAGGCTGCCCATGGGAGGTCACCAAGAAATGCCAGGTGCTGTAGGCTATTTTTCAGAGGAAGGAACTTACAGCACCACCTTTGAGTATTATTTGCCGAAGAAAACTCCATGAAATTCATGAGGCTGCCATAAGTCAACAGAAGGAGGAGGGAACAAGCTTGTTTCCTGCTGCACTGGAGACTAGGATGCAGAGCAATGGCTTCAAACTACAAGAAAGGAGATTCCATCTGAACATTAGGAAGAACTTTCTGACTCTGAGAGCTGGTGTTCAGCAGTGGAACTCTCTGACCAGGAGTGTAGTGGAGGCTCTTTTTATGGAGGTTTTTAAACAGAGGCTGGATGGCCATCTGATGGGGGTGCTTTGAACATGATTTTCCTGCTTCTAGGCAGTGGGTTGGACTGGATGGCCCACGAGGTTCTTCCAACTCTATGATTCTATGAAGACAACATACACACCGGCCTGAAGAGATAGCATTTTTCAGTGTTTTATGCTTTTAAGTCCTTCTGTAGAAGTGAGTTGGCTTTCTTTATAGTTATTCAAGAAATCAAGCTCAGAGCATTATAAATCTGTTAGCTGACACATATAGTAGTGTTTGAGAGCTCAGTACGGCAAATGTCACAAAAAACAGCAAATGAGCCCGCTGTGACATAACTGAATAGATATACTAAACCATAAATGTAATGATTATCTGGAGAAATCATGCATGTGAAATATTTTTCTCTGCCCTCATACTCCCATCTGATCTTCTCTTTAAAGATGCAAACAAGGTCATTGCATTAACCACTCTGTTGTGACACAACATAATGGACAAATAACTGAAATGCAGTATAAATGCATCTGAAAGGTGGAAGGTAATAATAGTTGGGAAATCAGCCCAGCATGTACTTTCTTTCGCCTCTCTTTGAGACAATAATTGGACCCTGTAGATTACTCTGGGCTGTAATAAAGTGTAATTTGTCCTGTCTGAATTCTCAGAAGCCTCTTTGCAGATGAGGTCCCCCCCCCACCCCCCAAAGCATTTTCCAAGCCTCTTAATTGATGCTAAATTGTAACAGTTTGAAAAAAAGCCATTTTTACACTGTCCTAGCAATAGAGATTCATGCAGCAATGGTAAAGCCACTTTCAATAGTAACATGAACTTTAGTGTTAAGCCGTTACCAGTGAAGAGATTAAAGTATACAACTGCATACATATTGATTGGCCAGTGCCAATAACATTGAGAACAGGTCACACAAATATGAATCTCTGGTGGCTTTTTCTTCCAGTGAAATCATCCTGGAGGTGTTCATGACAAACAAACACAAACTAAAGCTCAAAAGAAAATCTCACTAGCTCAGTATGTGTATGAATGATCTAGGAAGAGAGGATTCATTATCTCCCAGAGCCTTATTGCACGAAGCAGGTGAATTACAGTGGCATAAAAACTCAGCACTTTTATTGCTCCCATGGCAGTGTTTTAATGATGTTAAGTTTTATTGTGATATGTTTCTATTTGGTTTTGTTTTGCTTTTATTGCAATATGTTTTAACTCTGTGCTCAATGGGCTTGTCCCTTTGTAAGCCACCCTGAGTTTCTTCAGGGAGATGGAGGTGGGGTAGAAAAATAAAGTTATCATCATCATCATCATCATCAAGGTAATAGACTTGCCACATGACATCATTGTTGTTTTGTTGTTGCGTGGGAGGTTCAATTGTGCTTTTGTGCTATTTATGGGTGGTCAGGGGGAATCAGTGCTTGGATGTAGCTTAGATGCCACTTTGCCTATCTGTGATTGGGGAGAAGATTTCCTTACAATTGGCAAAGTAACTGATAAACTTTTAAACTCTATTTATATATATAAAAAATTTACACACACCCCTCCTGCAAAACTGGGAGTTTTTAGAGAAGCCTAAACTTTACTCACTGCCCCCCCCCCTTCCACCTTCTATTCAATCCCTGTTTTAGAGTACATTTGTCACTACAATGCTATGGTACTATGGTGTGTCAACATCCTCATTTTCTCCCTCTCTCAATCTCTTTCTCACACACATTCACACACAGTTCTGAAATATTTGTAATCCCTTTGTGTTCCCAATACAGAGATTTTTTAAAAATGTGGACAGTGGGTTGTTGTAGGTTTTTCGGGCTGTATGGCCGTGTGCTAGAAGCATTCTCTCCTGACATTTCGCCTGCATCTATGGCAGGCATCCTCAGAGGTTGTGAGGTCACCAGATAGTTTATTGTGATGTCCAAATCTACACTCTGGGTTGTTCATCCCTGACAAGTCAGATAAACAAACCATGGGCTTTGTCCTATGCTTGATAGAAGAAAGGTCAGAGTGTTGAATTCAGATATCACAACAAACAAATCATGGTTTGAAGTTCTTTAGTTTGTTGAACCGCTACCACTTCTGCCTTGCATATGACAGGTCAGAATAATAAACAAGTCTGGAATGCTATGGGGTTACGGTGGCGCAATGGGTTAAACCCTTGTGATAGTGAACTGGTGATCTGAAGGTTGGCAGTTTGAATCCGCACAATGGGGTGGGCTCCTGTAGTTAGGCCTAGTTTCTGCCAACCTAGCAGTTGGTAAACATGCAAATGTGAGTTGATAAATAGGTATTGCTTCGGCAAGAAAGGGCGAAAAGACTCTTCGAAGCAGTCATGCCGGCCACATGACCAGGAGGTGTCTGTGGATGCAGGCCCTCAGCTTGAAAATGGAGAAAGAACAACTCTCCCAGAACCATAGATGAGCACCGCCTCCAAGCCAGAAATAAAAGGAGAAATCTTTGCCTTTGTCTATGTATTTGTGTCTCTTTGTATGGCATTTGTAATAAGGCATTGAATGTTTGCCTGCCTCTGTGTATATACTGTAATCCACTCTGAGTCCCCTCGGGGAGAAGGGCGGAATATAAAGAAAGTGTTGTTGTTGTTGTTGTTGCCCTTTTAGGTCACAAAGGGACTTATTTATAAACAAAATTATGTACATCTGGCAGTAAATGTGAATAATGCCATTTATTCTTCACATTTACTCTCTTATCATAATACAGTGGTGGAGCACACAATGCACTTAAAATAACAAGATAATATTCTGTTTTCTTCTTAGGATATTGTAATGGAAAACATACATAGACACATCACCCTTCTTCTTCTTTCAAAGGTTTCCCCAAGAAACTACAGAACATTACGGTGATCCTAAGGAGTCTAAATTGCTAAAGGCAAGCTGCTCAATGTTAGCCAAAGCCTTGGGCAATAACATGAGGTGAAAGCAAACCATAACCACCCAGGGCAAACCTCCTCTGGGAGACTCTCATAGCCTTACTGCAACATTCTGTTCTAATTTAAATTCTTTACTAAAGGAAGTTCGGTGTAGACTTTCATTCCAGAGATTTAAACAAAGAAAAGGGGAAAAAAGCTTAGACCCCCCAGGAGAGCTCCTGTCATAGCCTATAATATCAAGAAAGTGAAAAAGATACCCCCCAAAGTGTTGTGGCACGGTTTATACACTGATTCCGTCAGAAAGAGGTTTTTTTTTTTTAAAAAAAAGAGATTAGATTTAGATTTATTCTGTCGTAAATGCCAAAGGCAATAGCAACAGGAATTCATGTAAGTAAAATAACAGAGAAACAACACAAAACCAACAAAATAAATGTGTAAATCCTGAATAGGTATGAGAGCCAGCATGGTATAGTTATAGTGGCTTGGGTATTGAATTTTTTTGTTTGTGTGTCAGGAGTGACTTGAGAAACTGCAAGTCACTTCTGGTGTGGTGTGAGAGAATTGGCCGTCTGCAAGGACGTTGCCCAGGGGATGCCTGGATGTTTTTGATGTTTTACCATCCTTGTGGGAGGCTTCTTTAATGTCCCCACTTGGGGAGCTGGAGCTGATAGAGGGAGCTCATCCATGCTCTCCCCGAATTCGAACTTGCAACCTGTCAGTCTTCAGTCCTGCCAGCACAAGGGTTTAGGCATGGTTTAGAACCCAAAAATGGCGATTCTAAAATCAAAGGGGGGGGGGATTTTTTTGATTAGTAATAGAAAGACTTACAAATTTTTTTCCAAAAACTTCTAAAATGTAACGTAATTAGTAACGAAATTCTTAATTAGTTCTAAAGTAGGCAAAGCAGGGAAACAGGACTGACACTGTTTTAAGCACAGGCAAATCAAGGGGCAACATTTCCCTTGGTTTCCTTGCAGGGAGATATAATGCATTAATATATTATTATTATCATTATTATTATAAAAAGCCAGGGTTTCTTTGCAGGGACATATCATGCACTAATATATTATTATTATTATTAAATAAAATAGTTGCCCACCTCTGGTCAAGGCTTGCTTCTCCAGAGCATTTATTAGAATTAAATGCCCAGGGCCCTTCTTCCAGGAAATTAGAAGGAGTAAATATTATTAATATATTTATTATTTTTATTAGAATTAAATGCCCAGGGCCCTTCTTCCAGGAAATTAGAAGGAGTAAATATTATTAATATATTATTATTTTTATTAGAATTAAATGCCCAGGGCCCTTCTTCCAGGAAATTAGAAGGAGTAAATATTATTAATATATTTATTATTTTTATTAGAATTAAATGCCCAGGGCCCTTCTTCCAGGAAATTAGAAGGAGTAAATATTATTAATATATTTATTATTAATTATAAAATAGTTGCCTACCTTCTCCAGAGCTCTTTTCACTGCAGCTTTCCCCATTCAGTTTCTCATAGCTCTCTAGGAGGTTTGAACTCTATGGCTTTTCCTTGATTCTGCACTTTTCCTGCTCCTCTCCGGGCTGTTTTCAACCCCTTCTGCCATTGTTTCAGCCTTCCTCATGTCCTTCTCGCCTGCCCTCCTATCTAGGCTCCTTTCCCTGCAGTTTAAACCGCTTTTTTGAAGTAGGCCTCGAGCATGGAAAGGCCCCATCTGACTGTGAGTAATGTCTGGGAAGCTATTTTGGAGAGGATAATAGGGAGCCTTCCGAAATATTTAGAAATCTAACAAAAATTTGGGCCCAGGGAGTGCGGAAAAGAAAGTCCACTTCCGGGATTGGCCCTGCGATGCGTATAAACTTGAAAGTCCCATACATATGAATCCCTTCCGATTTCTTTCAATTTTCATAACTTTTTTCTCATGCCTAGGGTTTAACCCACTGTGCCACTGGAGGCTCTGGGGTATTGGATGAGGACTCCTGTTCAACTATCGAAAATTACTTGATGACATTGGGCAAGTGGAGTCTGTCAGAAAACCATTGTCTCTGTTCAATTGATCATTGATGGGCTGGTGCAGGCTCTAAGATCAGCTGGGGAAGCCCTCTTCTTGGTCCTGACACCATTGCAAGTGCAGTTGGGGGGGACGAAGGAGAGGCCTTCTTGGTGGTGGCCCCCGGCTTTGAAATGCCCTCCCCAGGGCGATTAGGCAGGCCCCCACACTTTCCTCCTTCCGTAGGGATCTTAAGACTTGGATGTTTAAACAAGCCTTTGAGAATGTCTAGCCCCAACGATCCGCAATAAATGACACAGCACTGCAGTTGCATCCCATGCCCTTGGTCCTTGGCTATAATTTACACTATCCCATTCCCCTGTCTTCTTTACCGTCTGGCCATGTCTTACGATAGTTGTCACCATAGGTTATTGGACATTGTTCTGAGTTTTAAATTGTTTTATATGCTATATATTTTACTTTATTGTATTGCACTGTGTGTTTATTTTATGCTCTGCTTTGGGCATGTCAATATTTCCATACTCCCTTTAGGCAAAGGATTCATTTTTCTTTATTTCTTTTTATCTATATTTTTCTATCTTCAGATTCAATTCTTTATTTGCTTTGTTTCGGCTCAGCACTGTATTGCAAAGGTATTTCCATTTTATTCTTTCCAGTTTGTGAGTATATTTGCCAAACAAATGAAAATGATATATTGAGGTAATGGAAGCCGTGCCCTAGAGTTGTTATTGAACTGCACCTTTTTATATATGACAGAGTAAATAGTTAAGTGAACAGTGTCTTTCTGCCTCAAAATGAAATATTTTCAAAACTGACATTTCCAACTTCAACCTATATTAGATCGCAAAGATTACACTGAGCAAATAATATCTTAAAGTAACTACTCAGAGTGTATGATCCATTATTCAAACTGAAACAATATCCTCCTTTTAAAAATGAAGTGACAAATGTTTCCTTTCCTCAAATATATATTTCCCCTATATTATTAAGAATTCATGTGATACTCAACATGATCTTCAAAGTTTATGCCTCTGCTAACGATCTAAATTCAGATCCTAAATCCAGTGAAGTGGGAAAGAATTAACTTATATTTCCCTCCTTTGCCTTAATTTATTCACTCATGCATGATATTCTGGAGTTGCTCTTATGGCCAGAATTTGATTCTTACTGAACCCCTCACAAAACCTTTTTGGCCAAATGGAGTTTGGAAATTTGGCCACCCCATCTCCAAAAATAGTTGATTTGTAGGTTAAATTTCTGAGAAAACACTGAGGACCATATCCCTCTCCCCCATTTTTAAACAGTTTGAATCCATTTAGGGCAGTGATTCTCAACCTTCCTAATGCTGCGACACCTTAATATAGTTCCTCATGTCGTGGTGACCCCCAACCATAAAATTATTTTTGTTGCTACTTCATAATTAATTTTGCTACTGTTATGAATCGTAATGCAAATATCTGATAAGCAGGATGTATTTTCATTCATTGGATCAATTTTGGCACAAATACCTGATACGCCCACATTTGAATACTGGTGGGATTGGGGGTGGGTGGGCTTGATTTTGTCATTTGGGAGTTGTAGTTGCTGGGGTTTATTGTTCACCTACAATCAAATAACATACTGAACTCCACCAACAATTGAATTGAACCAAACTTGGCACACAGAACTCCCATGACCACTGCATTGTCTCCTTAATAGTAATCTAGGCTTGAAATTGTGCTCTTGCTAGCTTTTTAACATAACACTGGTTTAATAGAGGGAAGCAAAGCCTAGTAAGAGGGGATCATGGCAAAGTTGTTTATATTACACTCATATAACGGAGGGAAGGAAGGTATGGGAAAGACTTATCAATGTAAAGGGGCTTCTAATTACACTGGTATAATGGAGGGAAGGAAGGCACTGGAAAGATCTATCATGGCAAAGGGGTTTAAATTTTCCCTGCTCTCTCCCCAATGGGATGAGGTCCATAATAATCTTAGCTTTCAATATTGAGTAAAAAAAGTAATATGGAGAGGGTGGAGAAAAGGATTCGGCATGTGATGATTTGGAACATGGGCAACAATGGGAAAAAAACAGAAGAGAGAAGCATGTGTGATGAAAAGACAGAACGTGAAACAGGATGATTGGAGATCTAAGAGGGAAATAATGGTAATGCAGGTAGACGTCCTCTCCATCTGTTTGCCCAAAAGTTGAATGGCTGCATCTTGGGAACAGGGAAGTGGCCTGCAGAAATGTAATGGCCACAACATGCCCACATCATCACATCGATTTTTCCTATCTTATTGCAGCAGCACTATTGACTTATTGTATCGTTCTCAGTGTTGCAGTGACATGCTTTCAGGACCTTATTCACGGGTTTCCCTTGTGAATTAAAAGGTATAGCTAAAAATCTGGAATGCTTCTGCTTTGAAACAACGTTGTGTGATAATCAGCGTGAATGCTTGCTGTCAAACAGATGCAAACGAGCACCTCAACCCTCATGCAGTAATGTCCTTTAAAAATTGTATTCTATTATCATCGACAAACTGCTATTATTAACTATATTTCTAGGGTGTCTTTTTACCAAAACTGAAAGTAAAGGCCGCTTGGATAAAATATTATAAATATTAAAAGCATTACAAAACTTCAAATAAAATATCAATAGTACTTATGTGCTGAACTAAATGTCCACACACTGAATTCCTGGTTTCCCTCATGGGACACATTATTTGTGAGATGGGTGTATGGGAACAGGAGAACAGAGAAAGTGGAATGTTTGCTGGTGTTATCAGAGTAAATCCAGATAAATCTTCTGGTATCCATTACAGAAAAGTAATATTGCTCTGACTGTGTATTTTCCTCACGGTGACATTTGTATTTTATTAAAGACCACCTCCTACGCAGTCTGGGCTTTGTTCTACAAGGAGAGAAACGAGGAATTTTAAATAAGACCTTCATAAAGGTTTTAGTGGGCAATATTTTAAGCCAGAACAAGCCAAAATCTCAACAGTGTGCTGAAGGATAGCTTTCCAAGTGATTGCAGATGGAAATAATAAGGAACTAATATAAGTCTCAAAAATATAAGTTTCCTAATTGCACTGACTGGATATATCTGCTAATATATAATTTCTTAAATAAATACTTGTCTTAGCCAAATTATATAGCAGACAAAAGAGAAATTCTCTCACAGTATGATATGTTACACTTTTCATTATGAAGCCATCATCTAGAACAGTGTTTCTCAACCAGTGTGCCGTGAGTGATCATCAGGTGTGCCGCGAGAAAAGCTCTCTGCCCCCCTTCCTTCCCCCCCTCCTGGCGAACTCCTGCTGCTTGGGGGAGGAGGAGGAAGGGCCAGGCAGCGAAGAAGAAAAAGAAGGGACCGGGACACCGCCTCCTTCGGCCGTTTCCCCAACCAGCCTCAAATCCGCTATGACTCCCGCCATGACTCTTGCCCCTTGCTTGTTGAAGCCGTGCGGAGGAGCCCTGCCTACTGAAACCCATCCACCGCTCATGCTCCTCCTCTGTGGGAGAGCTGAAGCCAGGGGGCATGATGCAGCCTGGCTCCGCCCCCTCCCCCCAGCTTTAGCGCTCCCACAGCTTTGCCAGCCTTGAGGGGGGCAGTGCCAAGCCAGCGGTGGCAGAGCCAGCACAATGCTGGCTTGGCACTGCCCTCTTAAAGCTGGTGAAGTTATGGGAGAACTGAAGCCGGGGATGGGGCGGGGCATGGCGTGGCCTGATATCCCTCCTCCCCTTCCCAGCTTTGGCACTCCCAGCAGGCCACCATCCCCCAGCCGTTCTTTACTGTGTTAGAGTGTCATTTTGTGTCATTTTGGTTGGTGGTGTGCCCCCGGATTTTTTTAATGTTAAAAGTGTGCCACGGCTCAAAAAAGGTTGGGAAACACTGTGATAAGACATGGTAAAACTGATAAAACTGAGTATATACATCATATTTCCTTATCATCCCTACAATTTACCCCGATCAGCCCAACATATGTGGTTCTCAGACGTATTGTTTTGCTTAAGTACAGAGCTGTTTTATATGTTATTTTTGGGACTTGGACACACATAAAATATGTTATTTTGATGTGAGAATCCCAATACATTGTCCGTTTGATAAATGGACCAAGGTGGAAGTCTCTCACCTTCTGATACAATTTACAATCAAATAATATGTGTGCTATAGCCTCAATTTCAGGTGCCCCTCAGATACAACTCCGTTCATTATAAGGGATGCTGTTAAATCTCCCGTATCTGACCATTGTCTCGAGCTGATCAAATCTAGCTCAAGTGAATACCTCCCTAAGATGTTTTGGTATTTGCATTTTTAGGTAGTTAGCAGTTTGAAAGGTTAGCAGTCTTACTGAGGGTGGCTTTATCTTTTTGTCCATGAAGACTCTTAGTGAAGACTTGTCCTACCCTGAAGGCATCAGATCCTGTCTGTTCCTGGCAGTTAAATGGTGTTAGCCCTAGTTATTACTTGCCAACAAATATCCAGGGCAGAGGTTATATTTCTGGGGGAGGAACTAGCAAATGCACCATGAGTACCTTGCCTAAGGGAACCCTATGAAATTCATGGAGTTGCTATAAGTTGACAGGTGACTTGAACGTACATATACATACTACTTTGGCCCTAATCTGCCGATATGTTGGTTTGGAGTAAACCTTCTTTGAGAACAAAAGAATCCATTAGGAATATGCAGAATTCCATTTGGCGATTTGGGAAAATTCAGTGATCCGGCAGCCGGATTGCCAAAAACAAACCAGGCAGGATCCAGCCAAGGTCTTAACTGGAATGGACCATGAGCAGCCAGATCTTTTGACTAATGGGGGCGATGGGGCTGAGATGCACACAACCTGAGATGGAGGCCATGGTATATGGCTGATCTCACAAATCAGGCAAGAGTGGGCACCCGGCAGCTGCAGCTCCTCCTCTTCTTTCTTTCCTGGTGGTCTCCTCCATCCCTTCACAAAGCTCCCCCACCCCACCCCTGGCAGAGCACCTGTTTGAGGCAAATAAGGCTGGAAAGAGAGAGAGAAAGAGAAAAGCAGGACAGGCTAGCCTTATTGATACACATAACAAATGGCAGTCGACAGAAGAGAAAACAGCCATAAAACACCATAATAATAATAATAATAGGGCCAGGTTACCTGTCCAAACGTATCTCCCTCTACGAACCACCAAGGGCCTTAAGATCATCCGGTGAGGCCCTGCTCTCAATGGGGATGAGAGACAGGGTCTCCTCTGTGGTGGCCCCCTCAGCTGTAGATCCCCATCCCTCCTGATCTTCTGGAAGAAACTCAAATCCTGGCTGTGGGATCAGGCATTTGCAGAATCAACTGATTTATTGGTGAAGATAAGGTTTTAGTGGACTGCGATGGAGAGATTTGGACGGTGATTTGAACCAGCAAACATTTTTAATGTAAGTGCTGGTTTTAATCTTTAAAGTCCTAAACAGTTCAGGCCCATATTACCTGTCTGAATGTATCTCCTGTTATGAACCATCATGAAGCTTAAGATCGTGAGAGGGGGCCCTGCTCTCGATCCCACCACTCTCGCAAATGCGGTTAGTAGGGACGAGAGATAAGCCTTCTCGGCAGTGGCCCCGTCTGTCAAACTGCTTCCCTAAAGACATCAGGTTGGCTACCTCCCTCCCGTCCTTTAGAAAACAATTGAAGACTTGGCTTTGGGACCAGGCGTTCGACTAGTGGACAGCGGCAATTGGAAAGGAAATTTAGGACCTCAGTAACATTGGATTTACCCGACTTGGTCTTGGTTTCAATTGGCATGTTTTAATTTATTGTTTAATGAACTTGTGAGTGAGTAATGTTCTTAATGATTTTTACTGTTTTAACTGTAATCTTTGTTGTTATAGGCTGACAGCATCACAAGATGGTTATGTGAGGCCACCCTGAGTTCCCCTTTGGGGGGAGAAGGGTGAGGTAGAAGTACATGAAATAATAAATAAATAAATAAATGCTAATTGTATTTTATGTTATGTTATTACATTGTGTCGGCATCAAATAGTTGCCTGTTGGAAGCTGTCCTGAGTTCTGTCTTTGGAGGTTGAGAAAGACGGGGTATAAATATTCTAAATAAATAAATCTGTATACCTTAATAAAGCGGAATGTTTGTATGTACGTATGTGTGCGGAGGGCGGAAGGGCGGATATGTGGCAGCTATTTGCATAAAGTCCTTTGATTGGCCAGCCTTGGCACTCCAAAATTCTAAGTGCCAGCTATTTGCATAAAGTCCTTTGATTGGCCAGCCTTGGCACTCCAAAATTCTAAGTGCCAGCTATTTGCATAAAGTCCTTTCATTGGCCATCCTTGGCACTCCAAAATTCTAAGTGCCAGCTATTTGCATAAAGTCCTTTCATTGGCCATCCTTGGCACTACAAAATTCTAAGTGCCAGCTATTTGCATAAAGTCCTTTTGTAGCAGTATCTGGAGTCCCAGAACTCCGAAGGCAAATACCTTTGGTTCTAGGCTGCCGTTTCTAGCTGAGCGCAAGGACGGATGACGCGACAATTTTACTGCGATTCAGGAAACCAGCTTTATTTGCATGACATCAGCTGATGGGCCTGCCCTCTTTGCGGAACAATGCCGCTGGAAGAGAGAACCCCAGGCCAATCAAGGCTGCTTTTTATCTAGAGGCACATGATGTTCTCTGGGCTAATCACAGCCTGTGCTTGTGTGGACCAATCAGAGTGGATTATTCTCGTCACTGTAGCTGGCAAGCTAACTCTACTATTCAAAGCCTATGCTAAGCAGCACTTTCTCCTGGCGTTTCTTCTGTTAAAGCATCAATTTCCCCTTTACTTTCATTGGCCATCCTTGGCACTCCAAAATTCTAAGGCACCAGACAGAGGGCATTGATTGCCACTGATTAGCCAGCATCCCAGAATCCAGGCCTCTACATTCAAACAACAGGATTTCTTCCCACTGAGGGGAAAAAATGCAACATCAACATTCCTCCCCACTTGGCTCTGTGAAACAAAATGGAATCCTGTTTTCCCTCCCTCAGCTTTTAGAAAACGGCTGCCTGCCATTCCGCCTTTAAAGTTAGCAATTACCAGCAGAGCAGGCCAGAACATTACAGGCCCCAAAAAGAGAGTTTAGGCAGGATGGCCCATTTAATGATGGGATTTGCATCCCAATTCACTTCCCAGAAAACACTGTAGCCCCTACAAATCACAAACCAGGCCCAAAATTTACAGTACGGCTTCATTAACTTGATTTCCCTGACTAGGCCTCAGTTAATGGGACATTGTGTATGGCCTGAACTAACAGTAACCAACCTTGGAACACTGAGCCCTTATGACCCATGATTCATTCTACTGCAGTTTGGAGTAGGGAGGACCATGGATGATGGGACTTGAAGTACCATCACAGGTTATGAGATTTGTAGTACTTTCAAACTCTTCATTCCCCACAGACCAAGGCGGCCCTGAACCACAAGACCAAACTTGGCACACAGTACCCCCATGTCCCACACTCCATCCTACTGCAGTTTAGAGGAGGATGGACCATGAAGGATGGGATTTCAAGTACCTCCATTCACTTCCCAAGCCCGCTGCGACCTTCATCCAGTGCATAATCATGACCACACTTGGCACAAAAAGCCCCCATGACCCAATGGACGTCCTGATGCAGTTTGGAGGGTGGACCATGGATGATGGGACTTGAAGTACCTCCACTCACTTCCCAAGACTGCTGCGACCCTCATTCAATGACTGATCAAGACCAAACTTGGCACACAAAGCCCTCATGACCCACTCTACATCCTGGTGCTGTTTGGAGGGGGATGGACCATGGATGACGGGACTTGAAGTACCTTCACTCACCTTCTGAGACTACTGCGACCCTCATCCAATGAATGATTAACACCAAACGTGGCACTAAGAGCCCCCATGACCCACTCTACATCCTGGTGCTGTTGGGAAGGGGATGGACCATGGCCAATGGGACTTGCAGTACCTTCACTAACTTCCTGAGACCACTCCAAGCCACATACACATCTAATAGGAACCAACCTTGGCACACAATGCCTTCCTCAAATAACCCGGGCACCGCCGGGTCCTCAGCTAGTAGATAAATAAAAGGAGACATCAGCTGAAGATCTGGAATGCCAAACCAAGGAACTCACAAGGCAATAAACTCAAGAAAGCAGGTCTTAGATGTAGACAGTTCAAACGAAATAGTGTCTAATGGATTGACAAAAACTGATGTCTAAAGGAAGGGAAAAAGCACAGATGGCATATTGATATTTTGAATGATGTAATTGGGAAGTTGTGCTTTCCTGTACTGTTTGATAATCATCTAATCAAAGGTAGCATATGAGAAAAAAGGGGATGGAGAAGATGAGAACCTGGGGAAAAAATTGTAAGGTGTGAAATGTCCTGGGAAATTCTATAAAAACTAACAAAGTTGTGTCTGGGGGTGTGGCATTTCCTTTTATTTCCTGCTGCTCATGGTTTTTGTTTTGCAAAGTAAAGCTGTTGTACCATCTCTTCATCAAGGGGAAGCCAAGGCTCTTCATTTTACTCCAGAGAGGGTCCCACCAAGAACTCACTTTCCCAGCAGCACTTTGTGTGGCGCAGGCATTAAGGAGCCTCTGTGCTCCCTTCTGGGGCATTATGGAAGTTGAGGTTTCTCTCTGTGTGTGTTTCTCACATTTCTTGTAGTTTAAAAAATGTTATGGTATTTTTTTTTAAAAAAATCCCAGAAATCAGTGGATTGGTAAAACTTGGCAGACTTGTAGTTGAAAATGTGGCCTACGAGGCACATTTCACCCCAATCGACCTAAATATGACAGAGAAATGATCCTCTAAAGTTTCCCCATTGGCACCAATGGACCAAATCTTACTGGAATGAAAACAGCACCCACTCTCCCGATTTCGGGAATTTCCAGGAAAACAGAACCAATCACAGTATGGTTTTGGGGCGTTGTGGACACCCATAGAATCCATACAGCCAACTACATTTTCTAAGTTTGGCTATGTATTCCTCTTTTTATTTTTGCTCAGTTTACCACGAACGACTAATGAGGCACTTGCATGCTACAGCTATCATAAAAACAGTACCTTTCCCCCCAGAATATTATTCCCACTCCTCAAATGCCTTAGACTGAGTAATAGCATATGATCAGTGTTTTTCTCTGAAATGTAAAAAGTTGAAAAGTCCCTTTTATATTTTAACCCCTTTAGTGAACCAAGCTGTTGAAACAGAAGGAAAGGTCTTACTCACTTTAATCCATATTCTTTGTGCCACCGCCATCTGTGCACTAGAAGATAATGAACTTCATTACTTTTGAAAAGTAAGCTAATAACAAATGGTGGTCAAAGTCTATCTTATCTCCCCAAACTGGCTATTTTAATTTGTCTATTGATGTGAAGTTTGCAGTCAGATTCAGTTTGTTTTTGCAAACTGGCAGCAGTCTATGGACACAGAACATGAAAGAGTGTTGCTGGTCAAAATATTCCTCTCAAGTTCTCCTTCCCGGTTCCACATTTGATGTTTATATGCCTCCTTGAAGATAGTAATGTGTTATGACTTCTAATACACTGAATGTGGGTTATGACTAATGAAATGTAATCTTAATTTCAAAAATGCTCTGTGAATTTGGCCATATTTATGGCCCCCGGCCAAGAAACCCAGATCTGATGAATGTGCAACTAAGTTATGCCTGTGTGTGAGCAGTGCGGTTCTTTCCATGATCATCATGCAAAAGTATAGGTAGCATAAATTTTGAGGAAGTGAACAACACAAAGGAGGGATATATCATCAGCATAGTAGAGATACTGTTATAGATCAGGTCGTGATCTCAGGCATTTGGAAAAGGGTAAACCTAATGAGTGCTTTCTGAAAATCGTGATCATATTCTCATGACCTTGTGGATGAATACGTTTAAATGACATAGGCGAGAACAGGTTTTCTTGATAATGATACTGACTGCATAGTCATCTGTCTGGATATTGTAGTAAGGCTGGATGTTTTAAAAGAACACAATTCCTATGAACATTGGGAAAGGTTGTTTCCATAAACTAGTCAAAGGTGAAATTTGTATCCAAAATATCCACTGTATATTTTCTTGGCTTTTCTTGGCTTTTCTTCACGAACGAAGATTCAGGAAGGACTCATCCCATGCTTTCTACAAGCGCTTGATGATTCGGAGGTTGGATGTGTCCTTCGAGCCTGTGCAATGGATTTGTCTGGTGGAGCGCAGCGTGCACAGAACTGGCCTCACCCTTTAAACCAAAGGTTCGTCTGCCAGGGCCTAGCAAGCTGGGATGGTGGCAGCGAGGTCCTCAGGTCGTAGGTTTGGTTTGAGTTTCCTTCTCTTAGATGGTTCACCTTACAGGGTTAAATGAGCACCATCTGCCCGGGTTTGAAATCAGAGTTTTCCTTCTCTTAGAATGGCTGCCAAAAAGCTAGAGAGCCCATCCTGCCCTTTGACACTCTTTGTCAGACCCTTCGGTTGTGACCTGCCTGGCATGGGAGGCCCTACCGGTGGCTATTATGCCACCGCCAGCATAGCTCACAACTTCATTAGGGTACACAAGCCTCTCCCCCACAACAAGGGGGTGCCAACGGAGAGGCCACTGTATATACTCATGTACAAATCGAAAGCAAGCTTTAGAGCTAAAATTATGGCTTTTGATATGGTGAATAAGTTAGGTTGTCCTAGGAGCCCCAGGTGGTGCAGTGCGCTAAACTGCTGAGTTGCTGAACCTGCTGACTGAAAGGTTACCGGTTCAAATTTGGGAAGCGGGATGAGCTCCCGCTGTTAGCCCCAGCTTCTGCCAACCCAGTAGTTCAAAAACATGCAAATGTGAGTAGATTAATAGGTACCGCTCTGGTGGGAAGGTAATGGCACTCCATACAGTCATGCTAGCCACATGACTTTGGAGGCATCTACGGACAACACTGGCTCTTTGGCTTAGAAATGGAGATGAGGACCAACTCCCAGAGTCGTACACGACTGGACTTAATGTTGGTGGAAACCTTAACCTCAACCTTTTAGGAGGGATGACCTAAAAGAAAGGGATAAGAGTTAGGTATAGTACTTACACTGACCCATGAATAAGTTGATCCTGGTTCTTTGGGTCAATTTTTTGACTACAATGTATAGACTTATACATGTGAATATATCAATGAAAAAATACTTCTTTGTCATTTTGGCCAGAATACGACTGAAGAAGATATTTCTGGATGCCAAGGTGCTTGCAATCTGTAGGGGACTGAAGGGAAATTAGTCCAGACCCCTTTTTAATTATGCACTGTTGCTTAGAGTACAGATAGTGTATAGAATCTATATATCATATAGCAAGCTGTATCCTGATCAAAATGGACTACCTGACTTCCCATCCACCTCTTTAATAATTAACCATTTGGGGAAATAGTTTCTTGAGTGCAGGTATTCCAGTGCCTGGGGATACCTGCATGACTCTTCATCTTAACTTGCTTTGGCTTTCAGAATATGCATATTCTCTCATGCCAGCTGTCCATGCATCAGCTATATTCCATCATTTATTCTTACTTTTCCAGTTGAGCTGACAGAGGCATGAAGCAGCAGATGTATGCTAGTCACATAGCACTTTTTCAGTTGCACAACCTAATATTTTGCACATTGCTTTGGAATGTACCACAATTCAAGTTAGGATTCATGGCCAATTAGGTGTACCTCAAAGGGTGACATAAATCTAGGTTTCTGTTGCATTACATCACCCAGTGAAGACTATTCGTGAAGACCTGTGATTTATGTAGTCCTCCCAAAAATGGCCAATGTACAGTTATAACCAATGTTATGTCTAGGTGAAAACAAACACACACAAATTGTCAAGATAGTTTGTCTTCTATTTTTAAAATCCCCTTTTATTTCTTTTTTTGGTCTCCTTTGTTTTCAAGCATTCTAGTTCCCACCCACCCTCAATTGATTGAATGTACTGTTGGTTTAGGAATGTGTAAAGCTAGATGGGGCTGCAATATTCATATTTATTCACATCTCTCTTATGTTTAGCCCTGTTTAGCTTGTTCATGGCAAGGCTGACAGAAATGACTTTTACCAGCTTTAATTGTTACACCTACTACATCCTGTTTTGGAGAAACGGGAACTGATTTTTGTCTTTTATTTTATTGTAACTCCATACTAGATTGTAGTAAGACACTAGTCTGCCTTGGTTTGGAAATGCCAGTTTTGTTTAGAGCAAAGCAAAGTAGGGTTGGAGGTTAAAAAGTCTGGATACATACCAGAAGTCCCTGTGGGTTGTGAAGACTACCAGTGCTGGAGTAACTGGGGAAAAAAGCATTTAAACATGGAATTGAAAGAGAGGATGAATGATAAAGATATATAGTAGATTAAGACGCAGACAACAGCCAGGAAATCAGAAGACGTTTACTTTTTGGGAGGAAAGCAATGACCAATCTCGATAAAATAGTGAACAGTAGAGACATCACACTGGCAATGAAGATCCGCATAGTTAAGGCAATGTTATTCCCCATAGTAACCTATAGATGTGAGAGCTGGACCATAAGGAAAGTTGAGTGAAGGAAGATAGACACATTTGAACTGTGGTGTTGGAGGAACATTCCAAGGGTGCCTTGGACCGCAAGAAGATCAAGCCAGTACATACTTCAACTGTTCACTGGAGGGAAGGATATTAGAGGCAAAGATGAAGTACTTTGGCCACATAATGAGAAGACAGAAAAGCTTAGAGAAGGCAATGATGCTGGGGAAAATGGAAGGAAAAAGGAAGAGGGGCCGACCAAGGGCAAGATGGATGGATGGATGGTATCCTTGAAGTGACTGGCTTGACTCTGAAGGAGCTGGGGGTGGTGATGGCCAACAGGGAGCTCTGGCGTGGGCTGGTCCATGAGGTCACAAAGAGTCAGAAGCGATTGAACGAATAAACAACAACAAAAGTATATATAAGCTTGAACACTGTGAAAGCCATCCACAACAACTATCACTCTTCTTAATGTTCCCCTAGCAACAGCAAGAGCATACCTCTGGGCAGCTAAATCAGAAAAATCCCAAATGGATGCTCCCCCATTAGAGTCTTCTTCTAGGGGCAAACCAAGAATGGGCAAATTGGAAGTTCTTGAACAGACCCAGAGCTGGAGTGGGCAGATCAAAAGGCAATTTGGCAAAATGGCATTACCTAGAAGAATCCTCTACCTTGTGTGACTTGGAGCAGAACAAACAACTGCGCATCTGTATGCTTGTCTACAATGCCCTGCCCCATGCTCAGAGGAAGAATTGTTTAAAGCTACAGACAATGCGGTTGCTGTTGCCCATTTTTTGTCTAAAATTATTTAGCCACTTGTACTCCCTCTATTTTACCAGTTTTATCCTCTATTTTACCAGTTTTATTTATGCAATGCTTTTGACACAAAATAAATAAAGTATATATATAAAATGTAAGTATATACAATACTAACCTACTAACAAATAGACATAAGTAATAGCTTTCTAAGAATAGTTTGGCAATAAAAAGGAACAACCTAACAGTAACAATCAAGAAGAAAAGGGAAAAGGACAACCAACTGGAAACAAAGAGCCATCATAAGAAGACACAATCATTAGGTTTAAAGGTATTTTCACAGAGAGATTTGGAGCCCCCAGCAGCGGAATGAGTTGCTGACCAAAAGGTTAACAGTTTAAATCCAGGAGCGAGGTGAGTTCCCTCTGTTAGTCTCAGATCCTGCCAACCTAGCACTTTGAAAACATGCAAATGTGAGTAGGTCAATAGGTACTGCTTCAGCGGGAAGGTAACAGCGCTCCATGTAGTCATGCCGGCCACATGACCTTGGAGGTGTCATTGCGCTGCTGGGGGCTCCATATTTCTCTATGAAAATACCTTACTTTGGATGTTCTCTAAATGGTCGCATACCTTATGACAGGCATGTCACATTATTTTTTGATTATTAAAAGATGTTAATAAAGATTCATGGTGTGTCTTCTGATTAATATTTTGACTGGTTTATTGAAAAAGAGATGATTTGCGCATGCTTATGCATCAATGGTCACCAATCCACAGTACTTAGCTTTGTGAACTGCCTCTATGGAAAAATAATTTGGGATGATGCATCAGTCTAAAAGGTTTCCCTGTAAGGTTTTGTTCCTGGCGGCTATATTACACATGCATTGCAAGTCATCAATATATGTTACTGCTCACAGTGATGACAGAGATGGTAGACTACTTTTTATATAAAAAAGGAAAGTGATCCATGCTGATTCATAAGAAACCATTTCCAGAACTAGGTAATATATTCTTTATTAAGTCTAGCTATAAAAATATGCAAGCTTCTGAGTTCTTCACAATTTTTCCATTCTATACAGCTTCGATTGAAATGGTGAAATTCCATCCAGCTAATTAATAAAAATCAGAGATGAGGAAAAACAAGTCCAAAAATTAGGTTATATAATTGACCATTAAGACCTCAATCTAATTATTATTTCCAGTTAGACTAGAACTTACATAAGAGTTGAATTATAGATGAGTCCCCATTGCCCCTCTTCAAAAACTTTTAAATTGATATTTCTTCAGAAACAAAAATAAATGAATAAATAGAAGTGTCACTCAAAATGTATAAGGGGAGAAAGCAACTGAAAGCTTGGCATTGCTGAATGGACTTGGGGCGGATCCAGAAAATCTTTTATCCCACAAGCATCCACGTAAAAAATAAATGCATATATTTGTGGGAGGCTGTCTGGGGTGGCTGTTCAGATGTTCTGCTGGGACTGACCCAGCAGAACACCTGGAGACCCTACCCTCCAAACTATTTTAAAAAGTGAAATAAACTTTCCCAGCCTTCATTAGAGTCTTGCTGGAGCACTCCCAGCATGTAAAAATGACGCGCCAGGAGATGGGGGGGAAGAGGTTAGCGGATTTGTGTCGAATGAATTGCGGGTTGGCCAGAACGTCATCTCCCTTTCTATTGTGGAAGTTTCTATTGTGGAAGTTTCTGCAATAAAGGGGTTGTCTGGATGGGCCCAAGTTTTCCTTTGCCTGCCTAAAATGTGAAGTATGAAGCTGGTATACTATTTTGGAATATATTGTTCTTACTAATTTTCTTGAGCTGGTTTGGCAATGATTTAAGCTTTATCTTTCTTTTTTAAGAAAAACGTTTCAAAATAGTGCATTTGTCCTAACAGAGTCATTGCTACTATTTAAGGTATGGGTGGATTATGTGTTGTCCCATCATTCCCAATGGTCAGACATGATGGGAATGGCAATGCAGCAACATCTCTAGAGAGCCACACATCTCTCATCCCTGATTTATAGCAAATATTACATATGTACCCAGCCTAGCGCCAGAACTTCGATTTTGTTATGGACATGTCTAAGAGGTGGAAAATATTTATCTGAATCTAGTTTTTCCTTGTCCTTTTCTTGCTTTCAGGATATGTTCTACACGAAGCAGCTTTCTTCAAAAGGGTACATTTGCATTATCAGCAGAGAAAGATAGAAAACTGCACAATTTTAGCTGATTGCAAACGAAAGAGCCCTTAAGCAGTGCTATAATTTGGATTCCTTCTGCTGGCTGGCTTCTTCAACAAAGTCTACCAACCAATTTACGCAACTGCATTCAGCTGTGTCGAGCTATGTAGATCAGCCACAGGCTGCAACGACTTCCTGCTTCCTTTGTTTGGCGCATCTGTTATGATAAAATAGTAAACAATTTATCATTTTGAAAGAAACTCAGGAATTTTAAATCTGCGCAATACGTACCAATGAAATAGGAGAGAGTACGTCGACCCTTCTTTGTTCCATTAGACTCAAGAATCCATTTCTTTGTTGCCTAAAACCACGCAGGCTTTCTCTTAGCCAAGTGAAGGACAACTTGGAATTTTCTGTTCTTGAGTGGTTGACTTTTCCATTGATTCTGTAAACAATAAAATGAAATACCAATCAAGGACACATGGATGAGAAAGAAAGCTTGTTTTTGCTCCATTTTTCCTGAAACATAAGGTAAGAAAATACCTAATGTCTGAAAAAGTTGATTACATATGCTACAAAAAATGGAACATGAAATATTTCTCTTGACACCTAAATATCTCCATGTCTTTTTACACTTTTGGAGGCAGAGATGTAGCTCTAGATTTTTCTATTTCTTTTTGCCTCGTGTAGTAGCGGTCCGCTTTTTTCCACTCTCTACTCTGCTTTTCAAATGATAGCATTGGCTAGAAAAAAGGAAAATAAAGACCATTGCCAAAACACAGTTTATCCTAGCATTGAGTATTGTTATTATTATAAATAATTACTTTGGACGTATTTGGGTTTTCTGTTCATCCATTAATTCCCAACACTTCCTATGTGTATTGTTGGAGGCTTTAATGGCCAGAATCACTGGGTTGTTGTGAGTTTTCCGGGCTGTATAGCCATTCTCCAGAAGCATTCTCTCCTGACATTTTAAATACTGGTAGACAGAATTTTGTTCATTTCATGGTTTATTTCTTTATGTCCTTCCTTGCTTCCTTCCTTTCACATAGGGATCACTCCCTATGTGATCCTTCTGTCTGGAGGTGCCAGCGATCGACATTTCTGTATGCAAATAAGTGCTTTCCAACTGAACTAAGGTCAGTTTCCATGAAAAGCACTCTCTGTGTATTAATTAATGTACTTAATTAGTTACCGAGGAGTTGCTTTTCAGTGCCCTTCCTGCTCCATCCAAACGTTGGTTTGTCTTGAATAGGCAGCAGCTTTGTACCCAACAACAATGGACAGAGAGCCTTAAAGGACTAAGAACTACAGAGGCCAAACAGAGGTCTTTGAGGGATGTCACACCAATAATAAGGAAAAGTCAATCTCCTGCCATTAGTTTAGGAAGTTATGGCTATAGAACGTGTGTCAAGATTAGAAGCCCTTTGACAGCATGACAAAAGCCAGGTTTTTGAAGCTCAAGATATGAAGTATGACCCCAGTCTACGCACCAATGTGCAATTCGGTTTGGACTAATAAAAGCTCAGACTGAATGCTATTGTTAAAACTGGCCGCAATATCCATTCTGTCTCATTTTGACAAAGGTTTGGTTCAAATAACCCTTTATTAATGCTCCATTGGGATTGAATTGAGGTGCCCCGGGAGACTCACTTTCCACAAACTGCCTCATCGTTCATAAACCTTAAGTGAATTGATTTAATGTTCAGTTTGACTCTGAAATGTCAACCTGTCAAAAGGGAGGCTCACCCCCTCACATATTTCCCATGTGTCAGTGAGATAACTTGTAGGTAACTCTACACTCAGACAAGATTAGTCACTGGTTATGTATGTACCATTGTCAAAGGATTTAATGGAAAATGAAATGCTAACACCTGAAATGGTTCATATTAACATAATGCCAACAGCAGGAAGTGGAGAAAGCTGACTATTTCCTGGGTCTAATGGGACTGCAATTCTGAGTGGGCCCTATGTGAAAGTGAAGCTGGATCTGCCCATGATTGCACAGGGATTTCTTCATCCATCCTCATTCAGGTGTCTAGACTCTGCAATTACAGCAATTTCTTTTTTATTAAATGGAAAAGAGTATTAGCTCTGTGAAAGACAATCAAAATAGCAATCATGAAATAAGCCCTTTCCTTTTTCAATGAGATGTTGGATATTACCTTGTGGCATTTCTGGATCATGAGCGTGCTTCTTTAAAATACCTATGATCTGAAAGTGCCCTGGCACTTATGCATGGTTTGCGTGGACTTCCATCTACTAGACATGCATAATCTCTCTATATAGCAGACTCCAAAGAGGTTTTGCTACCAGTGTGTGAAAATTCTATATATTATCCTGGGCAAGCAGGTATCAGTAGTAATAGCAATATAATTCTGGGACATCCAATTGTGAAGTCAAAGCAGAGCTCAAACTAAGAGTCTTGTCAACAAGCAAGGGAAGGAAGATTAATATTTATTATTTATTTATTTACAGCATTTGTAGCCTGCCTTTTTCAGCCTTACAGCAACTCAAGGCAGCTCACAGGATTGGCAAATTTGATGCCATACATTCATAAAATGATGGGAGAGGGGAAAAGGAAACATCGCCGGAAACGCCGCCGGAGACGCAGGCGGCATCAGGGCAGCTGCGGAAGTGATGCCTCGTCACCAACATCGGCCCCCTTCCGGCCCGCCCAGTGTGGGGGTAGAAGCCCCGCCCTCCTCCATCTCGGCAGGGAAGGAAGAACTCCAGCGCCACCTACAGGACGGAGGTCCCATAACAGCTCCTCCAGACCTGGCTGCTGAGCCTCAGCAGGATCATCTGACGTCTAAGTCACCATTTATCCAGCTACCAAAGGAGCTGAGGGATACAGGAGTCCCACCTACTCCTGATCCTACCCAGAAAGAAGTTCTGGGATGTGGCTTATCTTCAGTGGACCAGGGAGGAATTGCTCTTGGTATAAATAGGCCTGCCAAATCACCGGGAACCACAAAGGATTGAGATTTAGATCTAGGACCTTTTGGGGACTGGGGTTTACCAGCTGGGGTCAGAGACATTCTACTGGCTCCACACCCATGGCTAGACCCATATTCCCTGATACAGGGTTGATTACTGGATTTAAGCCATCACTGTCCCTGGACCTGAGACCACCATTTACAGGACTACAACGAAACCCCATAGGAGATGAGGGAGGGGTTCCTGCTAAGCTGCCTTTACCATCAGGCCGCTTTACCCAAAATAATGACGGACTAAATCAACACGCCCCTCCTTTTCGGAGGACGGGCAGAAGGCCAGACACTTAAACGAACTGTCAATGGATGTTATGCAGGGGCGGGAGATACCGGTGATCTTGGGAAGGGGTAATTGGGACGGTAGACGTAGGCCTTATGAGAGAAGGAGGATGAGTCGTGGAAAGACTCGCCCCCCTTCTGACCTACGAGCTATCCCTAGGCACTCAGATGGGGAGTCTCCAATTAACTCTCCTCCAACTCTGGTACTGGTGAACACTAGATCCGTGCGAAACAAAACGGGGACCGTTAGGGACTTCCTCCTGGGAAAGAAGGTAGATCTAGCCTGTTTCACCGAAACATGGCTACAGGAGGGAGATGAGGTCCTCTTGCACGAGTTGGCATCCCCGGGGTTCACTGCCAGTTACCAGATGAGGACAGAGAGACGGGGGGGAGGGGTGGCCATTCTCAGTTGAGACACTTTTAATTCCAGGACGATTCCGACCGCGAACATCCCAGGAATAGAGTGCGCAGGCATGGTGTGGGACCTTAGTTAGAGTGTAGCCTTCCTGCTGGTGTACCGAGCACCCAACGCACCAGCGGGAAGTCTACCTAAGCTGCTGGAGGTGGTATCAGAGTGGGCATTGAGGTTTCCCAGGCTTATTGTTCTGGGGGACTTCAATGTCCACGCCGATGCCCCCTCAACAGCGGCCATGGACCTAGTGTTCACCATGGAGACGCTGGGACTCTCACTCTGCAAGACCGGTCCCACGCACCAGGCCGGGCACACCCTGGATTTGATCTTCACGGCCGGAATTCAAGTGACCCTAGCCTCTTTAGAAGAGGTTCCATGGTCGGATCACAGTGTCCTGGAAGTTCGTCTTGAGGTGGCCCCCCCTCCCGGTAAGGGTGCCGAACCCATTTTGGTTCGCCCGAAGAGACTTATGGAACCCATTAGGTTCCTGAATGCTCTGAGGGATTTGGAACTCCCCAGCGGCTCAGTCAACAGGCAAGTGGACTGCTGGAACACCTTTTTGACCACGGCCTTAGACGAGATCGCCCCCAGACGCCCTCTCATCCCCATCCCGAAATCGTGCCCCTTGGTTTACCGAGGAGCTTCGAGCGATGAAACGGAGGAAGACACAGCTAGAGGACGTGTGGCGGGGCCTCCGTGACGGAGCATCGAAATCGGCTTATAAACAATTTAAAGATGTCTATGAGCGAGCTATCAAGGAGGCCCAAAAGGTCTATTACTCCTCCTTGATAGAGTCGGCTAGTTCACGCCCAGCTCAACTTTTTAGAATAATTCGCTCACTGACAACATTCTCGGTGGTCCCAAATGATAAAGATTTGGCTCCTACAGCTGAGGTTTTTCAGAACTATTTTGCCGACAAGATTTCGACTCTCCGCCGGGATATCCCAGCCACTTTTGATATAGTGGCTGAACTCGAGACTCCGCCGCCACTCGGCGGGCCCACCTTCACCCGTTTCCAACTGCTGGACGCAGCAGCTGTCGATAAGCTACTGGCTGCAGCTAGACCAACTACTTGCTCCTCGACCCGTGCCCCTCCTGGCTAATTAGACCTTGCCAGGAGGGGCTATGAGGCCCCCTGGGCACGATCATAAATAGCTCCCTTGAGCAAGGAGTCTTCCCAGGGGGATTGAAAGAGGCTATGGTAAGACCGCTGCTGAAGAAGCCGAATTTAGATCCTTCGGCTCCCTCCAATTACAGGCCTGTTTCCAACTTGCCTTTCTTAGGCAAAGTAATTGAGAGGGCAGCAGCGGATCAGCTGCAGCGGTTCTTAGAAGACACAGCTGGACTCGATCCCTTCCAGTCCGGCTTCCGCATTGGGCATGGGACGGAGACCGTGCTTGTCGCCATTACAGACCAACTTCGCCACCAGCTGGACCAGGGCGGGTCAGCCATGCTTGTCTTGTTAGATCTGACAGCAGCGTTTGATACCGTAGACCATGCATTGTTGGCCCACCATTTAGCCGTGACTGGGGTGGGGGGGATCGCCCTTAAATGGGTGACCTCCTTCCTCCAGGATCGGGGACAACGTGTGGAGAGGGGGGAGGTGGTCTCCGGGAGGCTCCCACTAAGTTGTGGGGTCCCCC
Source organism: Anolis apletophallus (assembly GCA_030556195.1). Taxonomy (NCBI): domain Eukaryota; kingdom Metazoa; phylum Chordata; class Lepidosauria; order Squamata; family Anolidae; genus Anolis; species Anolis apletophallus. The sequence continues at coordinate 50,006,436 of JARBWK010000008.1, forward strand.
AGGGGGCCATCCTCTCACCCTTATTATTTAATATTTACATGCGCCCCCTGGCCCAGCTGGTCCGCGACTTTGGTCTGGAGTGTTATCAGTATGCAGATGACACCCAGCTTTTGCTGAGAATGGACGGCAGGCCGGACTCCGTACCCGATTGTTTCCATCTATGCCTTGAAGCCGTGACTGGTTGGCTGCGTGCCAGCCGGCTGAAGGTGAATCCATCGAAGACGGAGATCTTGTGGCCTGGTCGCCCTGGGCTGGATGAGTGCCGGTTGCCTACCCTGGATGGCGAGCAGCTCAGCCCGTCATCCCTCGTAAAGAGCTTAGGTGTCCAATTGGACCCTTTGCTGACCATGGAGACTCAGGTCTCCATGGTCAGCAAAACGGCGTTCTACCATCTCCGCCAGGCTAGGCGACTGGCGCCCTACCTGTCCAGGGACGATCTGGCCACGGTGATCCAGGCGACGGTCATCTCGAGGCTAGACTACTGTAACGCCCTCTACGTGGGCCTTCCCTTGGCGACAATCCGGAAACTCAAGCTGGTGCAGAATGCCGCTGCTCGCTTACTGGTGGGAGCACCGGTGAGAGAGCACATCACGCCCATCTTGCGGCAACTGCACTGGCAGCCTATCGAGTACCGGATTGCCTTCAAGGTGTTGGTGTTAACCTTTAAGGCCTTGCACGGTCTAGGGCCTGAGTACCTGAGGGACCGCCTTACCCGTATGGTCCCCCGAGATCACTGCGCTTGGAGGAGCAAAACTTGTTAGTCATCCCATCACCCCGCTCCTGCCACTTGTCCAGTACAAGACAGCGGGCCTTTTCATCTGTGGCCCCCATGACCTGGAATTCGTTGCCTAACCATGCTCGGGCGATTCATGAACTTGGCCCTTTCCGAAGGGCTTGTAAGACTGCCCTCTTCAGACTAGCGTTTGGCTGGCCTGAATGAAGAGACATATCATCGTCCGAACTAAGATCCAAGTTCTGTGATCTGCTGGCTACCGATTATGTATTTGTGTTTTACTGAATTTTATTGTATGTTTTATTGTGCATTTTACTCTTATTGTGATCCGCCCCGAGCCTGCAGGGAGGAGCGGAATATAAAACCGAATAATAAATAAATAAATAAATAATAAAATACAGTTAAAAACATTCAACCTAACATTATAGAAAAAACATATATAAACCATTTAAAACATACATATAATCACCGGTGTCATCCTGTTAGAATCATTATCCAGCAGCATCGTCTAGCCATTCTTCCTATTTCATATTTACCTATTCCGCTGCGTTTACCTGCTCCTCTCCATTGGCGCCCCCTTGTCGTGGGAGAGAGGCTTGCGTACCCTAATGAAGTTGTGAGCTATGCTGGCGGTGGCAAAATAGCCACCGGTAGGGCCTCCCATGCCAGACAGGTCACAACTGAAGGGTCTGACTAAAAGCATCAATGGGCAGGATGGGCTCTCTAGCCTTTTGGCAACCATCCTAGGAGAAGGAAAACTCTAATTTCAAACCCGGGCAGATGTTGCTTGTCTAACCCTGTAAGGTCAGCCATCTAAGAGAAGGTAACTCCAAACAAACCTACGAATCAGTCCTTCCTGAATCTTCATTCGCGAAGAAAAGCCAAGCCATTCTGCTGCATTTCCAAACACTTGTTCAAAAAGCCAAGTAACAGCCAAGTAGCACTCCAAAAGCCAAGTAATAGCCAAGTAGCACTCCAGGGTCTCAAGCCAAATGAGTTCAAAAAGCAATCAGACAAGAATATATCAAGAGTAAGGCAAACACAGTCCACTGGTAGTGTTGTGCGGTTTCCGGGCTATATAGCTGTGTTTTACCAGCATTTTCTCCTAACATTTTGCCTGTATCTGTGGCTGGCATCTTCAGAGGATTCTCTGAAGATGCCAGCCACAGATACAGGCAAAATGTCAGGAGGAAATGCTGCTGGAACATGACTGTACAGCCCGGAAACCACGCAACACTCCAGTAATTCCGGTCGTGAAAGCCTTCGACATTACAGTCCACTGGTAGATCACATCAAGAGCCAAGACTTGCAGGGAGATCACAAACTGGGAAGGCCTAAAGCTCAGCAGAGCTGTTGCCCCCAACAATACCTGTCCAGTTGTTCTGGTACTGAATATATATTATCGACAACCTGCTTCACCTATAGCTTAGCTATTGGCATTCCAGCAACCAATATTCCTATGAGAAAGGCCTTTTTCATAAGTAAACCTTGTATTAACTTTGAATATATTTTAATGGATTTTAACTGTGAGTTTATAATACTGTTTATATTTAATTCTATTTTAATATTTGCATATTTTTAATTGTTTGCTAATCCATTTATGTCAAACCACTCTGAGGGCCCTTCCACACAGTGGAATAAAATCCCACATTATCTGCTTTGAACTGGAATATATAGCAGTGTAGACTCAGATAACCCAGTTCAAAGCAGATATTGTGGGATTTTCTGCCTTGATATTCCGGGATATAGGACTGTGTGGAAGAGCCCCGAGTTTCCTTTGTGAGAGATAAAGTGGTGTATTATTATTATTATTATTATTAAGATCTCAAAACTTGGTCGGTTCAACATCATTCTTGTGTTCTGGGAGGGGATCCAGCCTCTTCTTTGGATCCAAGACTTGTACTGTTTCTAGAGGTGCAACCTTCTCTGTCTCCAAGGATCCTGGAGGTGACTGCTTACAGTCCTCTGGCTCAAGTGGGATTCAGATATGTCCTAACTGGTGAAGTCTTTCAGCAGGAGCATGGCATGCTAAAAGTAATTATCTTTCCCCAAATCATAGTTCAGTGAAGAGCGCAACAAAAAAAGTGCCCGTAGATTTTTTATTTTTTTTCCTGCTTACCCTAATCCCGCACTACTTATATAGTCATATTTTTCTACCCAACAAGGAATCAGCACTCGCTGTCGTTTAGTAGTATAAATATTTTAGTTGCATTCTAGTTGTTGTCATGGTTAAAATTTTGTATATGCGTTCAATGTTGTTGATATGTGTTGTTGTTGTCCATTAATAAAAACGATTTTTTAAAAAAAGAAGTGCCTGTAGATAGATAGAAAATATCTCATATTTGGTCTTGATAGAAATAATAAATGTTTATATATCTCTTTCTTGCTATAAGAATGTTAATGTTAGTGTAGGGCTTTTCGGTGATCTCCAAGTTGTGAAGTGCAGCTGGTATTGTTTTCATATCAGTTTGCTATTTTTTAAATATCAGAGGAAAACTTTGTTCCCTCAGGTTTTTAAAACCACAGTTTTAATTTTTTTCCAGGTTTGCATCTATTGATGTATCCACAAGCAAAATATTGTGTGATCCTTCGTTTTGGTTCTAAAATTAAAACGGAAACCACAGTGGTAATTATATATTTTAAAAAGGGTCCTCTGGTCATATTGACCTGATACATTTTGCTGTTTGAAGCAGAGGAACAAATTGTGCCAAAGCCAAAGTAACTGTCAAGCTTGTCAAATTGTTTTGGTACATTAGGTTAAAAAAAGAAACAATCCTTGATAGTAGGAATTAAATTTCTAACAATTTGCTGTAGCTTCATGATGTCCCAATTCTCCTCTAGTTGGGTTGCTGCGAGTTTTCTGAGTTTTCTGTTCGAGAAGCATTCTCTCCTGACGTTTCGCCTGCATCTATGGCAGGCATCTTCAGAGGTTGTGAGGTCTTCTCTAGTTTATATGATCCAAGATGGTCTCACAGTTAGGAAGTTTTTTTTCTCATGTTTAGGGGGAATCTCCTTTCTTATAGTTTGAAGCAATTGATTTTGTCATTTGGGAGTTGTAGTTGCTGGGATTTCTAGTTAACCCACAATCAAAGAGCATCCTGAACTCCACCAATGATGGAATTGAACCAAACATGGCACACTGAACTCTCATGAGACCAACAAAAAGTACTGAAAGAGTTTACTGGGTATTGACCTTGAATTCTCCTACATCCAGAGAGCACTGTGTACTCAAATAATGATGGATCTGGGCTAAACTTGGCACGAATCCTCAATATGCCCAAATGTGAACACTGGGGAAATTTGGGGAAAATAGACTGAGATATTTGGGAGTTGGAGTTGCTGGGATGCATAGTTCACTTACCTTGCGGAGCAGAGTCATGCCGTGCCGGCTGGCAGCGAAGAGGACAGCCAAGAAGCCCTCCAAGGCCTCCTCGCCCAGGCAGGGGCTTCGAAGCTTCCCTTCCTCATATGAGGGACAGCGCAAAGCCGCTTGCCGCCCAGGCCCAATCTCCTTGCCTGCAAGCAATGGAAGCAGGCGAGGGGAGAAGTAGGAGGGCAGAGGGAAGGAGGGGGCGCCGCAAGAGAAGGAGTGCCAGCCAGCCACGCCCCTCTTGTTCTGGTGAAAAGGTAGGGGAAATGGGCATGCGTGACATCACGATGGCGCCGTGACATCACGCGCGCCAGTTTCCCTACTGTTTTGGCAGGAATGAGAGAGGCGTGGCTGGCTGGCACTCACCCCTCCCTCCCTCTGCGCTCTGTCCTCCTTCTCCTCCCTGCTTCCTTCCTTCTCCAGGCTACACGGCTGGGTCGGTCCCTCCTCCAGATTACGCTATCGACCAGTTCCAGCTACGCGATCAATTGGTCGATCGCGATCGACCTAATGAGCACCCCTGGTATACAGTATAAGGATTCAGAACACACAACTCTAAAAAACAATGGAACAAGTGGACATAGGGGTGACAATAACTGGAAAATCTAAGAGCTGTATAAGTCATACTACTTTAAAACAAATTGGAAAACTTTTATATGAAATGTGACTCTAATCTACAGTGGTGAATGCTGATTTCCAAGACCGGGTCATAATGGTTTCAAAATGGTGTCACTTAGATATCATTTGGAAAAATACAGCCAGCCCTTCACATTCACTAGGGTTAAAGTATGCAAATAGAGGAAACCCACAAATTAAAACTCTAGTTTTTTACTTGAGAGAAGAGCTCAAGTAAAAAGAGCTGTCTTCCACACATCCATATAATACAGAATATCAAGGCAGATAATCCACAATATCCGCTTTGAATTGGGTTATCTGAGTCCACACTTCCATGTAATCCAGTCCAATTAGGATTTTATACAGCAGCGTGGAAGGGGCCTAAGAAAATCTGGGTGATCTAGTGCAATGCTGTGGTCAGCTTCTGCTGGAAGTTTATCATAAAGTCATGCTTGTCAGAAACCTTAACCCCAAATACTAGCAGGGCATTCATCTATAGTCCAAGGTCAAGCTGATAGTACAATATAGGTACAAACAGCAGGAGAACACAAATAAAGAAGTCAAATCACTGTTCTAGGGTCATAAGCCGATTACCAGTATCCAGAGTACAAGATTGAATCAGAATCCCTAAGCCATAGTCCAAGGTAAGTCCAGGGTTCAAGAAACATGAGATAACAAGAATCTGAAGTTGTAGGTTAGGGGTCTCCAAACTAAGGCCCGTGGGCGGGATGCGGCCCACCAAGGTCATTTACCTTGCCCCTGCCCTAAACTTTAGACTTAGGTTTGCCCTAATTCTGAAATTACTTGAAGACACACAACAACAATCCTAATTAACTTGACTATTTCATCATCCAAAAGTAGGCCCACACTTCCCATTGAAAGATGGGTAAGTTCATGTTGGTGAAAATTGTTCTTCATTTTAAATTCTGTTTTGTCTTTCATTGATTTTTTTTTGCATTACAGATATGTGCAGTGTGTGTAGGAGTCAATTCATTTTTTCCCTAAACTATAGTTTAGCACCCCCAACAGGAAGGTGTCACCCCTGGGCTCCTTTAATCTTACATTAATGTGTGTTATCTGTTGCTGGCTGTTTTCTCAGCTAATCTCAAGGACCTGCGCAGCTGAGACCTCTGTCTTTGTAGGTCCACAAAAGCTAGAACAGTTAACTCTTCCTCAGCTTGTTAAGAGGAACTCGCATGCACTTGTTCTGCAGGCTGAGAATTACCACCTCATCACATGGGCGGATTTGTGTGTTGTATTGCTTCCCCTCCACTTTCAGCAGAGAGCTCTTCCCATGACACACAGGCATTTCTGGCCGGGCTCTGTACTGAAAGAGGAGAGGAAGCAGTGTACAATGGGCAAATCCTAAAGAATAAGCATTGATTATTTCCAGGGCCAAATAAGATGCCACTTTCTTAACAAATGTAATACGTAATGGGGATAAGAAGCAAAACACATGGATGACATTGATGAAAAAATGTTGGTGGGAAATATGTCTTTGCTGCCACTGCCTGTGCACTGAATAGGCTCACTATTTTATTAGTATTTGGGTATATATGATCTGATTATATTTGCATAGAGTTTTGCAATTCATCCTAAACTATTTGTTTGTAACTTCTTTGGGCCCTTCCATACAGCCCTATATCCCAGAATATCAAGGCAGAAAATCCTACAATATCTGCTTTGAACCGGGTTATCTGAGTTAACACTCCCATATATCCCAGTTCAATGCAGAAAATGTGGGATTTTATTAATATGTGTGGAAGGGGCCTTCTTTTTCTTGAGTGCTTTTTGACTTAAGGCAACTCTATGGTGAATCTATCACTGGCTTTTATGGTGCTGAGAATTTGTTGCTTGCCAAAGTCCATCCAGGATGTTTCCATGGCTGAGTGGAGAATCAAACCATTGTCTCCAGTTTTCCAATCAAATGTTCAAATCACTACACCATGCTGGTTAACCTAAGTTGTAACTTAACTGCTTAATAATTGTGAAGTTGGAAGCATGACTTTTAAACAAAGCATATGCCATATCAATGTTATAGCCTTAAATCCAGCCAACTGCAGTTAAACAAATCAGGTAGCATATGACGGACCCTGTAAAGTTGCTGTAAAGAGTAGGAGAGCTACACTAGAAGAATAATGATCTATATCTTTTATAATGCAGTTTCCTATCTGATTAGAGATACATTCAATTGGCTTTGGAATTCAATTCAAGACTTAAAAATGGGATCAAGGAGCTTTAAATGATACGAAATAGTCATCTTTTGTAATATGATGGACAACTGTGTGTTTTTCCTATTTATGGTTCGACCAATAGTCAGAAAACTAAATTGGTGATGGAGAACTAGAAAAATGATGACTTCAGATAAATAATAACTAGGCATAATTTAATTGTATTTGCATTTGAGGGGTTTGAGTCATGATTCAAGCCATCAAAATTCTATATTCAGCCTGTAGCAAAAATGACACATCTTGTGTCGCATGTCACTAGTCAATTTTATACTGTACTTTTCAAACCTTAATTCTAAATACTGACAGCATCAGCCGGAATTTCAAACAAATGGGGGAAAAATTCATCACCATACAAATTGAAGCAGGATGGGGTAGCGGGGTGGATGGGAAGAAGAGGACAAAACCAACCTTGATTTAAATACCTATGTTTCCTTCATTTACATTCCTGTAGCTCCATCAAAAATCACGATGTTCAGGATTAAATTGGAGCATAATTATTACCGAAAGAGAAATCATTGTCCCATTTCATGATTTCCTGACCAGGTGCAAACTTATAGATTCATGCTCCATATGTTCCCCAGTTTGAGGAACAATCCTGCTAAAAAGTGATTGATTCCTTGTTATACTCTAAATGAAACTATATAGCAATTTATTACTTTCTTCACCTGTCATGGAATTCCTTTAAACCACCTGGGTGGGTGGGTATGTGGGAATCATGCTGGGATTTGTATTGGTCCAAGCCAAGCCAACCCAACCAGCAGTGAGAAATAGTGGAAGTTGCAGTCCAAAAACATCTGAAAGGTCACACGATTCCCATCTTTATGTAGACTCATGCTTCCTTTGGGGGTGAAGAGAGCATTTGGATCTGTAAATGAGAATGTTTGGAGAAATGTTTATCTAAATGACAAATACAGACCATGCCTGGATTACCCATAAGGCCAACGAGGCCATGGCCTAGGGACACAAGCCGAGGGGAGGGGGCACAGATCACGGGCCAAAAGAAAACTTGGTCTGCGCCCCTCTTTCCCCCTTTCTCATGCCCCTCCTCGCTCCTTCTCCCGGCAAAGTCTCTGCTCCATCCCCTCCGTCTCTCTCTCTCGCGCACGCTCTCTCTCTCTCGCACACTCTCCCTCTCGCGCTCTCTCCCTCTCTCTCTTGCGTTCTCTCTCTCTCTCTTGCTCTCTCTCTCTCATGCTCTCTCTCTCTCACTCACTCCCTCTCCCCCTCTCATGCGTGCGTGCCTTTGGAGCGAGTTTTCACCTGCTGCGCTCTCCCCAAGCCTCCTGACTCCCAAGGAGACCTTCAGAGCACAGCAGAGCTTTCTGGCTGATGGGAATGGGGACCTTAAAGGGGAGGTTGGCTTAAAGGGGGCATAATTCCAAAGTGTGGCCTAGGGCACAAAAAAGTGTTAATCCAGGCCTGATACAGACGTCTTGTTGGGGGAGTGGCTATACAAATGAGAAATGTAAATGAGATCTGCACAGAGGATTTTCAATTTTCTTGTATGATAATGACATTAGCTATCCAAGTGTCAAGCACATTGAATCATGATAGAGACTTTGATGCCTTGGATCCATTATTCCCCTGTGTTCACTCTTGGGATGGATTGACATGACTTCCCCATAATACTAACCAAAGGGAGGATGAAGACATAACAGCAATGTTGTTGCAGGAAGGAAGAACAGCTCTGGTGAGGAGACAATGTCAGGCTTCCATCAAAATCCCACCCATGTGGAAAATGTCCACCCAGGACATTTTGCTGTCTGAGATGAAGTACAAGAAAGTGTCTTATGCTATTATAGGAGGAAACTGAGTATTGGGAGACTGACTGGACTTCCATTTGAATCATTAACTTACTTGCAGTGAGATAGCATTCTGCATTACATGTGCATCAGCAAGCTAGTTTAGGTGGTTCTGGACACATTGCCCTGAAAATGAACAAAAAAACCTCTAAAATTATAACAGCAAATAAAGAACAACACTCAAACACAGAGGAACTCCAGACAAGAAACAAACAGGGACAGCTAATCAAGACTATCCAATAAAGCAGCGATAGGAAACTTTATCAGGCCAATTAGATTTGACGCAGAAGGTTTTAAATGGTGTATTTTAATATTGAGATAAATGTTTTTAATGTTTATGTATGCATATAATGAATTCTTGTCCTGGCATTGAATGTTTGCCGTATATATGCTGTGCTCCACCCTGAGTCCCCTTTGGGGGTGAGAAGGGCAGAATATAAATGTTTTAAATAAATAAATAAATATCACATCTGAACAAAGGGTTTCAGGCAGTAACAAACCACACCTAAAAACTGTGAGGCCATCAAAGGCTTCTTCCAACCTAGCAGTTTGAAAATGTGAAAATAGGAGTAGATCAATAGGTACTGCTCCAGCGGGAAGGTAATGGCGCTCCATGCAGTCATGCTGGCCACATTATTTATTTTATTTATTTCCAGTGTTTATAACCGCAACTTCTCAACCCCTGAGGGGGGACTCAGTGCGGCCTAACAGACGGCAACAATTCGATGCCACACAATACATAGTAAACAACAGTTAAAATTAAAATACATTAAAATACACCTAGAATTAAATACATTAAAATACAGTTAATATTAAAAACATCATTAACTTGGCGATGTCTATGGACAACACCAGCTCTTTGGCTTAGAAATGGAGATGAGCACCAACCCCCAGAGTCGGACACGACTGGACTTCATGATAATGAAAATCCTTTACCTTTACCTATTGCTGATTTATATTTTTTGCACTACAAATAAGATATATGCATGCATAGGAATTAGTTCGTGTTGTTTTCAAACTATTGTCCAATCTCCCCAACAGTCTGGGTTATCATGAACCAGCCTTCTGTTTAAAAAAAACCCTGCTTTAGATTATTCCAGGCAGTATTTTAAGTCAAAACATTTGTTTCATGAGATGACTGATGAACGTAGCTTACTATGTGTAACATAGCTGTTTTTTTAAAACATGAAAGGTCAATACTTTGCTAATTTCAAGCAATTTGTCAAAGAATGCATAATCTCAAACCAGATTGTGCATTTTACAATGTCTCAAACAAGGCCAAGAACTTTTCCTTGCTTTTTGTGGGTAATATTGTTGCAGGCATTTTGTCATTAAAACAATTGAGTATGCCGACTACTCTACAGCAGGGAGTAGCCTTTTCTGGTTTATTATGGCCTCAAAGGAGTGTTTTGTTTGACAGGAAAGTGTGGGTGGAAGGGCGATGTAGTAAGTCACTACTCCTGATGATGAAGCTAGCTGATTTAATTATCACTGCAGCCAAGCTAGAAGAAAGGGGTTGTTAACTCCGAGCAAAAATAACTTTCAGAAACCCAGCATAAACTTAAATGCAGTTACTTCTGATGCACAAAACCTTTCAACCCACCTGATAGCATTTTTGTCCTGGGTCTCCCAATAGCTGCTTTCCCAATCCAATTAATGGCACTCTGTGATTCTTCCACCATAATTAACACTTGCTTTAATGGATATGAAAAGCTCTTTGGAAGAAACAACTGAATAGGGATGCGGACCACAGTGGTTATTGCTTTTTCAGATGGAGTTGAATACAACTTCACAGCAGCATGTAGTAAATAGTGTCAGATGCTATATCATTGCCTGTGCATGCAAACAGGACTGAAATTGTATTGTTGAAGGCTTGAATGTCTGGAATCACTGGGTTGTTGTGAATTTTCTCCTGAAGTTCCACCTGCATCTATGGCAGGCATCCTCTGGGGTTGTGAGGTCTGTTGGAAACTAGAAAAATAAGGTTTATATATCTGTGGAATACCCAAGGTGGGAGAAAGTGAAAGTAGCAAAAGGACGTTATGCATTGCTATGGAAGGAACAATGTTGCGATTTTCCAGGTTTCTCTTGGGGGATGGATTACAATGTTTTAGTTGCAGGGATAGCAAGTGAGGAGGGAAGAAATCAGCCAGGCAGATGCGGTTTTGTCACATTTTCCATCTCATTTGGCCCAAGTGGCCATGCAGCATTTGCGGAACTCCCTGCTGCGTGTCAGATCAGCCCGAATGCCTGAGAACGTGCTGGATTTCTCATCAAAAGAACTCTTGTCTGTTTGAAGTAGGTGGGAATGTTTTAATTGGCCACCTTGATTAGCATTTAATGCCTGGGGGAATCCTTTGTTGGGAGGTGATTATCATTTCAGACTACACAGAGAAGCCACTGAAATCTAAAAGCATGTGAACAATTTCAACAGAAAGGAAGAAACCATGAAAATGAACAAAATCTTGCTACCATTATTTAAAAAAATTAAAATCATAACAGTAAATAAAGAACAACACTCAAGAACAGAGGAATTCCAGACAAGAAATAATCATGGTCAGCTAATCACCTCCCAACAAAGAATTCCCCCAGGCAGAAGAAGTCAGACCTTGAAATTGCTAGAGCATTAAATGCTAATCAAGGTGGCCAGTTGAAATAGACAAGAGTTCTTTTTCCTACCCTGGACATCCCACAATTACTGTATATAAACCCCATTTTCCTAGTTTCCAACAGACCTCACAACCTCTGAGGATGCCTGCCATAGATGCAGATGAAATGTCAGGAGAGAATGCTTCTAGAACATGACTATACAGCCTGAAAAACTCACAACAACCCAGGACTGTAATTATCCCAACATACAATGGCATAAAAGCATAATATATGTGAACAGCACATATGTAACTACTAGGTATGGAAAGTCTGTTTGGAAAACATTGAAAAGAGGGTCCAGAAATTCTAATAAAGAAGATCCCGGCTCATCGTCATCATTGCTATTTTTTCAGTTATTTAGTTAAATGTAAACACAGATATTAAGCACTGCACAATGGGGGCAGATAGGGGGGCAAGTAGTCATAATGATGATGTCTACCAATTCTACAGTATCATCAGCCACCCATCCCAGATAGCAAAACATCTGTGTAGCTCCCCACAACTGTTACTCCACTGCTGTCTCCAAACATTTATACTGTTGCTCCCTCTCTGCTCAATTGTGATTTCTCTCTCTCTTTGCATATATGCTCCAAACAGGACATTTGGCCTACGGCAGATATATCAAGCATTTCAGACTTTGGTTAGGATAATGACTGCTAGTAGTGATTGAAAACCATATGTCTACTGAAAGAATACGATAGTATGTGTTGGCTGTCACTTGCAGAACCTTGAAATTTTCTGGATTGCCGCTCTCCAGAATGTTGTCAAAAGACTTCACATGTACCATCTTGGCCTGCGTAAAAGGATCACAAATAGCTTGTTGTTATGCAAATTTGTGCAAATTGCATTGTTGACTTGCAATTGAAAGCAAACAACTATTGTTGTAGAAAAGAACTTAACAAGCTTCCTGCTCATGTTTATTTCATACAAAAGATAAGATAGGAACACATGTTCAACAAAACTCATTGGGGGATGGGGAGAATATGTCTACTGTTCAATTGTGAAATAACACTTTAGAAAATCATTAAGATTTGCAAAAGTACTGGATTGAAAATATATGTAGCTATTTATACAAGTGAGAATGTTAAATCACTTGCTTAGGGAGGCTTAAAATTCAGTCGTAATTGTGTGTGCGTGTGTGTTTTATAGGTACTTACTTCATTTGTACCATGGACTGATTTGGGGATCAGAATGTAGCAATGGAAGTACTGCATATCTTCTACTGTGAGACTAACTACTTCATCACACTAGAGCAGTGTTTCCCAACCGCTGTGCCGCGGCACATTAGTGTGTTGTGAGCGAGCATCAGCTGTGCCGTGGGAAATACCCTTTCTTCCCCCTCCTCACTCAGTGGTGGCCAGGAGGAGGCCGCCTTTGAGGAGAAAGAGGTGGTGCCGACTAGGCCTCAGTCAGGCTTGAGGCTGCATTTGCTGCTCCTGCCTCCCTTGCCACTACCTCTGCTCCTTCTCTTCCGGTGCCGATCACCTCCGCACCGCCACTTGTCTTCCCCTCAGGACAGCCTTCGGCGAGGCCTGCTGCCCTGAGGGGAAGACAAGTGGTGGTGGTGCGGAGGCGTTTGGCACCAGGAGAGAAGCAACAGAGGTAGTGGCAAGGGAGGCAGGAGCGGCAAGTGCAGCCTCAGGCCCGACTGAGGCCAGTCGGCGCCCCCAGAAACACCTTCTCCTCATGGACGGTGGGGGCGGAAGAGGGCCTTTCTCCTCTTCCTCCCAGAAGGTTCAGCAGCGTGGTGTCTGGCTGGGCCTAGAAGGAGGAGGAAGGGAAGAGGAAGAAGGGGAAGCATCCTCGGCCTTTCCTGAGCGCGGCGTCGGCGAGGCCTGGCTCGGGATGCGAGATGCTTCTTTCATCGGTGGTGGCGGCTCTCGGCTGGGGCCTATCGGCAGGAGCGGCAAGTGCAGCCTCAGGCCCGGCTGAGGCCTAGTGGGGGCAGAAGGGGGCCTTTCCTTAGGAAAGTCTGCTCTGGTTGAGATCTATGGCAGAAAAGGCCTCCTGCCTTCACATACACAGGTAGGTTTCTCATGATGCATTCCTCCTAAACATGAAGTTCAGAGAACCATCTGAAAAAAGACTGTACCTCCTGGTATCTCTAGAATGGAAATCATATTCAAATTGTTGGCCACTTCTTTAATTTGAACCAACATTTGGCTCTCAGGAACATAGAGGAAAGCATGTTAAATGTTTGACCAGTCATTTGCTACTTTCTTTTTAATTGAAGGCATAAAAATAAAAACCAAATATAATATAAATGTGGTTAAAACGTTGTTTTAGGCAGAAGCTAAAAAAAATTAGAGCAGAAACAATTTAGCAAGGGGTGAGCTTAGCAAAGCTCTGCCTTAGGAATTGTCAAAAGTCTGCTGGAAATGTAAGTCCAGGAATACATAATAATAATCATTTATTTATTTATGTATTTACAGTATTTATATTCCACCCTTCTCACCCTACAGGGGACTCAGGATGAATTACAATGTGCGTATATACAGAATACATGGCAAACATTCAATGCCATTAGAGTGTCATTTTGTGTCATTTTGGTTGGTGGTGTGCCCCAGGATTTTGTAAATGTGTAAAAAATGTGCCACGGCTCAAAAAAGGTTGAAAAACACTGCACTAGAGAATGCAGTGAAACTGACAAAAGCTTATACATAAACACAGTGTGTATTTCAAATGGATGGTTTGATGCTGCCTCTGCTGCCGCCATAAAAATGGATTGCAAGACTGGCGAGACTGAGGAAATGATGAACAGTAGAGTCTCACTTATCCAACATAAATGGGACGGCAGAATGTTGGATAAATGAAAATGTTGGATAAAAAGGAGGGATTAAGGAAAAGCCTGTTAAACGTCAAATTATGTTATGATTTTATAAATTAGGCACCAAAACACCATCTTTTACAACAAATCAACATAAAAAGCAGTTTAATATACGGTAATGTTATGTAGTAATTACTGTATTTACAAATTTAGCATAAAAACATCACAATGTATTGAAATAGCTGTGGATCCGGGCGGGAGGCAGACTGTGTTGGATAATACAGAATGTTGGATGAGCTAAGGTTGGATAAGTGAGACTCTCTACTGTACCTCCCTGTTAAAAATGTAGGGCCGTAACGAAGGAGGAATCTTCCTCCCTGGCTTCTTTCACACCACTTCATCTGCTAACTGGAAGGCACAGCGACTTCCACCACCACACCTTCACTGGCATCTTTGTGGATAAGTGCCCACAAAGTCTTACTGGTGGGGTGGGGGACAAGGGGCTTAGGCTTTTGGACTACAACTGATCTTCCATGGAGATCAGGGACAGCCATGGAAACCCTCTGTGTCACCTTGGGCAGGTCACACTCTTGCACCCTCAAAAATAAACAAAAACAACCTTTCTCGCAACAAAACTCCATGACAGGTTTGTCTAAAAAATCACCATAACTTGGAAACAATGCAAAGGCACACAAGAAAAACCAATTTTGCACCACAAATAGTTAAATATTCCTGAAAAGGAATACCCAAAGGGCTTATAGCAGGCCAAAGGTAGGTCTAAGGGCAAGGATGGGAAAGATTTGGCATCTGACTAGTATTTGAATCCTTTTAGTGGGCCACTCTTAGTTTCCCCAAACTATATAATAGCTGTATTGCCGAAGGCTTTCATGGCCGGAATCACTGGGTTGTTGTAGGTTTTTCGGGCTATAAGGCCATGTTCTAGAAGCATTCTCTCCTGATGTTTTGCCTGCATCTAAGGCAGGCATCCTCAGAGGTTGTAAGGTCTGTTTCAGCATTTGTCCAAATACATATAGGGCTAAAATGGAATGGAATGTGAACATAAACATACATTAGCCCCACTCCAAATACTTTACGCATTAAGGTTTGAAAAGTTCAACTGAACATAATTGCAAAGCTCCAATGATCCAACTTGATAAAGTTGTAGATGAGTCTTACAAACCACCTATGTACTCGTCTCTACATTTAACCCCACACACATTTAGATAAATGTATGTATAGACAAATGCCTGAACAGAACTCAAACCTTTCTGCTCATGTCATTTCTACTCTTTCGTATCTATGTATTATTGCCAAATTCTTGATGCTGTGGTGGCACTTTATGTATGCAAATTGAGATTCTGTAATTGTACTGTGTATCCATATACAGCACATCTCTGTCCTGGAGGGGACCAGGGTGATATTTCCACTGAAGCATCTCTTACCAAATTGGACTCAGAGGGATACTGGCCAAGTCAATAGCAGCATGCTCTGTGAGGTGGGTTGTGTCATGCGTGTCAATTATGCACTTCGTGGGTTGGTTTTTTTTAGAGTTCACATCATCTGATTTGCTCGTAATATTCCTGCCATGAGCCCCCAGAGTCTTCCTAGCAATGAAAGGACTGATTTGGATAACTTTAGGAGACTAAGACTTGAAATAAAATTTGCATACCAATAAAGAATCTTGTAAGGCATGAAAATACAGAAAACAGTGGGTGGGAAGTAATTGGTTCTCTCTCTTTATTTGATAATTGAGAACCCCATCTTTTTGGAAGAGAATTGTGCTTGAATTAACTTTTTATTATGCACCCCATCACATAACTTTGGGTCTTAGGTTTTCATATTTTCGTTTAATACGAAACTGTCAGGGATTATTAGTTTTACATATAAGTTTCTTCTTTATGCAACTTTCATGTTTCAAACATGCAATATTTTTTTCTGCTGTTAATCAACAGCCTCACCTGTAAGATTTTCATGGACCTGGAAAAATATGGGTTTCTATGAACCCGGAAACATCCAAGAGCATCAGCTTTGCCTAGAAATGGGGTGTAATAGTTCCCCCAGAAACTAAAAAAACCCAAACAAAATGAGAAAAGGTTCGTCAGTTGCTTCATGGAACCACTAAGTGAAATAAAGTTGCTTCAGTGTAAGCAAATATATCCAATTAACCTTATCATACTTTTTCATTTTTACTGAAACTATACAATTAGGGAAGGAAAGAGTGAAATGATAATAATAATAACTTTATTTTTATACCCCGCCTCCATCTCCCCAAAGGGACTTGGGGCGGCTTACAAAGGGACAAGCCCAAAAATTACAGGTTAAAACAAGCACAATAAAATACAATCAACAACAACAAATCCATAAAAAACACCACAATCAGGCAACATCATAAAAACAATATCATGGCTGAACAAAAAATGATGTTGGATTCGGGGAGTTAAGAGTAAATACAGTGGTTTCTAAATAGAGCAGAGGGAAAGTGCAACATTCGGAGGGCTGGGCTGGAAGGGTAATGCCCTTAGCTGTTAAAGTGTTAGAAATATATGAAAGGAGCCAAACTAAAGTGCAGAAACTTAGTTAAGGTCAGGGTAATTCTCTGGTGAACTGCCTATTCAAAGGCACAGCGGAACATCCAAGTGTTTAAGTCCTTGCGGAAAATGGTCAGAGTGGGTGTCTGTCTGATCTCCCTAGGGAGAGAATTCCAGAACCAAGGGGCCACCACACAGAAGGCCCTCTCCCTTGTCCCCACCAACCTCACTTGAGACAGTGGTGGAAGCGAGAGAAGAGCCTCCCCAGATGATCTTAGAGTATGTGCTGGTTCATAGGAGAATATGTGATTGCGAAGGTAGGCAGGTCCCAAACCTTTTAGGGCTTTGTAGGTGATAACCTGCACCTTGAATTGGGACTGGAAAAACTTAGCTGTTTTGGCAGCCAATTGCCACAGCTGTGAATGATTCTAAACATTGACTACATTGAGACATTATTCCAGTTAGATGCTGAATTACAAGTAAACATGTGTTTGAATGCTCCAAATTCAATGGTTCCCATATTTTAATTGATCAAATCCCTATATAATGGTACATTAACGAGATGCAGTTATCATCACCCTGTATAAGAAAAAGGGAACAAAATCCGATTGCTCAAACTATCGAGGTATAACACTGCTCTCCAAGAGAAATGTAGAGAGCAGAACAAAGGACTCTATCATTTGGACCTCAACTGTCTGTGGCAATGCAAAAGTTCCTCAAAATGATTGTCCTGTTACATGTAACATTGACTACATTGAAACAAGGTTGTGTTCTTGACATGATTATTGGCAGACCCAGTTAGATGCTGAATTACAAGTAAACATGTGTTTGAATGCTCCAAATTCAAGCCCTGGTTCCCATATTTTAATTGATCAAATCAGCTGGAAAGCTCAGCAGTTCACCTACCTGGGAAGCATCATCTCTTCAGACGCCAAGATTGACAAAGAGATAGCAGATTTTAATATAACTATGCACCTAATTTATTTCCATTTTAACTGTCTGAATTTAGTACATTAATAATGGTACATTAATAATATTTTTCATGTCCTCAATTTTCAGTCTTGGTACCATGTTTTTTAAAACAGCAACAATTCTTTTGACAGAATTAATTCAGAGTAATGTTTAAAGTTCTAGATTTAAATATTACTCTGAACTCCCTGATTGGTCATAGAATTTACCATATGATTTTGATCTATTTTACAGGATTTTAGGGTATTAATAGCAAGACAGAAATCATGTAAAGTGATTATATACATTCCGGTGGTGGATGTTGTGATAATGACAGTTCATCATGCATAGATATATCAAATGCTACTGTATTGTCTTTAGATCATTGTAGTATTGGGTTTGTCAGGGGGGTTTTTTTTTAGTCCAGCATTTCATAGTAGTCTGTGTGTTGGACTATGTCTCTTGAGACCATGATTTAAATCCTTTCTTGGCCACGGAAACCCACTGGGTGACCCTGGACAAGTAACTAGAATGATTATGAAGGGCACTTCCAGATAGCGCTAGAAAGAAACCTGCTTTGGCACAGATTTTGGCACTGTCTGGAAGCGCCCTTCATGTAAATAATTCTAGTTACTTATCTAGGGCCACCCAATGGGTTCAAGAAACCCCCTTTGGTAAGAATTCCCATCCCCACTCCACCCAAAAAGCCCAGTTTTCCTGGGTGTGTGTGTGTGTGGCTACATGTCACCCTGATTGAAATCCCTCCTTGCCCCCCTCCCCCGTATCTTGGCACATCATTTCCTCGTAACAGGAGGGTGCGAGGAGCAAATTTATGACAGCCAGGTATGTTTTATTTACTATTAGGGGAAATTTGGGTCTTTCAGCCTGTGTGGATTGGGTTTGGGAATCGTGTAACGCAGTCCCCAGTTCCAATCCACACAGGGCCCACACCTGGTAATATCTGGATCTTATTTTAAGATCAAGATCTTGCCGGGTATTTAATTAATTTAGAACAAACTAGGAAAACCTTAGTTTGCTCAGAATTAATGCGTTTTTACCGGAGGCGTCGTTTGAATGCCTCCAGTAAAAACCCAGAAAGGTCCTGGAATATGAGCCTGTCTAGATGGGCCCCAAGTTTTTATGTGTGTATGCAAAACAATATTAATGTGAGGAGTGAGTTATAGGAAGTAATTTAATATTTTTAAAGAATGTTTTATAAATCTGGGAAACTAGAAAGGAGACAAAAGCTAGCTACAAAGACGTGCATTGGTTCACAACTCATGTAATTTCATTTAAATAAATCTAAGTCAATTAAAGGTGGAATTGGTGCAATGAATTTTATAACGACAGACTCTTTTTATGTGCCTTAATATCTTATGGTATTTAAACATGAGTATGGATTGGATCAAGTGCATCTTACAGGGGGTAATTATTGACTTTTAGTTAAAGAAGAGTAGGCATTACAAAAAACCTTTAATCACCTCCCATAGTAACGGTGTGCTTTATAGTCTGTAAGAATAGTATAGTAAAGGATAATATTCTTGAGAAAATATAACAAAAGGTCCTTCCACACACTCATATAACACAACTGGAATACAACTGGAACCAGCATAAAAATATCGGTTCTGAGCCACCTACCCTATGCCACCTCTTAGGCACATAGCCTAACTGTGCCAAAGCTAGTTCACCCTCCTACATCCTGATTTCCCCTAAGAACGATGAAAAATCCTCCTTATTATTACTGCGGAGTCTGTACTTCCTGAAAATGCAGGGCCACCCAGACAGGGTGAATTGGGATGCAAGGAAAGTAGGAAGGTGCTTCATCTCACGTCTCCGAGAAGTGTGGAATGACTGTCAGGGTGCTGAGGCCCCTTCCATACAGCCAAATAAAATCCCACATTATCTGCTTTGAACTGAAATATAAGGCAGTGTGGACTCAGATAACCCAGTTCAAAGCAGATGTTGTGGGATTTTCTGCCTTGATATTCTGGGTTATATGACTGTGTGGGGCCCCTCTCACACATCTGAATAAAATCCCACATTTTCTGCTTTGAACTGGAATATATGGCAGTGTGGACGCAGATAACCCCATTCAAAGCAGATATTGTGGGATTTTCTGCCTTGATATTCTGGGTTATATCGTTGTGTGGAAGGGCCCTGAAATAGATGATTTACCCTGGGTTAAAACACATTAGCCTTTTTGTGTTGTTTGGATGCACCAGGCTAATATGTTTCCTATACCTGACTTTATGGCAGTGGAGATACAGCCAAAGTGTATTGTGACACTTTAAAAACTTCCCAGTTGAGACTGTTAAAGTGTCCATTTGTAGAAAATAAAACTTTGGGCCCTTCCACACAGCCATATAACCCAAAATATCAAAGCAGACAATCCACAATATCTGCTTTGAACTGGGTTACCTGAGTCCACACTGCCATATAATCCAGTTCAATGTGGATTTTATACAGCTGTGTAGAAGGGCCCTTTTTAGTATTTAATATGCCAGCAGTCCTGTGTGATTATTCCTCCTTTCCTCCGGCCAGATGTATTTTCTTTGTATTGATTTTGCACTGAGTATCATAATGTGCAGCAGCTTGAGTGTAACAATGCCGCAATGCCATGCTACACTACCTGTGTATTAATTACATGCATTTTGTTGTCAACCTACTCACTCATGAGTTCTTAAAGTAATTTACAGCAAGACCATTAAAAATAACGATTTTTTAAAACTTGCACAGACAAAATCCATAAATTCAGATATGCATTTGAACTGTCTACGATCAAAGAGCTACACTTTATTGACTAAGTATAAGAGATTAGCTGTGAAAGAATTAAGTGAATTTGCTTGAGACCATAGGGTTTTTTTTCTACAGGAAACTAAGGCCATTTCATACTGCACAAATGCAGTGTTATGCTTCGATTTTAACTGCCGGGGGATCCTTGGATTTGTAGTTTGGTAAATCACTAGAATTGCTTGGCTGAGAATTCTGAAGACCCCTCTCAATCTGCACATCCTAGGATGGCACAGAATGGAACCATGGCCTTCAAAATGGAATGTTGTTTTTTGTGTGACTTCAAGTTGTTTCCAATTTATGGCAACCTTAAGGCAAATCTATTACAGTATTTTCTTGGAAGGATTTAAGCTGAGGGGGTATGTCTCTTCCTTCCTTTGATGCTAAGAGAGTATGATATGTCCATGGACATCTAGTGGGTTTCCGTGTCTCAGCAAACCTCTATACCAGTGTTTCCCAACCGCTGTTCTGCGGCACACTAGTGTTCCGTGAGAGATCAGCTGGTGTGCCCCCCTTTCTTCCTAGTGTTCCCTGGGGTGCCTTCCCCTCGCATGGGAGACCCCCCTCCCTCCCCCCCCTTCGTTCTTCCTTCCTTCCTCCCTGCTTCCTTCTTTTATGCTGGCCTCTCCCTCCTGCCTGGCTCACCGACGTTGTTGACCAGGAGGACCCTTTCAGGGGGCGACCCCGTGCC
Organism: Anolis apletophallus; assembly: GCA_030556195.1. Classification (NCBI taxonomy): domain Eukaryota; kingdom Metazoa; phylum Chordata; class Lepidosauria; order Squamata; family Anolidae; genus Anolis; species Anolis apletophallus. The sequence continues at coordinate 50,027,560 of JARBWK010000008.1, forward strand.
TTCTTCCCCCTCGCCCTCCATCTGCCGGTGGGCTTCCCGGGAGGCGTGGAGCAGGCTTTGGGTGGCGTGGGGCTGGCCCAGGTCTGCGGGGAGGGTGCGCGGGCAGAGGGGCAAAGGAGGAAGAGGGAGGGGCCTGGGCCAAAAGGAGGCGGGGCCCAGGTGGAGGCCATGCCCCGAGTGACCAAGTGTGCCGCGGCTCAAAAAAGGTTGGGAAACACTTCTCTATATTATACTGGCTCTCAAAGTGGAATTACATAATTGTAATTGAATAATGTTAGAGAGCTTTAAGTTCATTGTAGCCTATCTTGATTAAGTGAAGAAAAGTATTATTGAATGCACATTTTAAGCCATATACCACATATTTCTTGTTTCTCTTGTTGGATGCATCTACACTGAGGAATGAATGCAGTTTGACACCACTTTAACTGCCATTGCACAATGTTATGGAATTTGGAGATTTTTAGTTGGGTGAGGAACCAGCATACTTAGCCAGAGAAGGCCAAAAGCCTTGTAAAACTACAATATCATTGTTCTATGGTGGTTAAAGAGGTGTCATATCGCATTAATTCTCCAGTGTGGGTCAGTGGTTCCCAACCTTTTTTTGACCAGGGACCACTTGACTGGGGATTACTTTGACCAGGGACCATTCTCCAACGCAAGTACCAAAAGGTTTGCAAATCCGTTTTTGGTCAACTTTAGATTCGGGTTGGTTATTTGGGGTGCTGATTTGGAAAACTGCATTGGATAGACCACATCAGCTCTAGTTTCTGATTTAGAACATATGCCATCCAATAGTCACCATCTGCTCACCCACAGAAAACCATACTTAATAAGCCTTGGCACTATAAGTGGGTTTTGTGAGTCCAGTCACTCTTGTTGTAATTTATTTATTTATTTATTTATTTATTTGTTCCTTCTTGTATTCCGCTCCTCCCAGCAGGCTCGGGGCAGTAATGGTGAGGCCGCAGACCATAATTTAGTTTTTGTGGACCACTGGCGGTCCACAGATCACAGGTTGGGAACTACTGATGTAGGTCTACCCATTGTCTTGACTAACAGTGCCTAGAACCAATAGAGCAGGAGATTTGATAAGCTTAGGAGGGGCTTCTCTTAAAACAAAACAAGGCAAAACATTGTTTATTTGAAATTGTAGCTGCTGAAAAAACGGAAATACATAACTGAACATATTAATTAAGGACAATAACAATGTTATTATTTTTTAATTTTTTAATTTTTAATTTTATTTAGATTTGTTGGTTGCCCCATCCCAAGGCTCGGGGCGACTTACAGCATTAGAAAACACAATACAAAATAACAACATAAAACAGGGGGAGTGGGGAGGGGTCTGAGGGGAGAGAAGACAAGTACAGTGGGCCGCTCAGGTCTCCAGGCGGATGGCCACTTCCTAGGTTACACCAGGCTGGAGAGACCAGCAGTCAGAAGCAGGCAGCTTGGGAGTTCCCAGGAGGAAACCCTGAAGCTGCTTGTCTGGGTGGGGGGGGAGGCAGCTCTCCCACCACTCAGCACCCCACAGAGAGGACTCCTGCCCGCCAGTCTTCCTCTTCTCCTGGGCCCAGGGCGAGCCCGAGGGGGCTCCCAACGACAACTCAGACCCCAAGGCACCTTGGCCTGGTAGCCCATCCGAGCCCCAGACCCGACAACTCCAGGACCCCTTCCGACCAGGTGACCGGCCAGGGGCCAACTGACGGCCAGGGCCCCACCATCGGGACAAGGCGCCGGCCTCCTCCAGTGCTCCGCCAAGGCGCCGGCTGACGTGTGGCGGCGTCTCCCTGCTCCACGGTGCCGCCCCCGCATTCCTCCGCGGCCACGCGGCTTCCGCCGACGGCCGCATCCGGCTCCTCGCTCTTCCGGAGGCGGGAACCTCCGGGGAATATGTTTCCGGCTTTTCTGTCCTCCAAGGGCGGGGACTTCCGGGACAGGTCACTTCCGACTTTCTTCTCCTCCTGGGAAGAAGAAGCCCAGTGTGGTTCAGCATTTCCAAGGTCGGCCGCCATCTTTGGCAGCCGACTCGCGCATGCATCCAGGCCATCAACTTGAGGTAGGTGGACAGGCAGCGGTTTGATGGTCTCCTCGAGCCCCTCGTCTGTAGACTGTCCCACAGCAGCCTCCCCACTCGGGATCTCCGTCGGATCTCCCACTGGTGTCGGCTCAAGGTCCAGCCCAGGCTCCAGGCGCTCCAGAGTCAGCTCCAGGTCCCCCACCGGGAAGTCCCAGGACCTATCCCAGTCAAGGTCCTGGGCCTCAGGGGAAATGCAGCGGGAACCGTCCACGGCCACGGGACCTGGCTCCAGCACTGGGTCCCGAGCCGCGAGAATGCCCGAGCTCCGCAAAAGCTCACCAAACTCCTCAAAGCGGTCTATCAGGTTCCAGTATTCGCCCAGCAACTCATCAATCAACGGGGGGTCGGGACGGCTGGCAGACATCCCGCAATTACCCCTGGAGCCTGGTGACGAGGGCCTCCAGCTCTCCAGCTCTTTGGGGCCTCTGCTGGGTGCAGTCTCGGTCTCAGTCTCGGTCGAGTTAGGCCCTTCCCTGGGAACCGGTCTCGGTGGGCACCAGTATGTAGGCCGAGGCGGCCATCACCGGGCGGATGACCCATCGGTTTGGGTGTTCTTCCTCCATGTCCTCCTCGATGGGCCCTCTTCTGAACGGCAGGGTGGATCGTCTACTGAGGCTCTGGCGTAGGGATGTCAGTTTACCGAGCCAAATCAGCCCATACGAGGTCTGCGGATCACCTAAGACCACTTCGTGTGGTCTGGGATCGAACCCAGACACTCCAGGGATTGATCGGCGGTGTTGGTAGGTCCAGGCAACGGTTGAGGCATCAAGATCAGGCAGGCAAGACCGGAGCTCACCCATAGGGAGCTCAACAGCCGCCGCCATCTTGAATCTTTCTGTTTTAATTGTTTCAAAACTGGATCCTAGAGAACGCTTTTATCTTTGTCTTGTTTTCATTTGTTCGTTGCCTCGGGAGCTCTTGTGGGCTAGGAGACAATACAGAAATACTGTAAACAAACAATCAGACAAACAATACATACAGAGCACAGCTCAATGGACAAAATGTAAAGGGTAACAAAATCAGCAGAGGCACCTCAACTGCGTATGTGGCTTTGTTGTCCCAAAATGGAAGAATTTTGGCAAAATGTCATAAATTGAGCCAAATAACACATCAAATTATTTATTATTCAAGAACATAATCTCTGAGGGTCAAAATGAAAAGGAACACAAATACTAGCAACAAAAAGACCTAATTGCAGTTCTTTTAGAGACTAATAGACTGGAAAAAAGAAAACCCAGAGACTGGATGAGCAGAGTTTGGAATCTTGCCCTGCTAGGGAAGCTTACTTTTCAATTCCGAAAAAGCAGATGGAAACAGAAAGGAAGACAAATCTGAGACAATTTGATTATCGTTTTTTCATTCCCTTGCAAAGACTCATCTATTACCCATCATTTTCACAACTCAAATATTGGAAATACCTATTTTAACCATTATAGAAGGAAAAGTTAAACTTTCACTTGATACAATGGTTGGTAGTGCTCTGTGCCTTTGAAATCTGAATGTATGGAATTTAGTTTCTGTGCAATTGAAAAGGGATGGCATAAAAAAGGGATGGTGAATTGATGTTTCTTAATTCTTTCAGTGGGACTCACACCATCTGAAGGAGCATTAGCATGCCACCCACCCATTGCTCCACATCACTGAACCAAAACAATCCGAGGAATATAACAAAACCCATCTCATGTGTTTTCCCCTTCTTTCTCTTATTGCCCCCCCATCGGGAGCTCTGAAAATAATTTCTCCATATCTCCTTTATGCCCCTCTTGAAGTCCAGAACACCTGGAGGGGTGATGATTGCCTATGTTACACACAACAGGGGATGTGCTGTAATCTGACCAACACAATAAAGCAGAACAAGAGAATTATATGTAACGCCACTGGTGTGAAAATAATGTCAATAATTAGTGTCCTTAAATATAGACCTTTTACAACACAGTCCTATATACGGTCGCAAGTGAGCCCCAGGATGGGTAGGTAGAGTAACTCACAGAAATCCGCCCCTTCACGTCAAGTCTTGCTATTCGATTGTATGTAAAGGAAAGTTCCAAAGTCTCTGACACTCGTAGTTACTCCAAATTAATTCAGAAAGCAATGGTGTTCTACACAGTGAATATTTCAATCCAATTCCAGAAAGGACATGGTACAGATCTCAAAAAACAGACCCACTCCACAAATGCGGATCTTATTCCTATTTAATCTGGGTTATATACTGTATCACAATCATTGTGGATCCATGGGTAAATCCGTTCATTCACGCCTACGCCTTACTGTTAGACTGTTTATAAAGGAACTTTCCTTAACATACAATCGAATAGCAAGACTTCGGCGTGAAGGGACGGATTACTGTGAGTTACTCTATCTACCCATCCTGGGACTCACTTGCGACCTTATATAGGACTGTGTTGTAAAAGGTCTATATTTAAGGACACTAATTATTGACACTATTTTCACACCAGTGGCGTTACATATAATTATCTTGTGATGTTTTCCTATGCCTTGGCTAGACTAAGCTGCATGGAAATGAGGGAGGAATTAGTGGTAGTGAGTAGAAAACTAGAATTTTCGCACACAAACTTCATTAGCAACTTTTTGCTTGCTGTAGAAACCTAGGCAATAAATGTATTTTCAATAACTTCTCTTGTGAGTGAACTATATTACTGATGAGATTCTGCAGTGACTGACAATATCAATAAACTACTCCAAAATTGGGGCATCAAAGCCACCCATAAAATATCACACCAAGCAAGTTTTTGGTATAGAAAAGCATTCCAAAATGGAGGCATCCCAGCCAAGACAGCCTTCTCTCTTGCTGCCTCCTAACTTGACTTTAACTTTCAGGTAGGTCCATGCAGAAGAATGTGGTACTAGAATTCCACCATTTAATAAATAAAGCAATATTTGTAGGCTTAGATCTTTGACCTTATCCAGGGCCTGCAAATGCCATGTACTCCTTGTGGATTACTGCACAAAAAGCATTCTGTATATACGCAGTATATTTCACAAGCCAAATATATGAGGGACAATACGCGCTTGGATCAACAACCTTTGCAGCCTCTCTCCCCAGAATTGAAGGACAGGCTGGACACACATTTGCATTCTTTGATGTCATTTAGATGCTCCTGTTTATATAGGTACATGAAAATCTTTAACCTTACTCTGCTAAGTAAATAGTTCCAAAGTGTGTTCAGCAATTTCTGCATTGATTAACATTTAAGGACCCCATCCTATTTTTATTTTTAATTTGTTTTGTGGTAATTGGCTCAAAGAGCCATATGTTGTAGAGGGTTTGAGGTAGAAGAAATTGAAAAAGAAAAATGGTGCTGATTCCAAGGCAATAAAACTACATATCTTTTATAGCAGACATGTGATACAAATGTATTTGTGTAAGAGTTTGTAATAATAATAATAATAATAATAATAATAATAATATTCCGCCCTATCTCCCCGAGGGGACTCAGGACGGATTCCAACAAACAAAAAAGGCAAACATTCAATGCCTCAGTGCAACAACAGATACAAACATAATAGCCCAGTTGTTGTCATAACCCCACTTATGACAACAACTTACAAACATGGCCCAGCACATAACAATAGTGAAACCGGGAATGTGGCACAGCTGGCTAAGTGTCAGTTGCATAAGATCTCTCTGATCAGTAGGTCATGAGTTCAAGGCCTGCCTGGGTCGAGGTGGGTGCTCGACCTTTAAGTGTAGCCTGCTGTCGACCTTTGCAGCCCGAAAGACAGTTGCATCTGTCAAGTAGGAGATAAAGATACCACATTAAGTGGGGAGGCAAATTTTGACTGAATTATGAGACCATTAAAGAACTCCAGGAATGCTGAGGAATGCGAAAGGAACAACAAGGGATGCTGGGAACGCTGAGGTATGAGGAGTGTGTCAGCTCCCCCTGGTGGCCAGAGTTTGCCTCTGTTCGTCTATATGTGTGTATGTGGAAACGGCAGGGATTGTCTGCTAAGTATGTGTACCTGTAATCCGCTCTGAGTACCCTTCAGGGTGAGAAGAGTGGAATATAAATAAACAAACAAACAAACAAACAAATAAATAAATCCTCTCTGATCTTGGAAGCATAGCAGCAACAGGGTTGGTTAGTACTTGGAAGGGAGACCTCCATGGAATGCAAGGTGCGGTAGGCTATATTTCAGAGGAAAATCATGATACAACACCCCAGATGTTCTCTTGCCTCAGAAAATCCTATGAAATTCATGAGGTTGCCATAAATTGACTGGCAGTTTGAAGGCACAAACACTGTATTCGGAATCAAGCCCTCTAATTAGTCTTTGATTCCTGCCACTGAACATTGCTAGTCATTTAGAAATCCTGACCAGTTCAAATAATGACATTTAGATAGAGATTCATCACCTTTCAGTAGAGGTAAGTGCTACTTTTAGGTCCTGATATTTCGTTAGCTGTCAGTTGAGCTCTTTTGTGCCCGTGGACAATGTAGAACTGTGAATCTGAATTGTCAAAAAAGACATAACACTTGCAAACCCCTACACACTGGAAGGGTATCTTTTCTCTCTTTCACTTTGTTGTCACTTTTGTCTGTCCCCCCTATTCTTTTTCAAATAAAAATAATTTGCCGCCTTGGGGTCATAACTTTCCGAAAGAATGTAAGTGTGAAAAATGTTACCTTGATTGTGGAGGCCTATTGTGATTTTGTAAATAGCACCTCCAAAGTGTCCTCTGTCAATCAGTTATTAATTTAATAGACAAATGCAGAGCTGGAAAAAAAATTCCCAGGAAAGGGAAACTGTGGCTTCCAAAATCCACATTATATGGCAGTGTAGAAGGGGCCTTACATTCTCTTCGCCTGGGACTGTTGTGTGTTTGTTACGTTCAACACACAGATGGCAAATTGGTTATTCCTGGTGTCAAGCAGCAATTAATGATGCATGCAAAATACATAATTAGTTTAGGGTATTCAGACTTATTTGAGAACAAGTCCCATTGAACTCAGTGGATCTTATTGCCAAGAAGACTTGAAAAGAATTATACTGTTATTATAACATTTATTTTCTGTTGTTCTTCAGTGAGATCAAACTGGCACACATAGTTCTCATCTCATAACAAACCTCTAGTGTAGGCCAGGCGAAGAGAATATAAGGCCCCTTCTACACTGCCATATAATCCAGATTATCAAAGCAGATAATCCACAATATTTTATTTGAACTGGATTATCTGAGTCTACACTGCCATATAATCCAGTTCAGAGCAGAAAATATGGATTTTATATGGCAATGTAGAAAGGGCCTCACTGGCACAAGAACACTTTATTTATTTCATGACACTGTGGATTTAAACCTGATCCCTCAGATCAGATTTTGGTTCGGGGGGCTGAGTTTTCGGGGGGCTGAGACTGGGTGGAAGAGGGTTTACCCTAGCAAACCTTTTGTATTGTTATCCCAATAACCCCATGAAGGTGGGATATAATGAGCATGGTGATCAGATCATGATATGAATAAACATAACAGTTTAAATAATTTACCAGTAAGGCCTCTCGCGGACCACCCTGAGGGGGGCTGAAGCCCCCTTAGCCCCCCCTGGCTACATGCCTGCCTCAGATCATTTACACTGAATTATGATCAATTATCATAATTCGACACCTCTTTCATGACTCCATCCTAGGGAATCCTGAAATGTGTATCTTACTGTGGAACCGGAGCTCTATGGCAGAGAAGTATATACAGTGTTCCTTCACTACTTCGCTGTTCACTTATTGTGGACTCGCTGTTTCGCGGATTTCAAGAAAATATTAAGTTAAAATATATATCATGGTATTTTTTGCTGTTTTGTGGGGTTTTGCCGCTGCTGCTCTCCAAGGCGTTTCCCCTGCTCAGTTCTCCCTCCCTCCAGCCTTGAAGGGCCTTTCCTTCCTTCCTTCCTTTCCTTCACTTTATTTTAAGTTTATAAAGACTTAAAATAGTGTATAACTACTAAAATAATGTATAAATATTAAAATAAATAGAGCCTCCCTACATCGCGGTTTGTCATTTATTGCGGGAGGTCCTGGAACCTAACCCCAGCAATAAGTGAGGGAACACTGTATGTCACAAGACTACAAAACCCAGAATTTAATGACATTAAAACAGTGTGATGTCAAACTGCTGTGATTTTGTAGCGCGGATACAGCTCCAGTCCAACATTCAAACCACTATTGTATATTAGCTATCAGTGATTAGTCGGGTCGAACACAAAAGTGACAGATGTTATGCTACAAGAGTTCTTAATTCTGAGAAACAGTTTATGTGGACATATTAGGGGTGCTAGCTGACTTAGTAAAGTCAGAATTTGTTTAGGAAATAAAACACATGATTGTAAATCATGCCATTGGAACAATTATTAAAGCAGACGTAATTCTTTTTGAAAGCTTCTATTTAGACATCATCATAAATTAAAGTCCTCTAAAAACTGAATTGGACCATGCGAGTAAAACGATCTGCTAGACAAAGAGGTCTGATGCTGAAGACAAACTTCTCCTTTCATCTACTGCCCCATTTAAGCACAAGTAGTTGCCTTTACTCTAATTTGCTCCTATTTACCTTATTGGGATTAAAATCAGATGAAGTCTACAGGTAGTCCCCAAGTGACGAACACAATAGGTTCTGTAGGTTTGTTCTTAAGTTGAATTTGTTTGCAAGTTGGAAGAGGAACATTTTGAAATGTAACTGCAACCAAATGTATATGTATATTTATTTATTTATTTATTGGGCTTCTATGCCGCCACTCCCGGGAGGCTCGGGGCGGCTCACAAGTGCCGAATAAACAGCATATAACATTATAACGTTAAAAACATAGCATGGTAACACAATAAAATACAACAAGGATGTAACACAGCACAGCAGGTAACAGTTACATACAAGGCGGGCTGCACAAGGTAGACCTACAGGTCGAAGGCTTGTTGAAATAAATAGGTATTGCAAGCCCGCCTAAAAGGGAGAAGGTCCTGGATGGCGCGCGTTTCCACAGGAAGGACATTCCATAACGTGGATGCAATCACTGAGAATGCCCTTCTCCGGGTTGCTGTCAACTTAGCGGACTTTGCAGAGGGGACGTCCAGGAGATTGGTACCTTCCGATCGTAGTGGTATATGTATATATATATACACACACACATACAACAAACACCATTAAGGTGTTAACCATTCCCAATGCTATCAAAAGCTCTCTCTCTATATATATATACACACACACAAACATCACAGTGGTATTAACCCTTCCCTATGCTATCCAAAGCTTTGGAAAGCATAGGGAAAGGTTAACACCTCTGTGGTGTTTGTTTTGCTCTCCTTGTCCCTGTTCAGAAGATTTCACCTCACCTTCTGTTTATGTTAGAATTGGATTTTGGAAAACGTTGTCTTGTTGTGAAAACAAGGACTACTGAAAATACTGAGACCCTTTTCTCCCATGATAACCCTTTCAAGAGTCAACTTCCCATCCTAGAGGTATATCTCTCTTACTTCCTGTTGTCTCACTCCCATTCTTAATGATGAGTCATTTGTAAGTTGGATGCTTGTATCTCGGGGACTGCTTGCATTTGGCCTAGTTTGACTGTAAAAATATCTGCTAGAGATCTGAGATTGCTATTCCATTCCACATACAAACCTAAACTTGACAAAAGAGTGTGCAATCTATGACCTTTCTGGTGATGTTGTGCTATCTCTTCCATCACCCCTGACCAGAATCCATCCTGGCTGGGCTGACGGGATTTGGGCTCTGTAGTATCTTTTTGCTGGATGAAAACAATTAAAAACCTGTCTCTGAAATACACTTCAGTCACAGCCTAATAGAAAATTATCCAACTGGCTTCTTTATTACTGCATCAAATTGTCTATGCTGAAATGAGCAAGATAAGGAAACCTTAAAGACAAGTCTTTGCTTGCATGGTTAGATGTGATTAGTGTCAACCTTGTAGCTGGGTGTCTTTGAAGAAAGCAACCCATAGAATAGATAAAAGGTTTTTCTTGCCAACAGAATGACAGCTAGTAGGATGCCATTCTAGCCTCTTTCAGATGAATGTTTCAAAATCTAGGGACAACCAACATTAAGGCTCAGTTGCCCCACTGGCTCCTAGGATTGTGTGGTGCTCGGAGCAAGGGAAACTCTCCCGATGCTGTTGTTGTCTTGGATATATAGAGTCAGCCCTTGACCTTTGCAGGTTTGAATATTTGAAAAATTTGATTAATGTGTTCTCTCTGGAAATCTCTATGTCCTCCAGTGTGATTCAGTGTCAGCTCAATCAGGAGTTGGCCACTAGTCATGCTTGCGAACCTAGAGATTCCTTGTAGAAGGTATTTCTTTAGGAATCTCTAGGCCCTTCTGTGTAATTCTCTGGTCGGCTTCTGACCACAGAGTTGCCCTGGAGGATCTAGAGATATGTTCTCACAATTTAAAAAAAATAGGTGTTTTTTATTTGTGTTTTTAAATTTGTTTTCTGGGGCTTGCATCATGCTCACTGGTCAGCAACTCCAGGGCACAGTTGTTTTGTGCTCTTAGGTAAAGGTAAAGGTTTTCCGTTGACATTAAGTAGAGTTGTGTCTTACTCTGGAGGGGGGGGGGGGTCATCTCCATTTCTAAGCTGAAGAGCCAGCATTGTCCATAGACGCTTGCAAGGTCATGTGGCCGGTATGACTGCATGGAGCACTGTTACCTTCCTGCTGAAACAGTACCTATTGACCTACTCGGATTTGCATGCTTTCAAACTGCTAGGTTATTGGAAGCTGGGGCTAACAGCGGGAGCTCACCCCGCTCCCCGGATTCGAAGTGCCAACCTTTCGATCAGCGAGTTCAGCAGCTCAGGGCCACTGGGATCTCCTAACTTCCTGCAAATTGAGGGACTACTGTTAGTCTTGCCAGTTCAGTGATTCAGGTCATAGTAGTTCAAATTTGTTCCTTGAGCCAAATAGATGCTTTGCTGGTATCACTGGCTGTTCATTTCTAAGTCTATGTCCAAACCACTGCAGGACTTCTGGATACCTTCCATAATCTTTCATCAGCATTGACAGCCATGCTCATTGCACTAAATGAAATAAACAGCAACAGCTCTTCAACAGACAACTATCGCATTGGCTGTTTCCAGTTCCTGGCAAGGATTCTATTACTGAAGGCAACAGGTTTCCTAGTTCTAGAAATTATATGTGATTCTACATGTAAGAATCGCAACTCAGTGGATCTTATTCCCAAATGCCCATCAAAACTTTATTTCTCAAAATAAAATACTAAGTTAGAGGATGCTTTGAAGAGGGCTTTATTTTTGCCTACATGGCAAAGAGTTGGATTAGGTGACATTTGTAGTCCTTTCCAGGTCTATGATACTATGACACTTTCATTACAACTGTGATAAGAGAAGAAAAGGTTAATCCTTCTCTTTGCCAGTACAGGCAGTCCCCGAGTTACAAACATCCAACTTACAAATGCCTCGTAGTTAAGAATGGAATGAGACATTAGGAAATGAGAGCATTATATCCCTAGGAAGGGAAATGTATTCCTGAAAGAGTTATCATGGGGAAAAGGAGTATCAACTGAAGATTTATCATCAATCCTTGTTTTCACAACAAGCCAATTTTTTTATGAAATCCAATTCTCACATGAACAGAGACTGAGGTGAAATCCTCTGAACAGACAGCAAAACAAACACCACAGGGATTTTAACCCTTACCTATGCAATCCAAACGAATATATATCTATACCAGGGGTGCTCACAATATTTCAGCATGCAAGCTACTCTTAAAGCAACCAAGTCCAAAAGATCTACCTGCCCCCGCCACCGTGCGCTCCCACGCGCTCCCGCCACCGTGCGTGCTCCTGCTGCTGTTTTCCGCCCGTGCAGCGCTTCTTCCGCCTGCAGGGCATTGCAGGAAGGAGAAAGCACGAGGCGGGGCATCCAGAGGGAGTGCTCCGCCCTGTCTGTCTCGCCGGCAACGGAGGCTGCACAGCTGCTTCTGGACGAGAGAGAGGCAGGGCGCTCCCTCCAGAGGCTCCGCCTCATGCTTCCTTCTTCCTGCAATGCCCCGCAGGCGAAAGAAGCACCGTGAGAGTGGAAGCCAGCAGCAGGAGGCGCATGCGGCGCAGGGTGTCTTGGCGCATTGCAGGAGCGCCCCATCCGGCTGGTGAGGCCCGAAGATCACCTGGAAGAGGGCCAAAGATCTACTAGTAGCTCCTGAGCTACCTAATGAGCACCCCTGATCTATACATTAAAGCAGCGGTTCTCAACTTGAGGGTCGTGACCCCCATGGGGGTCGTTTGGTCATTTTGGAGGGGTTGCAAGGCCGTCTCCTTTGCCCCCGCCCCCTTTGTCTCCCTTGCCTGGCTCTTGCCATGGGGTCGCAAGCCAGGCGAGGAACGCTCCACAGAAAAACACATCCTGCATATCAGATATTTACATTACGATTCATAACAGTAGCAAAATTACAGTTATTAAGGAGCAACGAAAATAATTTTATGGTTGGGGTTCACCACAACATGAGGAACCATATTTAGGGGTCACGATGTTAGAAAGGTGGGGAACCACTGCATTAAAGGTTAAGGTAAAGGTTTCCCTTGACATTAAGTCTTGTCATGTCTGATTCTGGGGGGTGGTACTCTTCTCTATTTCTAAGCTGAGGAGCTGGGCGTTGTCCGTTGACACCTCCAAGGTCATGTGGTCAGCATGACTGCATAGAGCACCATTACCTTCCCGCAGACAGGTACTTATGAATCTATTCACATTTGCATGTTTTCAAATTGCTAGGTTGGCAGAAGCTAGGCGTAACAGTGGGAGCTCACCCTGCTCCCTGGATTCGAACCTGCTGCAGTACAGGCAGTCCTCGAGTTACAAACATCCAACTTACAAATGACTTGTAGTTAAGAACGGAAGGGAGACAATAGGAAATGAGAGTGTTAGTTACACTTAAAAATAACTTGTTCCAACTTACATACAATTTCAACTTAAGAACAAACCTAGAGAACCCATCTTGTTTGTAATTTGGGACTGACTGTACTGGAATCATATTCATGGTAATGCCATGTCTCATTTGGTTCCCTGTAGCTACTATGACTGCAAATTATTTCCATGCAAAGCAAAAAAAATCACTCTTGAATCTGTTTCTTAGATTGTGTCAGTGCTAATAATAAAATAAATTTCTAATATACTTCAAATTGTTTCATATTTCTTTATATAGACAGCTGCTGCCAGTTTTTTGACTGGTAAATGTCAAGGTAAATGTTTCCCTTCCTCTGCTACTTACCTAACTAGCAAATCACGAGATAAATTCCCCTTCTCTGTTTCTCTCCATTTTGTATTTCTAGGAATTCATCCATTTCTGATCTGTGCCATTTTAGTCTATTTCTGTTCATAAACCTGTCCTGCCTCATTTCTGCATCAAGGACACATGTATGAAAAATCATTACAAACTGTATGCTCTCATTTTAGATGGTTAAATTGTAAAATATGGATATAATACACATTTTATTGACACATATACATTTTGGCACATTTTAAAGTAGAGATATAGATCACAGCATTTAGAGACATCCACAAGGGGGAGGATTATTACATTCTGAGCTGCACATTAGTTTAAGGAGGGCAAAATGTCTCATTTCGCAGAGCAATTGAAATTGCCAGGCTTGAGTTTCTTACTCATCCATTTCTTTTCCCGCCACACACCATTTCTGCTTGTGTTTCCCACCTACCCTTTTCTCCCTGCCTGCATGATAGGATATGAATTTTGCGCACAGAACAATTTAAGCTCAGGGTATAAAAATGGCTTTGTACACCAATCGGTTCGCAATTGGCTGGAAAAGGCAACAGAGAACATTTGGGGGTTGCAGCATAACGTCATCGACAGCTCCATTTGTTAAAGCCATGGAAAGAACACCTTCAAAGCCAGGAAAGGTTAGGAAATAGAATGGGAGGGGGAACACACCAGCAAATATATCACAATGCCATCCTATTTTTGGAATCGAGAGGGCAGTTCTTGAAGGACACAGATTGAGAAAAGATGTCAGTGGGCTGGGCCGTCTTGCACAGAAAAGTTTAACTCAAATGCTTGAGGAGGTGGAGTGACTTCTTACTGACATTCCAGCAGGTTAACTCATGCCGACATTGCCACAATTTATGAAATAATTGAATAGTGGTATCAAATAGAACACAAATAAAACCTTTCTTGTCCAAAGGAAAACTGACCGGTAGAATTCCTGGCCATGAAGTCAAGGTCACACTTTTTTCTTGTTACTTCTGGCACAAGGACCTTTTGGGCGGGTTGGGGGCCTACATTGTAGAGTTAATGCAGTTTGATACTACTTTTACTGCTGTGGATCAATACTTTGGAATTAAGGGGGTTGTAAGGAGCCCCCTGGTGGTGCAGTGGGTTAAACCACTGAGCTACTGAACTTGCTGACTGAAAGGTCACCGGTTCAAAACCCCAGGGCCTGGGTGAGCTCCCACTGTTAGCCCCAGCTTCTGCCAACCTAGCAGTTTGAATATGTTAATAACAACAACAACAATAATGACTTTATTTATACCCCGCCACCATCTCCCCAAAGGCGACTCGGGATGGCTTACATGAGGCCAAACCCAATAGTGCATTACAACAGAATAAAACCAGAAGCCCAAAACAAACATCACAATAAAATAAATAGAACATAAGAAAACAATAAAAACAATGCAAAATAATACAATGATAAATCAATCACAATCACAATGAGCGGGCCACAAGTACAAGATAAAATGATAAAAATTTAGGATGAGATAGAAATGAAACAGAAGTATTTGTAAGGGAGAAACTCATAGGAAATGGAGTAGTGGAGACAGGCCTTCAACCAGGCAGGGGAAAGTGCAGTATGGGGACAAACATTATGGGGGGAACGACAAAAGGAGATGTAAGGTCACTCTCCAAAGGTGCAATGGAAAAGCCAAGTTTTGAGATCCTTCTTGAAGGATGCAAGAGTGGGGGGCTTGCCTAATCTCACCAGGCAATGAGTTCCAGAGTAGATCCATAGGAACCGCTCCGGCAGGAATGTAATGGTGCTCCATGCAGTCATGCTGGCCAGATAACCTTGGAGGTGTCTACAGACAACGCCGGCTCTTCGGCTTAGAAATGGAGATAAGCACCAACCCCCAGAGTCGGACATGACTGGACTTAACGTCAGGGGAAAACTTTTACCTTTTTAAGGAGCCCCTGGTGGCGCAATGGGTTAAACCCTTGTGCCAGTCAGACTGCTGACCGGGGAGCAGGGTGAGCTCCTGTCTTTCAGCTCCAGTTTCTCATGCAGGGATGTGAGAGAAGCTCTGACAGGATGGTAAAACATCCGGGCACCCCCTGTATAGGTATAGATGCATCATTGGTGGCTGCTCCTACGTTCTGAAATGGTTAGGTAACTGTTTCAAAATTGTCACTGTTTTGAAAGTGATCTCAGAATCCTTGAGAAAAGGACAACCTCACTACACTCAAACCATGCCCACTAATGGCTCATTAATGGAAGAAACGTGTTAAGGCAGTCTTGTCATATCTGAGGGCCTTCCCACTATGGGAAATCCACACCCCAAACTGTTACAGATTTGTAACAGGAAAAGCTAGTCATTAATCGATTGTTTCCATACCAAATTCTCCCAACATTTAGAATACTCTAGCCATGCAACAATTCCTGGACAGCAATGATGTTGTGCGATACAACCATGGCAGGAATAATGCATCACTATAGTGCTATAACATATGTGATCATGCCCTTAGTCATAATTTTGACAGTATTGCTATGGTTGTAATTTGTTCCAATCTACTTTCCCGATGCATCAACTGCATGAGGCGAAGAAGGGCTATTCTGCCAATGATGAGAGTATGGTTGAATGAGGTTTGTATCAGGTTTGGGAAGGAAAGTTGGGCCAGGAGAAGTTAATTAAACTCCGACAAGACCTTTTAATTGTATTGCTTTTACAATTAAAATGGCTTTCGCTGCCTTTTTATGTTTCTAAAGTTACTGATGGTTTAATTAACCAACATCAAAATATACCTTAGCTATAAAATGTCTTCCTTCATAAGCCACCTTGAGTATCAGGTTTGGGAGGAAAGGTAGGATATAAATAAATATAAAGCTGCTGCAATTACTACAATTAATAATAGTAATGGGAATACTATAATATAGGGATGCTTCACAAATTGCCAGTGAGGACGGAATTCCAGAGAATGAGCAAAAAGGACCCCGAATGTAGCAGGCCTTGTTTCGAAGTGCAGCGAAATAAATGGCCATCTGAAGAAGCTGTGCCCTTGTCACTTGTTCTTTGTATGTACCCCAGCTTGGCTAGGATGTATGGTAACCCTAAAACAAACCGATCATGGGGATTTTTTGCCAAGGATTTTTTTTTGCCATTGCCCTCCTCTGAGACTGAGAAGGTGTAAGTTGCCCAAGGCCACCCAGGGGTTTCTATAGCCAGATGGATCTCCCAGAATTGCAGACTAACATTCACACTGTTACACTACTCTAGATATAATATACTTTATTTATATACTTTATTTATCTTCTGTTCTATCTCTGTAAGGGAACTTAGAGTGGATTATAGAATATATATATATGGCAATAATTAAATGCCATTATACAATTAACAACAAAGACAGACTGTACATAGACCGGGTTGTGGCGCAGCAAGGACTGGGTTGTGGCATAGCTGGTTGGGAGTCAGCTGCATTAAAATCACTACTGACCGAAGGTCATGAGTTCAAAGTCAGCCCGGGTCGGAGTAAGCTTCCGACCATTAGTCTAGCTTGCTGTTGACCGTTGCAGCCTGAAAGACAGTTGCATCTGTCAAGTAGGAAATACAGGTACCGCTTATGTGGGGAGGCTAATTTAACTAATTTACGACACCTTAAAACTCTCCAGCAGTATGCAAAAGAACGAAGTACTCCATCGGTGTCACAAGTGGACAGTGAAGCAACAGCTCCCCCAGTGGCCAGAATGCAAACATACCCTCATGAAGCTGGAAAGTTAAATAGCCTCTGTGTGTCTGTCTAAGTATATATGCTGTGTGTCTATGGCATTGACTGTTTGCCATGTATACAGTATGTGCATGTGATCTGCCCTGTGTCCCCTGTGAGGTGAGAAGGGCGGAATATAAATACCGTACATAGATAAATAAATAAATAGACAGAGACAAAGGCTTCTCTGTTTCCATCTCAGGCATCTGCAGGCTTTGCTCGACTCCAGCCATGTGGAGGTGCTCTTGTTCCATTTTCCATGCTGAGAATGTATTTATTTAATAAGTCACCCTTTTCTACCCCTGAAGGGGGATTCAGGGCGGCTAACAGAAGGCAACAATTCAATGCCGCATACAAAGGAACAAAACATTAACATATCAAAATACAACAAAACAGATTAAAACAATTACATATCAGATACTCCATAATCCCCCTTCCATATTCATAGGTTGTTTAAGCCAATCCGTCGTCCGCCAGCATAACCCTACCCTACTCAAATTGTCCATCCGCTGCTCCACATCAACCAAACGCCTGGTCCCACAGCCACGTCTTTAGCTTTTTTCTAAAGGAAAGGAGGGAAGAAGTTGACCGTATTTCACTGGGGAACGAGTTCCACAGCTGAGGGGCCACTACCGCTAAGGCCCTGTCCCTCGTCCCCACCAAACGTATTTGTTACGATGATGGGATCAAGAGCAGGGGCTCACCGGAAGATCATACATTTCGAGATGGTCCATAAGGGGAGATACGTTTGGACAAGTAAGCTGGGCCTGAAATGTAAAGGGCTTTAAAGGTCAAAAACAACACTTTGAATTGTGCTCGGAATTGGATAGGCAGCCAGTGGAGCTGACACAACAGAGGAGTGGTGTGCTCCCTGTATGCTGCTCCAGTTAGTAACCTGGCTGCCGACCGCTGGACTAGTTGAAGTTTCCGAACAGTCTTCAAAGGTAGTCCCACACAGAGTGTGTTGCAGTAATCTATTCGGGATGTAACCAGAGCATGGACGACCATGGCCAGATCAGACTTCCCAAGGTACGGGCGCAGCTGGTGCACAAGTTTTAACTGTGCAAAACCTCTCCTGGCCACTGCCGAAACCTGGGGTTCCAGGCTCAGCGATGAGTCCAGGATCACTCCCAGACTGCGAACCCACATCTTCAGGGGAATGTAACCCCATCCAACACAGGCTGTAACCCTATACCCTGTTTAGCCTTTTGACTGACCAGGAGGACCTCTGTTTTGTCTGGATTCAATTTCCATTTGCTAGCTCTCATCCAGTCCGACACAGCAACCAAGCACCGGTTCAAGGCCTGGACAGCCTCCTTGGTGACAGGTGGAAAGGAGTGACAGATTTGTCCAAATAGGGGAGATTGGAAACTGGCCGATAGTTCACTAATTGAGTGGGGTCCAGTGATGGTTTCTTCAACAGCGGTTCTTTAACAGCTTGTTTTAAGCTGGCTGGAATCTTGCCCTCCTGTAAGGAGGCATTAACCACCACCTTCACCCACTCTGCCAAACCCCCTCTGGCTTCCTTTACAAGCCAGGATGGGCAGGGGTCTAGGATGCATGTGGTAGGTCTCGCCTCTCCAAGGATCCTGTCCACATCCTCAAGCTGAACCAATTGAAATGAATCCATCAAAATCGGACAGACAGGTGCTTGTTTTACATCCTCAGAGACTGCTGTTAAAGTGGTATCGAAATCAGAATGGATCAGAGCGACTTTGTCCGCGAAGAACCAAGCAAATGCTTCACAGCGAGCTGCTGAGTTGTCAGGGATCACACACTGAGGTGGATTTAACAGCCCTCTGACAACAGGAAACAGCTCAGCTGGACGGTTCTTTGCGGATGCAACATTGGCCGCAATGAAAGATTTGTCTGTGGACGCCTTTGTTATCGAATTGCCGGCATGTCTGTATGGGCACCTTTTACCTCCCCACCAAAGCGGTACCTATTGATCTACTCACATTATTGTTTTTGAACTGTTAGATAGGCAGGAGATAGGGCTAAAGGTAGCTCACCCCACCCGCAAGATTTTCTGCAGCTGGTGGTTTAACCCACTGTTCTACTGCGGCCCCTATAAAACCATAGATGGGCTGTATAAAACCATTAAGTCCAGAGTCTAAAAGTTTCATTCAGTTTTAAATGTTTGATATAATGCTACATTTCCTCAGTGTAACTGCTGTACCTTGAAAATATAGGGGTTTGAGTGCATCTGGTTTCTGAGCTTCACTGCAGTTTTCTAAGAGTGAATTCTGGCACAAGTCCTTGAGTGTCTGGCTCAAATATTATATTATTATAGGTGGTATTAACTTGATGATACCTAAAGCAAAAGGGCATATACATACTATTCTTCTGGTGCAGAGATTAAATCTGTCTGCCAGTCTTGAAGTTAATCTCTGAATCAGAAGAGTGGTATGTAGAGTCTCATGGTACAGGTCGAAGGCCAAAGCCTTCCTGCCTTCGCTGGTGGGGCTGTCGCTTCCTTTCCCTCCGATCCTATTCAGCAGGATTCAGTCTCCGGATTTGTAATTTGTCACACCACTCTGTAGGATTACAATGAGGACTGAGCTCCTTTGGAATAATTGTGTTTCAAGATCAAAGTTGGAGTCGAAGGGGGACGAAGGGAGGGGCACTCCAGATACTTTCTGTCAGGTCCCAGATAGAATTTGAATCTCTTTGGTGCAAGTCAAGACATAATTTATTCTCCCTTTGAAGTCTACAACCGGTGTCTCAATGTGTGTGTGTGTATGTGTGTGTGTGTGATTGGCTTTCTGCCTTTTAAATACTGCCAGCCAACTATTTTTGAACTGGGATGGAATATATTTCAGACTTGGAGTGGGGGTAGACCGGGGAACCCAATGGCCCCTTCTCCCTTTTCATTCAGTGATCTGAACAAAGCAAAATCCAAACACCTCAGAAAGAGTGAGACTTTTATCAACCAACTGGAATGGACAAAATCCTGGAATGGTTCATTTGTGTTGACTTGTGACTCCAATCTTCCACAGCCCCTGAGCAAAGGGGTTATTTAGGGGCATGGGAGACTTGTTATTGTTTATTTGTTCAGTCGCTTCCGACTCTTTGTGACCTCATGGACCAGCCCATGCCAGAGCTCCTTGTCAGCCGTCACCACCTCCAGCTCCTTCAGAGTCAAGCCAGTCACTTCAAGGATACCATCCATCCATCTTGCCCTTGGTCGGCCCCTCTTCCTTTTTACTTCCATTTCCCCCAACATCATTGTCTTCTCTTCACGACCCAACTTCAAATCATGGCAGAGCCTCAACTACAAAATCTACTCCAATTTGGGCAGAGGGACCAAAACATTTAAAAAATGGCAGTCACACTAATAAAGGCTACACTTAGAACATCCACTCTATAAGAAAGTAAGCCATTTCATGATGATTTATATTTTGAAAGGGTTTGTGTGTGTGCGTGCCTGAGTATTGCTCTGAGTATTGATGCCCTTTAGATGATTATGCCATGAAAAGGACTAGGAGGAGGCCAAGGATGACAGAAAACAAAGAGAGAGGGAGACAAGCAAATAAGGGGGGGGGGGAGGGAAGTAAGGAACAATGTGTTTCAGATATTTACATGACACCTTCACTATTTGGAGCCATGGAGAAGAAGAACTAAAGAAGTTCCTGGACAAACTCAACAGCATCCACACAAACATTCAATTCACCATGGAAAAAGAAAATGAAAGAAAACCGCTATTTCTAGATGACCTAGTCCAGTGATTTTCAACCTTTTTTGAGTTGCGGCACATTTTTTACATTTACAAAACCCTGGGGCACACCACCAACCAAAATGACACAAAATGACACTGTCATTTTACTGTCACCCTCCCCCCTCATGACACTGCTGCTTCCGCCAAACCCCCTCTCACCCCCCCGGAAGGCCCACTCGCAGGGGGCCTGTCACTGTCCTGCGGGGGAGGGCTGTGCTGAGTGGCCGAAGCGCACTTGGGCTCAGCTGAGCAGGACAAATAGGAATTGAGCACACGGGGTGACTCTGAGCCTCGGAACAAACTGCGGCGGAGGCTCGCAGCCGTCGCCACCCCCAGCTGTCCTTCCCAAAGGGGTTCAGCCCCCCCAGGAGTGCCTCCCCCCCATGCATCCCTTTGGCTTCCCTGCCTTGGTGCCAGATCGGGAAGGAACCAAGCTGGGCTGTGGAGCTGCACATTCCGGCCTCTGCTCTGCAGTGAACCCATAGCCCAGCCAGGAGAGGCCAGGAGATGAGGGGTTGCTCCCCTTCCCTGGCGCAGAGGGGCTAGAGGGCAGAAAGCCTCGCCTCGAGCCTCCGGGAGTGGGGTCGGACGGGGGCAGCTCCTGTGGACTACTGCTCCCTCTCCTCCTCCTTGCTGCCGGAGGGGAGGAGAGCAGAAGAGCGCCCAGGAGCCAGGAAGCAGGAGGAGCCGCAGCCCGGCCAGGTAGCCCTTGGCGCGCAGATGCAAGGAAGGAAGGAAGGGAGAGAGAGAGGCGGGAGGGAGGAAAGTTCTGGACGCCGAGGGCTCTCCCTGACTGCAGCCAGGCTGGCTGGCATTGCTGCTTTGGCCAGGAAAGTTTCATTTCCGCTGCCTGAAGTTTCCTGCTAGGCTCTCTCCCCCCCCCTTCTCTCTCTCCACTGTAATTTCCCACGGCACACCTGATGATCTCTCACGGCACAATAGTGTTCCACGGCACACTGGTTGAAAATCACTGACCTAGTCATCTGCAAACCCAATCAACAATTGGGCCACACAGTTTACAAGCATGTGGACAATTTCAACTGAAAGGTGGAAACCATGAAAATGAACAAAATCTGGCTACCAGTATTTAAGAAAAAAAACCTCTAAAATTAGGACAGTACATAAAGAGCAACCCTAAAAATACAGGGGAATTCCAGAGAAGAATCAAACAAGGCCAGCTAACACCTCCCAACAAAGGATTTCCCCAGAAAGGAAGCAGCCTGGTTTTGAACCTGCACGGTCATTAAATGCTAATCAAGGTGGCCAATTGCAACATTCACATTTGCCTCGCAGACAAGAGTTCTTTCTCCCACCCTGGTCATTCCACACACATATAAACCCCACTTTCCTAGTTTCCAACAGACCTCACAACCTCTGAGGATGCCTACTATAGATGTAGGTGAAATGTCAGGAGAAAATGCTTCTGGAACATAGCCATACAGCCTCGAAAACTCACAGCAACCTAGTGATTCTGGCCATGAAGGTCTTCGACAACATGAAAAAAATAATACTTTAAAAATTTAAAAAACAGCGGTTTCTATAATACAGCAAACAATAAGTTCAGATTGTCTTTATTTGCTTTTCATTAGTATCAAGTCAAGACGGAATAGTATGGGATGGGTGTACTTTAAATACTCTCAAGCAACCGGAAACACTGATCTGGCATTTACCCAATGGTTGCCAGTTAACGGAGAGTCTACCGTAATCTCAAACACTTCTCAGAGAGACTCAACCCGCCACCAAAGTTGACCTTGGAAGCGTTGTGTAGTTTCGGGTGAGTTGCCTGCGTGTTCTCCAACCCACTTCTTCGCAGAGTCTGCGAGGGGATTCAGGCGTCTGGGGGCCGGAGGTGGCCCACCAAGCCCCCGCCTTCTCTCCCTCCTGTTTCCACGCCGGTGATGATGATGATGGTGATGATGATGCCAGGCGCGGGCGGGGCGCGCGCGAGGAAGGGGAGGGGGGAGGGAGGGGGCTGTGGGAGAGCGACCGGAGCGTGATGGCCCCGAGCCCCTCCCGCCTCCTGGGAAAGCCATAAAACACCTCGCCCAGGCGCCCGGCCCCGCACTGGAGTCGCCAGCCGAGTCGCAAGCCGGGATCGCCAAGGAGCAAGGAAGGAGTTCCAGCCGGGATCCGGAGTCCAGGGAGAAAGAAGGCAGAGGCGCAGCCAGGCACACACAAGGTGAGCGAGCAGCACCGGAGCGCGCCTGCCCCAGCTTTGCGCCGCTTTCCCGTTTGTTTCCCCTTCTCTTCTTTTTCTCTTTCCTTCTTTCTTTCCCTCCCATCCTTCCGCTTCTCTTCCTTTTCTCTTTGCTCCCCCTTATTCTTCTCCTTCCTTCGTTTTCCTCCTCCTCCTCCTTCCTTTCCCCCTTCTTTTCCTCTTTTCCTTCCATCCTGTCCCCCTCTTCCTTCCTCTCCTTCCTTCCTTCCTTCCTTCCTTCCTTCCTTCCTTCCTTCCTTCCTTCCTTCCTTCCTTCCTTCCTTCCTTCCTTCCTTCCTTCCTTCCTTCCCTCCTTCCTTCCTTCCTTCTCCTTCTGTTCTTTTCTCCTTTTAATCTCCTTCCTTTCCTTCTCCCTTTTTATCTCCTTCATATCCCTCCTTTTCTTTTCTTTTTTTCCATCCTTCCTTCCCTCCTTCCCCTTCTGTTCTCTTTTCCTCCTTTTTATCTCCTTCCAGTCCCTCCTTCTTTTCATCCACTCTTTCTTTTTCCTTCCCCTTCTGTTCTCTTTTTCTCCTTTCTATCTCCTTCAAGTCGTCTTTCTTTTCTTCCTCTCTTTCTTTTTCCCTCCTTCTTTCCTTCCCTTTCTGTTCTCTTTTCTTCCTTTTTTATCTCCTTCCTTCTCCTCCTCTCCTTTTTTCCATCTTCTCCCCTCCTTCCCTTTCTTTTTATTTCTTTCTTTGTTTCTTCTTCTGTTCTCTTTTCTTCCTTTTCCATCTCTTTCTCTTTTTAATTTTCTTCTCGTTCCCTCACCTGCCTTTTCTCCTCCTCCTCCTCTCCTCTTTCTTTTTCTTTCCATCCTTTTCTTCTCCTTCTTCTTTCTTCCCATCCTTCCCCATCTCTTTCCTTCCTTTATTTCCCAGCCCTTGATATGACATTGTTGTTTTTATATGCTGTTGGTTTTACTTTTTTGCATCATACTGTTTGTTTATTTTACGCGTTGTTTTTAGGCACTTTGTGTCATGTGTAAGCCGCCTGAGTCTCTTCAGGGAGATGGAGGCGGGGTACAAAAATAAATTTGTTGTTGGTGTTATTATTATTATTGCTCCATAACAAAACATTGCTACGAACCCCATTAATTCTTAAACCCCTCCCCCCAGCTTTCCCCTCTCACCTTCAGGAAAGGAAGAGCCACCTTCCCCCTGAAGTTTCCCTTTGTTGAGGCAACTGCACGTTAGCTGTCCAACCACTTTGCAAACCACGTAACTTTTAGGGAAGATGTGATCATGCAACCAGCCTCTCTCACACAGTGAGATTTTAAAATGAGATTTTAGGTGCACATTTTCAAATAGGCTCCGTTACTGACTTGCTCGAGAAAGACCTTGCTAAGCAACAACTGACAATCCAAAGGTACCAAAAAGAGAATATCGAGGAGATATTGAAACTGAAACTGGGGGAATATTGACAAATGCCAATCTGTTAGCAAAGTCAGATACAATAGTTTGTTTGCACAATACATACTTATATTAATGATCTGGTTTTCATTACATTTGTGGAAACAACCACCATTAAGACAAGATTGCGACTTCTGCAGAGCTAAAACTTTCCTGAAAGCAGGTTGCAAAAGTGTTGCTTTTCAACTTCAAGAATTTTAGCAAATCTGTGCATTAATTTAAAGATTCCATGATGTTTCTGCACAGACATTGTTACCCCCTGCATTTTGTTGTGGTGGTGTGCCTTCGAGCCATGTCCAACCTATGGCAACTGGGACCAGAGTAGTGTAGTAGTTTAGGTGTTGGATTATGGCTCTGGAGATTAGGGTTCAAATGCCCACTGAGCCATGAACCCCATGGAGTGACTTGGGGCAAGTCACACTCTTACAGCCTCAGAGGAAGGCAATAGCAAACCACTTCTGAACAAATCTTGCCAAGGATTGGAAATGACTTCATGGTTCGCAACAATTGCAATAACATGAATTGATCATGGGGTTTACTTGGCAATATTTGTTCAGTGGAGGGTCGGCATTGCCTTCCTTTTAGTCTGAGGCAGTGTAACTTGCATAAGTTCACCAGTGGATTTCCATGGCTAAATGGCAAGTGGAGCCCTCATCATCCTACATTCAAACCACTGTACCAAGCTGGTTTCATGTATATATTGTGCATTTTTTAATTTCACTCTTAATTCCACACTTCCATAACTATTAAATTGTGTATAGTATATTAAGATTCATAATTGCACACTATCAGTGCATCTCAGGAAGTGGATTGGGATCCTGAAAATCCATGTCAAAATAAATCAGAATGTATACCATTTTCTTTTCCCATCTTTCTTCCCCTTCTTTTATTCCACAAAATATACATGTTTACTAGGGTTTTACATTTCTTTATGGTACGTTATTATGGTCTGAGCCAGGTAGTACAGCCTCCAGGTGCCAGAGATGGAAAAAGATGGGAAGCCTTTACCTCTGTTTATGTACTGTCTTTGTTCATTGTATAATGGCACTGGATGTTTGCTGTATATGTGTACTGTAATCCACCCTGAGTCCCCTCAGGGAGATAGGGCAGAATATAAATAAAGTATATTATTATTATATTATTAGTAGAAATTATAATAAACTTCCATACCAAAAATATTTAAGAAGTACTCCCCACCCTCCAATGGAGAAAGCTAACTGAATCTATTTTTATGAGAGATTGTATGCAGGATTTTTCTGTTTCACTAAAATATTTGCTGCTCTTTACTGACTTAGTTTCGGGGACAGGATTCCACAACTTGGACAGTTCATTTAAAGCTCAAATTAAAACCTCAAGAAATCAATTACTCCACTGACATTATTTTTAATTTGAAAGAGCTGTCCTGAAAGTAAAGGACTGGTAGTCATGGTTTTGCTGCCTCTCTATGCTTTCAAGACTTTGCTGCCATAAGGCTTCCTCTTGACATTAAGTCTAGTCTAGTCTGACTCAGAGGTGGTGCTCATTTCCATTTCTAAGCCGAAGAGTTGGCATTATCCATAGACACCTCCTAAGTCATGTGGCCGGCATGACTGGATGGAGTGCTGTTACCTTTCCGCCAAAGTGGTACCTAATGATCTACTCACATTTGCATGTTCTCAAACTGCTAGTTTGGCAGAAGCTGGGGCTAATGATGGGAGCTCACCCTGTTCTGCAGATTCAAACCACCGATCTTCTGGTCAGCAAGTTCGGCAGCTTAGCGGATTAACCCGCTGTGCCACATTGGCCCCTGTATTTCAGGCATAGGATACCCAAAAGCAGACCTATCACAGAGTTTTCTTGGCAGAATTTGTTCAGAGAGGGTTTACATTTGCCTTTCTCTGGGACTGAGTCAGTGTGACTTGCCTATGGCTACGCAGTGGGCTTGAATGGACAAGTGAAGATTGAAGCCCTGATTTGCAAGCATTGTAGTCTAGCACTCAAACCACTCCACCACACTGGCTCTCTCCTCATCAAAAAGTAAACAGTTGCTTGAATTCTTTCATGCCGTGCTCTCTGTCTTGTCTTGCTCCCCCTCTTCTATCCTTTCCTGGTGTCTTCCAGATGCAGGGAACCATGCGGTTGTGGCTGTCAATGATGACCCTTGCCTTGTGCCTGCTGATCTGCCTGGGGTCACTGGCAGAAGCATATCCATCCAAACCGGACAGTCCAGGTGAGGATGCCCCAGCAGAAGACATGGCCAGATATTACTCGGCGCTGAGGCATTACATCAACCTCATCACACGGCAGAGGTAGGTACCATAACCGTAACCTGTGTGGCAAGAGGGAAGGTGTAACAGCTTGAGAAAATTACTCACAGGATTCACAAATGGCCATGCTTCTTGGGGAATTATACAACTGGAAGTAACAGTTGCAGCTGTCATACAGCTTCTTGCATGCAAAGGGGCTTGCTCCAGATATTTTGAGTAATAACTTACACCCACAGTTTCCAGCCTGTTCAAACATCAGGAATGATGGGAGCTGTAGACCAAAAACAACTAAAAATCTCCAGGTTAATGAAAGATGGTTTTTTCTTTCTCAGTGTTCCTTAAAACCCTTTTCACAAGGTGCATAGAATCACAGGTTCACTACATCTACTAGATTAGTCTGTTGAGAACAGGTAAACACACACACACACACACACACACACACACACACAACCTGTTGCATAAATACCACAGTATGAGCCTTTGTAAATACAATTCAATTCATCACATGTATAGCAGTTATAATTTGGAAATAGGATTCAGCACCTTGGATAGATCTCTTAACCCTGAAATTAAAATCAGGAGTGGAATCAACACCTCACAGACATAGTGTAACACAGTGTTTCCTTTTTTGAGCGGCGGCACACTTTTAACATTAAAAAGATCCGGGGGCACACCACCAACCAAAATGACACAAAATGACACTGTAACACAGTAAAGAATGGCTGGGGGATGGTGAGCTGCTGGGAGCAGCTGCTGGGAGTGGAGGAGCCAGGCCACACCATGCCCCGCCCCCTGGCTTCAGTTCTCCCACAGCTTTGCCAGCTTTGAGGGGGCAAGCCAGCATTGTGCTGGCTCTGCCATCGCTGGCTTGGCACTGCCCCCTCAAGGCTGGTGAAGCTGTAGGAGTGCTGAAGCTGGGGGAGGGGGCGGAGCGTCATGCTCCCCCTCCCCCCAGCTTCAGCTCTCTCACAGAAGAGGAGCATGAGCGGTGGACGGGCTTTGGTAGGCAGGGCTCCTCCTCCGCGCGGCTTCAACAAGCGAGAGTCATGACAGATTGGAGGGTGGTTGGGGAAACGGCCGACGGAGGCAGTGCCCCGGTCCCTTCTCCTTTTTCTTCACCGCCGCCTGTCCCTTCCTCCTCCTCTCCCAAGCAGCAGGAGTTCGGCAGGAGGAGGGGGGAAGGAAGGGGGGCAGAGAGCTTTTCTCGCGGCACACCTGATGATCACTCACGGCACACTAGTGTGCCATGGCACACTGGTTGAGAAACACTGGTGTAACAGATGTAATCCTCAGATACATGAGACAGCTGCTTTGTACAAGGGATCATCATAGTTTGTGGGCCACCCTATCTTCAGAAGAGTAAAACTGTAATCTTTATGAAAAGGAAGAGAGAGATGTATTGCCAAAAACTATGCAGTGTTGATCCATTGAGAAGTCACTCCAGTCCTACCTTGGAATATAAAAATGAAGATAATCCAACAAAACCTGTGTTCTTACTCTAAACTTATATCAATGCTTTGTTGTGAAGAAATCCCACTGTGGTTTGTCACTCTTGCAGTACAAGAACAGAATGAGTTCAACCTGATATCACTCTTCCTTTTCAGGCAACTATTAAGAATATAGTAAAGGTAAAGGTTTCCCCTTGACATGAAGTCTAGTTAAGTCCCACTCTGGGGGCTGGTGCTCATTTCCATTTCTAAGCCATTGTCCGTAGATACATCCAAGATCATGTGGCTGGCATGACTTCATGGAGCACTGCTACCTTCCTGTTGGAACAGTTTCTATTTATCTACTCACTTTTGCATTTTTTGAACTGCTAGGTTGGCAGAAGCTGGGGCTAAGAGCAGGAGCCCCACTTGCCAGATTCCGCTTGACCATGAAACAAGCGGGTGATGTCTGGCAAGTCACCTTCTCTCATCTTCAGATGAAAGCAATGGAAAACCTCCTCTGAATAAATCTTGCTAAGAAAAACCCATGATTGGGTCACCTTAGAATTAGCAAAAATTGTAAACGACCTGAAGAAACGTATTATCAACAATGAAGCATTCCATCTGTGGTTTATTTTGAGAGGTCCCAGTAAGACTAATTGTAAATGTTGGCACTCCTGTTCTTTGTCTCACTGTCATTCCAGTGTGAAACTATATTGTAAGCTTTCACGTCTATTTCTGCAGTCTTTGGACAGTGAAGTAGTGGAATTAATTTGCTTTCAGTGGAAGGCTGGTCAGTATGTAATGCTATTGACGAGTGAGTCATTTTACCCTTGCAGCCCCCTATCATTGCTCTGGCATGCTGCCTCATTTTGCTTATTTGTTTAAAAAACAGATATGGAACTGATTGGGTTTTTTTCCAGAAAAGGCTGCAGAGAACTGTGATGAAACTTAACAAGTTACTGCAAGAGAATAGGAGATTAGGATGAGGAGTACTAGTGTACCAATGTGTGGATGAGAAAAGTGTGCTCCCACACTGCCACTTCTTAAAAGGTGTGCTCGCTCACTGCCACACATGCATAGCTTTTTGAAACCCAAGAACTCCTGCATCTGAGCTGAAGCAATGTAGTGTCAGGAGATCACCTTTCCCCCCAAAAGCATAGCAGCCATCATATCCAATGAAAACAACAACCACGAATTTGTATCCTTACAATACATTCGTTTGGTTATTCAAAACTGCACAAACATGGGTGCAAGCTTATTAGATCTCCAGATATCTTCTAACTTTTGTCCTGATACAGGATGAGAAAGTATTATTTATTTTTATTTATTAACTTCATTTCTATTCCGCCCTTCTCATCCCGCAGGGGACTCAGGGTGGATTACAATGTACACATTACATTTAGACACACAAACACACAAGGCAGACAGAGGCAATTTAACATCTGGCCACCAGGGGGAGCTGTCGCACTACTTCATTCCTCAGCGTGTTTCCTGGAGATGTTTTTTAAAAATGGCCTTGTAAATCAGTTAAATGTAGCCTCCCCACTAAGGGGTACCTTAATTTCCTACTTGACAGATGCAACTGTCTTGCGGGTTGCAAAGGTCGACAACAGGCTACACGATAGGTCGAGAGCCCACTTCGACCCAGGCAGGCCTCGAACTCATGACCTTCTGGTCAGTAGAGATCTTATGCAGCTGACACCCAGCCAGCTGCGCTACATTCCCGGTATCTGAAGACATTGACATGACTTTGGAGTAGATAATGTGATGGTTTAAGCTTTCATCAGGAATAACCTCAAAGAATTACAAAAATAATCCTTTGAGTACAAACGAGAATACAAAAACTCGTTTGAGTACAAACAAGAGTACAAAAGCCAGAAAATTTTCATCCTTCATTTTTAAAAATACTGCTGTAAACTCAAAACGATGTCCATCTTGAATGAAGCATGTCAGCTTCAGTTTGCAGCTTCTTTTTCCATAGTAAAGCTACTAAGTTTCATATTAAGAAGGCCAGGGGGGGAGATTATATGCTGGACTGGCTTATTTAACAAGTCAAAGAAACTAAACAGGCAATGTTCAAAATCTACCGCCCTTTTCCAAAGAGGATCAGTTTCCACACAATTGTTCACCATCTATCAGGTGCTGAAATGAGCTAAATAGATAATAGGCAATCATCACAGAGCCTTCACTAATGCATTAGCATTACCCCTCAAAATAAAAACAAGCCACATTATTCTTGCCATTTTGTTCCCCTCTGAAGCGTTGCTAATTCAAGAGTGGGAGGCAGAGGACTTTGGCAATTAACCTTGTTTATAATTCATGCATGGATCTCTGAGGAAATCAATACTTGTCTCTTGGTGGATGTGACGAGACAGCCAGGTTACAGTGTCTGCCCAGGTACACCCCACGGAGAATCGGCAGGGCATCTCTCACAGGATCCTGCTGCTGATGTTCATCCTTCATCACCTGGCTGCCAGGAGCTGAGGGCAGAGTTTGTCAGAAATTGATGCAAAGAGCAGCCAGACACACAACTTACTGTGCTCTCAGTTTGAAGTGTATGAGCCAATCTTTCAGTCAATACAAGCACTTGCCACTTGTTGCAGTAGTCAATACTATCATCGGGTCTTCATGGCAGGATTTGTTCAGAGGAAGTATTGCCATTGCTTTCCTTTTAGGTTGAGACACTGTTACTTGCCCAATGAGTTTCCATGGCTCAGTAGATATTTGAATCCTGGTCTCCCAGAGACCAAAATCTAGGACCTGTATCTGAGATCTGCCAAATCACTGGGTGCAAAGGATGCTGAGATCACAAATTTATTTTAAGTGCTGGAACTGAATGAAGTTCATAGTCATTACATCCAAATCCTCTTTCCCCCAAATGGTTTTCATTTTAGCCATTAATTTAGACAGTATAACATTGTATCTATTTATAAATATTAGTGAGCCAGCAAGGAGCCCCTGGTGACGCAATGGGTCCCTTGTGGTGGTAGGACTGGTCGACCGACAGGTTGGTGGTTCGAATCCAGGGAGCAGGATGAGCTCCCGTCTATCGAGCTCTAGCTTCTCATGCAGCGACATGAGAGAAGCCTCCCACAGGATGGTAAAACATAAATCATACGGGCATCCCCTGGACCATGTCCTTACAGGCAGCCAATTCTCTCACACCAGAAGCAACTTGCAGTTTCTCAAATCACTCTGGACACACACAAACACACAGCATTATTTGCTAATGATGAAAATCTAGCCAGTGCAATCTAATGATTTGAATGTCGGAGAAAGTGATATTGTTAGAGTTTGGCAACACCCAGTTTTTAGTTCATGGTCTGGGAGATATAGGCTCCTTCCACACAGCTGGAACTGGAATATATGGCAGTGTGGACTCAGATAACCCAGTTCAAAGCAGATATTGTGGGTTATTCTGTCTTGATATTCTGGGTTATATGGCACTTCCCACCCGCATCCCCACCTCCAATTCCAGCTATACTTTGGGAACATCTTCCTTTAACTTTTTCTCTTCAATCTGTTTAATACCTCTGATCACAATGATGATATTTTAAGATTACATACACTTTTTGTTTCATTTATTGTTACGGTTTGAGAGCCAAAAAAATGGAGCTGGAAGGTCCATGGCTTATTTTTTGCCCAACCCATTCTGGAAAGTGTAGATATACTTTTTCCTTTAGAAAAAACAAAAACAAATGCTGTCTGTATTTTAAATATGTTCTAGTGCTTTGCAATACCATTTCCCACATCTTTGCTGACTAGTGTATTCCACACCAAATCACTAATGTATTTTCAATGGTCTCATCTTCTTGAGATCATTTTGTAAAAGTACTTGACTGCACTGTTCCTTGCTTAATGCTACAGTTATTTGAAGGAACTGAAAATTGTGAATGTAATTTGAATGTTTCCTGGATCAAAGGAAACATGTTGTGCAACAGTGACATACTGAATTATCACACAGATCTGCTCTTTCTGAAAGATCTCGGTCTGATGGCGTATAGATCTGTAAACAGACACTGAGCCATTCCAAGATGCTGCAAGCCGAGTTTGGCATACTGAGGGTGCATCTACACTGTAGAATTAAAGCAATTTGACACCACTTTAATTGCCAGGGCTCAATGCTATGGATTCATGGGAGATGTAGTTATATGAAGCCTTCAGTCTTCTGTGCCAAAGAGTGTCAACACCATTAAATTATCTGAATTCCAGTTTCAGCATATCATAGAGCTGCGCTGTGTGTAGCATACTAAAGAGTTATCTATCTAGAGCAGGTGTGGGCAAACTTTGGCCCTCCAAGTGTTTTGGACTACAACTCCCACAATTCCTAACAGCCTAATGGCTATTAGGAATTGTAGGAGTTGTGGTCCATAGCACATGGAGGGCCGAAGTTTGCCCATGCCTGATATAGAGGTTCTAGCAAATTCCTAGAAAGTAAATTTCCTCCCAGGCACTGATAAGTGAAACTGTGGGTATGGATTCTGCTGTTTTGGTGGTCTTATTGTATGGACATTTATGTGCGTTCTTTGCTTTTTGAAACTGTTTTTGAAAAATGGCTTTTGTCTGTTGTAAGGAACATTTGTATTTGTCGTGCATCATGTCATAAGAGATGAGGAGCAAATACTTTTCCAGCTCCTCTACAAAGTAATGCAACAGCAGCTCTTTAGTGGATAAGGATGATGCAGAACTGCCCAGAAACTTCTAACTCCCACAGATGTAAGCCACTTATGAAGGCATAATATCCCAACAGAATTATGGCCATGATAGTATCAGGTTTTTCAGCCTAGAGTTCATTTCATTAAAAACATGTAGACTGTAATCCATACGATCATAAATGTGAGTCTTTAAGCTGTAGCAAGATTGTTGGTTTATTTTTGCAGAATGCTGTTTATTGTGCGGCGACACTAATACTACATGTCAGCCTTTGGCAGTTAGCCTGCTAAAAAAATAAACGTCCTGCTGGGAGGGAGGCGGAATCCCAACAAATAATTATGGCCATGATAGTATCAGGTTTTCTAGAGTTCATTTCATTAAAAACATGTAGACTGTAATCCATATGATCATAAATGTGAGTCTTTAAGCTGTAGCAAGATTGTTGGTTTATTTTTGCAAAAACCGACTAATACTGCTTCACCTTTGGCAGTTACTTAAAGAAAATAAACTTCTCTGTTTGCTTATTGTATTTTCCCCCTTGGTTTCAATTGATGGAATCAAATCCATAGAAAAGGTGTAGCTTGATTATTTTATTTATTTATGTATTTATTTATTTGGATTTATCCGTCACCACTCCCATCCGGCTCGGGGCGACTCACAGCAATAAAACACAGTTAAAACAGCATATATAGAAACACATTAAAAGATCATAAAAGCAATACAATAACCCGAGTACACATGGTAGCATGGTAGCAGATATCAGAGGGCCTGCACATTTTCAGTGACAGAGGGCCTGCAGTTTAAAGGCCGAACACCTGTTGGAATAGCAAAGTCTTGCAGGCCTTCTGGAAAGCCAGCAAGCTAGGAAGAGCATGAACTTCTGGAGGGAGCACGTTCCAAAGTGTTGGAGCGATAATGCGGAATGCTCTCCTCCGTGTTGAAGTCAAATGAAAGTATTTAAAGTTAAAGATGAAGGATACTTCTAAAAAATCTACCCTAGCCAAGCGTATTAACAGTTAAATACTCACCCATACCAGAATGTTACTGTCCATACAGCTTGTCTGTGTTTAGGTTGTGTGTGTGTAGACCAGTGGTTCCCAATTTGTGGTCCATGGTCCGCAAGAACAAAAATATGGTCCATGTCATCACTATTACTACACTGTTGCCTCGAAGCCCCGCAGCAATGAGAGCAAGTGGTTTTCCAAAGCCCTCTTATAGTGCCGAAGCAATGAGGATGTCTGGAGGAGAGAGGCTGACTACCCATGAAAGATTACTACTACCACATCAGCTCTAGATTATTAAATATGGTTATCTGTGGGCGAGCAGATGGTGACTACTGGATGGTATGTGTTCTGTATCAGAAACTAGAGCTGATGTGGTCTATCAATGCAATTTTCTGAATCAGCACCCCAAATTACCAAACCAAATCCAAAGTTGACCAAAAACTGATTCGTAACCCTTTTGGTACTAATGTTGGAAACTGGTCCCTGGTCAAAGTGGTCCCTGATCAAAAAAAGATTGGAAACCACTGGTGTAGACAGACATAATCTGAAACAGAGTAAGAAAAGGTTGAGCATCCCTTATTGAAAATATTATTATTATTATTATTATTATTATTACTCCAATTTTTCTCTCCACAAAGGAGACTCAAAGCAGCAAAATACTTGAGTCGGAGTGTTTCAGATTTTGGAGCTTTCCAAGGACCCATTTCAACCCATTTCTAGTTATGTTTGCAGAAGGAAAAACACATTTGGATAGAGACAGAAGTGAGAAAAATGAAAAGAATATTAGGGAGGGATAAGCATTTCATTTCCATCCATTTTGATCAGGATTTTCTCAAAATTCAAACAATTCAAGTCAGAAAAAGGAAGATTTTAAATGGGATTTATCTTTGACATTTCTTCAAACAAGGGCTGCAATCCTATATGGCTCAGTGTAGAATAAAACCCAAGGAATGTTTAGAATGTTTTAGGACCCACGGGGACTTGGATTAGTCAGTTCTACAATTCTAGATACACCTATCTTGGAGTAAACACCATTGAGAAAAGTAGGACTTACCTCCAAGTCAACATGCACAGAATGGTACGATGAACTAATGGGTTTCCTCTAAGTCAGTGGTTCTCAAACTATGTGTCCCCAGATGTTTTGGCCTACAGCTCCCAGCCAGTTTATCAGCTATTACGATTTCTGGGAATTGAAGGCCAAAACATCTGGGGACACACAAGTTTAGAACCACTGCTCTAAGTGGTACTAAATCTGGATCTAACTCATTACACTTTAATGTTTATACTGTAAGGTAAAGGTTTCCCCTT
This sequence comes from Anolis apletophallus, assembly GCA_030556195.1. Classification (NCBI taxonomy): domain Eukaryota; kingdom Metazoa; phylum Chordata; class Lepidosauria; order Squamata; family Anolidae; genus Anolis; species Anolis apletophallus. The sequence goes on from JARBWK010000008.1 coordinate 50,062,568, forward strand.
GACACTGAGTCTAATTGAGTCCAACTCTGCGGGTTGGTGCTCATCGCTATTTCTAAGCTGAAGAGCTGGCATTGTCCGTAGACGCCTCCAAGGTAATGTGGCTAGCATGACTGCATGGAGCGCCATTACCTTCCCACAGAAGTGGTACCTATTGATCTACTCACATTTGCATGTTTTCGAACTGTTAGGTTGGCCGAAGCTGGGGCTAACAATGGGAGTTTTTTTTAATTTTACACCTTTTATTTTACATTTTTTTCATTGAAAAATAGATTATTAATTGTAAAGTAAAGAAGAATATGTCTGGTCACTAGATCTTAGGAGTGGAATTAGTCTTTTGTGGAAAGGAAAAGACACAGACATAATTCAGCAATGAGAGGCAGGGAGATGTACTTTTATGAAATCAATTTCAAATGTCAAATAAAAAGTGAAATCCTCATGACTTGGATGTCACAATAGCTTAATTCAGCTGCTTATTAGATATCCCATTTAGTCTGTGAAAGTGATTACAGCACGGTCTGGTTTTGGCTCATCTCCTAATTGATTTACTATTCAAACCAGATGAGATAGTTTTAATTAGGTTTTCACTGGCTTTTGGTTTTTCAGCAGAAGGGAGGAAGATCATATCATCTTGTTAAAGACACCTTTACCAAACTGACAACTCACTTTCTGTGCAATGAAATTAACAAATAATGGGAAAGTGGCAAAAAGAAATGCTTCTCTTCACACAAAGTTTGAATGGTGTAATGTGCTTACAAGAAGAACCCCATGGGTGAAGTGATGGGTCATGGATGTCACAATTAACAGTTCCCCTAACATTAGCATCTTTTCTATGTGTCTTTTTGTATTTTTTCTGGCTCTAGTGGTGATTCATTGGTTTTGCTATCATGTTTTATCTTGTAAAATCATAGAGCTGGAAGAGGCCTTATGGGCCATCGAATCCAACCACTGCTTACTGTAGGGTCCAATGCTAAAACATTACAAGCAAGTAGCTGTCCAGTCTTTTTTAATACATCAAGAGAAGGAGAGGCCATCACACCTCTATGGCTAAGCAATTGCCTTCACCAGGAAAATAAGCCTGGTTTCTTTAACCTTATCTCATATGTTTTATACTCACTGCCTCTTGTGGCCCATCTCTGAATCTGTACCAAATTATCTATATCCTTAAAATGAAGTATGCAGATGAGGCCTGGTGAGCACAGTGGGATTATTACTTTCCTTAACTTGGCAACCATGGTTCTCTTAATGCAGGCTAAAATAGCATTCTCCAGCAAAGTGAGAGCTGGACCATAAGGAAGGCTGAGCGAAGGAAGATAGATGCTTTTGAACTGTGTTGGAGGAAAGTTCTGAGAGTGCCTTGGACCACGAGAAGATCAAACTAGTCCATACTCCAGGAAATAAAGCCCGACTGCTCATTGGAGGGAAATGATATTAGAGGCAAAAATGAAGTACTTTGGCCACATAAAGAGAAGACAGGAAAGCTTAGAGAAGACAATGATGCTCGGGGAAATGGAAGGAAAAAGAAAGAGGAGCCAACAAAGGGCAAGATGGATACCCTTGAAGTGACTGGCTTGACTCTGAAGGAGCTGGGGGCGGTGATGGCCGACAGGGAGCTCTGGTTGGTCCATGAGGTCATGAAGAGTTGGAAGTGATTGAACGAATAATCAACAACAAAAAAAATCATTTGCCTTCTCTGCTGCAGCATCACATTGTTGGTTTATATTCAATTTATGATCAACAATGATCCCAGGATCTTTTTTTCATATACTGTATATACGTACTTGAGTATAAGCCAACCCAAACATAAGCTGAGGCACCTAATTTTACCACAAAAAACTGGGTAACTTCTTGACTCAAGTATAAGCCGAGGGTGGGAAATGCAGCAGCTTTTTCAACATACATGTGCTTAAGTATCCTTCCAATAATCACCATAGTTTATTTTGTCTATACATTTTGGGGAAAATGTTGTGTGTATATGAATAAGGAAAAGTGGGAAAGACCAGTGCTGAGAGAGGAGGAGAGGAAAGTGCGTGCTGCACTGAGAGAGGAGGAGAGAAAGGTACATGCTATACCAAAAGAGGAGGAGAGGAAGGTGTGTGCTGCACTGAGATTGGAGGAGAGAAAGGTACATGCTATACTAAGAGAAAGAGAGGAAGGTGCGTGCTGCACTGAGAGAGGAGAGGAAGGTGCATGCTGCACTAAGAGAGGAGAAGAGGAAGGTGCACACTGTACTGAGAGAGGAGGAGAAGAAGGTGAGCGCTGCAGTGAGAGAGGAGGAGAGGAAGGTGTGTGCTGCATCAAGTGAGGAGGAGAGGAAGGTGCATGCTGCACCAAGAGAGGAGAAGAGGAAGGTGCACACTGTACTGAGAGAGGAGGAGAGGAAGGTGAGCGCTGCACTGAGAGAGGAGGAGAGGAAGGTGTGTGCTGTGCCAAGAGAGGAGGAGAGGAAGGTGCATGCTGTACCGAGAGAGAGGAGGAGAGGAAGGTGCATGTTGCACCGAGAGAGGAGAGGAAGGTGCGCGCTGTGCAAGAGAGGAAGGAGAACTGGGTTGCTGTGAGGAGAGGAGAAGGTCCTGACAGGAAGGCGTAGGGCTAAAAGAAGCCATTCTTTCAACCCCACGCCTTTCCATCAGGACCCTCACCCGAGTATAAGCCAAGGGGGGAGGGGGGTCCAGCCTCTAAAAAGAGCTGAAAAACGAGGCTTATACTCAAGTATATACACACTGCTGAGCCATGCATCTGCTGTGTTTCCTACAAATCCTTCTGCCATTGGGATAGTTTTATGCAGACATAAATCTCATTCAAAAGGAGCAATCGGGATCAGATCCTGGGATATAGGGCCTGCCTGAAAGGGCCCTTAGAAGCTTCAATGTGGAATCATTCATATTTTATGCTGTTCTTAGTCCTATGGTAGTGTTCCCCAAGACAATGAGAAAGCCATGAAAATATACCAAACAGCACAAGAGACCAATATCTTTCTTCAGGAAAATGCTAATGCTAATGAATTACTTTAGGGGGCTATGAAACAAGTTGTGCAGCAAATTACTTCTTAAACAGTTACTTTCCACACACCAATCCAGATTGCTGGCCAGACCAACAAAGAACTCCAGACTCACAGCGTTAAAGATTTTTTTTAATATAATAGGAGCCCTGGTTTATGGCAATAAAGCATGAGTGGAGGGCAATTTTGCTGGATTTCCATTATATTTACTGCAGCTGAGCCTCATCTTTATTGTAAAAGACAGCATCCAGAAGTACTATTAAATGACATCAATAAGGATTTTGCCTCATAATGGGCAGCAGGATTGGATTTTTAATTTGGTAAACTAATATAAAAAAGCCCAGGCATTTTCCTTAAGGATATTAACTCATTCTCCTGTCAGAGCTTGGACCATGGCTAAATACACTGGAGAAAGGAAACAGAGGCAAACTGTGCATGATTCAGGCTAGAAGAGGATTGGAGTTCAACACTGTGCTTCATTAAATTATGGCATGGGCTGTTTAATAATGCAGCTGGTTCTCTTCAAATTCTTCATTTAAATCCAAGGCTTTGCTTTCCTGAGATAAACATGGAAAGAAAACTTGTCAGCGGAGCAAGCAGCCTTTGAATGCATAGTTTACTTAGTACTGTATATACAATTGCATAAGGGAAGCTATTATTTCAAAGATTAGTGGTTTATTATGCTGGGGGCCAGAAATGAAGTCGGATTCATGAAGGACAAATCCTTTAGTGGCCATTTGGAAAGATATTTGAAAAAAAAATGTATTTATGAAGGTTATGCCTCTAATGCAGGAATGGGCAAAATATTGTCCTCCAATTGCAGCTGGACTGCCATTACCAGCATCCTTTACCAATCATTGGGTCTGATGGGAGTTGCAGTCCAACAACATAGAATCATGGAGCCTTTTAGTCTGTATCTTCTTTACTGCAGATTTAGTGCTTTGACATCACTTTAAGTGCCATGTCTCTATCGGATCCTATGGATTCTTGGGATTTGTAGTTGCTGGAATCAGTTACTTCAAAAGGACAAATCTCAAGCTCTGTTTCAGTAGAAGGGAGTTGTTCAGTTTGTGAGCATCACAGTCTCATCTGGAAATTATCTTTTGGAAACAAACATAGGCAGAGGGCTAAAATGTTTAGATAACCTCAATTTTTTCCTCCGATATCTAAAAAACTTTGGGTTTTTAGAAAATATATTTGATTTATTTTCCTTTGCCCTCCTAAAATAGAACCCTGCAGCCACATGATGTATACTATACATACGTCTGATATATGTATGTGCATCAGTAATGCTTTTATTACAAAAAAGGTTTTATAACTTTACTTTAAAACCGAAATGTAATTTTGAGCATACTTGTTTTCAATCCACTTTAACAGGTATGGAAAGCGGTCCAGTCCAGAGACACTGATCTCCGATCTTTTGTTGAGAGAAAGCACAGAAAACATCCCCAGGTCTAGGTAAGCATAGTTTTTCTGATACTTATTCTCATTATATTTTCTTCTAACATATTTCTAACTCCTAGCATCTCCCAATACTTAACTGCTGTAATTTTGCTAAATCATTTTAACTATAATTCCATGTAACTTATTCCATGCAAATTGGTGAAGGGCAATTTCTGAAATGTTGCTTGAAAATATGTGTGGAATGCGTGGGAGAGAAAAAGAAGAAGAAGCTGGGAGTGTGGGCATCCTTAGAAAGGTTTTGGATATAAAACCATGACTATTCGTGTAAGATCAAAACAAAGAAACAAAACCTGGAAAGTCTTGATATTTCTAGAGACTGTTGTCTTACCTGTAATCTAATCAATGAAAGGCAAGCAGCCTTTGGGGATTTTTGTAAACAGTATAGGCCAACTGTTATCTATAACCCTGATAATCAAGCCAACTTCTTTCCCCTCTCCCCCTTCACCTTAAAAAGTTATCCTGAGTAACTAATTCCTATTTTTACTATGTTGCATTAGCTCTTCCACATTCTGTACAATGTAATCACCAAATATCCCTACAAGAGTGGGAACTATATGGCTCAGGGGCTGAAAATAGTCCCCGAATGCTTTCCGTTTTTAAAACTGCTGGTGATGCAAATGAAAAAAATGAACAGAACAGAAACAGTCCAGCAATTTTTTATTCTTTTTAAAAAGTCAAACATTTCCACATACAAAAAGACAATAATATATAAAACAACAAGAGAAAGAAAAAAAGAAAATAAAAATGCCAAAAGAAGAAAAACAAAAAAAAATATCTTTATTTAAATGTTATTTTGGTCCCCTGCAGCATTTCAAGGGTCCAAATAACCAATTGCCCCCAGTGTCTAGGGGCCCTTTCATACCTCATAATTAACAGAATTATTATTCCGCCTTAACTTCCATAGTAACATCCTATGGAATTGGGGGGTTTGCAGTTTAGGGGAGAACATCCTTAATTCTCAGCCAGAGAGTTCTTGAGCCTCACTAAACTAACTATTGTAGGTTTTTATAGGATGCAGCTATGACATTTAAAATGGAATATAGCACTGTAATTGTATATGATATGATTGGGAGCCAGGTAGAAAACAGGGCAGGGATGGTCTCTGGATCTTGTTTGGGTTTGGGGGGGGGGGGGTGACAGAAGTGTCTTGAGATACTGCAAGTCCCTTCTGGTGTGAGAAAATTGGCCGTCTGCAAGGACATTGGCCAGGGGATGCTCAGATGTTTTCATGTTTTACCATCCTTATGGGAGGATTCCTTCATGTCCCCATATGAGGAGTGAAGCTGACAGAGGGATCTCATCCATGCTCTCCTTGGATTCGAACCTATGACCTGTCAGTCTTCAGTCCTGCTGGTACCAGGGTTTAACCCATTGTGCCACCGAAGGCTCCATCTTGTTTGGTAGACCAGACATAGAGAGGTGAACGCTTCAAGTAATAGATGTTGGAGGACCAGAGGGAAGTTCTCCACTACTTCTTCTGAAATTATTGTAATAAGCTTGTCTATTCCATCAAAGTATGGGAGATGAAGCTGTCACATCACACATGAAAAAAGCAAGAAGGAGCTGCCCATTGACTTGGACTTTAGACATAAAAGGTGTAAGGCCAAAGATAGTGGGAAGATCTCTCTGGTTCTTTGTCTCAGGCAGGAAAACAGGTCAACTCTACCTTTCCTAGTGTATATTACAGCTGGACACAACTCCCACTCTTCTGTTGCTGATCTGTTTAACATGTTATTTTAATTTGCATCAACATCTGGAAAGAGCCATGTTTCTAGTTCAATGAATAGTAAGAGAAAAATCACACCAGTCCTTTTTGGAGAGTCTGTAATATATTCCAACTTTATATATTCCTGGGCCTGTTAAAAATAAATGACAAGGCTGATTTCTAACTGGCTTTGGCACAAGAGAACTTGGAATCCAAAGACTGCAGGGTTTAAAAAATGATTTTTGACTGAGAATGAATGTCAGCTCTAAGAGTCAACTGCTGATGGAGGAAAATGTTTTATGGCTTAGCAAAAGATTAAAATGTCTATTTCAACGATAAATGTCAGAAATGTTGGTTGCTAATTTCAAGTCATTCTGCAGTTATTTTTATTGATCTCCCTCTCTCTGAAGCATATTTTCCAGTGAAGCAACATTGGAAGTGGCATGTAGAAAAAAATTGACTAAATGATCCCTCGGCATATTTGATAGTGCAACATTAACAGGGAAGAAAACCCATGACTATGGTGGAATGGTGTAGCAATACTTCCCCATTTTGCTATACATTGCTTAGTACACTGTGGCATTTAAAAATCTCATTAAAGAAATAGCCCTTGATCCAGACTTCTGGGAAAGCTTGAAAACATGTATATGTCCCCAGCCACTAACACAGAGAGATAGCTCTATATTCACAGTCTTTTGAGAATTTGGAAACAATGCATTTGTTACAAGAAACAATGGGTCCACATACATGGGATAAATAACGTGGGCCGATCCAGAGTAGCAATAATCCAGCCTGGACTGTAAAGTAGTTGTATTGCCTGCCTCTATTACCTGCAGTAGCAGAATAGCGTCTAGACTGCCCAGTCATGCTAACCCAGTTTGGCTCCATTGGATGGTCACTGTTACCTGTGTCTAAAGAGCTCCTGTCATTACTTGGCACCTTGCAGATGTCAGCAAAGGTGCCCACGTGGCAAGGGGGTTGGTGGATTTCAGCAAAGGAACCAAGTGACTGCCATCTCGCTTTCCTTGTGCCATGGACCAAGATGGCGGCACTGGCCTGTGTGATCACTGGGGTCAGTTCTGAATTGGAACCACAAAGTTTGGAGCTGCTCCAGAGATCCAGGGAAGCTTCAGAGCATTTACTGACTTTTCCTAACACAGTTCAAAACCACCTTAAATGTTGGAGGCATAAAGGCCATGTGCATCAGGTGGGCCTCGAGGAGTGATTTCTCTACTGTCCTCCTTTGATAAGTATCTTTCCTATCAATGGTTCTCTTGTCTGAAATGCCAAGACATAATGACTTACTATAAGTGGCTTGTGGGGACAAGTGTCAGACAGGTGTCAGGATACTGACATAAACTCCTAAATTATTTTTCCCTCCTTTCTTTTTACAGTCTTTGGCACTGTTCATTCTTTGGGGGGTAAATACTACTTTGTTACACATTAGTAACTAAGAAGGTGATACCAGAATTATAGAGAAGAGCACGAGGAACTATGTTTCATAAAGGGACTATTCCAGGTGCTGAATACATATTCTGCAGTGTGCTACATAGGCTAATTAATAATAATATTAATTTATATCCCGCTTTTCTCCCTAAATGGGACCCAAAGCACCTCACAAGATTTTAAAACAATACAAATCAGCCACACATAAACAATAAATTTTATACATATTTATATAAAACTATAAAAAAACTGTTTGGCAGAATGAATGAATGAATGAATGAATGAATGAATGGGTGGGGAATTGGGAGGGGGGCACCCCAGATGAGCTTAACTTCTTTTTTATTCTCTTACTGACCTTTGGAATACTTTCCTCTTTTTCATGCTGTATTACAGATATGAAGATCCTGCAATGTGGTGATGGAACTAACAGCCAGCCTTCAGTCTTTTTCAGAGTTTTCAGTGCATAGTCCATTGATAGAAGACCTGTTGGAATTTCACATCCCCTCCAGTGCATGCAGCCATTGTACTGAATTCTGTAGTTTTTCCTTCATTATCCTTGTATATACATTTATTTAAATAAAGTACTTGTGCACTCCAATGTTACCATTTTACATGTGTGCGCAAGAAAAAAAAGGCAGTTATAGCGAATAAAGCTTTGTTCTTAAGCAGTTGAGTTACAACTTCCGTACTAGCTAGAGTAGCATGTACAATAACCATAGCACCAACTCTAATCGTTGTAAAAATTGACATTTATCTAACATTTAATTTGAATCAGAGTCTCTCGTAAAATTTTATTTCTAGTATATTATTTGTTTCCTGACGGTTACTGCCCGTGATGCAAATGAGAAAAAATAAAATGATGTGGAAAGTGCATATTTTTCTAATCAGAGTACAGAATATTATTTATTACCCTGATAAATGTCTTAGCTTTAATAGCATATATAGTGCAAGGAAAGAGTCGATTTTCCAATGAATTTCACCTCTTTATCACAACAAATGAAAACGCATATTCTAAAAGCACTGCCACTTCATTTATTTTAAGATTATTCAGAGAGAGAAAAGACAGAGACTTGCATCCTATTGTTTGGTCCACAATGAGAGCAGACCTTTTGAACCAGTTGCTTAATGGTGAATTAACATATAAGTGAATCTTGTTGGAACAACATAATTTAGGCTATACTGGTTTTTAAGGTATCATAAGAACACACTTCAAAAGGAATTGGGTAAAGCATAGTATTACATAGTTAGTGCAACCCTACACTTGTGGCCTACAAAATACAAGCAATCCTCAGAGTTGATACCAGAAGGACCCACTGCAAACCCTGACAATCCCATTTTGGTTTCCCTTGTCATTATCAGAGGTTCTGCTGCTTGCTGCCATTTATTCATTCACCTCCTTCCTTCTCTCTCTGGACAAATTTACCTAAGCATAGTGTTTTTCATTAAAGTAGAGTCAGTACCTGGTTCAGTTCTGTGGTGGATGGCCATTATATTGCATCCCATGCCATGCCATTTTTGACCTCAACTTTAGGCACCACAGCTAGCCAGTCGCCAGGAAAGGGATCCAAGAAGTGGATAAAATTTTGCAAATGTTGGAAACGAATCTGATGGGGATGGGGAAGAAGGTCTCATAAAGCCAGCAAGCTGGAGCCAGTATAACAACAGCCAACTGTTGCCTGGCATATGGTCTCCTCTGGTAGAAGCTATCAGGGGTTATATTTGCATTGGGAAAGGATCTCTTGGTGCCATCAAGGCAAAAACCCACTGAGGTCTGGTAACAACCTTGCCTACCATTGTAATGCAGACTGACAGGCTCTTGGGACTTCTCATTTTACAATTCCAAGTAGACAGCAAACACGGGCTTATCAAGCCTCTCATGGTCTATCATTCATTGATAATCAATTTCCATGTGACTTGAAGATCCTGGTATCGTGATTATATATGATGAAAACCATGCAACTCTTCATGCGTTACTGGACTGCAATTCCTTTGCACTTCAAATGTGGCGAGGAATGCTGGGAGACCAAGAACATCTGGAGGGCCAACTCTGGTATAAGTGGCAAACTATCTTTCAGGCCCTCTGGTGGCACAGCAGGTTAGACTTCTGAGCAGCTGAACTCGCTGACCAGTTCAAATCTGAGGAGTTCAAATCTGGGGAGCAGGCTGAGCTCCCACTGTTAGGCCCAGCTTCTGCCAACCTAGCAGTTCAAAAATATGCAAATGTGAGAACATCAATAGGTACTGCTTCTGTGGAAAGGTAATGGCACTCCATGCTGCCCATATGACCTAGAATATGTCTATGGACAATGCCAGCTCTTTAGCTTAGAAACTGAGATGAGCACCACCTCCAAAGTCGGACACGACTAGACTTAGTGTCCGGGGAAACATTTACCTTTACCTATCTTTCCTGAGTCTGAATACTTATGGAGCTCAAATGACACAATGTTGAGAACAAGATTTAGCAAAATAACACTGGGGGTGGGTGGGGGTGGCAGAGGGAAGGATCCTATGGATGGATCCTAACTAGCATGCTTGGGTTACAGAATGCTCGGTGACTGAAGTGGAAACTGACAGGGAAGAAAGTGGAAAATTGTAGAGTATGCTGAAATGTATAGCTGACTGGAACCTTGAATGGAATTGTTCTGAATCACAGCAACAATTTGTTAGACATTCTTAATATTTGAAATTTACCACCCTTAAAGCAGTTTTACAAAATGGTAGCAGTTCATTAATGGTGCAGATTGGAAGGGATGATGGCACACCTTATAGTCTGAGTGAAAAATTAGGATGAATATCTCACCATGTGTGTACAGACATCCAACCAGAAAGCACATAGATCATTATAACCAAGATAATGCAATATAAAATTAAATATAGTCAAGCCCTTTAGTTTAAGGAAGCTATTAGGTTATGGTTGATAAAGCTGTTTAATTTTTATTAACACCTGCTGACCAATTTATCCACTCTCATTTCTGAAAATTTAGAGGTCAGTGACTATGGCTTTATTGAGAAGTACCACAAAACTGTATGATGAAGCACCCTTCGGAGAAACCCGTTTGAACCTGAACCCCCAAGATGCTAGATCAGAAGCTTTGATGACAGACTTTCAAGAATTTGGATTAGCAATGCTGTACAGGACTGATATTTCTTGGCACTGGTCATGTGAACAAAAGAAATTGACATTCTATAGTGTGGCAATTAACAGATTTATACGAAACATCTGAATAGTCTTTTGAGACTATTCCCTTCAAAGTAAAAGATGTGCAGCCATAATTACCTGCCTGCTGTGAGAGATCTGAACCTTTTGCCTGAAAGGTAGTTCATCGTCTCAGTGTATTTGGGAGATGTTATTTTCTCTTGGTACTGGAAATTGTGTTGCTGGGTCTTTTCAATGAGCATGCTTGGAAGTGTTCCAGGGACAGTAATTGTCGGAAAATCATGGATATATTAGAATCCAGACAATATCTGTAACATTCCTTATAGCTGGCCTGGTGAGATATCTCTGTCCCTTTGTGTCTGGGCTACACAAATTTGGTGGCTCCAAACAATGTAGAACAGAATTCAGATGCTCTACAATGGGCTTCCCTTGTGATTTTCCCTCAACACACACATTTTTAAAAACACTTTGCATTAAAACAGAACATTATAACAGATTTACTAATGAAATCTTCCCATTTGCACAGCTTCTTCCTTGGGGAACATTTTGTTGCTCTGAAAGAATAAATATGAGATTTAAAGTGATGATTATTCATATACAAATTAACTCACAGTCTCCACACAGCAGTATTGAACAGGGCTGGATTTCCATGAGAGGGATGATTTTCCCTTTCTACAGCATCCTGTCATGCACCCCAACAATCTGGAGGGATAGCAAATCCTCTGCAGCCAGTTGATCAGACTCTTGACTTAAATAAGCATCAGGTCTACCTCCCCTCCATGACAATTAAAAGAGTCACACAAAACCACTCATAAACTCACAGGCGCTCCCTCCTCTTGCAATTTTGCAATCACATTCTGTAGCCCAGTGTTTCCCAACCAGTGTGCCGCGGCACACTAGTGTGCCGTGAGCAATCATCAGGTGTGCCGTGGGAAATTGGAACCTCCAATACCCTTACTTATTAAAGGAGCGCCGCTACGTCACAGTACAAAATGCACAATTAATCATATATAATCACACAAAAAAAATGCAAAGTACCCAATCCTGCTGGAGAAAATCAAAAGTCTTACATAAGGTAGTTTGGCGTGGTCACCACAGAGAGCGGAGGAGTTGCGAACCAGGAAGTAGCGAGTTCACGGAGCACTCCTCTATGGCAAACTCGCGATATTTGATGAAATCACGGAAGTGAGTGCAAAAAACAAAGTGTATCCTCACGATGTTATCCAATGTCAGTTCCAGGATCCGCACAATAACACACTCAGTTTGCGGACAATTTAAAGAAGCAGCTCCATAATCATAGCAACAAGGTAGAAAATCACATTGATAATCACATATATTCAACCACCAGAGGCTGAAGATAGATGTGGTGATGGAATCGAAAGCTGGCATGGGCAAACTTGGACCTTCCGGGTGTTTTGGACTCCAACTCCCACCATTCCTAGCAGCCTCAGGCCCTTTTCCTTCCCCCCCCCCTCAGCCACTTAAGCAGGAAAGGGCCTCAGGCTGTTAGGAATGGTGGGAGTTGAAGACCAAAGCACCCAGAGGGCCGAAGTTTTCCTATGACTGACAGCTGTTGTGTGTGTCTTTCTGCCATTCCTGCCAGGATATCTATGTTGTGTTCATCAAAACAGGCCCAGGTTTCACACTGAGTGTATAAATACATTTAAAAACACATTAACTATATGTATTCCTGTGTTAGAGTGTCATTTTGTGTCATTTTGGTTGGTGTAAAAAATGTGCCGCGGCTCAAAAAAGGTTGAAAAACACTGCTGTAGCCAGTGCTCGGAAATGTTGGCCAAGTCCATGCTTCAGGAGATGAAGTTATGGAGATGTGATTCTGATGTCTCACAAAGCTATCCTCCAAAATCTTACCTGGAGCAAGTTGGTGATATGTCCATCCTTTGAATCTTAACTTTGTTTTTAACAAATTGCTAAGTTTTCTGTATTATGATGTGTTTTACTGGATGTTGTGAGCTGCTCCGAGCCCTCGGGGAGTGGCGACATACAAATTTGAATAATAAATAAATAATAAAATCCATCTCCCATTTGTAGGGCATGCTGAGACAATCATGTTGGGATCCTGTCACAGTAGTCTATCTCGGTATTTCCTGTGACTGGGAAAAGATTGGAATGTCATTTATCACCCTAGAGACATGTCATTTACCACTCTGAAGAGCAGGGTATTAAATGACATGTTCAACCTTCTCCCAGTTACAGAGAATGCTGAAATAGACAACTGGGTGAATATGCGTGTTGAGGGGGGAGGGGCGACAGCAAGTCTTCAATGATAGAATGAGGGAAGGGGACACTTTTGGTCATTGTGACCATGTCATGACGATAAACTTGAATTGGAATAATTATGAGGCTGTGAGCTAGACTTAAGGCATTTTCATTACTAAACATTATTTTGGAGATCCAGAATATCCCAGTCACCATGGCCAATATCCTTCTCAAGCTCTGCCCTCAACATAGTTGTGAAACCACCTGGTATTAACCCTACAAGTCAAGAACAGCCACATGGAAAAATCCGATGTCCATGAACATTGTCATTGCAACATGCAAGTACCCTAGTACAGTGTTTCCCAAATTCTGGTCCTTCAGGTGTTGTGGACTTTAGCTTCCAGAATCCCCGATCATTGGTCAAGGCAGCTGAAGCTTCTTGGAGTAGCTGTCCAAAACAGCTGGAGGACTAGAGTTTGGAGATCACTGCCTTAGTACAATACAAAAATTTATTATGGTCACTGACCAGCACAAAGTGGGACACAAGTACCCTGGGGAGGGGAAACAGCTCTCCGGTGAAGCAGTTATTAGAAAACGGATTAGAAAACAGTTTAAAGCCGCAGTTTAAAAATACAGATTAATGTAACAAGTATGAAACCAAGGAGGGGAAAGACTGATAGGAGGGGGTCAAAACACTGGGTGGGGGGGCACTAAAGGGGATGGGAGGGGCACATTACAAGTCTAGTGGCATTTTGGCTGTAACATGTTACTCTAACTACATTAACCAACAACAAACAATACCCATGAGGGGTTCAATATAATCAATCACAAAATCAATGGTATATCAAAAAGTATTGTATTGAATATCATATAGTATTAACTACTACTACTACTACTCCTCTAACTACATTCCCATCAGGGTGTTGCCTTAGTATATCAACAGTATTTGTGCAGCGAGTTATTTAGTTACAATGAAATCATTGTGGGTTTTTTTCACTTTGCAATAATTTACTTAGCCAATAATTCACTTATAAAATACAAGAGGAAGATAAGAAGGTCTGCATTTGAACAGCTACAGCAGCACTCATGAGAATAATCTCATTTGTACTGCTCTACTTCTTTCTTATAGAATTTTTTTAAAAAAATAATCTTTAAGATGGCTGTGCAATCCTTGGCAAGGCCAATAGAGGCTAATGACAGAACTTAATTCCAGTCTAATAGCATCTAAGACCATTACTGGTGTGAAATACAATAATGAAAAAGTCCCTTGCCCCTTTTTCGAATACGTTTGTCTTTTATTTTCTGTCATTAGGCTACAAAGGGTTTTGAAGAGAGAAAAGGAAACAGAGCAATAGTAGGGCTTTAAGATGTATTTCAGTAGCCAAGACTACATTGAATACAATATTGTCAAAACCTACCCATTTCATCCTATTGCTATTTCCCTCTGAGCTAAACTGTCCCTGTCTTATTCCGTTCTAGATCTTATCCATTCCTATCTGTTCTCTGTCTCTATCTTAACTTGATTACATCTTTGCTGCACCTCAGTCTGACCCTAGTACATCATCCTATCCCTGTCTAATAGTTAAACAGCCAATAATCTCTTTTTGTATTCTTCCCGCCTGAGTTTCCTTTCAAAGAGCTGTGATTGATTGGCTCTCATGCATACATGGTAGTAATCAATCCTGATGCTCTTTGCAGGAATTATGCAGGGGGGCGCTGAGAGATGAGGAGTGCGTCAGCTCCCCTGGTGGCCAGAATTTGCCTCTGTTTGTTTATATGTTGTGTATGTGAAAAACAGCAGGAATTGTCTGCTAGTATATGTACCTGTAATCCGTTCTGAGTCCCCTTCGGGGTGAGAACAGCGGAATATAAAATAAATAAACAAACAAACTTTAGGATCCATATTTCCAATCCAGCTTCTAAGTTGGAACTATTTTGTTTTGCATTACAGTCCAATTTTGATAATATTTTTCACAAAACCAGAACTATTTTAAAAAAATCCTTCAACATTTATGGTCATGATGTTGGTCACACACTAGACACCCATTTTAATACACTAGTAGGAATCTCTCAGGGAGCCCACGGTGGTGCAGTGGGTTAAAGCTCTGAGATGCTGAGCTTGTTGACCAAAATGTTGCAGGTTCGAATCTGGGGAGCGGTATGACCTTCCACTGTCAGCCCCAGCTTCTGCCAACCTAGCAGTCTGAAAACATGGAAATGTGAGTACTGCTCTGGCAGGAAGTTAACAGTGCTTCATGCAGCCATGCCGGCCACATGACCTTAGGGGTGTCTACAGACAATGCCAGCTCTTTGGCTTAGAAATGGAGATGAGCACAAACCCCCAGAGTTGGACACAACTGGACTTAATGCCAGGGAACAACTTTTACCTTAGGAATCTCTCACAAATGCATTATGGGAAAATTGCTCTATTTTCGATGGGCTGAAATAGATCATGCAATTCTCAAAATATCCAGCATTTAAGCATGCAAATATACAGTATACTAGATTGCCTCAGAACAATGCATGCATGCATAGTCAATCTAAATGATCTCATGAAACTCAGATCAGAACTATCACACAATATTGAAAATGGCCTGGGGTTGAGACAATTTACAGTTCAGATTTAATGAGCATGTGTTATCACTGTAAGCATATGCAAAATCTAATGACATAAAATATCTTCCAGCATGTCAGTAATAAAGTCAGCCACTGCCTAAACTATTTTTTATTAATTTCCCCATGCGTTAGTGCATCTGAGCCTGTTCCATTATCAGACTTCTTCTCACAACTCCTCAAACGCTTTAGGCAGGATCTCAAATTACCTGACAAGGCAGAAAATGAATATTATTCACGGAATATTAGTTGTCGTGGACAGGCCGGCGTACTTCTTTTCAGGCAAAGGACCTCTGTCAAATCAGGTAGTGACAATCTCTCAGAAATGATGATGAGCTCTTCTTTTATGTTTACGATTGGGTGGACTTTTCCAGAATTTATTTGCTATTTTTTGCCTTGCCTCCAGAACGATAATGAGGCGAATGAGAGAAAATGATGATGATGTAAAAGCTATGTGTTGCCTCACAGTGTGCTTAACATCGAGAGCTACATTAAAAAGATGAATTATGTTTCGAACTGCAGAAAAATCCAGCAGAAATGGGGCTGCCTTATCTGTCTTAGACAGAAATGCCATTTGCATTCCTTCATGTCAGAGTTAAGGATTGGTTTTAAACTACAGCTCCCAGAATCCTTGGGCATAATGACTGGGGGATTATGAACTGTAGCCCAAAATGTAATTCTTCTGACTTTTGTTTTAACTACTCATGGAAATTTGGACTGTTTTACACTATAGCAAAAGGATTTCGCTTGAACTGCCATAGCTACTGTGCTGGAAGAAGCAAAGACCACCAGCATTGAAACGATGCTCCTCCGCCATCAACTCCACTGGACTGGTCACATTGTTCGAATGCCTGATCACCATCTCCCAAAGCATTTACTCTACTCCGAACTCAAGAATGGGAAACGGAATGTTGGTGGACAGGAAAAAAGATGGGCTTAAAGCCAACCTTAAAAACTGTGGCATAGTGAGAACTGGGAAGCTCTGGCCCTTGAGCGCTCTAACTGGAGGTCAGCTGTGACCACCAGTGCTGCAGAATTCAAAGAGGCACGAATGGAAGGCAAAAGGGAGAAATGTGTCAAGAGGAAGATGCGTCAAGCCAACACTGACCGAGACCGCCTTCCATCTGGAAACCGATGCCCTCACTGCGGGAGAACATGAGGATCAAGAATAGGGCTCCACAATAGCCACCTATGGACCCACCGCCAAGATACTCCATCTGGAAAAACATAATCCTTGAGCTACGAGGGATCACCTAAGTATACTATGGCACATGTCAAACTCAAGACCTGCAGGCCGAATCCGGCCCTCCGTGTCTTTCTGTGTCCATCCAGATGTTGGACTGTAACACCTGTATTCCTCATCATTAGACATCATAACTAGAGTTGATGGGAGTTGTGAAACAATAACACCTGGAAGGCTGCCGTTTGTTCAGTTTTAGTGGGGTTTGAATTTAGATACAAGGCTTGTGATTTATGATATCTGACATCAAAATGTCTTTTCCTCAACCTCTGAGTCACCTCTGAGACACAAGTGCTGTTGGGTTGTAATCCCCATTATTCCCAGTTCACATGGCAGATAATCAAAAGTGATGGGAATTGTCGTTCAATAACATCTGGGGATCCAAACTGTATTAAAACTAAAGAGCACTGAGCACTATGTAAAAAAGGTAGTTGGCCCTCTGTATCAATGGACTTTCTGTCCTGTAAGGCAACCCTAATGAAGGCAACCCTAATGTGGCCCTTGATGAAAATGAGGTTGGCAATTATGGGATTGCTAGTTTAGTGGGGGAGAGGCTTGCATGCCCTATGAAGTTGTGAGCTATGCTGGTGGTGGCATAATAGTCACCAGTAGGGCCTCCCATGCCAGACAGGTCACAACTGAAGGGTCTGACAAAGAGCGTCAAAGGGCAGGAAGGGCTCTCTAGCCTTTTGGCAACCATCCGAAGAGAAGGAAAACTCTGATTTCAAATCTGGGCAGATGGTGCTTGTCTAACCCTGCAAGGTCAACCATCTAAGAGAAGGAAACTCTAATCAAACCTACGCGTTGAGGACTTTGCTGCCGCCATCCTAAGCTTGCTATGCTCCGGCAGACGAACCTTTGGTTTAAAGGGTTAGGCCAGTTCTGTGCATGCTGCGCTCCACCAGAAAAATCCATTGCACAGGCTCGAAGGACACATCCAACTTTTTAGTCATCAACGCGCTTGTAGAAAGCGTGGGATGAGTCCTCCCTGAATCTTTGTTTGCGAAGAAAAGCCAAGAAGTTTAGTGAAACAATAGAGCAGCCTGGCCGACAATTCTAAGTACCTATACCTAAACTGAAAATCCTAAAGACAGAAGTTAAATTATAACCATGCCATTACTGACTTCACTCTTGCATTACACTTTCAGTGAACACAGAAAGGAGGTTATATGGACACCATTCAGTTTTCTGGCAGTTGAAGATTGGTTGTACCACAGAGACAACGTTTCATGCCTAACCCAAAAGGCACTGGAAGCTGCTCTTTCTGATGTCAGTCGGGAGGTGAATCCATTTCAGATTTTAGTCTGAACTTTAAATGAGCTACTCAAGATGCTGAAACTTGGATCCCTCCTTGAAAATCCTGGCATTAGCTTAATCTCCTACTCCCAGGATTCCACAAAATGTTACCACATCAGTTAAAATGGAAGCATAGTGCAATAATGGTGGACTGCAAAAATGTTCCTTTTGATAAATAGTAATCCATTTCTCTTAATGAGGTACGGTTTTCCCCTCATTTTCAATAGATACACAGTGGGCCCTTGGTATCCAGTGGGATTTAATTCCAGGACTCCCTGTGGATACCAAAATCTGTGGATGCGCAAGCCTCATTATATGCAATGGTGTAAAAAAAAAATGGTGTCCCTTGTATAAAATGGCAAAATTAAGGCTTGCTCTTTGGAGTTTTTAAAAAAGGTCCACACACACACACATAATTGAATCTATGGATGCAGAAACTGTGGATGCAGAAAATCTTCAGATTTCATTATAAAACATATGTGAACAACAAAACCAAGAGCAAAGAGGGGAACTGCTCCATCAGCTCCCTGTAGCATGTTAAATATTATAAATCAGAAGGTTTAGACACCAAAATGGAAATCATAAAAAGAGTAAAGTCAGGTGAAAGCAACTCAAGCCTGGATTCATTTTGGAAGAAGCCTTGGAGTGGTTTTTGAAAGATTCAAAATGCATTTGTTTACTGATCCAATGCTTATATGATCTGAATATTTCATTTCTCCAGTGCAAATGGTTAGAGCAGGGCTGGCAGCTGACTTTGTCCGGCCCAGGGAGAAGGGCGTCGGGGGTGGAGCCAAGAGAAAGGGGGCTTTTCCAGACCAGAGGGGCGGCGGCTTTGGAGTGCCTAACATCCCTGGAGGTGATCCGGGCCTGCAGTGGGAGCACTCAGCGACCTGCGGGGGCTGATCACCCTGGCGACCCGGAAGACTTGATTGTCTTCCAGGTCGGCAGGTCGAATAAGCCACCTCAGATCGCCGACTGCTCCCTCTTTTGGCCCGGATTGCCTCCAGGGATGGCAGGCACTCCATAGCAGGGCGATCAGCTGGGGAATGGCTGGGGGCGAGAGCGGGCGGAGGCCTGCAGCCTCCGATCACCTGCTGCTCTGCTGTGACGGCGGCTGGGTCTGCTTTGCCATCCTCTGGGCTGGGGCCATTGGGCCATTCCATCTTGGGATCCTTCCTCTCTTGAAGATGACAGCCTCTATCTTGGCTCGCACCTTGTCTTCTTGAATTTAATTTAATTTAATTTAATTTTAGTGGTTTTTATTATTATTTTATAATAATTTTATTATAATAATATAATAATATAATAAATGATATAATAATGTTATATTATATTATAATTTCAATATATTATAATCTATTATATAAATGGGTTCACGTCATGTGATGTATACCTCAAACAAAGAAACCATACAACGCAGAAACACAATACTTGCCAACAGAAATAGGCCTCAAGCAAGGTACGTTTGTAGCAAAGAAACTTTCACCCAAAAAACCTAAAAGGCCCACAAAACAATGCGTAAAAATAAAACTACATTTACCAGCATCCTCCGGGGCAGCCAAAGACTCACCCAACCTCTACATTCTGAACAACATGATTGGCTGCCAATAAGGGCGGATTTGCATAACTGCTGTAACCATAGCAACGCTGGCAAGAGCCATCCAAGGCTAGGATAGAATGCTGAGAGATTTCAGTTGGTGTTTGAGGGTTAAACTGCCAAAACCAAACTCTGAGGGAGCAATTCTCCAGCAAATTCCTACCCACACAACACATCATTTCCAACCCTTACATACTCAGACTTTCTCGCATCTCCTAAATAGGGCACAGCAACGCGTGCCGGGTACAGCTAGTGTCTATATATACTATAATATAATAATTATGACATTAATACTAATAATATATGAATATTTCTTGATATATTAATAGATTAATATTAATGATGTGTAATATATAGTAAATATAGTAAGTAAATAAATAAATAAATAAATAATGTAGGTTATAATGTAGTTCAGCCTTTAGGTGTGGCCCTCCATAATATTTTTTGGCTCTTGTGTGGCCCCTTGGAAAAAAATAATTGCCCATCCCTGGGTTAGAGGAATAAGTATGCTAAAACCTGCTGAATTTTTTGTGTGTGGTATGGGAATATATCTTTAAATTTAGTATTTTGCCTCTGGTACCACACTTGCTATTAAAGAAGTGATACCTATGAACCCATATACTTCTAAAATGTACCTGTATACACTTATTTTGCTCAAATGAATCTAAACTCACAATTGCTGGTCATTACACACATTTCTTGTTTTCTCCTCTCCATTCCCTACATAAGGTTGCATTTTTTTTTAAAAAAAGTATCATCCATATTTTCACCTGTATTTAAAGTGAACATATCTGGGGCTATAAATGATACACTATCACTCCCTCCTTTTCTCTCTTTCTCTATTACTAGACTGCAAAATTCACTTTCTGTTACATATAATTTAATTTGTAATCCAGCCTCAAGCTTCTGAGTGTTTGATGCATGAAGGAGTGACTCTCATTTTTGAAAGCCTGGTGCAATAATAAATGCCTTCTTTCATTGCTCAGAAAAGCAATGTTTCAAAACAATCTTTGAGAATCTTAGTCTGTATTAATAGTATCAATCAGCCTTTGCACATTGTGGGTCCTAGGATTTAAGAGATGGCTCATATAGCCTGTCCATTTTTTATATCATTAGAAAGAATAACAATGAATACAACACACAATCTCCTACTGTCTTGCTGTCTTATACTGTTTGAATCAGTTCAAAATCTCAGTATTGTATTATTATTATTATGTTTATTTATACCCTACTTTCTCTCTCCACAAGGAGACTCAAAGCAGCTTTTTTGTTATAACTTTTAAACTGTGTTTCCCCCCAATTAGGAATCATTCACAAAGTATTTCATATATCATGAGATAGAGTACAGTTTATGGATAAGCCTTAAGTTCAAAAGATAACGGATGGTATTCGGTAGTCCTGTGCGATCAATGAAAATAAATGTTTCAATGCTCATTACTAAATTAGAGGGCATGGAGAATAATTTTTTAAGTGTTTCTAAAATATCGTTAGGGATCTGTATCGTAACTATGATATAATGAATTCTTTGTTACTTTTCTTTAAGTAATTGTGTAAGGGGTGTCCAACCCCCTTTATTCTGCCAGGCAAGAAAAGCACAGTCAAACCACCTGTAACAGAAGCCCACCCAGCCTTTGAAACAACAACAACAACAACAACAATAGGAAAGCAACTAGGGTAAACTTTGGAGTTACTGCCTCTCAACTTTGCATACATCACAGGGTTGATTCAACTTCCAACAATCCCCTTCTTTTATCTCAAAATCCTTTTAAAGACTGAACACAGATAAGGAGGAGAAGGAACAGAAGGAACAGAAGGAGGAGGAGGCAGCACAAGGCGGTAAGCATAATTCTGGGAAATAAAGTTTGGGAAAGCGAGGACTCCTGTGGCAGATAATTCAAAAGGCCCCGCCCTAAACTACATTTTCCAGAATTATTCTTGTTTCCCATGCTAAAGCGCTTGGGTTTTCTCTTTCCAAGTTAGTGAAGTTCATTTTAAAATGGAGGTGTTGCATTGCCTCCAGAATTCAAAAGGTCCTGCCAAAAACTACATTTCCCAAAATTCTGCTTGCCTCCTGCATTAAAGCCTCAATGTGAGTGTGGTCTCTGCCTCCCTCTCTGGCTGCCCATGTGCAGAGGGATTTCTTCCTTCCCAACCATCCGGCCATCCCTCCTTCCCTCACCACTCCCTTTGGGGAAAGAACAGGGCTGTGAGTCTCCTTTGAGGTTAGAGAGGGGAGTGTATAAATAGAGCAAATAAATAAATAAATAATCCTTCCACTCTGGCCTTACCATCCTTCTCAGGGCCCTTTAGGAAAACCAAACCAGACCTTTGGGGGGGAAGTGGCACCCGCAACAGAGACATGGAGCCATTTACGAGACTTACATAACTCATTCAAAAGCCATAGATCAGTGTTTTGAATCTTACGTTTTTTGCATGTCTGCCCCTTGTGTTTCTAAATATTGCTTCATATGTACAAATCTAATGAAAAATGAATTACAAATGAAGTTTTGTATGTGGCTAGCGTTCAGTATTGGAGTTCCAGTTCATAACTTAGAGTTATTGATTCATATCTGCTGTGTATTTAGTAAACCATATAGTGTTACTGTGCATATATACCTTCAAA
The DNA here is from genome assembly GCA_030556195.1 of Anolis apletophallus. Classification (NCBI taxonomy): domain Eukaryota; kingdom Metazoa; phylum Chordata; class Lepidosauria; order Squamata; family Anolidae; genus Anolis; species Anolis apletophallus. Next base: position 50,084,927 of record JARBWK010000008.1, read on the forward strand.
TTGCCTCTTTACCTATGGAGACCCCATGGATGTCATGGTATTTTTGTAGGCAAAGTGTACTCAGAAGTGGTTTTGTTAGCACCTGGCATTTGTTGATAGCACCCTATCCAAGTATTTACCAAATCTGATTTCTAAAATCAGCCATTTTCTGGTAATTTTAAGGTGTTTAGTCCCTTTTTTCCATGTCAGAAGCCACTTGAGAAACTGCAAAACTATCTAAATGCCCGCCCACTTTAACAATCTGCAGCTGAATCAGACAAAGGAGGTCTGTTCAGCTGCTAACATAGGCTCAGGAAGGATGACATTTCCTACACTTTCTCAGTAGTGAGCAAAACTGTGACTATCAAAAGCCATATCCTTGTAATAATTCCTTATCACAGCTTTTGCTCACTAGCAAGAGGGATTTGGAAATGTCCTGGGGTCTCTGGGGTAGATTAACACTGGATAGTATTTTCCATTTGAAGCATAAAATGGGCGTTATGTATGGATAAAAAGAGTAAAGAATCTAATGAAGTGTACTAATATCTACGAATACTGATGCCACAGCCTGATGCAGTTACCAACACTGGCAATGTCTGCTTCCTAGATAACTTATCTGACCACATTGGTTGTACTACCTTCTCCCAAATGAGACTGCCTGAAATCTGTGACCTCTGTGATCTTTATTACATGTCCTTTTGGGCATCCTTACCATGATACGAGACAAATATTTCCTTCCCAAGAATCCATTCCTAGTGGACAGCTTTTAAGTTTCTAGTGGACAGCTTTTCAGTAGATATCAATGGGATTGCACAAGAGTTGGAATAGATAAATAAAAGTGTGGGTTTTATTGGTGTGAGAGAAATGAGAGCATCAGATGAAAAGGTAGTGGGAGTTTTCCTTAACCCATAAAATTGAGTACCACTGTAGTTCACCAGAACTCAGATTTGCAAACCCATATCTGAAGTATAGATGCCTCATCTGCGCAAATACACACCTGCACAAATGAGGAAAAGCAGGATCTGTCATGTTTGCATTCACTCATGTTCCTGGTTTTGCCAAGAAATAATAATGCACTTTATTTATATTCCGCTCTTCTCACCCCAAAGGGGACTCAGTGCGTATTACAGGACACATACAGCAGACAATTCCTGCCGATTATGACATACAAGGCATACAAGACATATATATATATATATAACAGGAGGATATTTCTGGATTGAGCCTGTTCGTCTTGGCTTAACCGGGTGTTGTTGTTATTCATCACTGGGCGCTGCTGCTCCATTCCGTCACAAGGGGCCGCTGTTGTTCCATCCTCCTTGCTATCTCCCTCCTTCTTTCCGAGGAGGAGCCTGCCAGCCAGCCGAATCCTCTTCTGGTACTCATCTTCAATATTTATATTTATTGAAGTTAAAAGTCCTTTTAAAGATACCTCCCCGCTTATGCGGTACCTAATTTTCTACTTGTAGCTAGCTTTCGACAGCTTAAGTTAGCTGGGGCAGGATTTATAGCTGACTTACCCAAGTCAGCCCCGGGATTTGAACTTGCCAGTTCAGATCTTACAGCTTGCAGCTACAGCTTTTAACCACTGTGCTAGTCAACAGGGCTCACCGAATCTTGTCCAGCCCTGGGCTAGATATAATGCTGTTTCTCCATTATGATCTTTCTAAGTGCTTGACCTCAAACCAGAATAATTTTTCCCATCCAATATGGCAACTTCAATATTTCCATGGCACAGCCAAACAAGAGTTAACAATACGTATTGACAATATAATGCATTACTGTTTTTTTAATTTAAAAAAACCCTTAATAGTGCTTAATAAAAGAAAAGACAAACACCACGCAAGAACCTCCTCCACAATCTCAGAAAGAATTGATTACACACACAATAGAACTTAAAAGACGGAAGATTAAAAAAATTCATTTATGTAGCCACGTGCAAAATTAATTTGTTCCCACTCCATGCTGGCATCTATAGTGTAAATGAAAAACCATTTTGTGATGTTTGCTTGAAAGAAAAATCACGCCATTTCACACATGAAGTTCCACAGTAACAAAACTCATCTGAGAACCACTTTGAACCATGGGCTTCTTCCTTATCTTGAGGGGAGAAAAAACAAACCCTGGCATGTCACATTGCCCGCTGGACTGCTATGTTCTTTTGCTACACACTTTGGTGTTTAATGTTTTTCTATTAGCACTTAGGACAATACAATCTATCATGACTGGGAAACTTATCTGTCTGCTGGGAATGGGGGTTTCCAAATTGGTCCATGATTAAGGGTGCAATCCGAAACAGTAAACACATTGTGAAGGAAGGAGCAGGGCAAGCCAGATTGGTAACAGCCAGTCATATTCCCTGGAATGCTGTGGAGGTAGGCTTTTGGAGGAGAAATGACAGAAATTGGGACTGTTCTCTGACACATATCAAATATAAAAAATGGCCTAGAGAGTGGATAAATATGGTCTAGGGGTAGATAAAAGTTTTCAGACAGAGACACAGGAAGAATATGACTTCGGGCTCCTCAACACTGGGCAGAATAGCCTGTTGTAAATCTGGCTTAGAGCAACCCTGGCTCTAATGTGTATGTAAGAATTTGGGGCTGTTGTCAAAACATCCCAGGTCTGTATTAGTCCCATTGGGTTGTCACGTCTTCTGTGGGTTTATATGCACAGTATCATTAAGGCAGTTTGACACAACTTTAACTGCCATGGCTTAATGCTATGAACTTAGCCTTCTCTGTGCTGGTGCCTCACCAAACCAAAGCTCATATGATTCCATAGCATTGAGTGATGACAATGAAAGTGGTGTCAAATGGTATTAATTGTGCAGTATAGATACACCCAGTGTCACGACTGACATCATTCCTCACCAACCAGAGCTCCACCCAAGTGCCTGACTGCCGCAATAACTTCCACATGACCAGTCTCCCCTCCTTGCTGTTCATGCAAGTGCTCTGTTTTGGCATCACAGATGTGGCAGTACAGCCACCAGCTGCTAGGGGTCACAGTGGAACACACAGTCCCTGTGCGCTATTCTTTGTCCAGCTGCTAGAGGGTGAAAAGCGCACATCCTAGGACACATGCATAGTTTTGTGGTTCAGCCAGATGAAGATAAGGGGTTTGGGGGTTCAGGGCCTGATGGTGATGTAGGTGAGCAAACAGAGGATTTTTTCTGTAGATGAGGGAATGGAGGGGGTTTCGGAGCAAGTTGCTGTTGCTGAGATAGAGCGTGAAAGTGGAACTGTTTTGGAATCCAACAGGCAAGGAGAGGGGGACAACATTAGCTCATCCGAGGGAGCAGCTGGCTTATACAAAGATACCAGGCTGTTTCTGAGGGGGCAGGGATTCAGGTGCAGGAAAATCCATGAGAAAGAGAGGCAAAAGCAGGCCTCTCAAGGTCAAAGGAATGCATTAATGTTTTGCAGTCCTTAAATTGGTGAGAGAGCTGTTAGGAATTTAGATCAAGCTACATCGCTACTTGTCTCGTTCCTAGTTCATGCCTTAGTTCAAGATCCAAGATTCCTGTTCAAGTTTTGCTCCTTGTTTTATGGATTTACCTTTGGATTCATGCCCATGTTTTGCTCCTTTTTTCCTGGATTCATGTTCATGTTTAACCATTGTTTACTGGATTTACCTATTGTATTTGGGACTTACTTCTTTTATTAACTATTGGGCTTTTACCCTTCCATTTGCATAAGAGGCCTTTGGCCCTTTTATATGTGTTTTTAATCAATAAACTGTTTATTACCACGTTTGGTTTCTTGGTGAGTGCTGTGAGCAAAATGAACTCCTACTGATGTGATGGCACAGTGAGCACCACTTGCCTTAAAAAGTTTGTTTTAATGTAAAGTAGCTGTTTGCATGTGTTTGCAATGAGTTTGTTTGCTTTTGTCTGTTTTTAAAAGCTTGTATAGTAGTTTCTATTTATCTGTGCCTGGTACCAGCTAATTGCTGCTTAAGAGCCCAGTTGGACTTGCTCCTCCCCTTTCTCCAAGGGGAGGCTATTTTTTTCTTTTCATTCAACAACTAGAGCTTCTGTAGTTTGGACGTGTTGGAGAGTGTGTGCAGCTAAGGCCTTCGTCAAGGCATTTTGTAGTATTTTTCTTCAACCCTCAACTTCTAAACCAATCGGCTGGTATCAGAGGAAGGTAACATACCTTCGCATAGGCCAGCTAATTGGGGTCTTGACTGTCCTTACTCTTGAGACCATAAAGACAGACTTGGAGAGTCTGTCAACTGAAGCTTCCTGGACCCAAGCATCTAGAGACTGTGAAGTATATTTTCTTTTATCCTTTTTGGGGAATGAAGCACAATACCTGAATGCAGATAACTCATGTTAAAGACAATAAACCTGTTTTGAGTTATCTATAGTGTCAAGTTTGGTCCTTGGGAGCCCCAAGCCTCAAAAGGAGGGAAAGAAAGCAATCCCCGTGAAGAGAAAGAAAACCATCACGTCCCTGCACCTTGGAAACTATATGGCCCTGGGAGACGGCATAGCTGAGGTGTAACACATAGCTTCTTACCACTTCCAACTGAGTGTATATAGTCCTGACTTCAGCTAGAGAAGGCAACATTTAGTGATAACAGCATATGAACCAAATCTGAGGCACTGGATGACAAGGAGGAGCTTGTTGTGTTCACCTTCATGACATGCAGCGTAATGTCCACTTTCTTGTAGATCTGCATATTGGGGCATTTTTGTCCTGTGGAGGCTGAGTTCAGATAAAAGCTCTGGGAAACCTGAAGTGGGGCAAGCGTTTCTAATAGCATGCCAAAACATTTCCAGCTAACATGCAAAATGAATGGGACTTTGGGTAATTGCATGTTGAATCATAGGCGAGAAGGAAGAGAAGAAGGTGAAACTAAGGGTAAACCAGTGCCAGGAATGGGAGTAGAAAATGTTACTTGCCTTCAAATGAGTGTTACACATGTGGATTAAAAGGTTCCGGGGGCAAGGTGAATAACAGGACTCTAAGAATTGGACCTGCAGAGGAGATCTTCCACACACATATAGTAAAAAGTGAGTCACGACGATCACGTGAACTTTGGAACACCTGTGTGAAGACATTGCTTGTAAAAAGTGGAGAAATTATTTTCTGAGTTGTATCAGTTCTCAGTCCTACTCAACCAACACAGTTGTTTATGCTGCATTACATATTGTCCTGTAGCATACCCTGGCTGGAAACCTGTTAGTGACATGTTCAGGTCTTAAGGTAATGTGCATGCCAAGAGTCATAAGCCCTTTGTGCCCACCGTCAACAAAGCTGGGAAATATGACTCAGATGACCAAGAAGTGGCCCATCTCAGCTGCAAAGGGAACAGAGTGGTCAGCAATCTCATTTTTCTTCCTTTCACAGCCAGGACAGGACTCACAGGTGGATATGGAGGAAAACTCTCAAACGCACTGAGTGAAATGAGCTCACAATTTCAAGTCTCAAAGGTTGAAATGTACTCTCTTAAATTTTGTTCACTTGTAAAATGCAAGCACTGCACATTTTAATTTTAAAGTAGTGCTTTCAGTCTGTGACATGATGGAAGTTGGAACCCTAAGAATTATGAAATGAAATGAAATGAAAATAATTCAGCAGTTTTCCCCTAATATTTCAGCTCACCCTCCCACCCCCATATGCCAAGGGATAACATTAAATTCAGCATAATAGTCAAAGATAATACAGCAGTGAAATCAATTCACAGTGGTAATGTTTCTCTTTTGTGAACAGGTACCTATGAATGCAACATGAAATACTTTCTGTGTCTGTGAATTATCGTCGGTTGCCCATGAATTACTGTCCCTTTTAGCTTGCTCAGTGAACAGCTCTGCCCTTCATATAAAGAATATTGATTCATGTCTGTTTTTTATGTTGTTCAATAAAATAAAACTTGGGGAGAAAAATGACAATGATTTATGTTCAGATTTGAGGTTGCCTTGTAAGATGTCTACTGGCACAAGAGCAATGTACTAACTAATGTACCTACACTTGAGTAAAATAATCTGGAATCTAGCATATATAATACCACAGTGCTTTCATGGCTGTTTCATTTGTCTGAGGGCAGATACTCACATTTGAATAATTATCCCTCTTGTATTTTGTTTGTCTTGTAAGATGACTGCTGTTAAGAACGTTTTAAAATTACCATATGCTTCATGACATGAACAGTTTTGGAGCATTCAACCAGGGTATTTCAATGAGTATTACAGCAGGAGACCTAATTGCACTTAAATCCCCAAGTACTGTGTTACACAGCGGTTAGCAAATATGTACCGTATATTCTGGCATACTAGACGGCTTTTTAAGCCTGGAAAATAATATGAAAAGTTGGGGGTTGTCTAGTACACTGGGTATAAATTAAAATAATAAGTTAAATAAAAAAATAAAATCGCCCTTAGTGGCACGGCTTGAGGAGGGAGGGAGGGAGGAGGAGTGGCAGGCCGCATTGCCACGGAGACCGGCTGGGGGTTATGGCCCACTGGGCTTTCCCAGCGGCCCCCACCACTCTCCATTCAAGGACCTCCTCCGCCCTCGCCACTTACCTCCTCCGAAAGCTTGCCTAGGCCCAAGGAAGTGCCTCCGGACGCCAACTCTTAGCAGCGCTGGGTGACGGCGTGCCTTGGATGTGCTCCCAGAGGCATGCTGAGAGCAGTAGGAGTCACAGAACTACTGCTCCCAGCATGTCTCTGGGAGCACATCCAAGGCACGCCATCCCCAGTGCTGCTAGGAGTTGGCATCCAGAGGCACTTCCTTGGGCCTCCAGACATTGACTCCTAACAGCGCTGGGAGATGAGCACCACCCCACAGAATTGGACATGACTAGACTTAATGTCAAGGAGAAATTTTTACCTTTACTTTTATCTATAATATAAAACCAAACTTCAGGAATAACAAACCCCATAGATAATTAATTGGCATAATGTACAAAGTTTAAAATCAACCAACCCATTGCCATACTTAGAAATAAAGAAACATCAAAATGATGTGACCATGTGAACAACACTTGTTGGTAAGACATTTCCATTTCTGACTCCACTGTATGGGGCTCAGTAATGAGACTGGTCTCTAATGTTCATACATTGTTTTTATATTCACATAATACTTATTTATTTAAATAATTTATATTCCACTCTTCTCACCCCGAAGGGGACTCAGGGAGAAGCACAACATATAAATGGTGAACATTCAATGCCGGGACATAAACAAACTATATGCATTCATAAACATTAAAATCATTTATCTAGACATTAAAATCCACTGTTTTAAACCATCTCAATCATCCACATCAAATCCAGATGGCATGGTAAGGTTTCCTGTTGCTGCCTTACTGCATACACAAAACTAGTAAAGGTAAAGGTTTTCCCTTGACATTCAGTCCAGTCATGTCCAACTCTGGGGGTTGGTGCTCATCTCCATTTCTAAGCTGAAGAGCCTGCATTATCCATAGACACCTCCAAGGTCATGTGGCCAGAATGATTTCATGGAGCACTGTTACCTTCCCGTCAGAGCAGTACATATTGATCTACTCACACCTGCATGTTTTCAAACTGCTAGGTTGGCAGAAGCTGGGGCTAACAGTGGTAGCTCACGCTGCTCCCCAGATTCAAACCTGCGACCTTTCGGTCAGCAAGTTTAGCAGCTCAGCACTTTAACCCACTGCGCCACCAGGGGCACAAAGCTAGTGAACAACTAAATAATAAATGCATAGAATGATTTTCATTTTCATTTTTTGGAATGAAAAATACAAACCAAGATAACCAAACCAAGTTCACAACACTTTTCATCTGTGTTAACCTTCAGTTTATTTTGGCAGCACATTTTGTACAATTCTCTTTTTAAAAGCATTTTACAGGACACAATAAAAAACTGTAAAACAACCCAAGTGTTTAATGAAAGTACGTAGCATATAAAATAAGATAAATGATGGTGTGTGCCTTGACAATTTTCTGGTGTGGTTTCCAGAACTCTAGTTGTGACTCAGGTCTTCTTAGCACATTCATTGCTCTATCCTTTTCTGTTTGACCAGGTATAGCCTATATGTATATTTTAAATTATATGAATTATTGGGTGTAATTTTTTTTAAAAAAAAACATGGATTAAAACAGTTTGTAAACACATTAAAATCACTGTCATCAACTGATACAATTCTAAGCTTCTTGATAAACAGGAATAATATGTCTCAAGAACACATGCCATTTCACTTCTAAAGGCAGCTTGTTAAATTCCAGGTGAGCCACCGCTGGCTTCCAAACTTTTAAAATAGTTGTTGATTGTGAAGAATGCAGGCCACTCTTTAGAACAGCAGCATCTTTTGAGATTACTGGAAGACGAAAGAAACATTAAAAGGCTCAGCTACACTGAATGCAAATTATACCACCCACCTTTCACTTTAATGCCATCATGCACCAAGCTCTGGCATCTGATGTAGGCGGCAATGACAAACAGATAATTAATGGCTCTTCAGACTTGCCAGCTATGAACTGTAGTACGCAGAAAAGAGGGTCACTTGGTTATTTCAATTACATAATTCATTCTTAATAGTTTCACATCAGGTAGAGAAGGAGCTTTAAGCCATCATCATCATGCTATTGCAGATTTCATCCAGTAGCTGTTTTGAAAGTACAATGGATACTAATCCACTGGAGTTGGGGAGAATACCAGGTGCTGTAGTCTGTCTTTCAGAGGAAATAATTGACAAGGCCACTTCTGAGTATTTCTTACCTAAGAAGACCCCTAAATTCGCAGCTGATTTGAATGCATATGTGCATACAGTGCTTCAAAGCATATAATATTTTAAATCATATTTTAAGAATATAACAGTATATATTTTTATCGCCAACACCTACGAGTCCTCGAACGCTTTCATCAGCGCTGTCTTCACACAATCCTAAATATACACTGGACCGACTATGTGACTAATGTTGCTGTCTTTGAGCAAGCAGGGATCACCAGCATTGAGGCCATGCTATTGGGAACACAGCTGCGCTGGGCAGGGCACGTCTGTAGGATGGAGGACCACCGCCTCTCAAAGATACTACTCTACGGTGAATTCGCCACAGGTCAGCGCAAGAGAGGCGCCCCAAATAAGAAATATAAGGACTCCCTGAAACAACATCTCAGGCTCGGCCAGATTGATCACCAATTGATCATTGGTCCACCCTGGCCTCACAATAGGAGGCATGGAGATGCACTATCCACAATGCTGCGGCCTCTTTTGAGAACACACGCCAAATGGGTCTCGAAGAGAAACGACAATGCAGAAAGAACCGCAACTTGGAGACAGCACCCAAGGAGACTTTCTGCTGTGCTTTCTGCAACCGAACTTGCCTATCTCAGATTGGCCTTTTTAGTCATCAACGCGCTTGTAAACAGCGTGGGATGAGTCCTTCCTGAATTTTCGTTCACGAAGTAATGCCGAGAGAGAGATTTTTGAAAGGGTATCATCCTGACAAGGTGATTCATAACAGTAAAATATTAAATCAAATGGAATCCTGTTGCAGTGTAGAATTCAATTATGAAACTTAGACTCTTTCTAGACTGCCATATAATCCAGTTTATCAAAGCAGATAATACACATTATCTGCCTTGAACTGGATTATATGAGTCTGCACTGCCATATAATCCAGTTTAAAGCAGATATTCTAGACCAGTGGTTCCCAAAGTGGGCGGTACCACCCCCTGGTGGGAGGTGGGTCAATCTAGGGGGGCGCTGGAAAGTCCAGGAGAATTTGGGGGGCACTGAACCCTTGTAAGGGGGCGGTGGGGGCGGTGGCATGAGCCATCTCTGTGTGTGTCTCTCTCTTCTTCCCTCCTCCTCTTCTCGCCAAGCAAGGGACAATAATAATAATAATACCTTTGGGGTTCCCTTCCAACTGGTTGAGTCTTATAACAATAATAATAATGTCCTTCAATATATTTAGCGGAACGTGGATTCAGTGCGGTAACCAATTTATTAACAAAAAAGAAATCGATTGCAAAATAGTAAATTGCGATGATTTGAGATTACTGCTGACGAAAATAGAGCCGAGGATTACTAGATTGGTAGCAGCATACCTGGTTCATCCTTCTCATTAAGATGATTTTGAATGTTTTAACTTTTTTTGTATTGCCTTTCTATACAAATTATAGTCTCATAATTTCAAACTTCAATGTTTCTAATTTACAACTTTCTTTATTATATTTTATGAAAAAGGTAGAAATATTAATATATGTATCTTTCTGTTTAATTGCTATTAAAAATTTTAAAAATTAATTTCTGTGGGGGTGGTGAGTAAATTTTTTTCTGGAAAGGGGGCGGTAGCCTAAAAACATTTGGGAACCACTGAGATCATATGTGGCAATGTAGAAGGGGCTATAGCCTTTTGAAATGGAAATGGCAAATTATTTTCTTGGAGGTCTTTAAACAGAGTTTGAATGAGCATCTTTTCAGGAGTGCTGCTATTGTGTGTTCCTGCATAACTGAGGGTTGGACTAGATTATCATTTTAGGACCCTTCTACACTGCCATATAATCCAGTATATCAATGCAGATAATCCACATTGTTTTAACTGGATTTTATGAGTCTACACTGTCTGCCATATAATCCAGTTCAAAGCAAATAATTTGGATGTTATATGGCATTGTAGAAGGGGCCTCAGGCCCCCTTCTACAATGCCATATAATCTAGATTATCAAAGCAGATTGAAGTCAAAATTTGAATTCTAAGGACCGTGTATATTGCAAGGACCTGTGCCTGGAGAGGTCAGCTAACCACCAAAGTTCCAGGAAGAGACTAGGACCCACCAATTGAAGGGAAATGGCAGAGGCTTTATTTCATCTGCAGAAAGGATGCAATGTACCACAACGGATGCCAAAATATACAAACATAAGCATTATGGGATGTGCAATCCTTTTTAAACAGTACAAAACCCATGCATTAACATTGTCTAGTTTTGAAATTCCCTCCCCTGTTTCTGATTGGCTGACTCCAGCTGGGACGGGGCCAGTCACCTGTTAGGGAAATGAGCTCTTAATCGAGGTGGCCATGTTGAGTGCTGGGGATGGGCTAAGGTGGGCTTGCTCCATGATTGGCTCTGGCCCCAATGAAAGTGATAATGATCTGTGCTGCATCTTTTGCCTGTGGTGTTGAAAGGCATTCCAGGATCGTTGGCTCTATCCAGGGATCGGGCCTTTCCAGGGGTAGTTTGCCTTTCATTTAATATATTTCAAGAAATAAAGTGAAATAAGATGAAAGGTAAAGGTTTTCCCCTGACATTAAGTCCAGTCATGTCCAACTCTGGGGGTTGGTGCTCATCTCCATTTCTGAGCCAAAGAGCCAGTGTTGTCCGTAGACACCTCCAAGGCCATGTGGCCAACATGACTGCATGGAGTGTTGTTACCTTCCTGCCAGAGTAGTACCTATTTATCTTTTCACATTTCATGTTTTCGAACTGCTTGGTTGGCAGAAGCTGGGGCTGACAGCAGAAGCACACGCTGCTCCCGGATTCGAACCTGTGACCTTTCAGTCAACAAGTTTAGCAGCTCAGTGGTTGAACCCATTTGGCTCCTTAAGATTAAATAGAATATAGTTTATATTACGGGAGATGGAGGAGAGAAGCAAGGGTGAGGGGGGGGGGGGGGAGGAGGAGTGAGTGCCAAGATGATGGCATGCATGAAGGGGATGGAAAGGTTATTTCCTTTTATCTTTAGTTATTTAGCTCCTGTGCACGTGCATATATTTGGTATGAGTAAAATGGGATATAGAATAGAGCAGAGTCAAGGATAGAAAGTGTTGTGAAGTCCATGACAGAAGATACATGGTAGCATCATGAGGATATGTTTCATTTTGGTATACAGGATATTTTGTTGTTCCTAGAGAGATCTCCTGCCGTGGTTCAGGGTCCATGAGACAAGCACTGGCCTGGACTAGCACCGATTAAAGAGTCTGGGCTCCATGCAATTGGGGCAAAGTCAGAAGCTGGCTCCCATTAAAGATTCCTAGACTTAATGAGAGAAGCTCTCAGTTGGACTCAGCTCCATCCTAGCTTGCCAACATTTAAGGAGAACTGGTTCTCTGTGAAGATGTGCTAATCTAGTGCAGATTAAAGTGCTGGGCAGGGATATAAGTGCCAAATATGTAATCTAGCTTCAGACGAAGCAACGTTAAGTTCTTCATGCCAAGGTCTTGGACTCTTGTTTGATCCATGGATTAAATACCTTTGCTGTTATTTGCCTTTGAAATCAAGTATCTAGTTTCATGGACTTTTTTGGACTATTTCTCTTTGGACTAATTGCTCCAATCTCTACCGAATCAATTGGATTATCTTTTACCGTGAATTACTTTTTATGGCTTTGGCTTATATTACCCTCAATAAACTGCTTGCTATTTTAACCCATCTGTGTGGTTTTTAAAGTCAGAGGGGAACCTGCTCTGGAGTGCAACAGGTGCTGCTGTATTCTATACTGTCTTATTGCCCTTGGTAAACTATAAATCTTTTGGGGGTGGGGGTGCTGTATTTGACAACAAGATAATCCAAATTATCTGCTTTGAACAGGATTATATGAGTCTACACTGCCATATAATCCAGTTCAAAACAGATAATATGGATTTTTATAGGGCAGTGTAGAAGGGGCCTTACTTCCTTTCAATACTTAAAATACAATGATTCAATGATATGAGGTTCTCTAAGGACCTTTCCAGACGTGCTGCTGGAACCATCGCAGATCGTGGCAACACTGGTGGTACACGTCCAGGGGTGTGGGAACCCATCACCTCACACCTCACACCATCTCAACTCCCCCCTTTCCTTATGGGGGAAGCACTCGCCATCTGGCTTGCCCTATTGAGGGCAATGCAACCACAGGAAGCTTCCCATGTTGCTGGCAGTGGCTTTTTTCAGCGGTGACTCTGGTTCCACAGCAGTTTTGCCACTGAGCCCTACTGGAAGTACTTCTCTGGTGTGTGATGGAAGCCAATGGGCTCCATGACAAAACCGCTGTGGAACTGGAATTGCCACCAAAATTTGCCCCGTGTGAAGAGGTCCTAATTGAAGAATTGCATGAAAGCACGGTAGAGGTCTTGAAGCTGCCTTACACCTTCTTTCAAGAAAATACTATTTAGAATTAACTGCTGTTTATCCTGGCTCACTGTTAACCTGTGAATGAGGCCAGTCAATACCTCTTATACCAATCCTTAGTTTTTTCTTCTTCAATAAGTCAAAGGAATTTGTTCAGCACATTCCTCTTCTCTGTAGTCTGCAGAATCAGCAATGGTTTATAAATGCAGATAAGGAAAAAGCTATGCAAATGCGTTGGCAAGCAGCGCAATTGCATTTGGATAACTGCCTTCATTAAATTACCTGCATTCCTTTCTGCCTTCCATTCAAATGGATATAATCATTAAGTACTCAGAGAACAATCCAAGAAAATGTGATTGTGAATTGATTGCTGGCTGAAGTTCACTTCGTCCCACACGTGCAAATTTGTACATACAGAAAGCCCTACAGTTTGGAGTTATCCATTCTTTCCTTCAAAAGCATAACCAAGTCATTCCATCCTTGCATTAATTCCCAGCTGTTTAACAGGATTCTGCAGAGACCCAGCCCTACCATTACTCAGAATTAGATGCTGATGTCATACAGTTTGTTTTAAGTGTGATGAAAATGAAACAGATGAAAATTGGGTATTTCTTATCCAGCATTCCAAAACAAAAATCCTCCAAAATGGTTCAAATGGGTGGCTGAGAGAGTGACACATTTGTTTTACGACTGTTCAATGTATGCACAGCATTATTAAAAGCATTGGATAAAATTATCTTCAGGTTAGTTGTATAAGATGGAAGATGAATAAATTTCAAGTTTAGACTTGGGTCCCATCTCCAAGATATAATTATGTATGTATAAGCAAATACAGATATTGCAAAATTGGAAAAAGAATCTGAAATCCAAAGCACTGCTGGTCCCAAGCATTTGAGATATAGGATACCTATCCTGTAAACTATTTTATTTCCACTGTCAAACACTTGAAGGAAAAGTTTGTGGGGATTTTTTTGCCTCAGGTACTATGGCTAGCATAGGATACCATGTACAGTGATACCTTGAGTGAAGAATTTAATTCATTCCATGATTGAGCTCTTAACTCAAATCACTCTGATCTCAAAGCAAATTTCCCATTGAAATGCTATTAATCCAATCCAACCCCCTGAACCCCCCCATCTTTTTGTTACATGGTTTTAAATAAAAAAACATACTTTATAAATCACAAATAATGTGTAAATACACATTTACATGGAACAATGAAAACATGAAAGATCAACCTCAAATTGTTAGAAGCACAAAGTTATGGCAAAGAAGCACAAAGGCAGAAGCATCATTTTCTTCATACTGTACTCATTCCAGCCTCTCTCCTTTTCTTGCGCTTTCTCATCCCCTCTCTCTTCATGAAGCCAAACGTACCAGGAATAAAAACCACACAAAATCAATTAATTCAAAGTGGACAGGAGCAAAGTGGACAGTAATCTTCCAAAGTGGACAAGAGCAAAGCAGACAGCAATCTCTCAATCTCTGGTGCTAGCACTCCCTCTGGCACTCGCTCTTAACTTAAAATGCTGCTCGTATGTCAAAGTGAAACCTGGGCTGAGCGCTGACTCTTAATTCAAAATGCTTTTAATTTGGGATACTCTTTATCTTTACTTGAGTGAGGGCACCATTTGTTCTTTCTTATACCACAACATATCATGAGCAAACTCTTTCTGCTTGTGCGATTTGGTGCAGATTTCAGTTCCTTAATGTACTGGTCATCTCAAGGTTGGACTTCTGCAATGTGCTTTACATTGGGCTACCTTTGTACCAAGTTTGGAAACTCTGTCTGGTTCAAATGATGGCCTCCAGATTGGTTACAGGAATATCCAGGAGTGAACGTATCACACCTATCCTTAAGTCACTCCACTGGCTGCTATTTATTTTCCAGGCAAAATACAAAGTGTTGGTTTTGACCTTTAAAGTCCTACATGTTTTGGGTCCAGGTTACATACAGGATTGCCTTCTTCCATACAATCCACCCAGAACACTGAGGTCTTCTATGGGGCATTTATTCCATCCTGCCAGAACCCGACTGGCGACTGTCATTCAGAGGACCTTTTCATTGGCCGACCCACAACTGTGGAACAACCTGCCGGAAGAGCTCCAAAAGCTAGATAAACTGTTGCAATTTAAGACACAAGTGAAGACATATCTCTTCCAGCAGGCCTACCCAGACAGTCTTAATGTCAGCAACTGATGCCCGCGGCCAGGACTCTGGCCAGCAGGATCCAGATCCTGACATAGACTAAACAACCCAACCGGCGTGAGAACATACTGGCCGAGCGGCTTTTGGCGCCTTCCGAGAAAAGGCGCAATTTAGGGTTTGAACTGAAGGGGGAAGATATTTTGGGACTTGATGGAGGGAAATCACTTTCGGCTTTGGATATGTTTGATTCCCACAGTAAAGCTGTAGTAACTGACCAGAGGCTATCTGCGTGGTTATTTGCATCTA
Organism: Anolis apletophallus; assembly: GCA_030556195.1. Taxonomy (NCBI): domain Eukaryota; kingdom Metazoa; phylum Chordata; class Lepidosauria; order Squamata; family Anolidae; genus Anolis; species Anolis apletophallus. The sequence goes on from JARBWK010000008.1 coordinate 50,100,409, forward strand.
ACTGCAATGAGCTGACACTTAATGACAAAATTAAAACTTATATCTTATGTTTAATCTCTGTTTTGTGTATTTTAATATGTATATTGGGGAAATAAGTTTTAACATGTTTATTTTAAAGCGTGTTTTGGGTTAATGCGTGTTTTACAATGTTGTAACCTGCCTTGAGTCGTGAGAAGAGGTTGACAAGAAATAATAATCCATTCTGTACCTTCAAGTCATTTCTGATGTATGGCACCTCTAATGTGACCCTACCACTGGGTTTTCTTCATGAGACATGTTCAGAAAGGGGGGGGGGGTAACTTTGCCATGCTCCAGGGCTGAGAGAGTATGACTTGCCCAAGGCCACCTAATAGGTTTCCATGGCTGAGTGGAGACTTGAACTCCAGAGCTGTAGCTCCAACACTCAAATAACTACACCAAGTTTTTCCATATTTTGAAAAGTAACCATAGCATTCCACCATCTTTTCAATAGAATGTTGTGGGTAATTATTTGACCCCCCCCCCCGGGGGGGATTTTATTGGCTTGGGGAGCTCCGGTGTTCCACAGTAAACACGGCACCATAAGTATGTGCACTTACATGTACATCTATCTCAAAAGTTACCTCTTTGACAGTGTTTAATCAAAATTAAAGATGGGGGGTCAGAAATATTGCGAAAATTTTGTGGGCTTTATTTCAAAGGAAACTTTTCCAATCCCGTTTTACAATTACTATATATTTACTAACATCACATGGAGGAGGAAGGGAAGTAGATTTACAGAATTAAAGAAACCAGCAAACTGCACCTTCTGCCATGTGTCCAGTATGATATCTGGGCATAAATCTGTGCATACATTTTGCTGAATATACTTAGGAAATTGAGGACTATCAAGTGATACATAAAACAAATACGTTAGAACATGCTGGCTGCTTTAATGGTGTTTTGACATAGCAGGGGAGAAAAGCTCTTTAAGGCGGCTTCTTTGCTTACACTCCAAAATCAGTATTTCTGTAGTTCCCAGTTGCAGCTTGGCTTTAAACAATTCTTGTTAGCGTTGTACTGCTTCCAAAGCCTGACGCCTCAAGCATTATATTTTCAGTCAACCCACCGACCCTTGTTCTGCTTTGGAAGTCTAAAGAAGCTCACAGCTGCAGATGTTTCTCTTTTTGAGCACATACAATTTCCATTTTTTAACAAGGCCTGTTTACAGCTACAGGCAAATTGGGTGGTGGGGGTAGAGAAGGCAGGGAAAAATTGACAACAGCCAGGGAGCGAATGTTGAAAAATGTGACTTGAATTACTCCTCTGGTGACAATTTAAACAAATAAGAATAGTTTTTCCGGCACTGTGAGTCACTGTAGGAGTACATCTTTCTGACATCAATATGGGGGCACAGTGCTCCTTGTGTTCATACCCACTGTAGGGAAGCTTTGAAAAGGTTGATCTGAAAATGTGGTGTAGCAAATCCTTTATTTGCTACCTGTCATTGTAGATAATCTGTCAATAATTGCTCACTGGTGAATTCATATACTAGCCTTCAGTACAACAAACTTACTCGACACCCCGATCGTTTGTGTTTTTGTGACATAAAACGAAGTACAGCATTGCAATATAACAAAAGCCACTTTCTATTGGAATCAGGTGGAAAAGGTCTGTGCTACTATGTTACGTAAAAATAACAGCCACATTGGCTACGTTTGTACATCACACTAAATTCGAGTTTATACCGCTTATGGTTTATTGCTTTAGTTTGTAGATGGCAACACCCTCTTTCTGGCTTGCTTTACTCTTGTCAGGTCCTGGGGAATAATCCAAGGACAAGCTCCAATTCCAAGTTCAAATATGTCAACAAACTGTGGTTTAAAAAGCAATCGGTGGTCTAAATTTTATTGGGAACTTATCACATGTAGGTCCTTAAGTCAGGGGACAGCGAGGTAATCTGTAGGGCACTGGGACAAATCTGTGGGGCAGCAATGGAAGTTGTCGGGCAGCAACCAGCATCACCCCCTTACCATCCCATATGTCTGCCCCTGGCTTGATTCTATGCCATCTTTGGTTTACTCTATGAGTAGCCACTGCTGCCAAGTTGCATCATGCACAGAGATGGCATGAAGCCCTGTTAGTAGCCCTGCATTATGAAATGGACTATCGTGGAATCTGGCCTGTCTGCATCTATGAAGTATCCTAGGATGGAGCTTAAAGCTCATGTGATGAGGTCTCTGGTCTGTCCTAGATTATACCATTTAATTAACTGCTGAATTCAACACTCAGGTAAATTTCATTGATTCAATAGTTCTGCTATAGTTGGAACTAACAACATGATTCAAGTCTGTGGCTTCTAATGGTGGTTTGTGGTTGGCTAGCAAATGCTAGAGGTTTCCCCCATGGAATGGTTAAGATACAACAGCAGATCAAAATTCAAGAAGTTTCCACCAGATTTAGTCTCATCCACCCTCTACACTCAAGTTCTCTGGAAGACGCTGACTCAAATTCTCCAAATAAGTTTTTCTTCAGCCATCCCTGGATTGTGGAATGACCTGCCAGAAGAGCTCTGACAACTGAATATTCTGCTTGCGTTTAAAAGAGCAATAAAGAACTGCCTGGGAGTATGGTGGAGTCTCCATCCCTGGAATCTTTTCTTCAGAGGCTGTGCCATGGGTGTGCTTTGATTGTGCCTTCCTGCATGGCAGGGTGTATGACTGGATGGCCCTTGGGGGTCCTCTCCCAACTCTATGAGTCTATATCAGGAATAGGCAATTACAATGTTTAATGGCTACACTTTTTCTCTCCCATCCACCATCTCATCCTGACCAAGGTCAACCCTTTGGGGAGCCAGATGTTTCCTGTGTTTCCTTCACTTTCTGCCTCCAAAATAGAAGAGGAAGGAGAGGAAAGGGCAGGGAGGGGGCATGGGGAAAACCCTCTCCCTCCCAGCCCGCCCACCTCATTCCGGCCCACCATGCGGCCCCCAAGTTAGAAAGTTTGCCCATGCCTACTCTAGGGTTAACAATATGGATTTTGTTATGACTCCTGGATACGTTGAGGGTTGTTCTGCAGACCATTGAAAGCACTGGCACTGCGACAGGTAAACAATTGGCTCTGGTTACCACCACTGTCATTTTCACACCCAGACATTCAGAAAGATTTACTCAGAAGGCCTTTTTTAAAAAAAAGTTAATACTGTACCTTAACTTTTTCTTAAAAGAACGAATTATCTCCTTTGCTGAGTCAAATGGCAAACGACAGGAGCTTAGTCCACCCTAGGAGAAACTAAAAGAAACACCAAGTCCCTCTACTCTCTTCTTGTCCCATTGGGGAGAAATGCCAAAGGGTCACAGCCAAAATTTTCCTACCCAGGAGTTTAAAAAGGCCAGAAGTGGAAATAGTTCATGCTTCTTTTAGGTTCTCCCTAAAAGACTATGGTCTCAACTTCTTCCTCTCTTTTCAGGCCCCTTCTACACTTCCATATAAAATTCAGATTATCTGCTTTGAAGTGGATTAGTGGCAGTGTAGACTCACAGCAGATAATGTGGAATATCTCATTTGATATAATGGATTACAGTATATGGCAGTGTAGAAGGGACCTCGCTGAAGGGGATAGTCCTTTTGTCATAAGTAAGATATGAGACATACATTGGCCCATGGATAAGCCAACTCGGTTTTTGGGGTTGAAATTTGGCTAGACTTACTGTATATATGAATATATACAGTAGTTGTTTATTAGAAACATCAACCATGACCAAAAAAATTCTGAAGGAATATTTTTCTTACTCTATAAAAGATACTAATAAAGAAAGATGTTTCATGACTATGGTGTGCCTGAGTGTCATTAGACCCCCACAGAGAACTAATATATTTCAACAGTTCTGCTAACTGCTCTCTCCCTTTTACAAAGAAAATAATGAAATAACAATCAAAATAAGATAATTAAGGCTAATAAATTGCCTTTTAAGCTTAGCTGGAAACAACAACCAGGCATATTTAGCACCTGATGCATTATTAAGGGATAATATGTTTGCTCCCAATAAAACAAAAATAACTATAACGAGCAATTAAATACAGAATGGAAATTATTGTTTGACACTTTCAGAAAGATCATGCCATCAGGAGCAGCTCTAAACAGATTTCCAGAGCAGGACAGCCTCCCATGTTCTTGGGGCTCCGTCCTACAACAGCTTCCTCTGGAAGTAGCCTTGTGTCATGTGATGGGCTCCGATGGACTTCATTCTGGCTCTGTTCTGGCTCTGTCAGGGCACAAGACTAATGCGATGAGGTTCTAGGTCAGTATTTCTCAACCTTCCTAATGCCTAGACCCCTTAATACATTTCCTCATGCTGTGGTGACCCCCAGCAATAAAATGATTTTTGTTGCCACTTCATAACTGTAACTTTGCTACTGTTATGAATCGTAATGTAAATATCTGATATAAAGGATGGATTTTCATTCACTGGACCAAATTAGGGAAAAAACCCATTACATCCAAATGTGAATACTGGTGGGGTTGGAGGGGGGATTGATTTTGTTTTTTGGGAGTTGTAGTTGCTGAGATTTATAGTTAAGCTACAATCAAAGAGCATTCTGAACTCCACCAATGATGGAATTGAACCCAACTTGGCACACAGAACTCCCATGACCAATAGAAAATACTGGAAGGGTCTGGTGGGCATTGACTTGGAATTTTGGAGTTGTAGTTCACCTACATCCAAAGAGCACTGTGGATTCAAACAATGATGGATCTGAACCAAACTTGGCAGGAATACTCGATATGCCCAAATGTGAACACTGGTGTAGTTCGAGGAAATTAGATCTTGACATATGGGAGTTGTATTTGCTGGGACTAATAGTTCACCTACAATCCAAGAGCATTCTGAACCCCACGAACGATAGAATTGGACCAAACTTCCCACACAGAACCCCCATGATCAACAGAAAATACTGTGTTTTCTGATGGTCTTTGGCAACCCCTCTGATACCCCCTCGTGACCTCCCCCCAGGCGTCCCGACCCCCAGATTGAGAAACGCTGTCCTTGGTGATGTTCAGAAAACCTTTATTGTTGTCAAATTTTTCAGGACCAGGTATTGAACTAAGGGGACTCCATTTCAGGTCAGGACCCACATTTTAAAAAGCAGTCTTCTAGACGACATGACTTAAATATCAAGGCATCATTTTGTCAAGGAAGAGACTATTTGCATATAGTCATCACAATCCTATCAGAGTTACTGGGAAGCTTGACGACTGCTTTTAGAACATTTTTGTATTTTGAGATTTTGTGGGTTTCCCCCCCTCTTCATTTGGGCAGAAAGTAGTCTAACTATTCATTCTGTTCAGAGGCAGTGTACCACTTCATCCCACTGTTGTCATTCTTAGAATACAGGATTGGTCCGTTACAAATATTAAGAGGCAACAGGCACGTCCTCATGTCTAGTTGCTTCTGCCTTCAAAATCCTTTCTGAATTTTTAAAAGAAGTCTTCAACTGGAAAGGAGGCATAGTAAGCTTCTGTGCTGAGAAAGGTCAACCTCAATACACACACACTCATCAACCTGAGAATTTAAGTGGAGAAAAGTTTCCAACGATGTCTGCTTTCCAAATCTTGCAATTTCAGCCCCAGTGGGAATTGTCTGTCATGGGTTTGGGAGGACAGGGGTTGAGTCTGCCAAGCACAACACACTACAGCTTTATTGCTAAAGCTTTAGATAGCAATTTCAAAGTTAACAACATTAAAAGGAGGTGGGGAAGAGAAAGGAATGAGGAAAGATAGTGGAAACAATCCTGAAACAGTATGTACAATAGGCGTGACTGGCATGCCCCCACTAAATGAAATTGTCTTCAGTCCTCAAATGTCTAGCATTTGCGGAGACAGAGAAATTGAAAATCATACACAACTTGGGCTCTTCTATTTGCTATGTTTGTAGTCTGTTGAGAACTATGTTGCTCCCTTTGTTTCTAAACTATATTTTAAACTTTCAATGAAGTTTTATGTTACTACGGTGCAGGAAATATTCTTTTGCTTCCCAGTCATAGATAGACTTCCAAAGTGGTATGGGATTGGAACTATCTTCTTTGAATATTGATTGTCATAATTTGGCAGTAAAATCTATCAGTTAACAGCAGCAACATAGGAGCCCCCCGGTGGCACAATGGGTTAAATTATTGTGTCGGCATGACTGAATACCGACAGGTTGGTGGTTTGAATCCGGGGAGAGCGTGGATGAGCTCCTTCTGTCAGCTCCGGATCCCCATGCGGGGACATGATAGAAACCTCCCACAAGGGTGGTAAAACATCAAAACATCCGGCAACTCCTGAGCGACGTCCTTGCAGATGGCCAATTCTCTCACACCAGAAGCAACTTGCGGTTTCTCAAGTCGCTCCTGGCATGAACCCCCCCCCCCCAGCAACAACAACAATCACTTTTTGGGGGTAGTCACACGTACTGCAGTAATAGCTTTAAAATGTATTGCCGAAGGCTTTCATGGCTGGAATCACTGGGTTGTTGTAGGTTTTTTGGGCTGTATGGCCATGTCCTAGAAAGGTTTCTCCTGAGTTTTTGCCTGCATTTATGGCAGGCATCCTCAGAGGTTGTGAGGAAACTAGAAATATTGGGTTTGCATATCTGTGGAAAGTCCAGGGTGGGAGAAAGTACTCTTGTCTGTTGGAGCTAGGTGTTAATTTTTCAACTGGCCATGTTGATTAGCATTTAATGGCCTGACAGTTTTTAGGTGTGGCTTGTTACTGTCTGGAGAATACTTTGTTGAGAGGTGTTTAGCTGTCCCTTATTGTTTCTTTTTCTGGAGTTCCCCTGTGTTTGAGTGTTGTTCTTTATTTACGGTTATAATTTTAGAGTTTTTTTAAATACTGGTAGCCAGATTTTGTTCATTTTCATGGTTTCCTCCTTTCTCTTGAAAGGAATTCCCCCAGGCAGTAACAAGCCACACCTAAAAACTGTCAGGCCATCAAATTCTAATCAACGTGGCCAATTGAAACATTCACACCTAGCTCCAACAGACAAGAGTTCTTTCTCCCACCCTGGACTTTCCACAGATATATAAACCCAATTTTCCTAGTTTCCAACAGACCTCACAACCCCTGAGGATGCCTGCCATAGATGCAGGCGAAAACTCAGGAGAGAATGCTTCTGGAACATGGCCATACAGCCCGAAAAATCTACAACAGCCCAATAGCACAAAACGTCGTACGAGTAGCAAAATAACATCTGGTCCATCCCACATCTTAAGTGGGATGTACAACAACAGATATTGCTACTTCCCAACACACTTGACCCATCTGAAGAGCCCAAGAGCATGCATTTACATCAATGTAGTTCATGTTCGTCTATACACAATTAAGAAGAGATATGCAATAATTTAGTATGTTGAGATGCATACACTTTGTTCAAGCAATGCAAACCTATTTATAAAGTCACAATGACTACATAAGACCCTTTAAATAGAATAAGGATTACTTCTGAGTAAACTTCCATGGGATTGTACTTGTTGGGGGTGGGGAGGCTATTTGGTTCATTTCTCATTATTACCATATTTCATTTTCCCATTTCTCAGAAACAGTTCCCCTTCATCTGAAGGAGTGGGACACTCCTTTTGTTGTCGCAGATTATGAATGCTACTCTTTTCATTAATCACCCTTAATCATCCTTTTGCATTTTAACAGGATCACCATTGTCGTTTTGCACTATCTGCTCTCCGCCTTAGCTTTTGCAGAATAATTGATTCAGTAGCATAGTAATGTTAGTATTGTTTTCCTCATAAAAACTGACCAGGCAACCAGGCATTGCAAGGATCTTTGTGATAGATACAGCCAATGCAATTTCTGAAGCATATATATTGCTGAAGCACCCTCTAGTGGGATAACATAAGATAAATGAATGTTTGAAAAGTGAGTGCTACATATTAATCTGAACAGAGTTTATGTCGCTGTTGGCAGATAAACAGCGCAACAAGTTGTAATGTTTCACTTAATAGCTTTACAAAGTGATCCCATGGCATTCTTGGTGTGGACCATTGTAAAGCAGCTATTCCATCCAGAGTCTGCACAAGAGGATAGGGACATTTTTTCCTGTTTTCTACAGTTTCTTGTCTCTTATACCATCCTATTCTGCTAGTTAGCTGAAGGGAATGATATCAATTCACTCTTACAGGAGTGGAGAAAGGATTACTGTCAGGAGTGCTTAGTGCTCTTACTGTCAGCTTCGGCTGATACACCAACTGTGCCCCTTCCTAGATTTGGTGGACCTAAAGATGGTAGTGCACACACTGGTAACCTCAAGGCTGGACTTCTGCAACCTGCTTTACATTGGGCTACCCTTGTACCAATTTATTTATTTATTTACTTCATTTATATTCTGCCCTTCTCACCCCGCAGGGGACTCAGGGCGGATTACAATGCAACATCTATATATATAAAGGAAGAGTCGTCATGGAACGACCGTCCCAAACAGAGAAACCTTACAACGCAGAGACACCAAACTTGCCAACAGAAATAGGCCTCAGACAAGGTAGGTTTGTAGCAAAGAAACTTCCCCCCCAAAACCTAAAAGGCCCCCAAAACAACGAGTAAAAAAAACCTACATTTCCCAGCATCCTCCGGGGCTGCCAACGACTCTCCCAGCCTCTACATTTTGACAAAATGATTGACTGCCAATAAGGGCGGATTTGCATAACTCCTGTACTGGCCAGCCAACATGAACATTCCGACCCATAATAAACTGTCAGAGGAGGATAAGGCAAAGGGCTGAGGCACAAACACAAACACCCAATTCACTTCCCACAGAAAATTTACACCCTACAAATCACAGACCATGCCCAAAATTGACAGTAAGGCTTCATTAACTTGATTTCCCTGACTAACTTAATGGGATTTCTCTGAATTGACAGTAGGCTTCCTCACTTAATGGAATGCCTCAGCTTTACGCTGGCTGAATTGACAGTAAGGCTTCATTAACTTGATTTTCCTGACTAGGCCTCAGCTCATGGGACATTGTGTATGGCCTGAATTTACAGTAACCTACCTTGGCACACAGAGCCCCTATGACCCACGCTACATTCTACTGCAGTTTGGAATAGGGTGGACCATGGATGATGGGATTTGATGTACCTCCATGGATTATGGGATTTGTAGTACTTTCAAACCCTTCATTCCCCACAGACCACTGTGGCCCAGAACCAAGACCGATAAAGACCCAACTTGGCACACAGTGCCCCCATGACCCACACTCCATCCAACTGCAGTTTAGAGGAGGGCACACCATGGATGATGGGATTTCAAGTACCTCCACTCACTTCCAAAGTACCCCACCCACACAAGCATCAACCTCTACATCAACACAGCAGACGGAAAGACAAAAAACATTGTATATCCACAAGCTATGCAGAACGCCAGCAACACCACACACCGACAACTCCACAGCACTTCAACATCCCACCCACCAGAACAACCCACAACGACACAGCCATGACCCCACCAAGACCGTAAGTAACATCAATTCCAACCCTTACATACTCAGACTTTCTCGCATCTCCTAAATAGGGCACAGCAACGCGTGCCGGGTACAGCTAGTATAGACATAAAACATTTAGACAGACACAGAGGCTACTGACATTCTTCTGGCCACCAGGAGGAGCTGTTGCATTCCTTCACATATTTCCTGGAGATATTTATGACCTCATAAATCAGTTAAAATTAGTCTCCCCACAACATGGTACTTTAATTTCCTACTTGACAGATGAAACTGTCTTTCGGGGTTGCAAAGGTCGACAACAAGCTACACTTAATTGGTCGAGAGTCTGAGGTTGAGACCTCACAACCTCTGAGGATGCTTGCCATAGATGCAGGCAAAACATCAGGAGAGAACGCCTCTAGAACATGGCCATATAGCCTGAAAAAACCTACGACAGCCCAGATATAATGTACACTTTTTTCTCAGGCAACATAATGTCTTGAGGTTTGCCTGGATGTTCACCACTAAATATGGGGCACTTCCAAACAGGGCCCAAAATGCGGGTCCTTTCGTACTTCTACCAGAGGCATCCAAACAATGCCTACAGTAAAAGAGAATTAATTTGGGATAAATTAATTTGATACACATTAGATGTGGGCCTTCCTGAAAGGCCTGGATCAAATAGGGTATGGGGCCCGGAGAACTGTGTAGGGCACTTACACCCCCCCCCCCCACGAAACCCTTAAAATAAGTAAAAAGTACCAGGTTGCTCCTGTCCCCTGTCCCTGTCCCCCCACCCCCCGGCGCCTCCTGGTGCATCATTTCTATGTGCCAGGAGGCCTGCTGGAGAGGCGGCATGGTGGCCCAGTAAGTTTTTACTTATTTTAAGAGCTATTTTGTGGGGTGGGGATGCCATCCTAGAAGTTACCGAGATGACACGGGGACAGCCTTTTTTGGGGAGCAAGCATGGGGACAGCAATGTGGGTGAAAACAGATTAGTTTAACCCATTTTCACCCACATTAAATTGCTATCTGGAAGTGAAATAATCCAGGGCTGTTTGCAATGTATTTTCTCTCTCATCACTCTTGAGATTCCACTTCCTTCTTTGTTGAAATTAATGGCAAAATGCTGTAGTTCAATATGTCTAGATGAATGTGATTTGTGTCTCATGAGAGTGGATGCAAGTGAGCAGATTTCCTCTCTCATGAGAGCCATCTAGTGGTAGAGTTAGTAATATAGTTGGAAGAAATAATCACTGTTACTAGGCTCTTCCTATTGGCTCACTCTCTCTTCCAATCACAGCGATGAAGAAGGGAGGAGTTTAGAGTTGCTGTTAGTCTTCTGCTGTATGCCTCCATTTTGTGTGCCTCATGGTATGTTTTCTCCTGTTCTAACTTGTTAAACATGCTGTTGCATGTGTATTACTGCCTTTCTGTTGCTTTCTACAATAAAGTAGAAATGCTTTAATAACATGGCTTGTTTGCTCAGATGCATTATTTCCAGTTTGAGTCCTCATATGCCACATTTGCTGTAAACTCTTTTGAACTGCTTCTCTGCTGTGATTTATACTCTGCAACAAACCTTTTTTTTTTGAACAACAGGTTATGGGCCCAGCATTGATGAATTTTGCAGTCATGTGGCTAGATAATATGAGTGACATTTTTTTTTGAAAGTTCTGAGCCTCTGCCAAAATTTGCAGTAACTTTTGTCCTTTTGGCTGAATCTAGCAGTTGGAGTGATCTCTCTTTTTGCAGTGGACCTTTTTTGGAGCAACAGGCTTGTTGCATCCCTGGGGATTTCCATTTGCTGGTGAGCTCTCCTGGATTATTTTGCTGGAAAGGTCAGAGGACTGTTAACTATTAGAACGTAAAGTGAGCAGTGAAGTCTTTCTTGGCATAGGATAGCATGCGGTTTTCATGCATTCCTAAATGAATCTATGCACTGAAGGGGATTTCAGAGGATTGCTCATGTCTGCGTGAGTGCATCACAGCTTTCTTTTTCTACGGAGCAAGCTGAAAGCGACTGGAGAACGTGAGTTAATTACAGCGAAAGGAAGATTTTAAAAGCTGCAGCTTCTTCCCGGCTTTGAGAGTGAAGGCAGTGAAGTTATTACAAAATGGCTCTGCCTGCGATAGAAGTCAGATCTCTGCCTTTTCAACATTTAACTGAAGTCAACTGGTCTACCTGGCAAATAAGGGCGAAGGCGTATTTAGTTTCGCTGGATTTGTGGGACATTGTATTGTCTTTTCCTCTGCAACCTTCTGCAGTTCAAGTTGCCCAGAATGAAAATGCCCTTGCAGTTATTCAACTCAGTGTTTCTGATGAATTGTTGCCTCACCTTCATGGAATTGTCCACGTCGAAGATGCATGGAAAGTGTACAGAAATATGTTTGAGCGACAGTCATCTGGCACAAAGATCATTTTGATGAGGCAGCTTTTTAATTTGAAGATGCAGGAGGGATCTTCTGTGCAAACCCATATCACAAAGCTTGTGAACCTTTTTTCAGAGCTGAGAGCAAGAGACATTGTTTTTCCTGCTGAGCAACAGGCTTTAATTTTGATGGGATCTTTATCCAGCAGTTACTATGGGTTTGTAGACTCACTTCATGGTCTTCCGCAAGAAGATTTGAACATTCCTTTCATCTCGGGGAAGCTTGCAGAATTTGAATCCCAACGCAAATTGAGGGCCCCTGCTCCTCCACAAAAGACTTTTAGAGGGCCGGATAAAGATTTTGGGACTGGGACTGACACCGCTTGTGTTGTAAAGTCTAAGTCCCAGGTAGTTTGCTTTAGATGCAAGAAAAGAGGGCATTACGCCCGCAATTGCAGACAAAATCCTGAGAAGAAGGGGCAGATGTCGAGGCCTGATACTACGTCCAAGGATTTTCATCATTCTTTTCTTGTGGCTACTGATGGTCATCCAGAGAACTGTTTCATCGTTGATTCCGGCTGCACACAACACCTGGTGAAGTCCAAGGAACTTTTGAAGAATGTAAAAGACCCTGACATTAATTTCATTTCTCTTGCTGATGATTCAAAAGTTGAAGTTGAAGTGGTTTGTAGTGGTGAATTGTACCTTGACAAACTAGGATGTACTTTAAAAAATGTTTATTTCGTAAAAGAAGTTGCATATAATATTTTGAGTGTTTACAAACTGTTGGAAGCAGATTTTAAAGTGTCTTTAGAGAAAGACAAAAGTTTGTTAGTGAATCCACAGGGAAATTCATTTCCATTGATTCGGGTAAATGGTTTCTTTATCCTGAAGTGTGCTAAAATGAAGTGACTGCTTGCACATCACAAATTCCTGCAAATCCTGCCCCTTTGCATGAGAATTGTCTTCATGAGTTCCACAGGAGAATGGGGCATTTGTCATGGAATTATTTGCGCAAGACAGCTGAATTAAGTGGAATGTCTATCAAACGGTGTGATAAGTTTCTTGACTGTTCTATTTGTGCTGCTGAAAATTTGAAACATGCTCCAATTGCAAAATCCAGTGCTAGGGTTTCAAAGAGGATTTTGGAGCTTGTACATATTGACATCTCAGGACCCCATCCTGTGTCGATTGGAGGTTCCAATTTTTTTCTGATCCTGGTGGATGAATTTTCATGGTTAAAGTTCACTTCCTTTATGAAAAACAAAAGTGAAGCTTTTCAGAGAATTGCAGCATGGTTGAAACTGATGAAAACACATTTTCCAGACACACCAGTTCAACAAATTCAGACAGACAGAGGAGCTGAATTCTTATCAAAACAAATGCGGAATTTGTTTGAGAAGTTTGGTGTTGTGCACAGGTTAACAAATCCCTACTCACCAAACGAAGCAGAACGATGGATTGGCGTCTTAAAGGTTGTCGCCAGAAAGATGATGAGAGATGCAGAATTGAGTGACAGATTCTGGGGTGAAGCAGTTGCAAATGCTGTTCATATTTTGAATCGTTCATTCTGTAGGAGTGTAAACAACATTCCTTACGTGCTCTTTTTTTGGGAAAACTGCTGAATTGAATTTAATCAGAGTTTTTGGGAGTGACGCCTTTATCCTAATCCCTTCCCAACAGAGACACAAAAAGAACAAAATTTGGCGAAAGTTGAAATACTTAGGCCCATCTCCTGAGTCAAAAGGTTGGCATTTCTGGTTTAATGGCAACAGGGTGCTAGTTTCAAAGAATGCGAAGTTTCAGCAACACAGTGGGTGGGAAAGAATACATGCAAACCAAGAGGTGTTTGTGCCTTTCACATCTGCTCAGGTTGCACCACAAACTATACAACCTGTTTTGCAACCAGATTCACAGCATACTGCTGTAAGTCAAAAACAAACTAATGGATCAAGTTTAGATAGCAAAGATCCTCAGTGGAGAAAAGTTAAAAGTGAAACTTCTCCTAGAAGAACCGCAAGTTCTAATTCAGGTTCTGAAACAGAGGTAGCCCCTGATGACACTGATGGAGGGGAAAGGGTTCTTCCTAGACGTAGTTCCAGAAAGACCAAAGGAATTCCTCCAAAACAGTATCTATGTGATCTTGTAAAAACAGAGGTGAAAGATTGGTGTGAACCTCAAAATTACAAAGAGATGTTAAAAAGAGGGGAAGCTGAAAAGAAGCTCTGGAAACAAGCAATGCAAACGGAATTTAATTCCTTGAAAGATTTGCAAGTTATGGTTAAGTCTGAAACTCCCGATAATTCAAAAGTTCTTACCTGTCGCTGGGTGTACAGAAGGAAACAGAACAAAGATGGTAGCTTCTTGTACAAGGCAAGATTGGTAGCTAGGGGTTTTGAGCAGACATACCTTGAAAATTTTAATGAAAACATTTAGCCCTTCAGTTTCTGGGGAAGCATTAAAAATAGCTCTTGCGATTGCAAGTAAGAGAAATTTAAAAGTCAAACACTTTGACGTTACTACTGCTTACTTGCATGCCGATCTTGAGGAGAAAGTGTACATGGCAGCTATTCCAGGTTTTGAAACTGACCTTCCTGCAGGGTCTTATCTTCTAAGAAAATCTCTCTATGGCCTCAAACAGAGTGCACACAACTGGAACATTTATTTGGACAAAGAGTTAACAAAACTGGGTTTTGTAGCCAACCATGTTGATCCATGTTTGTATTCTAATGGTAGTGGACATGCACAAATGTTTGTTGTTATTTACGTTGATGATGTGCTGTGTTTCGGATCAGATAAACAAATTGAGGATGTGTTCCAAAGATTGAACAAAGTATTGAAGATTAAAAATCTGGGTGATGTACACAGGTATTTAGGTATAAATATTGTCAGAACAGAGAATGGTTTTGAGTTAGATCAAAGCGACAAAATTTATGATTTGTTGAAACAAACCAGGATGGACAATGCAAATTCTTGTGACACACCAATGGCACAACAGTTTTTGAAACATGTAGATGGACAGGCTTTTGACAACAATTACATTTATCGTTCTGTAATTGCTTCACTACAGTACATTGCAACAAACACGCGTCCTGACATATCTTTTTCAGTAGGATTACTGAGCCAAAGAGTACAAAGCCCTACACAAACTGATTGGGCTGGAATTAAAAGGGTTCTGAGATACCTAAAGCAAACTGCTGAAAAGGTTTTAAAAATTTGTCCTGATGACAAAGAATCTTTGACAATACACTGTGACAGTTCTTTTGCGAATTTAAAGGAAAGCAAATCTGTCACTGGTTTTGTTATTAAATATGCAAACACACCAGGTAGCTGAAAAAGTCGAAAACAGAAAATTGTTGCACTGAGTACTGGAGAAGCAGAATTTGCTGCTTTGTCGGATGCTTTGACATGTGTAGAATGGTTAGGATCCTTAATAAAAGACCTTAACATTGATGTGAAATCTCCAATGCAAGTTTTCATTGACTCACAAACTTGTATCGCATTGGGAGAAAGTCAAGGTTTAAATTCGAAATCTAGGTACATCAATGCTAGGTATTCAAATGTTCAGCAATTTGTTAAAGATAAAAGGATTGTTTTTAATTATGTTCCTTCTGTCGAAAATTTTGCTGATGTTCTGACAAAGCCACTGAGTTCTGAAAAACATTATGAGTTTTGTAAAGGGTTAAATTTAGAAATGTGAACATACATCATTTTGTGAAGGGGTGTTGAAATTAATGGCAAAATGCTGTAGTTCAATATGTCTAGATGAATGTGATTTGTGTCTCATGAGAGTGGATGCAAGTGAGCAGATTTCCTCTCTCACGAGAGCCATCTAGTGGTAGAGTTAGTAATATAGTTGGAAGAAATAATCACTGTTACTAGGCTCTGCCTATTGGCTCACTCTCTCTTCCAATCATAGCGATGAAGAAGGGAGGAGTTCAGAGTTGCTGTTAGTCTTCTGCTGTATGCCTCCATTTTGTGTGCCTCATGGTATGTTTTCTCCTGTTCTAACTTGTTAAACATGCTGTTGCATGTGTATTACTGCCTTTCTGTTGCTTTCTACATTAAAGTAGAAATGCTTTAATAACATGGCTTGTTTGCTCAGATGCATTATTTCCAGTTTGAGTCCTCATATGCCACATTTGCTGTAAACTCTTTTGAACTGCTTCTCTGCTGTGATTTATACTCTGCAACAAACCTTTTTTTTGAACAACATTCTTCATGTTACCTGCTTTCTTTTTCTGTCCCACAATGTTTTACTAGTTGTAGAATCAAAAACTATTCATTGATCCTATGTTTAATACTAGATGAAGCCAGCAAGTAATAATACAAATTTTGTGAAAGGGATTCTCGATTCTGTCCCTTGCATCTGGAGGTTATTCACAAGAGTTTTTTAAATAATTTAACCGCAGAAATCCCTCCAGTTTAATTTGTTGGATGCCTTAGGTTAAAAGGTAAAGGTTTTCTCCCTGACATGAAGTCCAGTTGTATCCGACTCTGGGGGTTGGTGCTCACCTCCATTTCTAATCCGAAGAGCTGGCATTGTCCATAGACACCTCCAAGGTCATGTGGTATGACTGCATTTAGCGCTGTTACCTTCCCATCGGAGTGGTAGATATTGATCTACCCACACTTGCATGTTTTCAAACTGCTAGGTTGGCAGAAGCTGGGGTTAACAGTGGGAGCTCATGCCAATCCCTGGATTCGAACCTGCAACCTTTCAGTATGCAAGTTCAGCAACTCAGACGTTTAACTCGCTGCACCACCTGGGGCTCCTGTTGGATGTCTTATCTGCTTTATCTTGTCTTATCTGTCTTATCTTGCTTTGGGAACTCATTGTTATTATGAGGTTGGATGTCTTATCTGCCTCATAGTGACAATGAAGTCCCAAAGCAAGCCTGGTGCATAGTCCAGGTGCGTAGTACCCAAGGTGCACATCAAACTATTTTGGCAAATGAGGCAGAAAATCCTGCACTTAACTTTACCTAGAAGAAAGAATATAAAAGAAAGGATCCAAATATATCCTCATTTGCTGTCTTCTCATCATACTCAAGTCTAGCATCTGAGCCAAATAGCACCCTTCTGCCCAGTCATAGGAAAGGCCCAGTAAGTGTAGAACTTGTGGCAACTGCTTGGTTATATATATTCAGAAACAGCCATGTTGCCCATGCACAAAATACAACAAAATGCAAATACACCATATAGTATGGCTCTCTTAGTGTTTGTGGTTATCTCTAGGTCCTGCAGTGCAATTCTATGCAACACAGAAATAGTCCAAGTATAGGGGTCAGTAGTATCCTTGGATGCAGATATCTACAGGGTGTGTGGCTTGGAATTCCCCAGTGAAGCATGGGTTGCATTTATTGATCAACCAAGGTGCACAAATAGATCATAGAAGCTTTCAAAGCTTCACTGGATTCTTTATCAGGCAAAGGAGGCAAAAATAAAATCAGACAGGGGAAGTGACATTTTGTCTCATAACCTTTTTTGTTGTGAAGTCAAGATGGTCTGGCGGGATCTCATTGTGGGTAGAGGCCATTCCCTTTCTTGCCCATGCAAGAACAAAAGCCAAAGGGCAATAAAAGCCAGATAATAAAATTTCAACTCTATTAACAACAATAAAGGAAATTCGCTTCAGATCTAGGATGGCCCTGTTCTCTGCCTCTTTCATAAGTAAAGGATCAAAGGGTCAGAGCCTTTGCCAGTATATAAATGAGACATTTGAACTGAAGTCAACATCTTTCTTCTGAAAAGGTTTGATTGTGTGGTGACATTTAGCAGCAGAGAGAATATATACAGGAGAAAAAACAAGAAGGTTATGTCTGTGGTCCTTCACAATCCCAAATAGGCTGGCACCATCTTGTTTTGACAACAATTTCTTTCTTCAAGCTTTCAGAGAAGTGACCATATTTGTCTTTTGCACCATAAAAAGGAAGAAGGGAGGGGGAGGGAAAATGGAATGTAACAGCATCTTTAGGACTCATTGCTTTTTGCTATAAAGAAGAGGGTGAAATTGTTTCCCATTCTTTTATAACACAAAAGCAGGACATGACAGTCATGGATTTCACTTTTACAAAATTGATACGTCATGGGTTATTTGATGATTTTGACATACACTAGTGGTCCCCAATAATACTTTAACACTCAAACTTCCCAACCTTTTTTTGACCAAGGACCACTTGACCAGCGACCACTTTGACTAGTGACCACTTAACCAGGACAACTTTGACCAGGGAGCACTCTCCAACATTAGTACCAAAAGTTTTTGGTCAACTTTAGATTTGGTTTGGGGTGCTGATTCATAAAATTGCATTGGATAGACCACATCAGCTCTAGTTTCTGATATAGAACATATGCCATCCAGTAGTCATCTTCTTGCCCACAGAAAACCATATTTAATAAGCCAAATTTTCATCCTCGTGGCCCACTAGTGGTCCGTGGCCCACCTATTAAGAACCACTGCTGTACACCATTTTAATAGGTACTGCAAGCCTTGTCAGTCAGAACAAACTTGTAAGTATGTCAGTTGGAACAGACTTGTAAGACTGAGGGAAATCACGAGGATTGTAAATCCCTATGAAAAATGACATCAGGCAGTGGCTGAAGCAGTGGTAGAGAGGGGTAAATTGGGCACTTGGATAGAAGAGAACAGTGAGCAATCGGGCAGGTGGTGAATGCAAGGGGCACTTGGTTTCTCACTTCCTTTTGCTGCCTTTCTTGCTGCCCGAGGGGAGGAAGGCAGTGTGAGCAGGTGAACAGGTGGAGACATGAAGGAGAACCCAGTTCCTCCCTTCCTTTGCATGGGCAAAACAGAGACACATGGCATGAAAAAACAGAGACACATGGCATGAAGAAACAGAGACACATGGCATGAAGCAACAGAAAGAGGAGGAGGATCAAATCCCCACAAAGGTTGGACTGGTGGGGCAGCCCCTGGGATCATGGCGCACATCTCTTCTAGAACCACAGCATGGGCACCTCGTTCCCCAGCCACTTACTCTCCCCAGGGATATCCATATTTTTCCACGTTCACAGGGGATATGCCTCTAAGTGGCTCTCAAACTTCCTAATACCACAACTCCTTAATACAGTTCCTCATGTTGTGGTGACCCCCAACCATAAAATTATATTTGTTGCTGCTTCATAACTGTAATTTTGCTACTGTTATGAATCATCATGCAAATATCCGATATGCAGGATGTATTTTCATTCAGTGGACCAAATTTGGCACAAATACCCAATACACACTGATGGGGTTGGGGGGGATGCATTGATTTTATCATTTGGGAGTTGTAGTTGCTGAGATTTATAGTTAAACACTAAGACAAGTCACAAATGCAACAACTTACTAAGCAATGGATATCTAGTGCCCGTGTGGACTGGGTGAGCAATGTGCACAATACGGAATGTGCAGGGAAATCCCTATGGGTTTCCCATGCCACTGGGTCAGGCCCCAGCAGCGCAGATGGCACCCAGCCCCCTGAACGGGTGTGGCCCCGTGGGGAGAGAGAGCCGGAAACAAATCAAATAATGCAGGCCGCAACCCGGGAAATCCCACATGCAAAAAATAATGATAAATGAACTATACACAGATGGGGAGGACCCCCAGTCCGAAGCTGCCCTGCACCTCCAAGTCAAATTGCTGGAAAATGTAGATGGACGGTGGATGGGCGGCGGCGGCGCTCATTTCGGCGGGTCGTCCGCGCAGCCCAACCGCTGGAGGGCGCTGCGCCCGACCACAGTGGAACCCAGTGGGAGGCCGTGGGGTGGGCGGGCTCAAGGGTGGATGGATCCTGGAGATGCCGGATGGGTGATCCCAACCGGGAAGATGGCGCTGCTGTGGGAATTCCCAAGGCAGGGCCACGCAGCGTATGCGCGGCCCGTGTCGGTGGCGTGCGGGCTCCCGGATGTCGGCGCAGGCAAGTGGCGTCAAGGTAAACAACGGCCCGTGTCGATGGCGTGGGCGGGCTCCCAAATGGGAAAGGGCGCCGGCTGGAGGGAATCCTGGGCGGAGCTAGGTTGCGTCACAGCAGCTGGTGCCGCCTGAAAGTGGGGGAATCCCGGAGATGCCCAGGCGCCCGCGAGAGGCTGCTCTGTGTAGAAGGTGATCAATGATGAAAAATGCAGGGCTGCAGCGGCTTCAGATGTGCCCCTAGAGGCGGCTCTTGCCCCGTCCGATCAGCTGACCCGGCGTCTGGGGCTGCAGGTGATCCCGCATGTCCTGGAGTCCGCCCAGGAAGCAATGGCGAGGCCCACACGATACAATGATATCCAAGCCCACACAGGTTAGGAAACTAATAATGGAAGTTTATTGGGGATCCCAGCTCAATAGCTGTTAGGTCCCAGCAATGATACTGCTAAAGGTGCTCCAATGCACAGAAGCCAGTAATGTCCCAATCTGGGTTAGGCTGCGGGGCTGGCCGCTCCCTTAGCCGTCCCAACACTACGCCAACGGGGATGTAAGAGATCTGCGGGTACCTAATCCCGTTTAGCAGGTAAGTATCTACTGCTTCATCAGGGCGTGGCTGTACAGGTTATAACAACAGTGCTGGTGTAGGAGCATGATACAAATCCTAGGAGTGAATACAATACAAGTGACATTTAGTCAAATGGAATAAGAACCAGTATATAACATAATTAACATCAAAGACACATTAATCAAAATACAGAGTATAATACTCACCAATAATAAGAACATCAAGAATATCAATGATTGTGGATAAATTCCACCCGGTCAATAGTGACCCAAAGGTGAGTCTGAGGCCTCACCAGGGAACTATATACCTGAACACAGATGGGGAGGAGGAGGGTGGAGGCAAGGGTGGAATAGATCACCCAATTGGCTGGAAACAGGTTACACCACCAAAGTTTGAACTGATAATACCTCATTGAGGCCAGCTGGTGCTTCTGAGGATAATAAAATGATCCATTTGGTTTCAGCTCTTTGAGACACAATCTGCCATACTCTCAACTTTTACGTCTCAAGCGTAATTCCTCCTCCACACAGGACTTTAGTGTGGCTGCCAATCAACTCCTACAGGATTTCTCGGCCCGGGGTTATCCCCACCATGTTTTAGATAGCGCCCTCCGAAGAGCCAATAACATCTCTAGAGAACAATTACTGGGCCCTACACGTAGAACCGATAAGGCCAACAGACTGGTCTGGCCTCTCACATTCACTTCACATTCGCAGAAGCTACAAGATATAGTCACAAAGTTCCGGCCTTTAGTGGCGGGTATACCGGGTCTAGAGATGCCTCCCATGGTGGCCAATAAAAAAACTAGATCCATAAGGGACATTCTGGTACATACCAACCACCAGAGAGCATCGGGCCCCATCAGCGCATTTAGCCCTGGAACTAAAATCTGTGGGCACTGCACTATATGCCCACAAGTCAATACCAGCTTAGAGATTCAAAATATAGTTAAGTCCAAGCTATTCACCATACGATGTTTCTTCACATGCGCATCCGCCAACCTGGTGTATGCCCTCCTATGCCCATGCCCATGCCCTAGGGTGTATGTGCGCCAGACCAGCAGACAACTACGTGTAAGAATGTGTGAACACCACTCGAGGATCAAGAGCGGCGCCACGGACTCCATCCTGTATAGACATTTTGCTGAACATAAACATCCATGCAATTCATTCAAATGCATGGGACTTGAAAAGGTGTCTACTCGCAAGTATGGGGACAACCATACTGCCCTTTTAAGAGCTGAAACCAAATGGATCATTTTATTATCCTCAGAAGCACCAGCTGGCCTCAATGAGGTATTATCAGTTCAAACTTTGGTGGTGTAACCTGTTTCCAGCCAATTGGGTGATCTATTCCACCCTTGCCTCCACCCTCCTCCTCCCCATCTGTGTTCAGGTATATAGTTCCCCTGGTGAGGCCTCAGACTCACCTTTGGGTCACTATTGACCGGGTGGAATTTATCCACAATCATTGATATTCTTGATGTTCTTATTATTGGTGAGTATTATACTCTGTATTTTGATTAATGTGTCTTTGATGTTAATTATGTTATATACTGGTTCTTATTCCATTTGACTAAATGTCACTTGTATTGTATTCACTCCTAGGATTTGTATCATGCTCCTACACCAGCACTGTTGTTATAACCTGTACAGCCACGCCCTGATGAAGCAGTAGATACTTACCTGCGAAACGGGATTAGGTACCCGCAGATCTCTTACATCCCCCGTTGGCGTTGTTGGGACGGCTGCGGGAGCGGCCAGCCCCGCAGCCTAACCCAGATTGGGACATTACTGGCTTCTGTGCATTGGAGCACCTTTAGCATTATCATTGCTGGGACCTAACAGCTATTGAGCTGGGATCCCCAATAAACTTCCATTATTATTTTCCTAACCTGTGTGGGCTTGGATATCATTGTATCGTGTGGGCCTCGCCCATTGCTTCCTGGGCGGACCCCAGGACATGCGGGATCACCTGCAGCCCCAGACGTCGGGTCAGCTGATCGGACGGGGGCAAGAGCCGTTCCCCTAGGGGCACATCTGAAGCCGCTGCAGCCCTGCATTTTTTCATCATTGGATCACCCTCTACACAGAGCAGCCTCCGCGGCGCCTGGGCATCTCCGGGGATTCCCCCACTTTCAGGCGGCACCAGCTGCTGTGACGCAACTCTAGCTCCGCCCAGGGATTCCCTCCAGCCGGCGCCCCCCCTTTCCCATTTGGGAGCCCGTCCACGTCATCGACACGGGCCGTTGTTTACCTTGACGTCACTTGCCTGCGCCGACATCCGGGGAGCCCGGCACGTCACCGACACGGGCCGCGCATACGCTGCGTGGCCCTGCCTTGGGAATTCCCCACAGCAGCGTCATCTTCCCGGTTGGGATCACCCATCCGGCATCTCCAGGATCCATCCACCCTTGGAGCCCGCCCACCCCACGGCCTCCCACTGGGTTCCACCGTTGGGTCGGGCGCAGCGTCCCTCCAGCGGCTGGGCTCCTGCGCGGACGACCCTCGCCGAGCCGCGCCGCCGCCGCCCATCCACCGTCCATCTACATTTTCCAGCAATTTGACTTGGAGGTGCAGGGCAGCTTCGGGACTGGGGGTCCTCCCCATCTGTGTATAGTTCATTTATCATTATTTTTTGCATGTGGGATTTCCCGGGTTGCGGCCTGCATTATTTGATTTGTTTCCGGCTCTCTCTCCCCACGGGGCCACACCCGTTCAGGGGGCTGGGTGCCATCTGCGCTTGCTGGGGCCTGACCCAGTGGCATGGGAAACCCATAGGGATTTCCCTGCACATTCCGTATTGTGCACATTGCTCACCCAGTCCACACGGGCACTAGATATCCATTGCTTAGTAAGTTGTTGCATTTGTGACTTGTCTTAGTGTTTTGCTGTACTCATAGGAACCCCCCTGTTTTGTGCTTTTGAGATTTATAGTTAACCTACAATCAAAGAGCATTCTGAACTCTACCAACAATGGAATTGAACCAATCTTGGTAAACAGAACTCCCAACAGAAAATAATAGAAGGGTTTGGTGGGCGTTGACCTTGAGTTTTGGAGTTGTAGTTCACCTACATCCAGGGAGCACTGTAGTCTCAAACAATGATGGATCTGGGCCAAACTTGGTATACAGACGCAACATGGCCAACTGTGAATACTGGTGGGATTTGGGGGAAGATTAACACACAATTGTGGGAGTTGTACTTCACCCACATCCTAATGCATTTTCTAATGGGAGCATTAATAAAAAAAACAAAAGGAAAGATGAGTTTTTCTAATAAATAGCATTACAAATTACCTAAGGTGCTTCTGCTCCTCCTCCTCCTGATGCTGTTGGGCCATTCTCATCGTGCAGGCACTTTCCCCTGCCTTGAAGGGACTTGCTGGCATGAACCTCCCTCCAGCCTTGCATGCTCTCTCTTGCCTGCGCATGCACATTACACTGCCATGTGCCAATCATGCCTGCTCTCCCCTCCCTGCTTGGCCTCAGAAAAAGCCCTCCCCTTGGCTGAGAGGCCAGTTGAAAGGCCAGCAAATCACAACAAGAGAAGAGCTTTTGGTGGGAGGGTTAGTCGTCTGTTTCCAAAAAGGAAGAGAAGGACAGACTGAGAGATCTTCAGCCTTCTCTGCCAAAGGGGTTTCTAAGATCATCAGAAATATGTGTTTTCTGATGGTCTTTGGTGACCCCTCTGACACTTCCCTCGCGTCTTCCCAGGGGTCCCAACCCTCAGGTTGAGAAACACTGCTCTAACTCCGGTGAAAGTCAAGGGCTGATTGTAAATGAATAAGCAGATGGATTATACTATTTTATGACAATGAGCCAGTGTGGTATAGTAGTTTGAATTGTGAACTATGGGGACTAGGGCTCAAATCCCTGGTCAGCCAGGAAACCCAGTGAGTGACCTTGGGCAAGTCATGTCTTCAAATAGACTGCAAGGACATTCCTCTCAGTGTACTGTGTTATAATTCCTTCCATCTTCAGCTAACCTGGAAAATGCTTCAGAATGACAGGAGCTGCCATATGACAAATCCAGAGAGAAATGAGTTTAAGAGCACTATTCTATGGAAGATGTTTCATGGCAAAGCAGAAATGAAATTCATGTTAAAAATAAAATTAAATAAAAACAGATTATAAGTCACAATTTGGGTCAATTGAGACCATTCACATTCCAAAGAGTGGATGAACTGGTGAGAATAATTTCAATTCTAAGCTTATTAAAATTTACTGCGATTAATCCTTTTGGAAGGTTTTATGAGGAAGGCTTTACTCAATGAATGTTTCACAGTTCATGTCTCGAGCACAAAGTATGAAAAACCAGCCCTGTACAGTACTTCACTCTCCATAAACAAGTAGCATGAGAAATATAAGTGTAACAGTGATAGTGTTAAAAACAACAACACTTGTTGGCTTTAGTCAAAATACTGCTTTTAAATCAATAATATAATTATCTGAAAATTATTCAGGCCTGTGATTATAAGTCTATATTTCACAACTGTGCTATTAAGCTGAAATATTATTATGATTTCGAAATATGAAACAATGAAATTGCAGCTTACTTTGCATTTAGAGCACTACTTGATCAAACTCAGATTAAGCTGATAATACCTTTTCTGACACTAGAGGGAGTCCATAATTTATTTTGTCAAAGAGCAGACACACATTTTCCAAACAGAGCATCAATCAAAGAAAATTATACCATATTAGATTAGAAGAAGAATAACGATCACTATGTCTTTGGAACAAATTTAGCAAGCCATATGGGGATGCTAGAATATGAAGGGCATTCTTAAGTCTAGCTTTCAAAAGAAAAGGTACTCCTTGCAAATGCATGGATAAATAGTGCTTTCTGCACAGCTGGGCTATAGTAGTAGCATCTTCAATTCTGAAAGGGACTTGTAAGTTATTGTTGGCAGGATTTCCTGCACTAAGCAAGCCCTAGATTATTTCAGGTTTGTCACTTGTTTGTTGCCATGTATATATCATTAGGGTTCATCATGTTGTTGAGCCAGGACACTTCACTGCCCAAAAGGTTATGAACAATAGACAGCCTCCAAGCAAGAAATAAGTTTTTTATCTTTATTATTAAGACTTTTTCCAAAGTTCCAAACTTGCATAATGTCAAAGCTGGTAGAGCAGTGTTTCTCAACCTGGGGGTCGGGACCCCTGGGGAGGTCGTGAGGAGGTGCCAAAGGGGTCGCCGAAGACCATCAGGAAACACAGTATTTTCTGTTGATCATGGGGGTTCTGTGTAGGAAGTTTGGCCCAATTCTATCATTGGTGAGGTTCAGAATGCTCTTGGATTCCCAGCAACTACAACTCCCAAATGACAAGGTCTATTTTCCCCCAAACTGCGCCAGTGTTCATATTTGGGCATGTTGAGTATCTGTGCCAAGTTTGGTCCAGATCCATCATTGTTTGAGTCCACAGTGCTCTCTGTATGTAGGTGAATTACAACTCTAAAACTCAAGGTCAATGCCCACCAAACCCTTCCAGTATTTTCTGTTGGTCATTGGAGCTTTGTGTGCAAAGTT
Source organism: Anolis apletophallus (assembly GCA_030556195.1). Classification (NCBI taxonomy): domain Eukaryota; kingdom Metazoa; phylum Chordata; class Lepidosauria; order Squamata; family Anolidae; genus Anolis; species Anolis apletophallus. The sequence continues at coordinate 50,126,224 of JARBWK010000008.1, forward strand.
TGGTTCAATTCCATCATTGGTGGAGTTCAGAATCTCTTTGATTGTAGGTTAACTATAAATCCCAGCAACTACAACTTCTAAATGACAAAATAACTCCTCCTCCGCAACCCCACCAGTATTCAATGTGTGCACATATGCAGGAGCATATCAGACATTTACATCACAATTCATAACAGTAGCAAAATTGCAGTTATGTAAGTAGCAACGAAAATAATTTTATAGTTGGAGGTCGCCACCACATGATAAACTGAATTAAGGGGTCGCAGAATTAGGGAGGTTGAGAAACACTATGTTAGAGGCTCCAGGATGGACCTAGGAGAAACTATATTCTAAAAATATAACCCTTTAATAAATGTACCAAACCAATATTTTGTGTGTAACTTTTATCATTTGTATACTGCATCAATTCTTTTCTTTTTCATTTTTTGGTAAAAGAATACTATAAAAAGAAGTATGACTGCTGGACTAGACCTCCAATAGATATATGAACCACACAATTAAATGAGTGTTTCTACACACTTAACAAACTGCCACCAATGGTGCCCATCACACAAGCTTCTAATATGGAGATAGCGGTTTCTTGCTGTTTCTAAACTGCGGGTTTTCTCCACGATTCCTGAGTCTATATGCAAGTTATTGATTCCTCAATTTCCTTTGAAGAGACATGTAAAAACACTCAATTTAACATGTGATGGGAATCCCCCTTGTCCGTTTGTAAAAACATTGTCTTCCTCAGTTTTGGGACTGAGGAAGAATAGCAAATAAGATATTCAAAATATGCAGAAGAAAATGCAAATCCTGTGCTTCCTCTAGTGCAGGGGTGCTCATTAGGTAGATCTCGAAGGGCATCCTGGTAGATCTCAAAGGGTGTCCTGGTAGATCTCGAAGGGCGTCCTGGTAGATCTCGAAGGGCGTCCTGGGAGATCTCGAAGGGCGTCCTGGGAGATCCCAGGCAGATCGCAGGCACCGTGTGTATGGCTCCCATGCCATTTGTGAGGAATGCTCAGGGGCTTATTATACTCACATTTAGTTGAATTCAGTCTTAAAATGTATTATATGGCTCTCACTGAAATACATTTCCTAATATTTTGCTTTTATGGCTTTCTGAGTAGTGGGTAGGTAGATCTTTGGGACTTGGTTGTTTTATAAGTAGCTCGCATGCTGGAAAAGTGTGAGCACCCCTGCTCTAGTGTCTCTATAACCTTAGCAGGCTCCCTCTTTCGACATCCCTCCCCTTCCTGTGTCAGTCATAAAAGTCCTTTTGAACTCTTGTCTCCTGCTGTGCTTCTTTTGCCTATCAAAAGGATAGCACAGAGAGATTTAAGAGAGCTAAATCTTCATTTCCCCCCTCCTTTCTGTAAGGATGTAAGAATGACTCCTTATATATGCTTTTCTAAGGTTTTTGGGCTGTAAATTGAACTCCTGAGATTACAACGAGAGAAGTTTTTAAAAAAAGAAAATGGGAGAGGGACAGTGGGAGAAACAAGTCTTTACTGTGTGATGGAGGATTAGGTGTGATAGAGGTAGGAAAATCTTCCATTTAATTTCAAAACGGGGTATGGCGAAGCTTTAGGGAAAACCTACTTTCCCAAACACTTGACTTATTATGAGGGATGAAGTCCATAGTTGTCAGAGTTCAAGCTAGAAATAGCTCCTATAGCTTTAATTGTTGTATGGAAGAGAAAGTTTCAGCAGGTGTTGCTGTTGGAGCCTCCAGTGGTGCAATGGGCTAAACCCTTTAGCGGGACTGTTGACTGAACATCCGGCAGTTCGAATCCGGGGAGTGGGGTGAGCTTCTGTCTGTCAGCTCCAGCTTCTCATACAGGGACATAAGAGAAGCCCCCCACAGGGTGGTAAAACATCTGGGTGTCCCCTGGGTAACGTCCTTGCAGACAGCCAATTCTCATGCCCACTTGCAGTTTCTCAAGCCCTGCCCTGACACCCCCCCCCCCCAGATGTTGCTTTTTAGCTGGTAACACCTGCTGAAATCGCTTCTTCTATACTACCATTAAAGGTTCAGAAGCCCTTTCCAGCTTTCAGTCTAACAATCTGATGTAGGGTTTGAGTCCCAGCTCAGCCATTGAAAACCATTTGGTAACCGTGAGCAATAGGAGACCCTGGTGCCAACACAAGGGTGCAATGGATTAAACCCTTGTGTTGGCAGGACTGAAGACTGACAAGTCAGAGGTTGGAATCTGGGAAGAGCAAGGATGAGCCCCCTCTGTCAGTTTCAGCTCCCCATGTGGGGACATGAGAGAAGCCTCTTACAAGGATAGTAAAAACATCAAAACATCTGGGCGTCCCCTGGGCAACGTCCTTGCAGACGGCCAATTCTCTCGCACCAGTAGCAACTTGCAGTTTCTCAAGTTGCTCCTGACTCACACACACACACACACACACACACAAAACAAAATTTTAAGCAATTCACATTCTCTCCACCTTAGAGGAAGGAAATGGCAAACATGCTCTTACTAAAGGCAATGAAATCCTATGGGAGGGTTGCCATAATTGGAATCAGCTTGAAGGCGCATAACAACATGAACTAGGTTGAGGTTGGGGACAGAGGTCCTCTAAAATAAGCTTGAATAGAAACTAGGAACATGACCTTTTACCTCCTCAACTTGAAAAAGCTTTGTTCTCTCTCATTATAACTCTTCAAATTCAACTTGGCTATGCATTTGTTGTGCTTGCTGAAGGGTTAGCAGATGCAGGGAACTAGGTCACTTCCCAGCTGACCATGAGGATATAAAGTTGTCCAAATAAAAAAATATGCTTGAGGGTATTTATGGAAACCAAATACCCACGAATCTGTAGTCCATATCTTGTGATATTCACTTGAGCCCAATCAGAAAAAGCATTATAGCAGAACAGGCAATGGATACACCCAAAAGGGTTGGCTTGTGCCTTTAAACTAGGACAGAGGCAGACAATTTTGGAAGGCAACACAATCCCCTCATTATTCCATGGATCATATCTACACATCCTGGGTGCACTGGAAGTGAATCAATGTCATTTCCAGCCAGTTCAGCAGCTGTGCTGAACTTCTAGGGTGATGAGATCAGTTCGACCCCCACAATTGTCAGTAGTTTGAGAACATGCAAAGACATTTTCATATCAGTATGGATCTGCTATTTCATTTCATTGTATTTTTTCTGTAACTGTTATGTTTTGTATTTATTTGATGGTATTTGCTTCTCTGTACTTTATTTTGGCTCTATTTCTATTTCTATTTTATTATATTTGTGGGCCTGTCCCATGTTAGCCACCCCAAGTCCCCTTTGGGGAGATGGTGGCGGGGTATAAATAAAGATTATTATTATTATTATTTCAGGTGAAAAATCACTTCCAAATTGGCCCACAAATTTTAAATAGGGAGAGTTAGGAGTGCTTTGGAGGTCTCCAGAGCAGTTTTGGAGGACGGGGCAGCATGTAGTCCATAGCCAATGGCCATATGTTCTCCAACTGTACACTAGGACATACAATTTGAGGGATGGAGATTTATATTTCCATATGCGATATACCCTCTTAAATTTTTTATTTATTTACCATATTTATACCCCGTCAACTTCTCAACAACCGAAGGGGGACTCAGGACTCAAAACAACCAATCTGCATCAGAAGAAATAAAACTATGTAAAATGATTTTTGTTCCTGGGTTATAAATGTCATTTCCTAATTGGTTCTATCTTAAAAACATGAAAAAAGTTTATTAAATGGCGGAAACTTTGCTAAAGTTTTTCAATGAATTTCTCATAGTTTCAACCAATTCAACATCATGTGTGGCAGTCATAAAAATGAAGTTTCTTGATTATAGCATAACTACTTTCAAAGTAAGTACAGCACAGTTACACCGGAAATAACACTTTCAAACCAGGAACAGAACATTTTTCAAATTTTGTTACTTACTACCTTATCACATGGGGCAATTGAAGTGCCCTAGGATGCTTCTGCCCCGGTTCGCCCCATGGAGCCCAACACCACCCATCAAACCATGAAGGGCAACTTCTGATGGTACAGCAGCATGATTTGCCATGGAAGTTAGCAAATCATGGTGGTGGACCTCATCCATGTGTAATCAGGGATAGTAGGAGTCAGACATTTAGTATGATTTAATTAATGAATGCAATTTTAGACCACTTTAATTGCTTAGGCTCAGTGCTATGGAATTCTGGGAATTGTAGTTAGTGAGCAGAGAAGTCTAAAGGCCTGGTAAAGCACACCACTTTTGAATCATGACAGTTAAAGGGCATTACCCTGGGCATTACCCTGGCAATCCAGCCCTCTGACTATTGCACTTTCTCTTGGCTCTCCCAAGGAATCATTGCACTTACTGAGCCCGAACCCAGTTTCAAATTGGCCAGCCAGGGTATTGTTTTTTTATGATCTTAATTGATTTTAACGTTTTTATTATTTGTTGTTATTGTTTTTATTGTGTCTGTTTTATTTGTAATCCTTGGGTTTGTCCCTCTGTAAACTGCCCTGAGTACCTTCGAGGAGATGGAGGTGGGGGTATAAAAATAAAGTTATTATTATAATATTAAAGTGGTGCCAAGCTACATTAATTCTACAGTGTAGATCAGTGATTCTCAACCTGTGGGTCCCCAGATGTTTTGGCCTCCAACTCCCAGAAATCATAACATCTGGTAAACTGGAGGCCAAAACACCTAGGGACCCACAGGTTGAGAACCACTGGTGAAGATGCACTCTCAGTTTTTATGGCTGAGAAGGAATTAAAAACTTGATGTTCTGGAGTTGTTGCCGAGGGCAACAGTTCTCAAGCTGCAGGTCGTTCCGCGAGTGAACAAGTCCCAACTTCAGCACGCACGCCTGTTCCCGGGTGGAAACCCACACATCCCTTCCCTAAGCCCCGCTGGAGTCTGTCCAAAAGGGTTCTTTCTCTTTCTCCCTATCTTTCCTGAATTTTTATATTTTTTTTTCTCTTCTCCCGCTTCCCGGGCGCCTTAAGACTGCGAGAGAGAGCTGCACCCAAGGAAAGGTGCGGTAGCTCAGCGGCAGGGCCAAGGCCGTTTGGAATGGGAGTCGAGCTCGAGACTCCCATAGGGGAGGAAAGGAACTTATTTTTCATTTTTTTCCTTTT